>CM014274.1:21140751-21199682 GCA_004135705.1 Alloteropsis semialata
ACCTTCATCACGCTCCAAACTGAAAAAATGATCGGTCCTAATTGACTTGGGCTACTGTGCAGCTTCTGCTGAGAGAGCAGATAACTAGGCGCCTGGGGGTGCTTTATAAGCGCGCAATTTTCACAAATGATTTCGCTGTGAATATCTATGCATGGTTGAAGCCCTGATGGGATGATCTGCAGCTGCAGAGTACTAATAGGCACCATGGGCTCCTCTAACATCAATGTTCACAATTGCAAATGGTGTTTTACGTTTGGTGTTTCCCCTGCAGTGTTGTTTCACTCTGTTTCTGTATGTCTGCCCTTGTTACTCACCTTAATAGTTAGAGTTAAATACACCGGCAGCCCTCGAACTTGTCCCGAGATGCCACTTAGGTCCACGAACTCGCAAAATCGAAATCTGGCACCCTGAACTTGTTAAGTTGTGCCACTTAGGTCCATACCTCTTGACGGGGCGCCTAATGGCATGAATATATGCAAAAAAAAAGCCCTGAAAATTTTCCATCTTTCTCCTCTCCGGTCCCGGCGGCCTCCTAGAACCGGCGGCCGCCCGCCTCCTCCTGTGCGTTGTCCAGCCCGGTGGCCGGCCGCCTCCATGCGCCTCTGGTCGGCGGCAGGGCAGGGCCCAGCCCCGGCCTCGCGCGGCCGCCCGACGGCGGCCATAACAGGGCAGGCAATGGGGCGGCGGCGCTCCCAGGCGGACTCCTGCAGTGCGGCGGTCCCGACGGCCTCCGCGAGAGCCCCTCCACACACCTTGCGCTCGCCGTGCTCCCGCGCACGCCGCTCGCCTCCGGCCGGCCCGCCTCGCCCGACACCGCTCGCCTCCCTCCTTTCTCCCGCTCCTTCTCGCGCTTGCATTGGGCGAGCGGGGCGGCGATGGCCACGTCGCCCCCGGTCACCAGCCAACGGCGCCCCCAAGCTGCGCCTCGGCTCCCATCCGCGCCCCTCCTCTCTCCCTTTAAAGCCCCAAGCATCCCCGGCCAAAACCCTAGCTCCTTTTCCACCCAAGCCGTCGCCACCATTGGAGCCCACCGAAGCTTCCTCGCCGGAATTCGTCGCCGACGGTGAGACTCCCTTCAATTCCTTGCACCTCCTCCATCCTCGAGCCTCCTTTGACCTTCGCCGGCCCTCATCTCCCTCTCGTTCTCGCTGTACAGGGCCGCCGCCGGAGCTCCCGGTCCGCCGCGGGGAGCCGCCTCCTCCTCGTCGGCAAGCTGCAGGGTGAGCTCCGCATCGCTGCCCCCTGCCCATGCTCGTCCGACCCCGGCCTCCCGCGGCCCCTTGCCGCCGGTCGGCTCGCCGTCGCGATGCGCCGGCGCGCGCGCGCGGGCGATGGCCGCGCGGTCAAGGCCTCGGCTCGGCCTTGACCCGGTCGGTCCCCCTTGGGCCCACTTGTCTGTACCGGAGAGGAGAAGATAGCAAATTTGGAGGGCTTTTTTGCATATATTCATGCCATTAGGCGCCCCGTCAAGGGGTATGGACCTAAGTGGCACAACTTAACAAGTTCATGGTGCCAGATTTCGATTTTGCGAGTTCATGGACCTAAGTGGCATCTCGGGACAAGTTCGAGGGCTGCCGGTGTATTTAACTCTAATAGTTAATACAAAAACAGTTCTGAAACAGAAACAAAATCAGAAACAGAGCAAGACTTATCCATCAACGTTGTTTCATGAATCAATCAAACAACCACATTGACACAATCTGTACGAACTAATACAGGGTGCACGCGCAGATCTTCTCTGAAACGCACGAGATGCTGTTCCATTGCCCTTTGGCACTGAATTCCCATTCGTGGCCGGAAGTTGTGCCTCAAAATCCTCAATCACTTGCCGGGGAGGAAGTTGGTGGCGAACGCCCAGGCATTGTTGCTAACGGGGTCAGCGATGTGGTCGGCGAGGTTCTCCAGGGGGCCTTTGCCGGTGACGATGGCCTGGACGAAGAACCCGAACATGGAGAACATGGCAAGCCTCCCGTTCTTGATCTCCTTCACCTTCAGCTCAGCGAACTTCTCTGGGTCGTCGGCGAGCCCAAGCGGGTCAAAGCTTCCTCCAGGGTACAACGGGTCCACCACCTCGCCGAGCGGCCCGCCGGCAACCCTGTACCCCTCCACGGCTCCCATCAAGACAACCTGACAGGATGGAAGATGCAAATCCAACCACATTGCAACATCAGTGCACAATCCAGCAGCTTTTCAGCGATTTGGGGACAGATTGGTCTGTACCTGGCATGCCCAGATGGCGAGGATGCTCTGCGCGTGAACGAGGCTGGGGTTGCCGAGGTAGTCGAGGCCGCCCTCACTGAAGATCTGAGCGCCGGCCTTGAACCAGACGGCCTCGCCGAACTTGACGCCGTTGCGGGCGAGGAGCTCGGGGAAGACGCAGCCGAGCGCGCCGAGCATGGCCCACCGGCAGTGGATCACCTCCAGCTCCCTGTTCTTGGCGAACGTCTCGGGGTCGGCCGAGAGTCCCGCGGTGTCCCAGCCGTAGTCTCCGGGGAACTCGCCGGTGAGGTAGGACGGCGGCTCGCCAGAGAGCGGACCGAGGTAGAGAACACGGTCCGGGCCGTACCACGGGCTGCCGGAAGCCGCGGCGGGCTTCGGCTTGGCGGCCGTCTTGCGCATCGTGACGCGGCCCTCGCCGAACACGCTGGATGGGGCGACCTTAGCCGCCTTGCCGGCAAGAGCAGGGGAGGACAGGGACATGGTGGAAGCAGCCATTGATAAGCACCGAAGCGAGAGGTTTTCCTGTCACTCGGAGCTCGTGAGCTGCTCTGTTTGCTGGCTGCGATGAGGAAGTAGGCAGCAGGAGTGGAGTTTAAATAATGGCGGGAAACGCTGTGAGCCACCCGCTAGGCCGTTGCATGGATGGGCATATCTCTAGCGATCTCTGATTGGATAGCTTGCTTGTCCAGCGTGCCACCTGTGCTTGAGCTTTGCCTACGTGTAAAGTGAGTTGAAACCTGAAAGATATAAAATTATTAATTGAAGGGGAGGCTTAGGAAATGGGCATAGCCAATAGGGGGGACGACCGAAGGATATCACGATATAGTTACTGATAGAATGGCAACTATAATTGGAGGGATAGGGGCCGCTAGATTTCCTAAAGACATGGCATTTCTGAATTTTCTGAAGAAAAAATGTAGTTGATTACATATCTGTTTAAAATGCATCTTTTGTATAGAAAAAGTTTGAAGAAAATTTGCACAAAACGTGGGACGGTGGGGGTTTACAGAAATCTAGCATCTAGGATGGATGGCTGGTGGCTGAAGCCATCAAATTTTTAGAACCTTCGCAAGAAAAATGTATAGAAATAGTCTATCGAAGCCCATTGAAATTTAGACTCAAGCTGGGAGGAGCGTGGAACCAGGGGGCTGGCCCGGCGTCTCGCCGTCTCGGCACCTGCATCTGGTGCCGCCGTGCTGCCGCGCATCTAACAAAGCAATCGCTCGTGACTTCATCACGTCACTAGTGACCGGAGCCATCTGCCGCGCACATTGGCCGCGCCAAAGCGATATGGCGTCTGCCAGTGCCAACTTCCATCTTACTACCATTTTTCTGATCAACAACTTTGATTGAAGACAAAACGAGCCTTCCCAGCTGGAGGACAAGAAACGATGGAAGGGATTGAGAAATACTACGGCCTCACTATACACGTATTCTCTAGTTTGCGCCTTCCAGCCTAGGAAACGCAGTCACGTTTTCAGCCTATCTCTTTGGATTACGGTTACATACTTGGATGTATATTCCTTTTCTATGTTCAAGGTCCGACCCCTATAAATTTGTAGCTTAGTCATTTTTTAAAAGGAAACGATAAAGCCCTATTTTGTCACATCAGAAACAAAACACAGAATGTTTCTCTTTTTTTTTAAAAAAATAGCAAGAGATTAAACCAAATCATAGAAAAAGTTCAGCTCATTCAAATGAGAAGAGCAGAGAAATTTCTCACACGGGAG
Organism: Alloteropsis semialata; assembly: GCA_004135705.1. Lineage (NCBI taxonomy): Eukaryota > Viridiplantae > Streptophyta > Magnoliopsida > Poales > Poaceae > Alloteropsis > Alloteropsis semialata. The sequence continues at coordinate 21,144,702 of CM014274.1, forward strand.
AAAGCCTCGGATATTGCAGAGGCCGCGATGCAATCATGTAGAGTCATCAGCAAGCTTCCAATGCAAACAAATTGCGCCCATAAGTTCCCATGGAGAGTTCAGCAAAGCAATGCAACACGTGTTCTCAATTATGCAAAAATTTTGTACAAAAACAGGCCTGTCAGGAAAGGTTCCCTGTTCCTGAACGTTCTCGTTGCATCTCTCCCCGGTGGATGCATTGCAAACTCCATCACATGATTCACCAGAACTCGCTGATCATACATGTCAACATCCCCACCTAAACAAAAGTTCGAGTTATGTTCACCATTCCTTTGCAATTAGCGAAAGACAAACCAAATCCAGATTTCACACAAATCCATTGCCCCATTCCTCCTCAAAAAAAAAAAACAAACCAAATCCATTGCCCCATAAATCATTCACACAACTTTGCCGAATTTTGAGCTAATAAATTTTGTATAGTCACAATTGTTTGCAAATAATTGGCAAAAAAAAAGAGAGAGTTCATTTCCGTGTTTGTTTGTTCCATCACATGGAGTTTTGCTAAGCTAAGCTAGTTGTCCCCCTGTAGCTGGTCGCATCAGAGTATTTGTAACATCACCATGAGTAGCGGATTCGCACCAGTGACAACTGACAAGAGGCGCGAATCTTACCACGCCAAGTATCGCGTGAAGTTCAGTGGACACCAATGCTCCCGGCTCTCGCCCGACCGCACGCCGCGGCCTCACCCACATGAGAAGCATCTGATCTGATCTCAGATCACGGAGGTGATGTGTGTGTCGGCTAGCACTAGCAGAGCACAAATTGCAGGCGCATGTAGCTTCCAATCCCATCATCCCATGCGAACCAAACTTCCCGTGTCTGATGCCCGTGAATCCTGTGTCCTCGATCTGTAGACATCTTAGAGTTGGACACGTACGGCGGCGAGCACATGAGCTGACTGGCGTCCTTTGGCCGTGTGAAGGCCGCCAAAGCCATGTGGTGGAACAATCTATACGTTTTGCAGCCATTATTTGCATATTACGGTATGTGAAATAATTTGACAGAACGAAATCTACAAATCGCTTTAATTACTGTCGTCCGATTTAAAAAGAAAAAGGAAATCTCCTATTCAGAGAAAAGAGCATGTGAGGCCTTGAAAACACGAGCTTTCAAAAGAGAGCAAATGCATTTCTTCTTCTTTTGTACCATGCTGGCATTATTCTGATATACTAGCATCATGCATGTATTGTGCATATGCCACCAACTAAAGAGAGACGAGTAAATGGAATATGTTTTCGTTCTGAACTTTGGACGAGAATTTGTTCTTTCCTAACCGTGTCGTTGATAAGGTAGAATAACGAAGCTACTGGGAGCATTCCTAAGCCGGCTAGTAGGCTGCTTTCTCTCTATGATTCTATATGTTTCAAACTTTGGACACAGACACAATGACACATCCACGACATCTCTACGCATAAAGCCAAATGTGGAAGCAGGGCTGAAACCGCAACTCTAGAGCTGATGTTACTGCTGCCTCGTCATCCTTCCGTCTCGCCTGCCCCTACCGTCGGTTTTGCCCGTAAAGACCTTTCTCTGAAAGTCTGAAGCCACGAATCCAAGAAACCAGAGTTCAAAAAAAAAAAAAGAGAGAAGGAAACATTCGCTACTAGCCTACTAACCTCGCCCACACGGTCGAACTGTACTACAATCGACTGGAGCACGTAACATGCGAAAGAGATAGGTCTATTTTAGGAAAAAACAACCTGATTTGTTGATAAGAGACGATGTAGAAAAACCAGGCGAAAAACGGAGGCCACCACGTTCTAGTGGTTCAAAAGAGTCAGGCAGGACGGACCACCACCTAATCGGCCTTGCCTCTCAACCAGCAGCCACCCCCGGGGGAGATTCTCCGCATCCGCCGAATATCCGCTAGGAGACACCCCAGGAAACGTGACAAAATCGCGGCCCGCGACCGCTGTCCAAAATCGGCCGCCGATCTCGTGCCATAATCACGACATCATGCAGTGGTATACAGCACAACAATTCGGCCACGTACGTATAGTAAAGCAGCAGACCAGCTTGACTGCTGCACAGAACTACACCTCGAGTTCCCAATTTCGTATGTGCATGTTTGGATCATCATCAAAAAACAAAAAAAAAAGAAAAGAAAAGAAAAGATGACGCCTTCAAAGTTTTACACTTTCACTACTTGATTAAGCGGCACGAGGACGACCAGTTTGTGGCAACGGCTAGAAAACTTCCTTTTTTTCCATCGATTTGATGACAAGCTGAAAATCGGGGCCCCCGTAAAACCTCTGCCGTGGACCACGAACGACGAGCCGGCCCGGCACGATAGATACGATACCGCGAAAGCGACTCCACTGCGGCTCCCCAAACGGAGCGGGAGTGGATATTCCCTCGCCCCCATGCAGGAGCCGAGCATCTCCGGATCCTTCTCCACGCGTCACACGACCGTCCCGACCCAACCGCACCACACCACCCCACCCTCCAGAAGCAGCAGCCGCCGACTGGCGACTTCCCTTTCCCGCGGCGGCCAGCATCTCTCCGATTCCACCACGGCTCCACGCCCACACCACACGCACGTACGGAAACCACCGCACCGCGACCGGGCGCGAACCGGACCAGAAGCCGGCGCCTGGCGCATGCAGCCGCGTGGTTTGGCGAGGCGCATCGCATCGGTCCGCGCCGAATGTACCTCCACGGCGCCAACCTTGACGCGGACGGTGACCCGAACCGCACCGAGACCGGCTCGCTATTCTTAGGCATCTCTTCGTAATATTCCCCCGGCATCTTCCCGCCCCCTGGCAGCCCCGGCCGGTATATAAGGCCGCCTCCGCCGCGGCCATCGATCCATCGCAAACACACTGCTTCTTCATAACCTACGACAGAGCAAGCACCGCCGCCCCTCGCCTCGAAAACCAACCAGAGCAGGCGGCCGCCAGAGAGAAGAGAGAGAGAGAGCAATGGCCGGGATCATCATCGTGTTCGACTTCGACAAGACCATCATCGACGTGGACAGCGACAACTGGGTGGTGGACAGCCTGGGCTTCACCGAGCAGTTCGAGCGCCTCCTGCCCACCATGCCGTGGAACGCCCTCATGGACACCATGATGGGGGAGCTCCACGCGCGGGGCAAGACCCTGGCCGACGTCGCCGCCGCGCTGCGCGCGGTGCCCATCGACCCGCGCGTGCCCGCCGCCATCCGGGCCGCCCACGCGCTCGGCTGCGACCTGCGCGTCCTCAGCGACGCCAATGCCTTCTTCATCGAGACAATCCTCGACCACCACGGCCTCCGCGGCTGCTTCTCCGAGATCAACACCAACCCCAGCCGCGTCGACGCCGACGGCCGCCTCCGCATCGGGCCCTACCACGACTCCCCGCACGGCTGCGGCGTCGGCACCTGCCCGCCCAACATGTGCAAGGGCCAGGTCCTGGACCGCATCCTCCGCGACGCGGCGGACGGCGGCAAGAGGAAGCGCGTCATCTACCTGGGCGACGGCCGCGGCGACTACTGCCCGTCGCTGCGGCTGGCGCGGGAGGACTTCGTGATGCCGCGCCGCGGGTACCCCGTGTGGGACCTCATCTGCGAGGACCCCGCGCGGGTGCAGGCGGAGGTGCACCCCTGGGCCGACGGCGCCGAGATGGAGGCCACGCTGCTGGGGCTCGTCAGGAGGGCGCTCGTCGAGGAGGCCGCGCTGCTGCCGCTCGACTGCAAGCTCGAGTCCATGCCCGCCGCCGCGCAGGACGGCATGCCCATCATGCCGCTCGGCGTCAAGAACTGACACATTGCGATGAGATTGCAGGTTGGTTTGGGTTCTTGGCGAGAACCCCCGATCCAACAACTGCGAGGCACGAACGATTAGTAGCTTTTAACTGTATTTTTGACTAAATTTTGTGTGTGGCGTGGTGTATCCCCGATCGAGCCTGTCACTGCTGAATTGGCTGTGGCTCATTGTATCTTACCTACCGACAAAAGAAAAGAAATTAATGGATGAAATCCATGACGACAAGCGAGATTTCACCGATTAACAGAGTTCAGTACTACAATCTGTGGCAACACTTGCCGGTGTGGTTTTTTTAAAAAACAATTTGAGTTTTACTTATCTTCCGGTGATTGATTCTTGCCTATAAATCGAATCTCGTGTTAGAAATAGAACTGGGATAGGAATTTGGGTGTTGAAGGGGGCCCCAGTAGTTTTTTTTTTTTGCGACCATGCCTTAGCACGTTTTTGGGCCCCAGTGAGTATCGAACCAGTAGAGACGACAATGGTCGCCAAAGTCGATCAGGATGCAGTGGCGACGTGAGCGTTCAGTCCATCCTTGAAGAACAGGACGACGCTTTCGAACGCTGAGGCAGTGGCCGTTGCTGGCATTTGTCTGGTACTCTGGTGGAAGAACACAAGGCAGCGGTGTATGAGAGAGAGAGAGAGAGAGAGAGAGAGAGAGAGAGAGAGAGAGAGAGAGAGAGTAATTGTAAGAAATCTGGATCCGACGGTCATTAATCGATGAATGAAAAACCTAATCTCCGACGGTCATTAATCGATGAATGAAAAACCAAATCTCATGCATCTTATGACGAGATAGAACATTTTAAGTTTAGATTTGATCAAGCATGGTATGGCGCACTTCTGCCATGCATTTTGTACGGGTATCATATTCTACAGTAGCGTATAGAATTTGTCTGATATCAAATCGTACTAGCGCTACTCTGTTATGGAGAAATGATCTTCCAAGCGAGAAATCTGCACCGATTTACGATCTTGTCGCCGCGCCACAGAATGCAGGTACCTGTCACGCATCATGCCCGTGAATCTGAAAGAGATATTCGCCTGGGGGGCTGGTTCGCCGCGGATCCGAGCCTCACCAAATTTCAGGTACATATTCCTGGGATATGCCCTGACATATCCTCGATCCTCGGGAAAGCAATCGAACTGGAGCCACGGGCTCCCACCTCGTCGGATACACGCACGCTCGCATGTGACGGCGGCGATCAGCGGTGGACCGTGTGCCAGTGGTCAATTAACTACTCATCATCACTGAGGTTGTACGGGAGCTATTGTCTATTGAGCTTGCTTGCTGCCATGATTTCGCACATGAGGTTGCATACTCCGACTTCCAAGTGTTAAAATTTTTCCTTCACCTCTGATGATCGAGCTTCATTTCGACGCAAGCCCAGCAGCTCTTGGAGTGACGCCATGAGGATCCAAGCTACATCAGTCTCTTCTTTGTTACAACTAGCTAGTTATCTTCTCTTTTTGAGAAGATTCAAGAGCATTTGTCAAGAGTTCAGTGGCACATTACAATCATCGAACGGGATTTGATCAACACAAATAAGGATTCCAGCTATTGCCTCATCTTCTTTACCTTGAAACTTTAAAAACAACTCATTCCTTACACACAAGCTTACAGTTCAGAAAACACACACTAAATCTTAGGTATCTTCCATGGTCGAGTAATCAATTATATACCATTACGAATTTTGACATCACTCCATTTCTCTCTTAAAACTGAATGCTTTTTACCAAAGTGGTGGCATCGTTTAGCATCGTCCCGCACTTATCTTCCGCATAAAGGGTGCTCGATTAGTGCGGTTCGCCTAAAAGCAAGCACTCTTTAGAAGGATGGTTGCTTTTATGCAAAGCTCACGACTGACTCTGCAACCCCGCCTCCTTCTACGAGAGATATGTTCTTCCATCATAGACAAAAGCTTGTCCATCAATAGAGATTCGAGAAACTCAGGCAGCTGATAAGAGCACGCCACACCATTTTGTCGCCATCGTTTGTTTTTTTTTATTTCAGTGCAAACCAATCACAAGCCCTTAAAAGTTAAGAAAGAGGTTCATACTGCCATTCCTCATTTTAACTTTCAAGTAATATCAATATAGGTCATACTTTGATATGCACAACAGAGAACCACATCGGATACAGATAGTCCCATTGTGTGACATTGTGCCATTGGTATTGTACCCGCTCTAAAATGCAAGACATTTTAATCTTATGTTAAGTGAAACCATCTCAAACTTTGACCAAGTCTATTAACATCTATGATACCATGGTAAATGAACAATGAAGATATATTCCTCGTGGATTTAATAAAACTAATTCAATACTTATAGATTCTATAAATTTATATTCGATAATAATTTGTTTTAGAACAAAATTTAAATGGATCGGAGGAAGGGCAATGCACTTCCAGAAGAAGAATTTTTTAATTTAATTTTTTTTACGAATTTTCAAAAACAACTCCCGGATGACAGATTTTGCAAATCTGTCATCCAACCAAGAACCCGCAACCGCCGAATCAAACGGCATCTGTACAAACCGCCAGTTCATTCGGCGGTTAGCTACAGTATCCGCGGGTATTGTAGCTAACCGCAGTTCATTTGGCGGCTAGCTACAGTACCCGCTTAAAAATGACCGTTCCCAGCGTCAATATACCCCCTGCAGGTGGACCCTACTCCCTCTCTGTTGACCAGTTGCACTTTCCCCATCTCCCCGACCCCCACTGAATCGGAGGGCAAGCACGGCGCTGGCCGAGCGGAGGGCGACGAGCACGGCGCTGGCGGAGCAGACGGCGGCGAGGGACGACCGGCGAGCTGGTGGCGTAGCACGGAGCGGCGGCTCCCCCTCTGGGCGAGCACGGCGGAGGTAGGTCCGCCTCTCCCCCATCGACGGCGCGGCAGCATTTAGGCGGTGCGGCCAGCGGCTGGCGCGGCGGGCAGCGGATCTGGCGGCTGGCGCGGCGGCAGCGGATCTCGGAGGGAGGCCAGGCCGGGCGGCGGATCTCGGCGGGCTGGTGGGCTGAGTGCGGCGTGCGGGCGGCCGGAGCACGGTGGCCGTGCTGAGCTCCGCGTGCGGGTCCCCCTCTCCCTAGCTGACGGCGCTGGACGCTTCCAGGCGACTGCTCAGGTGACTCCGGCGACGACGACGCCATGTCCAAGTGTCGATCGAGGGGTAGTGCAGCGTCCGGGATGGTTGAGCGCCATCTGGAGGCAAGCTCGAGGTGGGAGCTGGAGTCGTATCCCCTTGGTAAGGAAACCGGGCTCCCCTTGATCCCATGCCCTGACTGTGGGATGGCGCGGGTGATAGAGAGGCGGTCAGGGAAGGACACGACCGAGAACTACCTGCGTGTGTTCTTCAAATGTCCACGAAACTCGGTGAGTATCCACTTGTATGATTTGAGTTGAGAAGTTCTTCATCCCTGTTTATCCAGCTATGGTTAATGGAATTTTTTTTTTATTGTTGTAGTTTCCTAAGCTTTGCGGGTTCTATAAATTCCAAAGGCAGTATTTGGATAAGCTGGAGGAGCTTGGCATTGTTGCAATCCACAAATTCCCCCTAGCAGTGGACATTGGTGATGAAGCTGAAGAGGTAGCAGATGCATCATCTGGGAGAATGGTCATGAATATGCAGGCTGGTGAACTGAAGATTGAGGCCAAGGTGGACAATCTGATGTGGAAGTTCAACCTTTTGATGTTTGTTTTAGCAGTTGGTCTTGGCTGTGTGTTGATGTATGTTGCTGTCAGACACTGAAGTAAATTTCACTGCATAATGTATTTTAGTCTTTGTAGGTTATGGTTGTAGTGTAGTATGAACAATGCAATCTGGTGCATTTGGTCTTGGCTTTTGTAATGTATGAACAATCTGGTGCTTTTTCAAGCAATGCAATCTGGTTTTTTTTTCAAGCAATGCATTTTATTCATGTGTGAAACATTATGTGCCAATATTGGATGGGCTTGCATTCAGGCAAGCAAGAAATGAAAAGCAAAGAAATAGAATACTTCCAGCCAATACATTTTGTGACAAATTATGTACATTCCATGACATGGCCTTGGGGTCATAAAAACCCAGAAATACATTTTAGGACAGAAATAAATATACTATGACAATTTCTGGGCATTCCATGACATTGTCATGCGGTCATTAAAAACATCCATTATATCATGAATTCTGGGCATCAGTATAGCCAACTTGCATCGTAAATCAATCCATTGAAATAGAAGCATTGCATATATCATCTTACAAATTGCAATAGCATAATTCAAATGTAACAGATCCACTGATACAAGTTCATAGTTCACAAATAGCTCCAGAAATGCAAAAGTTAATCATCAGCACTGGTACAAGTTCATGGTTCACAAATAGCTGTAGGAATGCAACAGTTAGTCATCATCACTGTATTCTTCTGACATGTTGCCTTCATCTGGACTATGGTACTCAAGGAAGGTTTCATCTTCATCTTCGTTGTCTATTTCTTCACCTTGAGATGTATGTTGGTGTCGNCGGCCATTAATCGATGAATGAAAAACCAAATCTCATGCATCTTATGACGAGATAGAACATTTTAAGTTTAGATTTGATCAAGCATGGTATGGCGCACTTCTGCCATGCATTTTGTACGGGTATCATATTCTACAGTAGCGTATAGAATTTGTCTGATATCAAATCGTACTAGCGCTACTCTGTTATGGAGAAATGATCTTCCAAGCGAGAAATCTGCACCGATTTACGATCTTGTCGCCGCGCCACAGAATGCAGGTACCTGTCACGCATCATGCCCGTGAATCTGAAAGAGATATTCGCCCGGGGGGCTGGTTCGCCGCGAATCCGAGCCCCACCAAATTTCAGGTACATATTCCTGGGATATGCCCTGACATATCCTCGATCCTCGGGAAAGCAATCGAACTGGAGCCACGGGCTCCCACCTCGTCGGATACACGCACGCTCGCATGTGACGGCGGCGATCAGCGGTGGACCGTGTGCCAGTGGTCAATTAACTACTCATCATCACTGAGGTTGTACGTGAGCTATTGTCTATTGAGCTTGCTTGCTGCCATGATTTCGCACATGAGGTTGCATACTCCGACTTCCAAGTGTTAAAATTTTTCCTTCAACTCTGATGATCTAGCTTCATTTCGACGCAAGCCCAGCAGCTCTTGGAGTGACGCCATGAGGATCCAAGCTACATCAGTCTCTTCTTTGTTACTTTTTGAGAAGATTCAAGAGCATTTGTCAAGAGTTCAGTGGCACATTACAATCATCGAACGGGATTTGATCAACACAAATAAGGATTCCAGCTATTGCCTCATCTTCTTTACCTTGAAACTTTAAAAACAACTCATTCCTTACACACAAGCTTACAGTTCAGAAAACACACACACTAAATCTTAGGTATCTTCCATGGTCGAGTAATCAATTATATACCATTACGAATTTTGACATCACTCCATTTCTCTCTTAAAACTGAATGCTTTTTACCAAAGTGGTGGCATCGTTTAGCATCGTCCCGCACTTATCTTCCGCATAAAGGGTGCTCGATTAGTGCGGTTCGCCTAAAAGCAAGCACTCTTTAGAAGGATGGTTGCTTTTATGCAAAGCTCACGACTGACTCTGCAACCCCGCCTCCTTCTACGAGAGATATGTTCTTCCATCATAGACAAAAGCTTGTCCATCAATAGAGATTCGAGAAACTCAGGCAGCCGATAAGAGCACGCCACACCATTTTGTCGCCATCGTTTGTTTTTTTTTATTTCAGTGCAAACCAATCACAAGCCCTTAAAAGTTAAGAAAGAGGTTCATACTGCCATTCCTCATTTTAACTTTCAAGTAATATCAATATAGGTCATACTTTGATATGCACAACAGAGAACCACATTGGATACAGATAGTCCCATTGTGTGACATTGTGCCATTGGTATTGTACCCGCTCTAAAATGCAAGACATTTTAATCTTATGTTAAGTGAAACCATCTCAAACTTTGACCAAGTCTATTAACATCTATGATACCATGGTAAATGAACAATGAAGATATATTCCTCGTGGATTTAATAAAACTAATTCAATACTTATAGATTCTATAAATTTATATTCGATAATAATTTGTTTTAGAACAAAATTTAAATGGATCGGAGGAAGGGCAATGCACTTCCAGAAGAAGATTTTTTAATTTAATTTTTTTTACGAATTTTCAAAAACAACTCCCGGATGACAGATTTTGCAAATCTGTCATCCAACCGCCGTATCATATGGCTACCGCCAAATGATACGGCGGTAAGAACCCGCAACCGCCGAATCAAACGGCGTTTGTACAAACCGCCAGTTCATTCGGCGGTTAGCTACAGTATCCGCGGGTATTGTAGCTAACCGCAGTTCATTTGGCGGCTAGCTACAGTACCCGCGGGTACGGTAGCAACCGCCGGTTCCTCCTTTTTCTATTAAAAAAATCATAACTTTTCATATGAACTCGAATGGAGCTAAAATTTATACGAAAATTGTAGATCTCGACGAGATCTACAACTTTGTAGTTCAAACTTTTTTCATTTGAAATCATCTTCATATTCAAATAATCCATATAATATTCGCAATGAAAAAAGTTTAAACAACAAAGTTATAGATCTCATCGAGCTCTACAATTTTCATATGAAGCTTATCTCCAACCGAATTCATATGAAAAAGTTATAATTTTTTGATAGAATTCAAAAATTCAAACTTTTTTGAAAAAGCAGTTTATAATTCAAAAAATATCCTCTGATCATCCACAAGACTCATTTTTCTTGAAACAATCCACAAGACTCCTAGATACCTACTGGTGCATGCTTGAATCGTTCATCTCATCTATGACCCTGTTTGGTAAGGTTCCGGTTAGAGAAAAATTTAAGATCACTTATAACTAGATATTGGTAGCCCCAGGAATTCATGGATTTTGAATCTCGAGGTACGTCAGGAGTGTTAAGGAATTATTTTGTTATAGTTCAGATATTTAAAACCATTTTAATCTAGTTTAGAAATTAGAGATGATCTTAGAACTATTCAAAGTTTAGGGTCATTTCTTTTCTTTCTATAACAAAAAGAACAAGACACACATGAGAGGAGTGAAGCCGCATCTACTCACTCCACTCCAAATTGCAAGTTGTTTTAGTTTTTCGATGTACGTATTTTTGACTGTGCATCTAGACATAATATAAATCTAGATACATAGCAAAAGATATATATCTCAAAAAGCCAAAACGAGTAATAATAATTTGAAACGGAGATCTAAACTGTGCCAGACAGATTTTACTGGCGCCGGCTCACCTAACCCGGTTACTTCCTCCCCGGGTTTTGCTGGCAAAAAGCTTCCGTTTCAACCGGCTACGGGCAACGGTCGTGGAGGAGCCGCGGGGACGTCCGGGGTTTGCATGCATGCCCCGCATCCGGCCAAACGCCATGCAAGCCTGGGCCCTGCAGTCCTGCTGTTGCATGCAGCCATGTTAGCTGGTTCAAAACGTGAGATGCTAACTACCGCTCCATCACGTATGACAACCCTCAAGCAGCATCCAAAGAACTTTGCAACTGGCTGTCATTAGGATGGCCATTGTCTTTTCGCATAGTAAGGGGAAAAATATGAAATATATCTCTAGGCAAATAAAATATTCGTTTTCTTAACACAGGCCACACAATGCTGCTCGTATATGAAAATTGTAGAGCTCGATGAGATCTACAACTTTGTTGTTCAAACTTTTTTCATTGCGAATAATTTTGGCACTCAAATAATCGAGACAATGTTCAGATCTAAAATTCAAATTTTAGATACAAATATTATATAGATTATTTGAATATGAAGATGAACTGGCCGCCGAATGAACTAGCGGTCTGTACGGACGCCATTTGATTTGCAAAATCTGTCATTCGGGAGTTGTTTTTGAAAATTCGTAAAAAAAAATAAATTAAAAAAAATTCCCAGAAGAAAAACTCTTTCCTATACAAAAATGGGCTCTCTTTAAGTAAGCCATTTTAGGCCCATTAGTGAATCAACTTCTCATTACGAAGGGCGGGCCCAAGAAAGTTTTGAGACTTGGAACTGGGCCGCCATGTAGAAGACACAACAAAAACTTGGTCCAGTAAACACTCCGCAGCAGCGGTGCAGCACGCACCCAACACGCGCCCCGACCTCCCCACGGGCGGCCGCGAGACAGCCACCTCCCGACCTCCGTGTGCCCAGAGCTTCGAGAAGCCATCCCCCAAATTCGCCTACGCTTCCACCTCCTCCTCCACGAGGTGAGGAAACCCTAGCGACCGGCCATGGCGCTGCTCCCTCGCACGGCGCGGCTGGCCCTCCTCTCCACCCCGCGGGCGTACTCGGCCGCCGCGGCGGCGGGCGCCTCGCCGACGTCCCCGGCGCCGTACGGGGGCGCGCCCCCGCCGGCGATGTCGAAGACGGCCGAGTTCGTGGTCTCCAAGGTGGACGACCTGATGAACTGGGCGCGTAAGGGATCGATCTGGCCCATGACCTTCGGGCTCGCCTGCTGCGCCGTGGAGATGATGCACGCCGGCGCGTCCCGCTACGACTTCGACCGGTTCGGCGTCATCTTCCGCCCCTCGCCGCGTCAGTCCGACTGCATGATCGTCGCCGGAACGCTGACCAACAAGATGGCGCCGGCCCTCCGCAAGTCAGTAACCCATTCCTCATCTCGGTTACTCGGTCCGATTTAAGATTTCGATTCGGGGATGGGTAGATCTCAAAAAGGATCTGGGTAGGGGAGTATGAAGCAAGTCTCCGTATTTGCAAGGATCCATAGGATAATAATATTTTGATTGTTATTGATTGGCCACGCCCATTGTAGGAACCAGGTTGTGCTTAGATCATCATCAGGATGAATTTTCAGTGTGCCCCATGAACACCATGTTGATAGTGTCGTTGAATATTCTGTGGTCATTTCATTTGAAAACTAGCATCATAGACTTCATTATATCCACAAGTCTTCTTGAAAAATTATTATACTTTTATGCCCAATCATTCAACATAATTATAATCGGCTAGTTTCCTACTTTCCTTTATACTGAAACTATGATAATTTTTTGGTCTATTTGTATAGAGATTTAATTTCCTCTCCCATTATTTTTATTGTTTATGTACTCTTCTGAAATTATTGTTATAGTGTGTGAGCTGTGATCTACTGATCTTGGTTTGCATATTGTCCAAACGCATTGGTAATTTTTTGGTCTAGATTTGCATACTAAGCCTGTTATTTGAGTTGTACCTGTATAAGATGAGTAGTGGTAGAGTTCTGTTCCTTCTCTTTAGCAGGTTGACAGCAACTTATTGAAGTTCTACCAGAAACTTAGATAATCTGGAGAACTAAAGTCTAATCCTGTACCGATCTTTGGAATTTTGATATTACTAATTAGTGAATGTAGATGTTGAAATATAAGAGTTCTTCATCAATTCTAGCATCTGTGATGCGGTCACTCTGTTGCATTCATAATTCAGAACCTTTTAAATTTTGGTCACTAATCTACGCGTATGTGTTTAGGTCTGCATCTAAATGACATTCAGACTCATTACTAGATGTGTTTGTACAGTGCCAATTCTTTAAACAAACTTAAATACGTACTTAATATCTTTGCAAAATTCAGTGTCAACGATGTTCAAGGAGACATGCTTTGTGTTTGCTTACCATGATAGAAAAACAATTACACAAGCACACACACTCTGTCTGATTGCTGGATCAGAAATATAATATATATAGGAACAGGGGAGGGATGGAGTTGTTTGGTGTGTCCTTCAAAACCAAGCCTGGATTGATTTGATTAAGCTTTAGTTGCTTCTAATATTGCCATCCCTCGTCCCCTCACATTTTTCTGTGTAGGATGTATGTGTGGGCTTGAGAAGATTTCATGAGCAATTTCTGATTGACTGCTATAGTTTGTGGATAATTTTAAAATTTGTACATTATCAACTCACTAGTTTTCTAATGCTCCTGATGTACACTAACTTCATTTATTATGCACAGGGTTTATGACCAAATGCCTGAACCTCGATGGGTTATCTCGATGGGTAGCTGCGCTAACGGTGGTGGATACTACCACTACTCCTACTCTGTTGTCCGCGGATGCGACCGTATTGTCCCTGTGGACATCTACGTCCCTGGATGCCCACCAACTGCAGAGGCGCTGCTGTACGGCGTTCTCCAGCTCCAAAAGAAGATCAACAGGCGCAAGGATTTCCTTCACTGGTGGACCAAGTGAAGCGATGCCTGTTCTTATTGCTACTTGCTTGCTATATTTGTTCGCATGTGACCTACTTTATCATCCGAAATAAGAACAGCCTTGTGCTCGGATTTGCAAATTTGTTGTTGTACCTGAAAGGATGTATGTCCAGGCTGTTTGATGAGCATGGAACTCGTGTACTTAAATCAGTTCAACAGTAATGGACAGACCAGCTGTGGATCTGTATTTTTTTGCTTTCCATTGAGATTCAGGAACGTGTCTTGTTTGTGAATGTGTTTATCGTTTTTGCAATTGAGCGCTACTCTTTCAGACTAGGTTGGGCTTTACACGGTTTTCTTTCATGAGATGTGGAAACTGTCTAGTTAAAGTAAATTTTCTGTCTATGGTACAATAGTACCCTAATGATGTAATGACTGTTCTGCTAAACTTACTGCAAGCCCAATAGAGGAAGAAGATTTTCTTCGGTTGCACTTCAACATTTTCTATAGATGAAAATGTATAATGGGATTGAAGTGGCCAAATGTGAGGTAAAAAAGTCGTGCTGGAACCACATGTCAGTGACACATTTGTGCTATTTTGTTTGCAAAAAATAGTGTATTGCAGGGATTGTACCAATGAAAATCGTACGCATACAGGAGTTGCTTGGACAAAGCAGCCCTAGCCTCCCCTCCAAGACAAGAGCGCCGCTACAACACGAGACCTGCCCCTCCTCTCCTCGCCCCGCCCCCAATAGCCGCCTCTCCCCAACTCGTGCCCTCTCCTCGGATCTCTCCGTTCGTCCCCTTCCTCCAGCTCCTCGACCACAATCAAAAGGTAAATCCAAAGGACCCATCGAAAACCCTTGAATCCCTCTCCACTCTTTGCGGTTTTCTTCTTCTCACCCGCATTGCCCCGCTTTGAACCGTGAGTAGATCCCATGGCGGCGCTGGGGTCGAAGCTGACGCAGCTGCAGTCCAAGGCGTGCGAGGCGACGAGGTTCGTGGCCAAGCACGGCTGCACGTACCACAAGACGCTCATGGAGAAGAACAAACACCACGTCGTCGACCCGCCCACCATCCAGAAGTGCCAGGAGCTCTCCAAGCAGCTCTTCTACACCCGCCTCGCAAGGTCAGTGCGTGGTCCCACTCCTAGGCGTCGATTGGTTTCTAGAATGCTAGATTGTTTCCTGATGTTTGTGTGGTTACAACAAGGCAAGTGGCAGTGGATCATCATCGTATTACCAATTCCGTCTGAATTTGGCCAATTTAACGAGTGATTAGAACAAATTGGGACTGTAGGTGGATAAGCCTTTAAGGTTCCTGTAGCGCTTATGTTAGTCTCCCTGCATCAATTTTTGAGCTACCCATGAAGTGCATTGAACCTTTTTTTTTGCATACTAGGTCTAGTGATCATATGGGGGATGTGAGAAGGGTTTGGGATATTCTGATGCTATTAGGGGATTCAACGGAGGGGATATGGATTGATCCAAAGAGACTCTGATTACACCCATTGCTTCTTTGTTGTGAAGGGCTTAAATTGTTCCTTGTTAACCTTGAAGTCTTCTAGGTTGATATCAGTGCGGTCAGATTTAGGGAGATCATACAACTGAAGCACAGGAGGTGCAAGCACTGCGATAAAATTCTATGATTGCCTCTTGTTGCGGTATACACAAAGGTTGGGTTGTTTGAACACAAATAGACCATAGAAAGTTTAACATAAATCCTTTGGATGAGATGGTCTGCTATTTAGGATTAAACCTTTTAACCATTGCGAATTGTAGTTTCCTTTAGTACACAATATGCAGACGACTACCAAATTAATCATAGAGATAATCTTAAGGCTTGAGATATCTTTGTTCAGATGAATCAGGTCTCATCCACCACATTTGATATTTATCAATTATGCCTCAGATGTTAAATTATCTACTTGGATGTTGAGTCATATCTGCTTATGATATATACAGAAGTTTGTGTGTGCTTACTTGAGAAATGTCAAATGTTTATGATGCCCTGTTTATATAGGAATTTACTTCTGCCCAAATTTCCTTTCATTGAACCTTTATGGTCAATAGGGATTCTTGAAATTCTTTATTCTTGACTGTTGACTCCTCAAGTCCTAGTCGTCAAGGGGTACTAGGTTGTGATGCGGTTTTCATATCAGCCATATGTTAATGTCGGGATGCTGTAATAGTTCTGAAATTAAAAAAAAAGGAAAACCTTGCACGTGGTAACTTGTAACGTCAAATTTCAAGTATTGGATCTAGAATGCTTGACATCATAGAGGTCCATGAATTCCACCTAGAATGAAAACTCTTGGGCTGCCTCCAGTTCAATATATTGTATAATTTTTCGTAACAGATGATTTTGATAAATGTGAATTGCATATGCTGTGCTGTCATCAAAATTTCAACATAATAACCTGCGGATATGTGTTTCTTGCAGCCTTCCTGGCCGTTACGAGTCATTCTGGAAGGAGCTTGATAGCGCGAAGCTCTTGTGGAAAAACAGAAGTAATCTGAAGATTGAGGATGCTGGCATCGCAGCGATGTTTGGCATCGAGTTGTATGCTTGGTTCTGCGTTGGTGAGATCGTCGGTAGAGGATTTACTCTCACGGGCTACAAGGTCTGAAGCCTTTACCTCTAGCATGAGCAACCACATTAGTCCACATTTGAGCAACCACATTAGTCAACATTTGCCGACGAATATTGTGTTGGTGGTCAGTTTTACTCTGACGTGAATTGTGTGATGCAAAGTTTTGTTATGCTCAAATACTCTTGAACCTTAATGCCGTGGAACTCTATTGATCTCGGTGGAATGAGAAATGACGAGCTAATAATTTACTGTGTATCCTGCCATTTTGTGCGTGACCGTGAGGTCTACGATAAGCTTGGTATGTTGCTTATGATTACTTGATATATGCAGGTCTCCACCCGAGACCTGAAAGCTGCTGTATTGTCCTCTACTTGTATTCGGGTTGCAGTATGGTCACTGCATCATTAGTGGCCCATGCACTGCGCAGTCGTAGACTTGGCCCAATAGGCCCACAAGGTCGATACCAACAGCCCAACACTGCAATCATGAAGCCAAGCTCTTATTTATCCGGTCTTTTTTTCGTCAAAAATTTTTTTAGCCGGTCTTTTGCAGTGCATAGCCTCCACTATTCTTTTTTTTTAGAACCATAGCCTCCACTATTCTTGCACAATCCTACTCCTGCACATCTGAAGAGTGAAAAACTGAAGAGACTCTCCGTGGAGTGAGTGAACTGCACGTCTATGCCGATACGTGCCTCTGCTGAGATTGGTACAAGCCATCTTGTGAGCTTCACCGACAAGTCCTCTAAAGGAAACTGATGGTTATCAAAGCAACTAAGTTTGAACGGTGTTTCAAATTAAAGCAACGAGCCAGTAGCATTCATGGCTGAAAACTTACACGCCTAGTGTAATTGGAAGATTGATTTTAAACGCATGCCCTCGCAAGAGCAAAACTCCATCGCAACCTCTTTCTTACGCTTCATCAGTACGTATACACTTCATTCCCGCCGTCGTGCCCTCATGGCGTCGCCCATCCTGCTCCTCCTCCTCCTCGTACTCCTCCTCTTCTCCTTCACCGGCAACGCCACCCAACCACCAAGAACGCTCCACATCCCCGTCGTTCACCGCGACACGGTCTTCCCGCCCGCGCCCGGCGCCACGCCGGGCAGCCGCCACCTGCGCCGCCACGCAGCCGACGCCGCCCGCTACACCGCGCAGCTGGCGTCCCTCCACTCGACCGACGACGACCAGCTCGGCTCCTCCCCCGTCCTCTCGGGCCTCCCTTTCGAAAGCGGCGAGTACTTCGCGATCATCGGCGTCGGCGACCCGTCCACGCGCGCGCTCGTCGTCATCGACACCGGCAGCGACCTCATCTGGCTCCAAGGCGCGCCCTGCCGCCACTGCTACCGCCAGCTGACCCCGCTCTACGACCCGCGGAACTCCAGCACATACAGGCAGATCCCCTGCGCCTCGCCGCGGTGCCGCGGCGTCCTCCGGTACCCCGGCTGCGACGCCCGCACCGGGGCTTGCGTGTACATGGTGGTGTACGGCGACGGCTCCGCCACCAGCGGCGACCTCGCCACCGACAGGCTCGTCTTCCCCAACGGCACGCACGTCCACAACGTCACGCTCGGGTGCGGCCACGACAACGGGGGGCTGTTCCAGTCGGCGGCCGGTCTGCTCGGCGTCGGCCGGGGCAACCTGTCCTTCCCGACGCAGGTGGCGGCGGCCTACGGGCACGTCTTCTCGTACTGCTTCGGCGACCGCATGTCCCGCGCGCAGAGCAGCTCCTCGTACCTCGTGTTCGGCCGCACGCCGGAGCCGCCGTCCACGGCGTTCACCCCGCTGCGGACGAACCCGCGGCGGCCGAGCCTCTACTACGTGGACATGGTCGGCTTCAGCGTCGGCGACGAGCGTGTCACCGGGTTCTGCGACGCCAGCCTCGCGCTGGACCCGGCGACCGGGCGTGGCGGCGTCGTGGTGGACTCCGGCACGGCAATTTCGCGGTTCGCCGGGGACGCGTACGCGGCGGTGCGCGACGCCTTCGGCTCGCGCGCGGCAGCGAGCGGGATGCGGAAGCTGGCCAAAAACTTCTCGGCGTTCGACGCGTGCTACGACCTCCACGGGAACGTGGGCCACACGACGGTTCGTGTGCCCAGCATCGTGCTGCACTTCGCCGGCGGCGTGGACATGGCGCTGCCTCCGGAGAACTACCTCGTCCCGGTGGAGGGCGGAGATCGCCGGACGTATTTCTGCCTAGCGCTACAGGCGGCGGACGACGGCCTCAACGTGCTCGGCAACGTGCAGCAACAAGGGTTCAGGGTTGTGTTTGATGTGGAGAGGGAAAGGATCGGTTTCGCGCCAAACAGATGTTAAGCCTGAGTCCTTAGCTAGTGATTGATCAGATGAGAGTAAATTTTCTTGCATTCATCATCCTGAAACACTCGTGCCTGGCAAAATGTAGTTATGAACTGTTTTCTCAGGTTTCAAATGTACAGAAGTTACGGGAACTATGACGCACGGCCACGGTTACCTACTTATCCACCATGTGATTCACAAGGAATATTGATGCAACATGAGGATCCGCATGGACTTCGTGTATGGGATGAATTGGTGTTGTGATTACATTTTACGAAATCTGGTAGAATCAACTGATCTTCTGCTGAGCTGCCTCAACGTACTGCAGCGCAAGCTTTTTCACCTTGTCACCCTCCTTGATCAAAAAGTTCGCATTTTTCGCGTCATGGTGAAAGCTCATAACCTTGTCTGTTGTTTTCGTGACAGCCCACCTGTACTGATCAACAGTGATCACACCACTCTTGCAGAGTGGCCTGATGTGTTCTTTCACGAACATTTCAACCTACATACATTGAAAGAAAACATGTATGAAGAAGTGACAGCGGTGAGAGCTATAAGAGAAATGCCATCGATCGAATAGGTGGGATACCTTCTTGTATGTAGAACTCGAGGTATCTGGTGTGTTTTTACTGGATGGATCAGGTGCCTGCTTCTTCTGATCATCTCCACCTTCAGCTATATGGGTTGGTTTGTCTCCTTTTGGGTGTTTACTGTTTAACGATGGTTTGTCACTGGAAGATTTCTCTTTACTGGGCTCCGAATTCTTTGGTTTGCTGATCACTTCACCATCTCTTGATAAGCTATCCTCGTGAGATTGATTAGGCAAACTGCTAGCTGCTTTTTCCATATCTCTCGAGGTCTCCACGTTCCCAGTAACTTTATCAGGCATGTTGCTATCAACTGAGATTTCTTTACCTGGCCCACTTGATTTTTCACATTGCTCACTGCACCTATCAGCTTCAGCCAAGTTTGTTGCATTATTTGTATTGTTTTCTGTCATGTCCTCAGTTTCTCCCTGGGCTGTCAACTTTTGTTGCTCCTCGGAATTAGGTTTTGGTTGGTGACACGGCACAGTAGTGATGTTTTGACAGTTTGCAGCATCAAGATCATTAGGTGGTGATGATTTGTCATCTTTCAGTGAGGATACATCCTTCACACTGTGATCTAGATTTGACTGTAAGTTTTTGCTCTGTTCCTCTAGTCTGCATTCTCCTGCATTAACCAACAGAGTATCTTTCACAATTAGTATTTCCTTTGCAAAAACTGTGTACAGTTGGAAACTGTCAGGGAATTAGAATTACCTTCAACTGTTGTGATATCTCTATCAGGACTGTTAGGAGGGGAATCAAAGAGGCCTGCTTTTCTTAGTGCTTCTTCTGCACTGCTGAAGCTAACAGTGTGCTTGTGCACAGTTTGCTCCAATGCAATATCATCGCCTAGTTCACTCTTTAGATCAGGGACGACTGGTCTGTGTAGAGCCTCTTCCATATCACTGCCACTAACATTGGTAATCTCAGATGCAACTTTCTGTGATATCAGATCACTGCCTAATTCAGTCTTTTTGGTTAGAGTCGAAGTGTCCTTATCAGTTTTTTCCTTGGCAGGCTGGCGAATAGCCTGAGAGCAAAGATTCACATATATTGATTTGCTATTTGACCTTTCGTAAATACCCTTTTCTACATTGACAGCATCGGCAATGGCCAATTCAGTATCTGCACATCTGCGAATGACATCCAAATTTGCTTTCTGCAGATAATGCTCAGCGATGCGGTGAAGTTGCGCCTGAGATACATAACATAACTGCATAAGATTAATAACTTGACCATTGGATTTAAAAGAAACTGCAAGCACGCCTAGGGCAGTCTGTGGTTGTGGTTACAGTTTATTTTTAAGCTGATGCCGTAAAGTAGCTGTGATAAAGTCAGCATCATGTTTGGCAAATCAGGTATCAGTTCAGCAAAATATATCATCCAATAGTCAATTAGCTAAACCATTTTTTTCTGTTTTCTGAAAAGCAACAATTAATTCTGCAACATGGTGTACACAAGGGCAGCTAACCAACATTAGAAACTATTTAACAGATGTCGACCAAACGAGATTCTTGAAAACCAACGCCTAACATATGATTACCTGTCTAACTGACATGGGAACTTTATTATTGCGGCCAGCTGCAAACTGTGGCCTCATATCCACCGGAAGTTGTGCCTAAGAAAACCAAGTAAATCAGTATTTTGTGGAGTTGTTAATGTACTTTTTTAGAAATATTTTTAAAACTGGCACATACGAGTAGAGGGAAGGTTCCCTTGAGAGCATCAGCGTCGCCAGTTTGATCTTTGCTTGTAATGGTGCTGGCATTTTTTCTTGCCAGAATCTCAAGTGCCCATTTTCTTTTGTCCTCTTTGATATCACCAGAAGAATGGTTTTTTTGATCCAGGGAGGGCTGACTGTTTCTATTTTCTCTTCTGCTTGATGCTTCTTTATTTGGAGTTGAAGAACTTGATATTCTTCCAGTGCTGCTGGGTGAACTGATTTTAGTTGCCTCAGTCCCTGCTGCAGGTATGTTAGGAGATTTGCTATTATTAGCTTTAATTAGGCTACTTTTATCTAATGGTGCACATCCTGAAAGGGCAGAGAGAGGTTTTATATCATCCTTCCTTGGAACAACTGATGCATCAGCTAAATACAACCTGGACAAAATGGAACTGTTATTCTCTCCCTTTTTCCCCTGAGCAGTTTCCTTGTCCCTTTCAGAGGATCTCTTGAGTAGCTGAAGTACCGATTGCAGTGTGTCAATCTTTTCAGGGTTCGTTCCTGGGGAGCACCGGTATTTCCAGAATTCAACTTCCCAATCACGATGCCAGTCACTTTTTCTTCTTCCTGTGGATGTTCCATACAACTTTTTGGTCAGATTCTCACGTTTCTTGCCCTTTTGAAGCAATGCCCTCCTTGTTCTTATCAATTGGCTGGTACTTTTGGCTGTTCCATCTGACTTTCCTATAGCTGCACGGAATGCATTCAACAGTTTTTCATCAAAAGATCCATCCTTCTCGAGTATATTAGTGCCTGTATCTCTAACTACTTCCCTTATCTCTTTCTGTAGCTTTTGAACCATAGCAGAGGACTGTTTTCCTTCTTCCTTCCGGAAGATCTTTTTCACTCTAAGACCAGGCTTATTTCCCACTCTTCGTCCTACAGGTTTTGCCAGCTCTCTACCAGGATCCCTTATGTAGGCCTCACCTTCAACAATACTCATTATATCAGGAACAGATTTGTGTTCTGGAAGAAACTCTGACATATCATCAACAGTATCTTTTGCAGAATCAGTAGGACTGTGTGTTGAAGAAAAAACAGAGTTTCTGATTAGATTTGTGTCCTGTGCATGCACTTCCAATTTTGCTTTCTTCGCAGGATGGCTCACTTCACTTCCTGATTCCATGTCTTTCTCCCCTTCCATGTCATTGCTCTCATCCTCAGCATGTCTGAAGAATCAAATAAAAAGGTTACTTAATGAAATGGCTAAACCAACATGAAACAAGTGAGTTTTATGTTCCTGAGGATTTTCACCTGAGTGGCGACTGCATATTATGAGCAGTTTTCATCTGCTGAACTGCATCTGTATCAAGCACACGCATGCCAGTCAATCTTAGAGTCTTACTAGCAGCATTGATACAAGAGAATGTGTCATGTTGGATGCAAATTTGGTGCTAGAACAAAATGCAGCTTACAAAAACAGGATTGTAATAGTCATGGTATATCCACATAAAATATCGTAGTTGCTGAAGTAGCCTAGTACGATAAATGGTAAACACAGTGATCAATATATGATTAATTTTCACAGTTGCACTTAGTGTAATTGCCATGCCATATCCAAATAAAGCAAGCTACAAATATGGCATATCTGACTACGCAAATGGCCACAGCATACCTGGTGAGGAAGGTTGTGCAGATTTTGTCACAGGAGATCTTTCATTATAGCTTTTTTCCGCTGCATTATCCTCTCCGGTAGTTTTTGGCTTCTTACTGTTGTCTATTACTGGACAAGATGACACAAGCTTTGGTACTTCCAACTGTTCATTTGACATGTTACCCTGCTCTGAGCTAAATATGGTTTTTGTTGGCTCACGTATTGGTGAAAACTGCAACGATGTTTCTGTGGGCTCAGAATAAAGAGTCCAATTCATTTCAGAAGATCTCTTCTGGGATCTACCAGAACTATCTGTGTTCCTCAGGGTACCAGCATCTGCGACAGTATCATGTGTAAAAGCATCTTTGGAATGGTTTAGGTATGAACTGTAGTTAAATGCTTCATGTGCTGCCTTCAAGCCTAGTGAAGCTTCTGATAGATCACTCCTAGTTTCAGACTGTACACCCACCATTGATACAACAAGGGCAGTTTCTCCCTCATCAGCAACAGACACTGATACCCTCCCAGAAAATGATGCATCGGTACTTATCCTATCAGAACCAATTACACAATCCTCACCGGAGTTTTGCTTCAAGATAACATCTGCAGCGTGTTTCACTTCAGTAGACACACACCTAGAAATGGAATTGATGATTCAATTATCACAACAGTAGAGCAAATTCAACATAATTAACTACTACATGCAAAGGGTAATTGAAGAGAGAGTGAGAAGATACGTTACCTTGGGCACAGCCATGAATTTTCAGAAGTCAGCTCTGGATTGAATCCCACGCATATAGCATGATACCTGGCTTAAAGTTAAGGATCAATAAAATTAGAAAAGGAGTGTGGTCCCCAAGTCTCAATTAATAATTTCATAAATATTAACAAAATCAAGTACCATTTATCACAAGAGTCACAAGCAATTGATGTATCTAAAGCTGAATCATCCTCAGCTGCCAAAAGTCCGCTCCGAATCTTGCAATCACCATCATCCAAACAAACTACTGCCTGGAGAATGGGATAAACAGAGCAAGCCACACAATCAACTTCATGTGGGCAGTGAAGTATGATTGTTTAAAAGGAGATGGTGTGTGTTATCTGAATATTGATTGTTACTTCTGCATCAATATAGTACGATGGGAAGGAAAGTGTGCTGCCCTCCTCTTGCAAATACCAATCATCATCACAGCTGCACAATGAGAAGCGTAAATAGAAGTCATGGAATGGCCTTAATTTTATTTCTTCGAGCATTTGTTGGAAAGAGGTTAACATAAGATTGGATTAATCATAAAATAATAAATGCACAATAATGACATTTACAGGAAAATGATATGGCACGAATTCACAGTGATGCAGCTATACACAAGCATCCAGTCATACCATTATCATTTCCTGTTTCACATGGTCAGGTAACTCAGTATTAACTTTTTGGTTTCTTTACTTGAGAAGAAACCAAGGCCAAGCTTTCTCTGGCACAGTGATTCAAAAAAGTATTCCTGTGCTTTGATTAATAATCAAAAGACAACATTCTGCAACAAAAGACTCAAGCATAGTCTACCTTAGGACTCAGGATTCAGGAGGAAACAGGGGACCACAGAATATATAACATAAGTAATTTAGGATACTAGTGTTAAACTAACATGTGTGCATGCTGGAAGCACAATGAGTTGCCGTTATACCTGGGTAAAGAGTATTCATCTTCATCAGTAGCTCCAGCTGTACCATATACCTTCACCAATAAAAAGCAATATAAAACGATTATATTCCAGTGAAATTCTACCTTCCAAGGTGATAAATTGAGCTAAACTTTTTCCATTGAATTTCCTCCATAGGTATTATCGAATACAGCCAAGGAGAGGTTGACCAAAAAAGAATATCTGATACTTACTGGAGTGCATGTTATATGCTGAAATTCAATTTTGCAAAGCGGGCAGCGATTTGTGATGGCAGACCAGTTGTCAATGCATGTATAGCAAAACCTGGTATTTGGAAATTCAGATATTTATGCATCACATTACAGTTTAAAGGAATCTTCATATCAACCTTTGAAAAAGAATTACTATATTCATACTTAAGTCCCTTGTGATACAAAAATTAAGTGCTGAGAGAACAGAATGAGTGGTTACTAGTTCAAAATAAGACCATGTAATAGGGACATCAATTTAAAACTAAAGTATTCGAACTTCAAATGTAACAGGCAAGACAGAATTGGAATAAGCAAGTAATACTGGAATGGTGGATTATAACCACAACAGTGTAGGATCAAATGGTGAAAACGAATTGTGTGTATTGACAAGATTAGATTAGATATTGAAACTATCAAATATACATATCCACTATCTCACTAGTATCTGCCCAATAATATATATTACAAGGAAATTCCTAAGTAACTAAACAATGTTTGATTCTCAAGACCTTAGAGCAATATGCATGAGAGGTGATGAATCAAATCCTAAAAACTATAAATCTACAATTGAATCCCTACCAGTGTTGGCAACAATCCAAGACTCCCCTATCGATGACGATGTCTCTACAAATGCCACAACTTTCATTCTCGAATGCATAGTTTTCCTGCAAAACAGTTCGATAGATCATATAATAGCACAAACATGATTATGTGCGGAAACATGGACTCAAGGTACAGATAATAGACAGCACATATAAAAGCAAGCACCCAGAATTACTGCACGTTGGACTATGTTATCTTACAAAGTTAGAAACAGGATATTTCTCTTAGAACAATCAACTCAACAACTTACATCTACTTGAAACATTATCACACTACACACACTTTCATCCCAACCAAGTTTGGCTAGCAACATCTGAGGCATGAACCATACTAAAGCACAAAAGTGGGAAGACGTGCAGAAAACAGAATAATAAAAATGGAAATTCCCATGTATACAAAAAAAACATCCATTATTAGTTTGGATTTTCATCTCTCCAAAACAAATCACCCTAAGGAAGGTGGCACAGTTTGAATAATTCAGAATAGAGGAAAAACTCTGAAGTTTGATTCATTGCTTTTCCATGCTATAGCAATGTAACCAGTAGCCACTGTTGCGAACTGACACAATTCCATACCCTGTGAGCAATCGTGATTTTACTCTAGGACCGTTGGAGCATGATAGCATGATCCGACTGGAAAATTAACAAAATCCGCTACAAACCTAACTAAGAATGACAGCATATTAGTTTCCGGAAACTACTATCTGCGTGGAATTAGTTTATTCTTCATTGAGCAACTTGACTGGCAAATGGCAATACAACCAATTACCATCACAACAGTGGAACGGTAAATTCAGCAGCAGCAGAGCAACTTTCACTTCGCTAAGCACAAGTAAAACCTTAAAGGGACAAAGTACCTGATCCTCCATCTTCCCTGGAGCTCCGCTCGATTCTGCATCGACCTCCATTTCCCACGGGAACATCGTAACTGAGCTTCGGCACGCAGAAGGCGGCTACAAGCGCGCCCTATGCACAAACCCAGTACCCACAGCTTAAAATTAGCGCCTAGTCAAGCTCCGCAGCGTAACAAAGCTGGGGAATCTCACGGTCCGATCGCTCGCCCCTCGAATTGGGGAAACGGGGAACCGATCGGCGCAGGGTATCACCGGCTCGGCGGGTGGCAACTGGGGCAGCCCTAGCAACGGGGGTTAGTTTGGTGGCAGGAGGCACATGCCCCAGTAGGGTGGGCAAGACGTCCGATGCACAGCGCCGGCGGGTTGGTGTGGGACGGAGGAGATGCCGCCGCGGCGGTGTTGGTCCGGCCGGAGGAGGAAAGGAAGGAGGAGACGTGCGCGGGCCGTTGTGATACTCCATGGAGTCAGGCCCAAGAAGCCTAGTCTGATGGGCTCGGGCAGCCCCGTGCAGTGCAGCCCAATAGGTAAGCACGGCCTTAGGCCTCCGAATATTTTCGATTTTAAGTTTTTTCTTTTCAATTTTTTTGGTTTTTTCCTTTAATTTAAGTTTCTATCGTTCCCTCATAATAAGCAACTAAAAATGTTGATCCAATATTTTTCGAAACTGGACTCGGTGATGAGGGATCGTTACCCTATATGACATTCTGAAAAACATTTTTGTGAGACTTAGTCCAATTATATATATTTATGTAAATCGCTAGAGCGACGGTACGTTTGATTGTAAATAAAAGGTCAAAATACCAAACTATATCCAATATCAATAAAATATTTTTGAATTAATTTCTGAGGAACATATTACTATTATGCAAGCATTTTCAAACGGGTACACAGTTCATGACAAATGTACTTGGGGTCTCAAATTTGACCCTGATTTCACATTCATCTTTACGACATTTTTTTATGTTCAATAAAATGTGTTCCCAGCTTCCCACGCTCACAAAGTCACGTTGAGGTAATCTAAAGCGAGTCGACCGCCAGCACGCAACCATTTTTTCCTTTTAAAATATATATATATATATTAACTCTTTCTCCCTCCGTCTTGAAGTACATAGTGTCAAAGTATTTTGCTTTGTCTTGAGTTAGGGCCTGTTTAGTTTGGAAAGAAAGTTTACGAAAGAAAGTTTCCAATTCTAAATCGAAGATTAGAAAGACTAAACATGATCTAATTATAAAACTAAATACACGGATGGACGGGAAATCGCGAGACGAATCTATTAAGCCTAATTAATCTGTCATTAGAGATTATTTACTGTAGCACGACATTGTCTAATCATGGCCTAATTAGGCTCATTAGATTCGTCTCGCAAAGTTACCGGGGTTATGGAATGAGTTTTGTCATTAACACACGTTTAATGCTCCATGCATGTAAGATTCCCTTTGATGAATAATGAAGTTTCAAAAGTTTCGTGGTGATCTAAACATGCCCTAAATGTGTCTTCGAACGATCACACGGATTATCGGTCTAGAGATTTGAAATATGATTTATGCAAACATTGCAGTTCCATTCCATGAAGTAGCATTGCAGTTCCATGAAGTAGCAGTTAAACCTTGCGGTTTCTGATTCAGTTAATCAGTCCGATAGAATCACGAACTCGAACGCTCGTCTTGTTCTGATCAAGCGTAGTAATGCGCGGTGCACTCCGGCACCAGGTCGGGCCGCCACCACTGGTGGATCCCGTGGGCCGTCTTGAAGTCCGGCGACGGCCCGCGGTTCACCGTCAGCACGGCCGCCGGGAACAGGTGCAGCGGCTCGCACCCGCCGCCTCCCTTCCCGATGCCGAGCAGCAGGTCCTTGACCGAGTTCCTCGTCGCCAGCCTCCCCACGGCGCCGGCCCCGATGCCCTCCATCATCCTGCGGTGGTCGAAGTAGCCCACGTACTCGGCGCTGATGGGGTCCGCCGGGTTCACGAACAGGTTCGGCACCCACGCCGCCAGCGCCGCGAACGCCGCGTCGTGCGCGGCGCTGTCGCCGCCCCTCTGCAGGACGGCCGCCACGCCGGCCGTGAGGAAGCTGTTGGCGATGCGGATGCCCTGCCTCACCCGCTTGTCGCCGATCTTCTCCACGGGCGCCGACAAGAACGGCGCGTTGAAGAGGAACGTGGGCAGGACGGCGGCGCCCGCCCTGGCCAGGGTCTTGGCGGCCAGCGTCGCGATGGCCGAGCCCAGCGAGTGGCCCGCCAGCCACACGCGGTGGTGCTGCCCGGCCGCCGCGGCCACCGTGTCGTGGATGGCCTGCATGGCCACGCGGAAGCGGGACTTGCCTTCCAGCCCGTTGCGGACCAGCTGGAGGTCCAGCTCCAGGTCCCGCTTCGCCGAGCCCTTCTTGGTGATGGTGCCGCGGAAGGCGACGACGTAGTGCGGGGCGATGGCGGCGGCCGTGGGGTCCAGGAGGTGGAACGGCGGCTGGAACGCGTAGACGGCGCCGAAGATGGAGCCGTCGGCGGCGTCCACGAGCACCTGCCGCAGCTCGAAGTGGAAGAACCTCCACCACGCCGGCGCGCGGGCGTCGGGACCCTGCCGGTTCCACTGCCGGTCGCGCTCCAGGACGTACACGCCCTGGACAAGGCTCGCCATGACGGAGCGACGGTGGTGGGGGCAGTTCCTGGCCGGAGCAAAGCATCGATCAGATCACATAGCCGAGCAGAATTCAGAAAGGCGCCCGTGTCCAAATTATGTAGGTTAGCATGAATCAGGAATCACATTTCTAGTTCGCCAGAATCGGTCAAGGCAAAAGATCGATCGAGATTCAGTCATCCAGAAAGGAACAGTGAACAACTCACCAATTCACATATGTCAAGTACGTAGGCCCTGAAGCATCGAACAGGTCCTTCACTGACGGCATTTCGCTTGCCCCTGGTTCTGGTCCTCCTGCACAATCAAGGAAAAAGAATGCTCGTAAGACATGATCGGATAGAACATGTCTCAACAAAGTAAACTGTACTTACCAAAGAAGAAGTCCTTCATCCGATCACCCTAAATTTTTCCTACAGGGAGTTGCCAAGAACAGGACGCGGTTTTGAAATCTCGATGGCCAAGGAGTTCAGACAGAAGCAGAGACGCAAAAGCCTGCAAGGTAAAATCTTCAGAGCTCTATTCAGAAACGCAGATGGGTCAACACAATCCCATACGCGCCTAAAGGTTCTGACCCAAAACGCCTCTCCTTCTTTCCCCCCTTGATACTAATCCTGCAACGGAGCTACCTATGTAGCTTTTTCTCGCTGGAGCTTTCTTCTCCATGGATAAACCCACATTCTCCATCACATTCACACCTTTATTCCCCCAGCCCCTTTTTTCTCTCACCGGATATTCTCAATAATTCACGATCCACACCGGATCCGGGCCATGGGATAGTGAATAATGGATTCAAGATTCCAGCAATCACATCCCTGAAGAACCAATTACCCGAGGAAAAAGAAGGGAAAGGCGCCACGAAGTTACCAGAGAGATATCTTCTTCAGCCTCGGAGCAACCTCCTCCTCCTCATTCCGCTACGGACTCTGCAATGACCAATGAATCTCGTACGCTGCCGTGGGGCTGCGGCTGAACTATATGGGCTCACGACTTTCAGGTCAATGAGCGAAGGGTGATAATTTAAGATCGACTGGCGCGACAAGCCATTGAACCGTACCAACGGGGAGATGCAGTTGCAGGAGTTGGGCAATATTTTTGCCTGTGCTGACTCAGACCGGGGGAACCGTACCAATGGCACTGGATATTGAGGAAAGAACTCACCGAGTAGAGGAGACTTGCGAGCAAGAGGCGTCGAAGTCGTCCCATTTATAATGTTGGGGCATCACAAGTGGGATAGATAAGTAGATGACAAGAACCGCAGGCCAGGATATCATATGCATATCTGCATCGCACAAAATTATTTCCTGGGTATCTTGTTTCCCTGACCCGGCAAGTATAGATGTGGGCAAATTGATGGAAGGAGTTTACATCTATGGTGCATGGACTGCTGGAGCTAGGCTGTATTAATCCTGTCTGGGACTGGTTGTTTGGAAGAAGAAAAAAAATCCAGTGGATTTCTGGAGGGATATTTGGCTGAGAACTGCAGGCTATGAGGCAAATTTGCTTTACATCTTTCTGAAGAATCTAAGGGGGTGTTTAGATACCCCTCCATTTTGCATTCTGAGCCCATTTTGCAAAATGCGCGCTTTCCAATGCACTTTTTCCTCTATGTGCACGTGGCCCAATGCGCTCATTTTGCATTCTTGTTTTGCATTCTGGGTATCTAAACACCCCCTAAATGTGTCGATGGCTACTATGATTCTGTGATTATGGAGCGCTGTCATTCTGTATTCAACGCGGTTGGCAGAACCACCACTGAATGGAAGCAACTGAATTCTTGCATGGAAGATTCGATTCGTCCAACAATCTGAATGCGGGCGATGACTACTGTGAGCTACGGGTCTACTATTCTACTCTACTACAGTACGTACAATATTTCCTGTTACGACCAGGTAAACGGGAGCAGCACAAACAAATTGCAGTATCCTGCAAGAATTATATTGTTAAAGATACGGTCGTCTTAAAGAAGTCTGTTGCACGTCGTTTTAGGTTTTGGAAAAATATGGCCTGTGGAAGTGTGGATACTGGATACAAGCTATCATTGGGTCAAACGATGCAATTTCTGTTCTCTATCTCTGTTTCTTCTCTACCTGTTATATATTCATTCAGTCTCCACTTCGTACGTCATCGGTTCGTCCGTCCGTTCCTCCCCGTTCCGGATTCCACATCCACGTGAGTTTGGGTTACTGGGGAAAACGCGTATTGTAATAGATTTAATTTTCTTTTGTGTTTCTGCTGTTCTGCAGTTGTTTTCTCATGGCTCGTCCCTTTTCTTTGTTTTTGTTTCATGATGAAGTTTCTACTTGCACATTTTGGTTGGTTTCAGGATATGTTGCGCGCCAACACTTCAAGCAATTCTTCTATAGGAAAACAGGGGTAGCACGAGTCACGTATATGAGTATTCAATGGCTTCAAATGGATTAGGGAGTTCATATACAGCCATATGAATTTGGAAGCGCTGAAGCTGTACCACAGTGAAATAGCGAACGGGAAAAACAAATAACACGTCTGTGATCTGTCGCTTAAACCATCGTTTCAGATCACACCTGTCGGCTGAAAGTAAGAAGAGAGATCTCTCTTATTTCAATAAATAATCAAATTATGCTGGTTCTACATCGTTAACAATCATTCAAAATTCACTATAAACCTATAAAGCTAATTGCAAGGGAAGCCTGTTTTGTTGTCCTTTGAGAACTGAACATGGTTTCCACTGTATCATGACGAGGCCACTGCAGGTGTTGCTGCACGCGGAGCATCAACTAATCGCTCAAGCATTTCCAATTGGTCATAAGGTGCTATCTGCAAAGCATCAGGCATGTATGCATTTTAGATCGATGCATCTATTTTCAGAAAATGGATATGACAGATTAGATGAGTTCCATAACTTCCATATATTCCAAACATGACAATACTTAAAGTGAATCCCATTTTGTCATATTACCTGACTAAATCCATCAGGCCAAGTTATAGAAACAGCGTAGTTTCCCATAGGCCTGATCTCTTCAGGCTCGATGTCGTCTGGTACATCGCCGTACTGAATTTTCTGCTCTCCTGTCCATTCATCCTGTAGACATTGATTTTGTAGTTTGTAAACAAGAAAAATAACAGCAAAGTTGCGGCATATCTGTTTCTAAAAATATAAATACCATGAATGACTTCATTTTTGGAAAATATAAATACCATGCATTTGGGACTCTGATGATGGTGATCTACGTTCAGGTCAAATTTAGAAGTAACATATGATCTGAATATATAAGGATGCTTTTAATTGGAAGGCAAATAATTGGTGTTAGAATCATATATATCCCACATATCGAATTACAAAAGGAAGGTACACACCACGCTTTGAGCAGATCGATCATTCCGTCTGACTGTCGCTGGATGCAGCAAGAACTCTTCGTCTGAATCTGGCACTTTCACTCTGATTGCTTTAATTAATCTATCATAGGACACTGCTGTTGACACTGAAAAACAGAAAAACAATTTTAACACAGCATTAAATAAGAGCATGTCTCTTTTCTGTATAAGTGGATCAAGAGTTGCACCATTTCTCTTTACGTGTGTGTGTGTGAGCATGCGTGCATGTGTTAATATTTGTGACCTTCTACTTCCCTGAACTACTTTTCCAAGTCCTAGATTGCAAGATTTTAACTTACCCTGTTGCCTAATTTTAGCACATTGTTGAACAACACAAACTCCAAGATTTTGGAATGTCTTGGCAACATCTCCTTGGGGATCGGCCACTACTTCAGGAATTCCAGTATCTCCAGAAGCTGAAAGCTGTAAAAATCACCAAACTGTGATCTCTACTCTCTTAATTAGTCAACCGTAAGTATCTAGGACTAAACTTACAGTTGGCCGTATTGGCAAATCGAAGAGGTGAGGTATTCCAAACTGCTGCACAACCTGAAACAGTGATCGCATTTTAAAAGCAATCCACAGCTATCCAAGAGAACTATGCTACGAAATAATTGATATGTTTTTGTCTTGCCTGAGTTCCAGAACCTTGTCCGAATGGGTAATAACGCTTTCCATCAGCATCGAAGTAGCACATGTTCTCAACAACTGCAACACAAGGAACCTTGGCAACAAAAAAGGAGATCAGAAACAAGTCAACACAAGATAGGTATCTCTGGCTTTTAATGCATCATGTTGTGCAGATTACACACCTTAAGCTTAGAGAACATCCTCACTCCCTTTGCAACATCAATGAAAGCCAGCTTCTGAGGCGTGGTAACAATCACAGCTGCAGTCAATGGAGCTACCTGACATTTACAAATCTGTTATATTTCACAGTGGTTTGAAGGATTGTTCATATTACTGCATATGATTTGTACAACATAGAAGCTGGAGGTACCACCTGACAGAGTGTTAAGTGTATGTCGCCTGTTCCAGGAGGCATGTCAATGACAAGGTAGTCAAGCTCACCCCTTTACGAAATCAAAGAACATAGCCAACTTTTTATTACCAGGAAATCAAGAACATTCTTGAGAATATTAACTGAACTGGTGAAGACTATGCCTGGTAAGAATGTCCTATCTTTTATGTGCATGTTATGCCTTTGGAAAGGTAATTCATATCAGCATTGCAAGTTCGCATACCATTCAGTTGTGGTCAACAGCTGATTAATGACTCCTGAAACCATTGGACCTCGCATGATTGCTCTTCCTTGTCCAGCAAATCCAAAAGAGACCATTTTGACGCCCAAATACTCGGTTGGAAGGATAGTTCTGCTTTCTGGGTTCTAAAGGTAAGTCTGTTTACCATTATTAGTGCAAGAACTAAAGTCCACGCTAACATAGGAGTTTAACCAGGAGGTTTACCATCACTAGCAATCGGTTCTCAGGAGAAACCATAGTTGGTAAGCTTGGACCGAAGACGTCAGCGTCAAAGATTCCAACCCTGGCCCCCATTCCAGCTAGTGTATATGCTAGATTTACAGCAACAGTAGATTTTCCAACTCCTCCCTGGAAAAAATATACTTCTTATTTTCTATAGTGAAAGGAACAGTGAGATTTGCTGATATGCGCAAAGTTACAAAGGCTTGCCTTGCAGCTTGACACTGCTATGATGTTTGAAATCTTCTGTAGTCCTTCTGGAAGCTCCCCTCCATATACAGGCTGTGCAGGTTGTGCAGACATTGTAACGTCTACCTTCTTGACCCATGGAAGTGCTGCAACAACCTCGTTTGCCTTTTGTTCGAACTGTACAGAAAAAACCAGTAGGGTTTCACACTTAATGGCTAGTTGGAGCAGATAACGTAATATGGTCAGAACAGGTATTTATTACTTTACTTATATAGCTGAATGATTTTGACTAGCAGATTATAAAAACCAAATATTCATGAACAATAAGCATAAGAAACAGTTAATATGTCGGCAGCATTATTCTTTAACACCCTAAAACAAAGAATTAATGAATAGTTCTTCGGAGAAGTAGATACTGATACAGGTGCTCTACTTACCTCGTCTTTGATTGGACATGCAGGAGTTGTCAGCTCCAAACGAAATGAGACCTGAAACATAGCCAAGCTCAACAGAAATGAGTCACTAATTCCAATTGGTATGGATCTCATCGCCCATAGCGATCCTAATTTGATAAAGGAGTTTCCCTTAATTACCTCATCCAATGCATCACTGATCTCTAAATCCTTGACAAACCCACATGAGACGATGTCCGCGCCGAAATCAGGATCAATGATTTGGGAGAGCGCTATGAGCACATCTTTCTTGGCATCATCCACCGAGGTGACTGTCGCGGCAGCTGGTAAATTAAACAGAACGATTTGAGCAGCATGCACATGTTGCTCGGGACACACAACATATCGACAGGCACCACACACAGTAGCCAGATTTTGCTCTGGGACACGACTCATAGTCTCATGCAGACTTGCAGAGATAAGCAGAGCTGATTTTCAGGGTTGTTTAGGACTGATATTAGGTTTCTATGCAAAAAAAATAAGGAGCTCCTCCAGCTCATTAGTGCGATGGGTGTAGCTGAACGCTTTGGCTTACCACCGGACGAAGCAGCCCTCGAGCACCGCCGGCGCCGGCTCGGGCGGCGGGACGAGGGGAAGCAGGCGAGCGACCGGCTGGCGACCACGGCAGGAACAGGAGCCTTAGCTGATAGAGTTCCTGCAGGAACCGCATAGTGATGACTGATGAGTAATTAATTATATTCAGTATCACCTGCCTGCCGGCGAGATACTACGAGGGTGAAGACCTCACCTCTCAGGCCCGGTGCGACTGGGGGAACGAGATGGGGAGTGGGCGGCGCGAGGAAGGAGGCCGGCGCGGCATGGAAAGTCTGCATTGCCGCGCTGCCTGACGACGAGGAGGCGAGGACGCCGCTCCCGGTGAGGCTGTGACGGAGAGCGGGCGGTGGAGAGGATGAGCCGATGAGGAGAGGCCGTTTTGAGGCCGCAGGTTGTTTGGATTTGGTTGCCTCTTCGGCTTGGCTTTAAGATTCGGTACTTTGCAACGAGAGCGTGGCAGACACAGGCCACATTCATGGCCGCTACAAGCTACATGATCTGCCATGATCAGTTTTACACTTTCGCTATATCAAACAATCCATATGTCCGCAGCTTTGCCTTTAATAAAAGTTCGGTACCAATTTTTATGATAATTTTTATATATTAGGAGCATTTGTACTAAATTCATCCTACATATACAACATTGTATGAAAGGTAATGCCGGCAATTTTAGAAACTATTTTTCTAGCATAGGATATCATGTTCTTCATCCTCTCTTAAAATTTTTAACTTGACGTAGTGATAAAGAAAAATCTCAATAGGGAGTGGATCCGATAATTAAATGGTTATATGAGAATAAAATAGTAAATAAAGTCAAAATTGGTTTTAAAAGATCAGCAGGAAAAAGTAGATTATTGGGATAGAAAATAGACTTTGTTATGATAATATATCCGCTCGCTTGCAGAATGAGGAGGGCACCTTTGCATTGTCGTACGTCCTCACAGGACTCACAGTCTTATTTCTGCCAAACATCCTGACCAATTCTTGCATATCCTAGTTCCGGTATAGTCAAGGGTCAAGGCTCGAGTTCCTTTGGACGGCCGGGCCTCCAAGGCCACAACTATTTATTTCACATTTTTTTTAGAAAGGGTTGGATTTTTTATTGATACAGTACTCTTACAACCAAGCCCCTAACCAGATAACCCTAAAAAAAATCAAATTACACATAAGTCCATTACAGGAGCATCCAGTGCCCTTCACCGTCGCCGACCATCGCTGCCGCAGCCTGGTCCTCCTCCATCTCCCGCAATGAAGAAGATCCAGAATGAAGGTTCCGACCGATTCCCGATTCGACAAAGAGTCTTTAAATTTGAAACCCATCAGCAGCGCACCGTGCTGTTCAACTGTTGATCGCCCTGGGCAAACCCCATTTTCACCGGAATCACACAGACGCCGGTCGCATCACCTGCAAGCTCCAGCCAACAAGCTCGCAATTCCTATTGGAGGCCCATGACATAAACGTTGCAGCCCACATGTATAGGTGACATCAGGCCTACCGAGGTCCTTATCAGCTGTTGCGTTCCAAATAACGCGTGCCGGCCCGTTACTCTGCGCGTGCCTCTTAACTGTCCCGCGGGGCGGAGGCCATGCACAACCTGGGCTGGTGGTTTCATCCTAGGCGTAGGCGCGGGGCCCGTGTTCTGTCTTCCTGCGCGGCCAGTGGCGGGCCGGCGGGGACGCGAGCCAGCGCGCAAGCAAGAATAGGCCGCGGGTATCGACGAAAGCAAAGATCTCTGAGCCGCCGCCGTTCCGGCGACCGGCGACTCTAGGGTTCTAGGTTTCCACTGTGCATTCGAGACCCTCGATTCGCACCCAACTCAACTCGATTCTTGGCTCTAGTCTCTCCTCGCTCCGCGGTTCGGGATGATAAAGGGGCGAACCTAGCTTCGCTACCCGTCCTTGGCCTGCGTCTGTGAGGGAGAAGTGTGCTGAGATCGATTTGCCAGATCTCTTTAGAGGGCTTTTTCCCCCTTTTCTTTGTGAGAGGAGTGGCCAGTGAGGGCCGCTGCAGTCATGGTGGATGGGGGCGAAGCCGGATCCAGTGCAAATGTTGCAGATATGTTGGGACGCCTCAACCTTACATCGGAGGAGAATGATGCGCTGGTTGTTGACGATGATGCCTTGGAGTGCTTGGCGACCTCAGACCTTGCAATCATCGGTAAGGTCCTCTCATCTAGCGTCCTGCACATCAGCACAATCATGGCAGCGTTACGACCCGCGTGGGGAAATCCGAAGGGGCTGAACTCAAAGTCAGTGGGAGACAACATCTTTATTGTGGAATTTGGCTCCAAACAGGATTTGGACCGAGTTCTGGATGGCTCTCCCTGGAATGTGAGCAAGAAGGCTGTCTTGCTCCAAAAATTTGATCCAAATCTGAGGCCTTCAGATGTCACTTTTGACAAGCTGCCAGTGTGGGTGAGGATTTACAATCTCCCCTTCGGCCTGATGAACAAGGAGTGGGGAATGAGGCTTGCAGGGAAGATTGGTACTGCAGACAAGGTGGATGTGGATGCCCAGGGCAGAGCATGGGGACCGTTCCTTCGTGCTAGGGTGCTGATTGCGGTATCTAAACCCCTACGGCGCTGTATATCTATCTTCTCGGCTAAGAGGAATGCCCAAGAGTGGTATGATGTGCGGTATGAGAAACTACCCAACTACTGCTACTCTTGTGGAATTATTGGGCATTCATCTCTGGAGTGTCCAACTCCGGCTGAACGCAATGAGGAAGGCTTGCTTCCTTATGGAAATGATCTACGTGTCCCTGATGAAACCAAGAAGAAGAAGGGAACAGAGGATATGTACTCCCCTTCACCACCAGTGGGCCGTAGCTCCAACACAGGAGAGCGTCATGGCAAGTTTGAGGGACGCTCAACTCCTCGAAGCACTGCTGATAGCAGTGGAAAGGAGGATGGCTCATCAACTAAGGGGGAAGCTCACTTGGGGGGAAAAGATGATGCAGCCACTTCACCCTTGAAACAACAGAAAAGGAGGACAGGAAAGAAAGGCGCAGCTGTTGAGCCACGCAACCTTGCAGGAGAACTTTTTCCATCTCGAAACAAATGCCCAGGCAGGAAGCGCAAGCAGGCTAAGAATCCCAACTCACACCAAGAGGAAAATGCTACTCCGGGAGGGACAGGCCTACCTCATGATGCCATGGCTCTGGTTGTAGCTAATGTGTCATCTCAGCATCCACCTGAGGAGCTGCGATTTGAGGATAATGGAGAAGAGTTGGCCAAGAAGGTGAAATTGGGGAATGAATCAAATGTTGTCATAGCTGCGGCGGCTGGAAACCAGCCTCGCCGAGAGCCATGAATCTCCTATGCTGGAACTGCCGAGGCTTGGGACGGAACT
Organism: Alloteropsis semialata; assembly: GCA_004135705.1. Lineage (NCBI taxonomy): Eukaryota > Viridiplantae > Streptophyta > Magnoliopsida > Poales > Poaceae > Alloteropsis > Alloteropsis semialata. The sequence continues at coordinate 21,182,842 of CM014274.1, forward strand.
CGGTAGTTGGTGAGCTTCGCTGGTTAGTGAAGCAATACCGCCCCTCCCTCCTATTCTTATCCGAAACCAAGATGAGGGATGACAGAGTGAAGAAGTTTATGTGGTCTTTGGGTTACAATGGTTGTATTGCTGTGAGTTGTGATGGTCATAGTGGTGGACTGGCTCTTTTTTGGACCACCAATTATTGTGTGAATTTAGAATCTCTTTGCTGTAATTTTATTGATGTTCATGTTTTGGAGGAGTCGGGAGTCTCCTGGCGAGCCACTTTTGTTTATGGTGAGCCTAGGACCGAGCGTCGACATGTGTTTTGCGACCGACTTCGTTTTCTTAAAGCCCAGTGGACTGGTCCCTGGGTGTGTATTGGTGATTTCAATGAGGCCTTAAGCAATGATGAGCACCTTGGTGCACGTGAAAGAGGGGGGGCACAGATGCGCTTATTCCAGAATTGTATGGAGGACTGTGAACTAATGGACCTGGGCTTCATTGGCCCAAAATTCACTTGGAATAACAGGCAAGCTGGGGATAGCAATGTTAGAGTTCGTTTGGATCGAGCCATTGCAAATGGACGCTTTCTTCAACTTTTTGATGATTGCCAGGTTGAGAACATTATCACAACCTGCTCAGATCACTTTGCTGTCCTGTTATCTCTTGCAAAACATACCTCCAGACAAGAGAAAAGGCAACCAGCTCAAAATTTCAAATACGAAGCAGCATGGTGCAGGGCACCAGACTACATGGAGACGGTGGAAAAGTTGTGGGCTGAATCTGAAAGTGCCGATGGGGTGAGAAATTTGCAGTCAACATGGGATAATTTAAATAGAATTGCAGGCTCTTTAAAGCAGTGGAGTAAGGAGTGTTTTGGTTCTATACGCAATGAGATCAAGAAACTTGAAAAACGTTTGTCGAGACTGAGAAACTCAAGCACCACAATGTCCTATTCTCAAGAGGAGAAAGATATCGAACACAGGCTCTGTGAGCTGTTCGAAAGGGAGGAAATCATGACTCGACAACGTTCTAGAGTTGATTGGCTTCAAGCAGGTGACCGCAATACTTCCTTTTTCCAAGCAAGGGCATCATCAAGAAGAAGAGCCAATCGGATTAAGTACTTGCTGAAACCAGATGGTAGCAAATGCGAAACTCAAGAAGAGATCAAAGATTTAGCTCGGTCCTTTTACATGAATCTCTTTTCGTCTGAACCACGTCAGGGAGCCGCTTCAATACTAGAGTCAATTCCAACTCATATCAACGAAAGCACAAATGAGGACCTTTGCAAACCTTATTCAAATGAAGAAATCAAAACTGCGCTATTTCAAATGGGTCCGACAAAGGCCCTAGGCCCAGATGGTTTTCCAGCCTTGTTTTATCAAAAGCACTGGGATCTACTACAGAACGATGTTTGTGGAGCGGTGAGAAGCTTTTTAGCTGGAGAGGACATTCCTACTAGACTTTGTGATACTACAATTGTTTTGATTCCCAAAGTATCCAAGGCTGAGCACTTGACAAACTTTAGACCAATTAGCTTGTGCAATGTACTGTATAAAATTGCCTCCAAAGTGTTGGCTAACAGGTTGAAGGTTTTACTTCCACAGCTTATTGCAGATGAGCAAAGCGCTTTTGTGCCTGGGAGATTGATTACTGACAATGTCTTGATAGCCTATGAATGCATGCACACTACACGAAGGCAGCAGTCAAAGATACCTTTCTTTGCTCTCAAGGTTGACATGATGAAGGCATATGACAGAGTTGAATGGCCTTACTTGGAGGGGGTTCTAGAAAAGATGGGTTTCGCTGCCACTTGGATCAGCAGCATTATGCGATGTGTTTCCTCGGTACGTTACACAATAAAGGTTAATGGGGAGCTCTCCGAACCTTTCACCCCATCTCGAGGACTCAGACAGGGGCATCCGATCAGCCCATATCTGTTTCTTTTATGTGCAGAAGGCCTCTCGTGTTTGTTAAAAAAGGAGGAACGATTAGGACGTGTTAAAGGACTAAAAAATGGTGCTACGGGTCCAGCAATCTCACACTTACTATTTGCTGATGATAGCATTTTCTTCTCAAGAGCTGATGTTCGAAGTGTCAATGCCCTTAATGAAATTTTGGTGACCTACAATGAAGGTTCAGGCCAGAAGATTAATCTTCAGAAATCATCCATTTTCTTTGGGAATAGCTGCCCTGATGACGTTAGGCAGCGAGTCATGACCTCCTTAAATGTGCACAACGAAGCCTTGCAAGAAAAATATCTTGGTATGCCGGCATATGTGGGACAATCAAGAGCGAATGTATTCAACTTTCTGTCAGAGAGTATGTGGAAACGAGTGTTAACCTGGAGCGATAGACCTCTCTCTAGAGCAGGAAAGGAGGTAATGCTAAAGGCTGTGACGCAAGCCATACCCACTTATGTTATGAGCTGCTTCCAACTCCCTGCTATAATCTGTGATAAAATGAGGGCCACAATCTCTAATCACTGGTGGGGGTTCCAAGGGGGGAGGAAGAAGATGCATTGGAGATCTTGGGACTGGCTGACAACCCCTAAATACATGGGAGGGATGGGCTTTAGAGATATGGAGTTGTTTAATCAAGCCATGTTAGGCCGTCAGTGTTGGCGTTTGTTGACTGATCCTGAATCGCTTTGCGCTAAATGCTAAAAGGGAGATATTATCCAAATAGCAATTTCATGGATGGTAGACCTACACGCACATGCTCTTTCACCTGGCGCAGTTTAATGCATGGCAAGAAGCTGCTGGACAGGGGTATTTTCTGGCGTGTGGGGGATGGAAATCAAATCAGGGTGATGGAAGACCACTGGATACCTGGCTCTCCTACTCATCCTGTACATTCAAATGTTGATCTTCCTAGTGATCTCAAGGTGTGTTTTTTAATTAATGAAATGATGGGTTTGTGGAATGAGGACATCATACGAGCTTTGTTCAACGCAAGGGAGGCTGACCTGATTCTTCAAATCCCGCTAAGCCAACATCCTGTGTGTGATGTTGCATCTTGGCCGCACTCAAGAACTGGATCCTACACAGTGAAGTCTGCATATGTCCTTGCCAGAACATAAACTTTTTTCCTGACAGAAAGCTCGAATGGAAAGGGAAGCTCCTCTGATCAATCTCGCATGACAAAAGAATGGAAGCGTATGTGGGCAATAAAGGCACCCCCAAAAATGAAAATTGTGCTGTGGAGGTTTGCACATGATTGTCTCCCTACTAGCCACCAGCTGAAGAGCAGACATATTCAAGCTCCAGATACTTGTAATTATTGTGGAAGAGAAGAAACTATAGCCCATGCATTTCTCTCATGTCCCTATGTGGCTGAGGTTTGGAGGAGTTAAAGAAACGATGCATATTGAGAAGACGGCTAAAAGATTTCCAGTCACCTAAGCAATGGTTGTTTAGCTTCTTGGATAATTCAACTGAGGAGGAGGCCACAACTATGACTATCACGCTGTGGCAAATCTGGGAGTCCAGGAATGGAGTAAGAAATGGTGAAAGTCAAATGCATCCCCACCGTATTGCAGAGAAAATCAAAGCATATGCTGATATGGTAATGCTGCACTTGTATGTACCCATCGATTCCAATAGGTGTGTCCCTGCCAAGCCTATGAAATGGGCTCCACCGCCGGATGGTTGGGTTATGGTGAATGTTGATGCAGCTCTTTTTGCAGAAACAAAACGAATGGGTATTGGTTTAGTGATCAGAGACCACAACGGCGACTTCGTAGCTGCATGCAGGCGAGGGGTTGATAGGATCACTGAACCAGAAGTTGCAGAGGCGACTGCCATCAGACATGCAGTTTACTTTGTCTCAGCTCTCCCATATAACAAGGTGATTATTGCCTCTGATTGTCTCTCGGTTGTACAAAAAATTCAGTCGGCAGCCCAGGATCGCTCCCAGGTCGCTGCGCTCACCCAGGATATCAAGAAGGCAGCTCAATCTTCAATTGCTTTTAGCTTTATTCATGTTAACCGATGTTGTAATGTGGTAGCACATGTCCTTGCTAGGTCCGCCGATCAGTTATCTGAATCGGTTTGGTTTCATGAAGCTCCAGAGTTTATCCGGACTTCCATCTGTAACGATAGTTTGAATTAATGAAAAGCTACCAATTACTCTCAAAAAAAAAGAATAGGCCACAGGTAGGACCTATCGCTCAGTGGATGGGTTCGGCGGTACTGGGGTTGAGTTTTGAGCGACCCAGGATTTTTCCCGGTATATTTCTGTAGGTCCTGGATATTCGCGTGGCGCTACAATGAGACTACGACGTGCCCGTCGTCTATAAAGTTGCAGCTTCGGTGATCTCCAGAAGGACGTGAGAGGTGTATAGGTTGTAGTTCTAGGAATGTGCGTGTGTGTGATTTGAGTGTGTTGAGTAGAGTTCAGATACTACAGCTTGTATACTAGGATTCCAGACTTAAAAAAAAATAGGCCGCGGGTAGCTGCGTCGACTCCGGAGAGGTCGCTGCCGCATGGGCTCACCGCTGTGAAACGACCTGGATTCTTATTTCTAAGAATCCGACTCCCTGTACCATTGTGTTAGTCCCAGAATCAACAGCTAACACGTACAGAACTCATTCCAGCAGAATATCACATCCATACTTCGAGTTTAAGCATTAAACATTACATAAATGTCTTACATAAGTGGATAACTCTGGAAGTACGATTATTACAAGCCCCTTGGGCTAAATGCGACAAATAGGAAAGCTAAAACGACACGGTAGCTAGTCTTCCATCTTGGCGATCATCCTCACAGGCTCTTCAGCTTGAGCGCAGCAGCAACCTCAATTGTACCAGCCATCAGCGTTGTTATCATACTCCAATTCATAACCTGCGTCGCCACAAGCTGTTCCCAAGGAATGGAACAGTTCCACGTCACCATCCGTAATGCAAGCTTTAAGTGGTCTAATTCTAGTATAAGAAATATCAAGGATATGCTTAAGTTTATTCCTATGCAAGCAGCATCTCCATCCCAAAACCATTCTCACATCACCTACGAGCAATCCTGGCGCACCAGGTACCCGTCACCAAGCATCTTCCACTCTTCACTCTCTAGGCGATGCGAAAGCTCCCACCCTTCGCATCTCAACTGCCCGAGGCAGGCCCTACTCTAGAGGGGAGGTAGAAATCCCTAAAACAATGACAGAAATAACAGTTTCGAACAGGAATCGTCCCTTGTCCGCGGACGGCGGCTATATATATAGATTATACTCTGCAGAGCTTGTATTCCTGGAACCACTCGGGCTGCAAAGTCGGTCGTCGCCAACTTGAAACACAACCCACAGCACAGACCCTAGCCAGTGAACGGTACCCTCCTGCTTTTCTCGGCTTAGGATACACTGAAGACGCAATTCGGTGTCCGAGAACTGTGATGGCCTCCCCCGCGGTGGCCAAGTCCCGGGATATGAGCCTCTTTCGGGGGACAAAGGCCAGCACCAGTTCCCCTACACACTTCCGCTAACTCCTTACAGTCCGGGTACCGTACTTAACTAGGCTGGCTGGAACACCCCCAGTAGATGTAAGTGGTGAGCACGGAAAGTCCTGAGAAAAGTCATAACCAACTCGGTTTTTGGTGCCGGGGTGAGCGTCTCCATCAAATAGCGTATCCATCTTCCAGTGGTCCACTCGCGCACCCATTACAGGTATTGCCGCCAAACTCCTCAAGTAACACAAAGAACATGTACCCGCCACAGGTACTCCGTAGGATGTGCCCAAGTACACACCCCAAGCCCTCGATACGAAGATCGAGTTAATCTGCTCACCCCCGCAAAGATCCCAAAACCTCTTACTCCTTTTCCGGGTTTTTGCCCCACACATGCCAAGAATCCTATCACATCCATCCCATAACACATGCAAGCATGGCATTAAGTGTATCAGGTTTATCAAGGAATACGGTAATTAAACAAGGCTTTGCAATAGGTCATATTCATCATCATGCAATAAAGTAAAGCGCTAGCATACTGGTTGCAAATGCGTAAATAGGATTCAGAGCGGAATGGGCGCGAACCTTGTGTCTGGTAGTAGTCCTCTTCGACTTGTTCTTCAGAGAAGTGGTAGTAGTCTCCTCCTTGCTCCTCCTCAGCTGGTCCTAATAACGAGAAAAAAATAAAACATCGGTTCCTCTATATCTATACTATAAAGAGTGAGAGATTTGATGTCAAAATCTACACAGCTATAAACCTACCCTCACCTCACTAATCTTCTTTTTGGGCCCACCCGTCAGGTAGGACGAAGACCAAAAGAGGGGGGGGGGAGAACGGTTTTGGCGACGTTTTCCCGTGGAAATCCCCAAGATGCACCCTTTTTTTTTCACCGGAGTTCTCTTCTGTACCCGCTGGGCCCACTGCAATTCTTGCCCTTAACTCCTGGTCCGCGGTCACCGGCCTAACTTTAATCCTCCTCCATTAGCACAAATGCCGCGCTCCTTCCCCGCCCAAAATCTCGCCCGCAATCCTCTATGCATGATTCATGCCCTTCCTTCCGTGGCAAGGAGGCACCACCATCTGGGCTATAAGATGATTGGCCTTGACCTCCATCTTCTGATCTCTCCACGCCGTCACCTCCTCATTCCCTGATCGTTGTGGTCTTGCCACCGTCGGACCTCAGAGCCTTCGATGCCTGCACCGCTACCCACAGGCCACCGAGGGACCCCTTGAATTCCTCCTCATGGCATGGCAGACGCACATCGGTGGGGGCTGCCGCGGCCAGGAACGCAAGGTCCTCGTTGGCTAGCTCCTTCTCCCCAGCGATCGCCGCCGACTGGCAGGGTGTGCTGGCCCACCGCGAAGCACGCTGGTGTCGCGGGCGCCGCCACCTCGGGCGAGACCGACACTGCACCGGCGCCGTTGCGCCGGTCGACGGCGTGGCCCCTGAGTCCACCTTCTTCTCCTGCGCCAGGGCCTTGAACTGCTCCGGCCGCCACCCCTTCGCTGAGCAGTGCTTGTTCCGGCGGCCGGCGGCTCATCTTCTTGATCTGTGCGTTGCTCTGCCCCGGTTCTCGATTCTTGATCTGGGAGCATGGCAATGGCCCGTCCGGCAAGGTAAGGTAGCAACTAGAGCACCCCCCACATGCAACGTGTTCGATTGAATTCCCCTATAGCTTTTTTCTGTATCAAAATCAAAAGTCTTATTAGTGACATTAGTGACATGTATTTGTTCACAAGCTGCAAATTGGCGGCGACAACAGACAGCTAGGTGGCGCCAACGCTAGGAGGCTTCTCGACTGCCTTGCCATCTACGACGAGCCCTACAACTATTTGCTTTGTGTTCATGATCGTGCGTAGCTATTGCCTGGGGATGGAACCAGAGTGGGATTCATGGAGGAGGATGCCAGATCCAGCAATGGTGTGCGATGGCGAGGAGGCCGAATCCAGCGATGGTGAGGTGAGGTGTGGTATTTCAGTATTTAATTTGACCAGTTCTTTCCCCACGGTTCCTTTTTTGTGATTGAATTTAATTTCAGAATAGTGTGAAAAAAAACCGAACAATTGAGCTTATCATTGACTACTTTTCTTATTAATTGCAATTTGGGTAGGTAGTTGTATAGTACAGTATCATAGATGAATAAACATCTGTGAACGAAAATGATTTCACAAAAGATGGATCTTTGCTTTTCTTTGTTGTCTTCCGGATTAAATACACTTTCTCTTGTTTTGGATCCTCGGTGATCTCCATATTTAGCTGTCTCATGGCAGCTGTTTGTTACCCTGTTAATCAGGTGGAGATGTGACATATGAGTATGGATTTTAGTTCTGCTCTGCCTGAAGCTACAAAATTGAAATGTTTGGCACCTTGAAACTGCTGATATCCAGGCTAAGTATCTGTACTAATGACTCCAATGCTGCCAGTGCAAGCACATTGGCGATTATGGTGGTGCCAGCGTGCAGGGACTATGTGCATGCCATGGACTACAGTGGTGCTTCAGCAAGTTCTTTGATGGAGGACCACCACCATGTTCATTTCCTGCCATATGGAGGATTTATGTGCTTGATAAATATGTTGTAGGTGTGTATTTTTTTTCTTGATCAGATTGTGATTTTTGTATGATGCCGGATGATTTTTTATCTTATATGTTCTGCAGTAGTGGAATCTCCTATTTCATTTATGCTGAGAAACTTAATTTCTTGGAAAGTAAGATTAGTGTTTTTGTTTTTATTATCTTATATATTGTTTTTATTTAGTCTTCTAGAGTACTTTTTGTGTGACTTTATAACTGGTTTTCAGTTCGCTATCTTTTTTATATAGATATATACATATAATTTTTAATATTGATCTTTAGGCCGTTGCGGTTGATTAGCTGGTGGCAGCCTCAACTATGGTCTACAATTCCGAGTGCTAAGAGGAGATAAAAAATTCTTGACGGAAGCTTTAATCCATTTCGCTTTATATTGCTATTATCCTTGTATTTCTAAATCATTTCTTTGTTCAGGATGTAGATCATTCATGTGCCATGCATGTTGTTTAATAAACTAACCTTTGCTTTGGTAGTAAAAAGTGAATCACCATAGTGTTGTTTGTATGAGTAATTAACGTCTTGTCAGTTGTCACAATATCTCCTTGGTTGTTGTATCAAGTTATATGCTTGGAATCGAGGTGCTGCACATCGTTTATACAGTGCAGAATGTGCTGGCCTATCTATATTTTTCTATGTTTGTTGACTATATCTGTTAAAATCTGTTAAAAGCAAGTCAAGTTGCATGTATTACTAAATAAATAGAATACCATGTTTTACATGTCACTTTTTTACTGTAGCAAATTTGAATATTTCTTTTTGGAAATTGCTACAAATATTTACTAGATGAATTCACCGCGCATTGCTGCGGGAGTGCAGGGACACCTTTGCTATGACATTGAAAATTGTAATTTCATAATTTAGTGGGGATGATAGAATAGTGGTAAATGACGTGGACAACTTTCCACTTAGTGGATGATGATGTGGATAGTTTGCATGAAGAGCTTTAAGGATGAACTTAGTGGGTGATGATGTGGATAGCTTGCATGAAGTGCTTTAAAGATGGTAGGCTATTAGTGGGTATGAACTATATAGATATATAAGATTTTGAGGGGAAACATCTTATCAAAAGCACTGCAGTAAAAACAAAGTAACAAGTAAACTAAAATAGAGGTTAGTAATAAATATGAAAGAGAAAAGAAATGCTAATTTGGTTGCCAAAATCATTAATCATGCATGTAATTGGCCGCCCCAAACTTTCTTTAATTGACAAGAGCTTTATCGCAATCATCAATCAAGATAATTCCTCCTTCCACGCCCATCATTTCTGCTCTCCTTCTCCGCCCAAAAAAGCTTCTGGTCATTGATTACCAAATTAGTGACAGCGTACATCTTGGATTACCAAAATCATCAATCAAGCATGTAATTATTTCCTTTATTGATGTGATTTTACTACCATAATCAATGAAGGGGAGAGAAATCAGAGGTGTTTGGAGTTTGGAGAGGGTGAAAAGGAGTGAAAGAGAATTAAAAGTGGATCGAGTTATAAGAGGGAAAGAGTCAAAGGTTAATCAAGCTAGGAGAGAGAGATCACTAACAGGTTGGGTTAGTATGGGAAGGGACCAATGATGGGAAAGAGAGAAACTGCATGTGGATATATATTTAGGGTGGGTTAAATTAGGAGACAAAAGGAGAGAGATGGTTATTCAGTTTAGATACTTTTACTCTATAATTTTATTTGTTGTTATGTTTAATATGTACATTGTGTTTAGACCAGGATACAAACCTTGTGATATGTACATTATTTATATAAAAAATTATTGTTTACTTTATTTTCTATTAATATAAAATCTTTTGTTACTTTTTTTAAACACATGCCTGCAGCACGTGCATCAACACTATTGAGTTAAAAGATGAAGAGGGAGATCTCATGTGAATCCAATTACTAGAATTGAGAGAGAGAAATCACATGTGGATCGAGTTAGGAGAGGGAAATAGATCACAAGTGCGTTAAGTTTGAAGATGGAGGGATAGAAAAAAAAACACATCTGGATGGGGTCAGGAAAACGAGAAAGGAAGGGGGAGAGAAATCTCAAAGGGTTGGTTGAGTTAGGAAACAGGTAGAAAGGGGGTTCAAGAGAAATCATGTGGATCGAGTTATGAGAGGCCGAGAGAGGGATGAAGGGGAGAGAGGGGGGAGAAATAACAGTTGACCGAGTTAGGAAAGAGACAGTAGAAAAGGGAGAAGGGGAGAGAAAATAGAGATGCTTGGAGTTCGGAGATGGTGAGAAGGCGTGAAGGAGAAATTAAAAGTGGATCGAGTTAGAATAGGGAGAGAGTCATAGGTGAATCAAGTTAAGAGAGAGAGATCAATGTTGGATCGAGTTAGTATGGGGAGAGACGTAGGATGGGAAATATGGAGAAATCACCCGTGGGTCAAGTAAGGAGAGAGAGGGGGGGCGATTTAAGGGTGGATCGAGTTAGGAAACAAATACAAAGTGGGTAAAGTGAAATCATAGGTGGATCGAGTTATAGTAGAGGCCGAGAGGGATGGAGGGGAAGGGAAGTAGTGAGAGAAACCATCTTGGATCGAGTTAGGAGAGAGTAGAAGAGGGAGAAAGGGAGACAAATAACAGGAAGATGGAGTTCAGAGAGGGTGGGAAGGAGAGAGACAAATTAAATGTGGATCGACTTAGAAGAGGGGGAGAGATCATATGTGGATCAAGTTAGAAGAGAGAAATTACAGTTGAATCGGGTTAGGATGGAGAACAATGGAGAAAGATAAATCACATATTGATCATGTTAGGTGAAAGGGGATGAGTGAGAGAGAGACATGTCAGGTGGCTCGAGTTAGGAGAGGCAGGGAGAGATCACTTGTGGATCAAGGTAGGAGAGGAAGATGAAAAAGAGAGATACCATAGGTGGATTGAATTAGGAGTGGGAGAGAGATGCCGCAGCCACAGGTGGACCGAGTTAGATGAGGGAAAGGTATCACATGTGGACAAAGTTAAAAGAGAGAGAGATAAACTATAGGTATTAAGTTAGGAGACGGAAGGATAGAGAGAAATGTTCATTGAGGTGTGTTGATGTTTGTTTTTATGGTACTTGTACTCGTAATTTTATTTGTTGTGTACCATATAGATTGTGTTTAGATCGGGATATAAATCTTGAGAAACCTTGCGATTTGTACATTTTATTTTATATGTAAAAATTATTGTTGGCTTTATTTTCTATTAATATATATTTTATTTTACTATGTTTTTGAAAACACGTGCTTGTGGCACGTGCATCTACACTAGTTCAAATAAACTCCAAAGAAGAAGTAAGAAGAGCCAAAAGCACTCAACTCCTGTTCTAACGTGTAGATCATGATTTTAGAAAATTATAGAAACTGGTTTCATAATTTTCTAAGCCAGGATCAATTTATTATGAATTTTCTTAGATAAAACCATTTTCTGAAATTATCCTAAATTCTGAAAAAGCAAATAAAACAGAGGGTGACACGTGGCAGCACCGGAGTGTGCCACGTGGCCTGTCAACATGACGTCATCAGTGGGTCGGTCACTTCTGACGTCATGATGACGTCAGCGTTGATCGGTCAACGGTCAACGTTGACTGGTCAACGAGTCAGCGGGGTCAGTGGGGTCCACAGGTCAGTGACTCAGAGAGGATGACAGGTGGGGTCAGGCTATCAGGTGGAGAAAAAGGAAAAAGAGGGAGAGTGGGCTGTTTATGGGCCGATTTTCTCCCATGGGCCTTGATAGTAGGAGGTGCTTTTGTGGACTTAAAGAGGAATACGGCCCATGGCCATTTAGCTGCTGCAGTGGAGAGAGAGTAGCGTGATCGGGCCCACTGGTCAGCGACACAGGCACCCAGGCCAGCAGGTCAATGAAACAGAGAGAGAGTGGGATCTTGTGTGGCTTGTGCGGCTTGGTGCTCGTGTGGTTCATCCTGTGGCGTTGCGCGTCGAGCTCCAGAGCGCGGACGCGCATGCACGCGCGATGGCGGCGCCCTCCTGGCGCGGTCTCACGGCACGGTGGTGCGGGCCTCCTGCCCGTGGCCTTGGGTAAGAATGAAAGGGGAGTCGAAGGGCAAGGCAAAGGGGAAGAGAATGTGATGGCGTCGTGGGATTGCGGCACGGGGTGGAGCGGAGCAAGGGCGGCGGCGACGAGCTCCGAGCTGCGGCGAGCCGATTCGGAGCAGGGTGGCCGAGAAGGCCTTACGGGCACGGCCATGGACCTCCTGTCCACGGTGTGCGGCAGAGAGCAAGGCGAGAGCAGAGTGGACCGGAGAGAGCAGGGAGAGCACGGGCGAGGTGGAGGAAAGGGAGGGAACACGGCGGCCGCGGTGAGCGCCATGACGGCGAGCAGAAGCAGAGAGAGAGACTCGATTGGGGATCCCTGCAGAGAAGAGCGGCGCGACGGCCGGCCTGACATGGACATCAATCGAGCAGCGCGAAGGCCGGACAGGACGTCAAGTAGAGTAGATGCGGCGGTGGACAGGGCAACGGCGGTGCAGAGCAGTTCAAGGCGGCCACAGCGAGAAGGGAGAACGGGGACTCACGGGTCTAGGATGAAGGGCGTGATTGACTCGCTGAAGACCGGAGTGGCTTGCGGTACGGCTTCCCGGTGGTCTTCTTGTCGGCGTCACCTTCTTGTCACGGCGGTGGTGCGGCGGCAGCAGCCCGACGCGGCGGTCGGTCTCCTCCTCGGCGTCTTCCTTCTCCATGAACGGCTCCTCCCACTACTCCTTCTCCTCCACTTCTCCTCCACGAATTTGGGTCGAGGTGGCTTGGGGCAGGGCTTCGCCCTGGGGATTTGGATGCCGGACCGAGAGGGGGAGAGATGGGGTTTTGTAGAGGGGAGGCTTGGGGAAGGGGATGAGGCTAGGGTTGCCTTGGTTGCCAAGGGAGCTAGAAGGCAAGAGCACGTGGGCGGGGCCCGGGCGGTTGCGCGCCCGGCGCCGATTGCGGAGCGGAGCTGGCGCGGGTGCGGAGCGGGGAGCGGCGTCGCGCGGCTGCGTGGTGGAGAAGAAGCACAGGGGAGCTTCGTGGGGCTGGGATGTCAATGGAAGAAGGGAGTGCGGGCGTGGCTGAGCAAGCGGGCGTGCCTGCTGGGCCGGCTGCCGAGAGAAAAGGAAGAGGAAGAGGGAGATTGGCCCAGGCCGGGACTGGGTCGAAGCTAGGCCGAGCGAGGGAGTGGGTTAGCTGGGCTGGATCAGATGGGTTAGGAGATTAGGCCTGGAAAGGGTTTAGTTAGTAAGTTAGGTTTGAATTTATATTTGAATGGCTGAATTCAAATATAAATTCTACACAAGCACTCACATAAAACCAAAAAGAGCCAACTCACTCTAGCAATTAATTCCCTAATGCAGTGCACTTGATTTATTTATTTGGAATTTTTAGAGAGAGAAGTTCCAATTTTGGTTCTCACACACGTTTGCACAAAAAATTTTAAATTCACCAAATTTTGAACTAGGGATGTTACAGACTTTCCCCCTCACAGGAATCTCGTCCTCGAGATTAAGGTTTACCTAGGGTTCGAAGAGGTGCGGGTACTTCTCACGCAGATCTGCTTCCTTCTCCCATGTGGCTTCTCTTTCTGTGTGATTGCTCCACTGAACCTTGCAATATGGAATTGAGACACTTCTGGTTTCCTTGACTGCGGTGTCTAGGATCTTTATTGGGTATTCCATATATTCTAGCGTATCCTGGAGATCCATAGCTTCCATTGGTACTTGTTCTTTCGGTACTCGCAAGCACTTCTTCAGTTGTGAAACGTGAAACACGGGATGCACTCCTGCAAGATCCGGGGGTAGCTTCAACTCATAAGCTAAGTTTCCAACCTTCTTGATAATCTCATATGGTGCTAGCTTCCCTTTTATGTGAAAGCTCTTGGTGCCTCGCAGGGGTGACACTTTGAGATAGACAAAATCTCCAACTTCAAAGCTTAAGTCTCTTCTTCTCTTATCAGCATAGCTTTTCTGACGGCTCTGAACGGCTTTAAGGTTCTCTTTGACTTTCTCTACATGTTCTTCTGCTTCTTTGATGTCGTCAAGTCCAAAGAAAGCTCTTTCTCCTACTTCTGACCATAACAGTGGTGTGCGGCATTTGCGACCATAAAGAGCCTCAAACGGTGACATCTTCAAGCTTGCTTGGTAGCTATTGTTGTATGAGAACTCAGCGTATGACAAACTCTTCTCCCAATCCGCCTTATAGTTTAGCACACATGCCCAAAGCAAATCCTCCAGAATCTGATTAACTCTTTCTATTTGTCCGTCAGTTTGTGGATGAAAGGCGGAGCTGTACTCCAAGCTTGTCCCCATGGTTTCATGTAAGTGCCTCCAAAACTTAGCTGTGAATTGCGAGCCTCTGTCGGATACAATGCTTCAGGGTGCCCCATGCAATCTGACTATGTGATCGATATATAGCTCTGCGAGCCTATCCACTCGGTAATCTGCTTTTACCAGTATAAAGTGTGCCACCTTGGTTAATCTATCAATAATTACCCAAATCAAGTCATTCCCTTTCTGAGTTCGAGGTAGACCCACTATGAAGTCCATACTGATATCATCCCATTTCCAAACGGGTATGTCAAGTGGTTTCAGTAGTCCTGCTGGCCTCTGATGTTCAGCCTTGATCCTTTGACAAGTATCACAGTTGGCTACGTATCCAGCAATATCAACTTTCATGTCTTCTCACCAGAATCGTTGTTTCAAATCTTGGTACATCTTTGTGCATCCTGGATGTATAGAGTACCTCGAATCGTGGGCCTCTCAGAGAATTACCTGTCATAATCCTTCCTTCTCGGGTACAAAGATTCTATCCTTCTTCCACACAGTTCCCTTGTCATCAATTCTGAAGGTCGGGAGGTTGAAAGTGCATCTAGGCCCTCAAGTGGATTTTGGTGAATTGAATGACAAAGCGATTAAAGGACTAATATGTTTGTTAAAGTTATGAGCAGGGATTAAAATGAATATTTTATGATACACTATTGTTCATGGGTTGAATGCAATGTGTATGGCTCATAATGTTGCATACCAACGAGTGTGTGGTCCCATTATGCAAGGATATGATAAATGGCAAGCTATGGTGAAATAAGAAAGGAGACATGTTGACATATGTGAGATATTGGTCTCTAAAATAATGAAGGCTTGTTGAACATATACATATGGGATATCTTGGATCATGGTTGATAAAGATTGCTAGATATTGCAAGATTAGTTGTCACTATTGAAATCTAAATGCAATACAAACCTATATGGAGCTACATGAGAAGCAATGATGAAGCAATAATTCGGGATATGTTATGTTGGTCTCCAATATTATGAGATGATCCAATTGTCAAAGAAGAATGATAGTGCAAGACTTCATGTATGAATGATAAAAATGACATGAGCATATGTGTTTCATATTGGTCTTCAATTGGAAGCTTGCATTATGTGGGATATTCTTTGTCAATCAAGAACAAGCATTTGAAGATTCTTTCAAGTGGAATTCATTCAAAGGCAAAGCAAAGTCAACTTGATGATACAAGGGTAAGTGATGAAGAAGCAAATCGAGATGACTAGAGCGAGGGACTAAGCAAGCTAAGGTGCAAATTGCTAGGGTGAAGCATCTAGTATCCGGGGTGTGTTCGAAGTATCATATTCAAGTCTTATCAAGAAAAGCAATGCAATGCATATATATGTTATGATTGATAAAGAGGGTGACCTAAGGATTAAAGTGAACTCAAATATAAGTTATGGAAAATCCTAAGTCACTAGCTCAAGGTGGATATGCTCAGTTAAAGATGCAATGTTGAAAAGCCCTCAAAGAAGTGATTGATCAAGTAATGGCATGATCACTGACATACAAGCTCAAGTAGTTGAATTATGATTTATCTTATGTCTTGAGTATAGGTATGCCGTACTATCAAGAGGGATGCAACATTGGTTGAATGACAAACTCTAAAAGTGCTCAAGTGAACCCTTGTGAGTCTAACCATGAGAGTTTCTAACTTAGTGGGGGTTCCCTGGGAAAAGCGGTTTTACCGGTTTTGGAAACCGGTTAAACCGGTTTTGTGGCCTGAGGTGTCTAACGGCTAGTTTGTTTGAATTCCGGTGAAACCGGTTTTGGTAACCGGTGAAACCGGTTTTCTCTGACAGAAAAACGGCTAGTTTTTGGTGGGATGGGTATTTATACCCATGAGCTCCTCATTGAGGGGCTGCTGGTTCTTTGGCGTCCCTAACATCTTTCAGAGGCCAGCAGAGCTCTCCCCAACCTCTCTTTGTGAGATTTGAGCTATCCTTGTGAGATTCTTGAGTTGGGTTGAGAGAGTGACTTGTGTGTGAGCATTGGAGAGCAATCCATTCCTTGAGCACTTGTGGTTTCGTCGATCAGCTGTTGAAGCATTTGTTACTCTTGGAGGTTCTTCCTCCTAGACGGCTAGGCGTCGCCCGGTGAGCTACCAAGTTGTGTGGTGAGCCACGGGATCGTTTGTGAAGGTTTCACCTCGCCTCCGCAAGGGAAGAGGTCACTTAGTGGAAGGAGGAGATAGCTTGACCTTGGGTGGTCGTATAAGCTTCCTCAACGGAGAGTAGGATTCACCGTGCCGTGGTGGCTGCTTGGTGCAAGCGGTGAATCCGAACTTCNCTTTCTCTATCTTTTCTTGCTTTCTTTCTTTCTATTCTTTCTTTCTTTCTTTACTTTCTTTCTTTACTTTCTTTCTTTTTTTTTCAAGTAGCACAAATGCAGCAGCAAGATCAAACAACTGGCTGGCTGTTTTTACAAACCCAGCAGATACGCAAATCTCTGGGATGATTGCGAAGCGCTCAGAAAGAATTTTGGACCAAGGTCAGATCCATTGGAACAAGCACAAGTCAAGGTTTCCAGATTGTATTTAAACACCCAATT
>CM014274.1:21200682-21221650 GCA_004135705.1 Alloteropsis semialata
TGTCGCGCCGTCGCCAAAGATCTGCTCAGGACCCTTGCTGTTGCTGGCTTGTTGGAGAGAGCGTATCTCAATCCTATGTCGGAGAACACCTTGGTTTCTGTTATCTTCTTCCTTGCAAATAAGACAGGATATTGACAGGGAAATAATCTTGGTCTAATAAAACTTTAGCTCACATGTTCCTGCAGTTACTCCTTAAGTCTTCCAATTCCTTATACATCCTTCTAATGATCAGTGGTTCTGAGGGCATTTTCACCTTACAAACCGAAAACCATATCCGTCAAGCCATTCATTTGTCTTGGCAAAAGTGCATATCATCTCTCGATGTTGTGGATTGTAACTTCAATCTGTTGAAGTATAAATCTTTCAAGTTCTCTGCTGGCACAGACGAGCATCATCAGGCCCTGGTGTGCAAATGGAAGCACTACTTTCTTAAGACATTATGGTCATACTGGTGAACTTATCGAACGTCTGGCAACAACAGGTATCGGATAGAGTATAGTAATTTCACAGATTTGACTTAGCTCCTCTCGGTTGCGCACTCCGGATAATGCACCATCCGTTTGGACAAGTCTCATCTGTTCCTTACATAATTTCAATTAAAAGCACCGTCTCCAAGCCACACATTTTGTTTTGCATTACGCCTGGGCGAACCGGCATAATACAAAACTCAAAGGTATGTCTTGAAGTTGCGCATTCAACTGAAATTGATTTACACCATCCTTACTAGGTTATGCCATGAAGTCGAATCCAAAATAATTTTGATTCCATTACCATTGTGCTGATCTTTCTCTTGAACTGTCTGGTCCAGATAAACTGACTTGGGTCCCGATAATTAATTCTAATCTTCAGGAAGCTTCGAACGATAAATAGCCATTTATGGCAAAATCATGTTGACTAACACTAATCCACTGTAGCTATCATCAAATAGCTCTTTCTTTGTAATGCTTTCCACTAGATTTCTAACTTTATGTCCCAAAACTAACTCTTTACATCCTTTTCATTCCTCTCCCTACCACAAACTTGCTTTAACTTTCTTCCTGAGCTTCAACCCCCATGGAAACTCACTCTATTCTGATGTACTTCAATTGTTGTTGAAGGGTCATAATCCTATGCAGCCAATCTAATCCCTTGACTTCAAGTATGGTAATCATGGCACCTAATTCCCTTCGGAGCTCCATGGCAATCTACTTACTATGGTTCATCCCTTTCAAGAGTTTCTCTAAGTTGCTTGATGGTACTTGTCTTGGCGGTATCATTTCCCGCATAGGCATCCTCCAGTGTAACTGAAGAATCTTATCTCACCTTTAAATCCATTGTTAGATCCTGCTCCCCATCTTGAATATTTACAATTTCTTGCTTCTTCTTCAGATATTCAGATTCATACTTCTTGATATATATTGTACCTTAAACTCATGTTCCGAGTAAATACTGCGAGGACACAGGATTGTATTCTTCTCGGCCTTCTGGTGACGCCTCCAAACTTCATCGTCTTGATATGCAAAGGGGAATTACTTCGCTTTGTTAGAACTTACATCAAACTGATACTTTACATAAACGACCATTAAAACCTTGTGAGTGATGGTTTCCAATGAGTCCGAGGATTAAGCTCCTTCTTGTGGATGCGGAGAATAACTCCCATTTCAGGAGTTGTACAAACAGGGACGTTAACCGTCATGAAACACAGCTATACTCAAACACAAACTCTTTTTACCAAACTCAGGATGGCCTAGTTGCTGATGTGTGCTCAACATTATCTTCATAAAACTTTACATGTCGTCCAAGTACTCGTGGGTCCATCTTTCATCATCTATCCAACTGATAGCCATCTGAACAACTAGTGTTTACAACCTTAAGCCAGGGTAACACAAAGGGTTTTTAAAGAAAACAAAGACTACCCAAAAACCCATGTAAAGGTATGCAATGCACATGCTCGGTTCCTACGACCTGAAAGGAACACACAACCTCTCGCATAGACACGGTGGCTTTTTCGTACATCTCTCAACTTATAATAATCTACCGATTCTAAGCGTAGCGAACGAAGTTAGGGTACCTGCAGAAGACCATACATTACCATTCACTATAGAAATGGCACCCATGCGTTCAACACTGCATGGACAGTGCTTCATACGCTTACGCGTATTCACTTGTCCCATACTCACCACTGTATGGTCAGCGTTTGCGTGCCCCATATCATTGCCATATGGGGTGCCCCTGAGTAGGCCACTCCTCAGGGTTAAGCGACCGTGATTAGTAAGATCACACGGCAGGAACTNTTTTTTATATGTGCTTTTGGCATGTGAGGCCAAATTTGGAAATTTCAAATCCAAGCACATATTTAGGGGGAGCTCATCATATATCTGAGAATTCAAAATGATTTTATTATTATATTTGTAAGCTTTAATCGGGTTGTCATCAATCACCAAAAAGGGTGAGATTGAAAGTGCATCTAGGCCTCCATGTGGGTTTTGGTGAGTTTAATGACAAAACGATTAAAGGTCTAACTTGTTTGTCTAAGACTATGAGCAGGTTGTTGTTGGTACATTCATAGTATCATGATTTAATTATATATGAAATGAATGTTATTTGGCTCATAATGTGAAAGGCAAGCAAGTGTGTGATCTCTTTGTGCATAAATAAGGAATGACAAGCATGTATGTTGATACATTATGGACAAGTTAACCAAGGCATATCTATGTGGTTCCAATCTATGAGAAAGCTTGTTGATATATGAAGGGATCATTCAAAATGGAAATTGCAAGGCTTCATGTATGTACACCGAAGGGACATATGGTTATGTGACATACGTTGGTCTCATTGTTGGAAGCTTGCAATTCATGGGATATTCTTTATCAAGTCAAAACAAGCAATAATGAAGCAATGACTTGGAGATATGCTATGTGGGTCTCCAAGAGTATGAGATGATTTATTTGACAAAGAAGAATGATATGCAAGACTTCATGTATGTATGATAAAAGGACATGAGCATATGTGTTACATATTGGTCTTCAATTGGAAGCTTGCATTATGGATATTCTTTATCAATCAAGAACAAGCATTTGAAGAATCTTTCAAGTGGAATTCATTCAATGGCAAAGCAAAGCTAACTTGATGATGCAAGGGTAAGTGGTGAAGAAACAAATCGAGATGACTAGAGCGAGGACTAAGCAAGCTTTGGCTAAGTGACGACTTA
The DNA here is from genome assembly GCA_004135705.1 of Alloteropsis semialata. Taxonomy (NCBI): domain Eukaryota; kingdom Viridiplantae; phylum Streptophyta; class Magnoliopsida; order Poales; family Poaceae; genus Alloteropsis; species Alloteropsis semialata. The sequence continues at coordinate 21,203,873 of CM014274.1, forward strand.
TGACCATGTGCGAATGCTAAGGTGAAGTATCTAGTATCCGGGGGGTTTCGAAGTATCATATCCAAGTGTTGTCAAGAGAAGCAATGCAATGCATATATGTTATGGTTGATGAAGAAAGTGGCTTATGGATTAAAGTGAACTCGAACATAAGTTGTGGAAAATCCTAAGTCACTAGCTCAAGGTCGATCTGCTCAAGATGATGAACAATGTTGAAAGCCCTCAAGTGAAGAATATTCAAGTATTGGCATGATTATCAAAATGGAAGCTCAAGTGGTTGAAATATGTTTATTTATATGTCTTGAGTTTAGGTATGCCGTACTATCAAGAGGGATGCAACATTAGTTGATAGACATTCACTGAAAGTGCTCAAAGTCAAACCCATGAGAGTCTAACCATTAGAATTCTAACTTAGTGGGGTTTTCAGGCAAGAACCGGTCTGACCGGTTCTGGGGACCGGTCTGACCGGTTCATGGCCTCTGAGCGTCTAACGGCTAGTTCAGTTTGAAAACCGGTCTGACCGGTTTGGAAAACCGGTCTGACCGGTTTTGTCTGACAGAATAACGGCTAGTTTTGGAAGGGTTGGGTATTTATACCCAAGAGCTCCTCTTTGAGGGGCTGCTGGTTCTTTGCGTCCCTTATACCTTCTTGAGACCAGCTGAGCTCTCCCCAACCTCTCTTTGTGAGATTTGAGCAATCTTTGTGAGATTTTTGAGTTGGGTTGAGAGAGAATATTGTGTGTGAGCTAATTGTGAGCAATCTGATCTTGAGCACTCTTGGTGGCGTCAGCAACTTGTGAAGCATTTGTTACTCTTGGAGCTTTGCTCCTAGACGGCTAGGCGTCGCCGTTGAGCACACATTCCTTGTGTGGTTGTGCCACGGAAGTTTGTATCACCCATCCTCCTAGTGAGAAAATCAGTAAGTAAACTCAATCCCCTTGGTGGTCGATTGGGTGAGGAAAGGGTTAGGTGTGACAACCCGGCTCTTCGTGAGCACCTCAACGGAGACTAGGATTCACCTTGCCTTGGTGGCTGCTTAGTGCATGTGGTGAATCTGAACTTCGGTAAACAAATCCTTGTGTTTGTCTCCATTTACTTACATTTGTCAATTCTAGCATTTACTCGTAATTCCGCATATCTCTACTTTGGTATACTTGTGCTGCGTGCAGGAGCTTCATAAATATACTTGGAAACACCTGGTGAAGCTTGTTGTCCAAAGTGGTTTGTGCTAGAATTGTTAGGGGGTTGTTCTTCATTATTGTTCCCTGTCTGTCAGAGGAAACCGGTCTGACCGGTTTCAGGAACCGGTCTGACCGGTTCCAGTGCTGACTGCTGGGTTTCAGTTTTGTAATTTGCAGAAATTCGAAGAAACGCCTATTCACCCCCCCTCTAGGCGACATCAAGGTCCTTTCAGAGGTGCCCTTTCTGAATTGATTCTATTACTTCCTTTTTTTCTTCACTATCCTTTTGAGCTTCATAAATCCGATCTTCCAGATCATATTGCACTCTCATCTCATTCAGCTGGCCGGTTGTGACAATTTCTAGACTCAACTTTTCCATTTCTATATATAACTCTGGCTGACTTTCTTTCACCATAAGATTGTTGCAGTAGTTCTTCCGACTCAATGCATCTGCTACTACATTAGCCTTTCCGGGGTGGTAGTGTATCTCCAAGTTGTAGTCCTTGATCAGCTCTAGCCATCTTCGTTGCCACATATTCAGTTCAGACTGAGTGAAGAAATACTTCAAGCTCTTGTGATCAGTGTATATGTCACACTTGTTGCCCATAAGATAATGCCTCCAAATCTTCAGTGCATGCACTACGGCTACCAATTCCAAGTCATGAGTAGGGTAGTTCTCTTCATGCTTCCTGAGCTGTCGGGATGCATATGCCACAACTTTGCCTTCTTGCATAAGCACACATCCAAGGCCTTGTCTCGATGCATCACAGTATACCATGAAGTCTTTCCGGTTATCTGGAGTTGTGAGAACTGGGGTAGTGGTGAGACGCTTTTTGAGCTCTTGAAAACTTGCTTCACATTCTTCAGACCAAACAAATGGAACGTTGTTCTTCAGCAGTTCGGTCATTGGCTTAGCAATTCTGGAGAAGTTCTCAATGAATCGGCGATAATACCCTGTAAGTCCTAGAAAGCTTCTGATTTCTGAGACATTCTTTGGTTGTTTCCACTTGGATACTGCTACGATCTTTTCTGGGTCCACTGCTACTCCATCCGGGGTCAACACATGTCCAAGAAAAGCAACTTCTTCTAACTAGAACTCGCACTTGCTGAACTTGCCATAGAGTTGATGTTGTCTAAGTCTTTCCAACACTATCCTCAAGTGCTCGGCATGTTCTTCCGCGGTTTCAGGGTAGGCTAGGATGTCGTCAATGAATACAACAACAAACCTATCTAGCTCTTCCATAAACACCTTATTTATCATGTTCATAAAGTATGCAGGTGCATTAGTGAGTCCAAATGAGACTACCACAAATTCATACTGTCCATACCTGGTCACAAAAGCCGTCTTCGGAATATCCGACTCTCGTATCTTCATCTGGTGATAGCCGGAACACAAATCAATCTTACTAAAGTATCTTGCCTTCTTGAGCCTGTCCAATAGATCATCAATTCTTGGTAATGTGTACTTGTTCTTGATGGTCACCGCATTGAGCGAGCGGTAATCAATGCACATTCTCAAGTTATCATCTTTCTTCTTTACAAAGAGTACCGGTGATGCCCATGGCGAAGCACTTGGCCTGATAACACCTTTGTCCAGCATCTCCTTCAACTGTTTCTTCAGCTCATCCCACTCATGTGCCGACATTCTGTACGACCTCTTGGCAATTGGTGCAGTTCCCGGCATCAGATCAATGATGAACTCAATCTCTCTATCTGGGGGTAGACCTGGTAGTTCTTCTGGAAACACATCTGGAAATTCCCGGACAACTGGTACATCTGCTAAGGTCTAGTCCTTCATGGAATACACTTGAGATACTATACTTGACTTCAGAGGTTCTACAGTCACGATCTGTCCACTTGGGTGCTCTAGTGTTATTGTTCTTGGTGAGCATGATATACTGCCTTTGTGCTTGGTCATCCAATCCATTCCAAGGATTATGTCAATGCCACATGACTTTATTACAGTCAAGTCTGCTAGGAATTCATGTCCTCCTAATATCAACTTTACTTCCTTGCACATATACTCGTATCTAAGTTCCCCGAGCGGGGAGGATATAGTAACAGGGTATGGATGAGGTTCCGGTGTGAGAGAGTTTAGTATGACAAACTTAGAAGATATGAAAGAACCAGTTGCTCCAGTATCAAACAGAATTAAAGCTTTAGTATCGTTCACGGGATACTCACCCATCATCACATCAGGTGCACCCTGAGCTTCCTCCATTGTTGTATGGTTCAGCCTTCCTTGTGCATTGTTCTGTGGGGTCTTGCCTTGTGGCGGAACCGTCCAGCTTAGACCGGCTCAAGTGCGTCGGATCGTCGTTTTACTGACAATCACAGCTTACGCACTTCAGACGGTATAAACCCGGTAGTCCGTCAGATGTCCTCAGAACATCTGAAACCTCCACGAACTTGAGTACAAATCACATACACAGATTTGCATCACAAAGGAGCACAACAGAAGAACTCATAACACACTTAATTATACAAGGAATAGAGTTATTACACACATAAGAGCAACTTAAAGCATAAATTAAACTACAGAGTTCCAAGAAAAACAAAGGTAGGTCTTAACAAGGATAGTTTGAAGACACACTGGATCTAAACAACACAAAACAAGACAAGAGGACATGTTGGGCTCATCAACATGCCTCTTCTTCTTCTGGAGTCCTTTCCTGCCTTACTGAACATCCTCTGGCAGCTCTGCAACATATGTAGTATCTTGAGTACAAAAGTACCCAGCAAGTCTGACCCGTCTACATAAACGTATAAATACAGACACACAAGGGCATGCAAGGCTTTAAGGTTGTGGATAGGTAACACATTTGCGTAAAAGCTTACTAAAACTTAAATCCTAAACTTTTAGAGTTTAAACCAATTAAGTGATTACCTGAAAGACTAGATTAACAACAGGATTAATTCACTCATGTATTACTTAAGCAAGCCTCAGGTTTCATAAGCATCATTTACATTAACTTGTTCTAAGCTGTCTAGCAGCGATCAAGCGGTATTCATTCCGAGAAGTGCGGCGATCCGAACCAATTTTTATCCCTGCAGGGTATAACCTAGTCATATGCGTTGTGTGGTCCCCAGGGTGGTCCACACAAAGCACCCTTTCACTATGGTCACTCCAAGTCCTGAATTGCCCTCGCTCAAACCCAGGGACGCCCCCTCACACCGGTCCCACGTCTGGCAGCTCCCGACATGTGAGTTTACGGCCACGTCCCTGCCACCAACCTCGACTAGTCCAGCGAACCACAATTCAAGACCAGGAGCAACCACAGCTACATCAGCTCACCGGTTGCAATCTCCGGTATATGACTAGTACGTTCAAAGCTTGATCACAGGTAAACAACCACAATCCTAAAGCGGTCGAGGCGATGTGTTGGCTTGAGACTCCTTTCCCAACCTTCACCCTCGCACCCGATCTCCATTTGATCTTTATAACATCAAGCACAGGTGATAGAGCAAAACCTGAGCTCACTAATGCTATGATGGAACTGTGAGGAATCTAAGCTTGCTAAGCTTCACTAAAGACAGGTTGACATCTAGTATTGCTCTAATCAAGGAAGGATTATGCAATCAGTAGTTCACACAACTCCTAGCACGTAATGCATGCAATACCATATTAATACATGAAATAGTACTCAAAATAGGGTTTGGATGCTCCGGTGCTTGCCTTGATCAAAAGCAGGGTTAGTATCAGCAGCAGCAACAGCAGCAAGCTCGGGCTCTAGCTCCAACTCGACCTCTTCGGGCTCCTGGGGTCCTTCAGGTGGAAGCTCGATGAACTCGACTCCCGAAGCTTCTTCTATTTAACGATATGATGCAAAAGTTAGCACAATCCAACCTAAAACAGAGCAAGACAGCACTGCAAAACCCTAAACAGATTATTTCCTATTTATTTCTATTTTTCTAGAATTTTTAGTAATTTTTAAAAGCATTATGGAATTATTCTAAGCACATAAAAGAATTATCCTAATTATTATTATTAATTTCTTATTATAAATCATTATTCTTAATTTTATTTGTACTTATCCTATTTATTTATTTAAATACCAAAAAGAAAAGGTATTTAAATAAATAATCTAACATTTATTCTAAATTAAAACCATTTTAAACCTATTTAAAAACTAAATCTAAAACTAAAAACAAAAACTCAAAACAACTTTACAGAAAACCCCTCAGGTTTCCCGGAAACCAACCCGCGGTCCACTCTCTCCCTCTCTCACTGACGCGCGGGCCCGGCCTCCCTCTCTCCTCCTTTTCCCCCCTTCTCCCGCGCGCGCTCGGTCTGAAAAGACCAGAGCGGCGGCGGCGCTGACCGCCCGGCGAATTCGCCGGCGGCGAGGCCCAAGGGCGCCAAGGACTCCACGGCTCGATGTCCCGCAGCCCCGCGCACACACTCATGGCCCTAGCCCTCAGCACCGAGAGCGGACAACGGTGAGCGGCGCAAGCCAAAGACAGCGGCGGCGGCAAGCGGCGGCTCACGGCGGCTAGCTCAACGGCGGCAAAAACAACGACGAGAACAGCTCCTACAGCTCCTCTACGACTTGCTAAACCCGGTGCTCACCTAACCCTAGGCCCAAAATGGCCGGAGCAAGGATACTCGCGGCGGCATCCCGAGCTCGGCGGCGCTCACCGGCAACCAACGTGTTCCGGCCAACAGGGTTGCAAACCCGGGCAAGAAATACCACAGTGAGCTCCGCCCGGACATAGAACATGCGGCTACGCTATTTATTCACGACGAAAACAGCGCTAAGGAGCAGTTCACCGGGCAGCTCAGGGGGAAGACCGGCGGCGGCTCGACGGAGAAGAAAGGGTTGAAACTAAGACTAGGGTGGATGGCTTCAAGCACAAGTGGAGGAATTGACAAACTCGCTGGTTGGGGAAGCTTTGGGCGGATGGAATCGAACGGAGGAGCTCTGGTGGCGGTGGGACAGGACGGCGATGGTGGAGATGGTGGTCGACGGCGAGCAGAAACGGAACAAGAAGCAAAAAGGATGACCGGCTCGGCTTTTAACCTGGGAAGCTCACCGCTTAAGTCCTTGGCCACCTCCTGCTGCGCACGCTTGCGCTGGACGACGGCTGCACCGGCGCGTGGCGCGAACGGCGGCAAGGCGGCGGGGCGGCGAGCGGCTGCGTAGCTGCTGCCCGAACTCCCCTGCATAACTGAATTCTGAAAACCGTTCAAACCCGTGAGTTCACATCCTTATTTCTCCAGATTTCAAACATAAACCTTCCAAACTCCGAATACAAAAACTGTAGCTGAAACTTGGGGCTACAATTCCCTTATAAACATCTTGACCTGAATCTCAAAGGTTCACAAGTTACAAGACCAAGAACTTGAACCGATTCCACTGAATTTTTCTGAAACTCTGAAACTCTTTCAAATTGTCATCTTGAGACCCAAATTACTCCTAATTTCATATGTAAACCTCATGAACTTCAAATACAAAACTTGTAGATGGTATATAGGACTACATTTTTCCTTATATGCACTTGAGCTAAATCTTCCTAGAACTTGAGTTACATAGCACTGAACTTGGCCAAAACAAAGGGAATTCAGGAATTTCAGTTACCCTTTTGAAAGTTGCCACATTTAGGTCAATTGTTCTTCAAAATTCAAACATAAACCTTTGAATCTCCAAATACCAAAGCTGTAGTCCTATCATAGGGCTATATTTCTCTCAATATGACCTTTGGCTAAATCCTTCTAGGTTGAGAGTTATAAGCCCATGAATTTGGACCAAAATCATCATCTCAAGTGCTTTACACTTAACCAAATTTGAACTTTAGTTTGAATTCTTCTCAAACTTAAACATCCCAAATATTTTGGATGATTCGCTATCTTTTGACATTATTAACTCATGTTTGACTTGGTCAACTACTCCAGAGTGATAAAATTACCAAAATGCCCTTAGGGCTAATTTAGCTCAAATAAAAGTATTTAAACTCTTAACCTTGGTATTTCTCTCCATTAGTGTCCTAATGACCCTCTTAGCACTTCACTAACACCGGTGGTGTTACATGCCTTGCGGTCCTCTGTTTCCAGCTGAGCTTTGGTTCCTTTTCTCCGGACAGTTAGCAGCTCGGTGTCCCGGCTTCCCACAAGCAGAGCAAGTGAAGAACGAGGAGTTGCCAGCATTCCCTTCCGTTGGTGCGGAGTTGTTGGGCTTCCAATTGTTTCCTGTGGATGCCTGATTCCCATAGCTATGGTTCCCATTGTTCTGAAAGCTGTTGTTCCCACCTCGAAAGTTGCGTGTCATCTGTCCCTGTCCTGGTCGGAACTGGTTTCTCTGTTGAAAGCCACCTCTTGGTTGGAAAGAACCTCCTGGGCGGGGTTGAAAGCTTCTTCCCTGTTGGTACTGGTGTCTGTCCCGAGAGGGGTGCTCAAATTTTCTCTTCCTGTCCTTCATGCGACCTTCATGGCCCAACCTTTCTTTCTCGATCTCCATAGCACGGTTCACCAAGTGACGATATGACTTCTTGGTAGCAGACACAAGTTGCCTAATTCCGTAGTGCAATCCCCAATGGAACAAGAACATCTTTGATTCCTCGGTGCGTACCTTATCTTTGACATACCTCAGCATCTTCGTGAAGTGTCTCTCATACTCTTCCACCCTCATAGTTCCTTGCGTCATGGTGCAGAACTCATGGGCCTTTCTCACCATCAGCTCGCGAGGCACATGATGCTCGCGAAAAGCTGTGGTGAATTCTTCCCAAGAGATGGTATCTGGCGTTGGATGAGTCTCACGGTAGCTGTCCCACCAAGCCTTAGCTGAGCCCTCCAATTGATGTGCTGCTATAGCCACGCATTCTTCTTCTGTGCAGTTGGTCAAGTCAAGCTTAGTCTCAATAGTCCTCAGCCAGTCCTGTGCATCGATCGGATCATTGGAGAAGTCGAAAGTGGGTGCCTTTAGCCTAATGAACCTCTCGATCTTTCTGGATAGATCTTCTTCCTGGGGGTCTTGGCGCTGAACATTCACACGTTGATTCCCAATGTTCACCACGGCTTCTGCCATACGCTGTAGAAGTTGTGTCTGGGTAGCCATCACTTCAACGAGATTGTGAACTGGCGGTGGTGGTATGTCATTTTGAGGAGGTATTGGTGCATTCGCCTGAGGTTGTGGCTCTGGGGCTGCATCAGGTATCATTTCTCCCGGAGCTGGTGGATTGACTGGTGCAGCAGGTTCGACCGCGCCACGGCCTCGGCCACGGCCTCCTCCTGCCTGGCGTCCGCGGTTGGCATTGGAAGCCTCCGCCCTAGCGGCTTCAGCGGCAGCGCGATTCGCTAGCATGCGCTCAACTCGACGGGTTGTCATGGTTCTGCACGGCACAAACACGGGCTTACTAGGGTTAGGATAACTCAATCTATCTTACAAGTGGAGTAAGTACAAACAAGGTGTTTATTATATAAAAATTGTACACTCAAGATGAACAACCATGAAAAAGCAATTAACACCATAAGGAGCATCACTCATTCATTTCATAACATAGTACCTTCCTAAGGCATACTCCTGATGCCTTTAGGATAAGGTAAACTTCGTGACGCCTAACGTGGCATGGTTTGTGTGAGTGGGGTTGAGATGTTCTCGTGGGCAGCCATCTTGTACGGTTTACGAAAAGGGTTCAGCGTAAGGTGAGATGAAAATTTTGCAATAGAAGAGATGTTTTTCGATTATATCAAGGTAATATAGCAATAGAATCGTTTAGAATCCAACAATCTAGTCGTCCAAACCTAAGGTTGCGTACTACGGTCAAGCATGGCTCTGATACCAACTGAAACGACCTGGATTCTTATTTCTAAAAATCCGACTCCCTGTGCCATTGTGTTAGTCCCAGAATCAACAGCTAACACGTACAGAACTCATTCTAGCAGAATATCACATCCATACTTCGAGTTTAAGCATTAAACATTACATAAATGCCTTACATAAGTGGATAACTTTGGAAGTACGATTATTACAAGCCCCTTGGGCTAAATGCGACAAATAGGAAAGCTAAAACGACACGGTAGCTAGTCTTCTATCTTGGCGATCATCCCCACAGGCTCTTCAGCTTGAGCGCAGCAGCAACCTCAATTGTACCAGCCATCAGCATTGTTATCATACTCCGATTCATAACCTGCGTCGCCACAAGCTGTTCCCAAGGAATGGAACAGTTCCACGTCACCATCCGTAATGCAAGCTTTAAGTGGTCTAATTCTAGTATAAGAAATATCAAGGATATGCTTAAGGTTATTCCTATGCAAGCAGCATCTCCATCCCAAAACCATTCTCACATCACCTACGAGCAATCCTGGCGCACCAGGTACCCGTCACCAAGCATCTTCCACTCTTCACTCTCTAGACGATGCGAAAGCTCCCACCCTTCGCATCTCAACTGCCCGAGGCAGGTCCTACTCTAGAGGGGAGGTAGAAATCCCTAAAACAATGGCGGAAATAACAGTTTCGCACAGGAATCGTCCCTTGTCCGCGGACGGCGGCTATATATAGATTATACTCTGCAGAGTTTGTACTCCTGGAACCACTCGGGCTGCAAAGCCGGCCATCGCCAACTTAAGACACAACCCACAGCACGGACCCTAGCCAGTGAACAGTACCCTCCTGCTTTTCCCAGCTTAGGATACTGTTGACGCGGAAAATCGGCGGTCGTATTCCCCGCGGTCAGCACACAAAGACCAGGGAGATCAGCTTCGCTCCAGTGCCAGTCTACACTCCAGTTCAGGTTCGCAGCGTGCCAGTCAATTTGACCTGAAATTGACAAGGGAATAAAACAGTTAAATTGCTCTTTGATTGTGCCGGCTCTATTTCAGACGATGGAGTAACGTCAAATTTTAGCCAAGACCCAATCAGACACGTATCGGCCGATACCGATCGGACCTCAAAATCGGACCTCATTGATGACGTCAATCGGACCGAGTGATCGGACCTCAATCAGACACCAAATCGGACCTCAGAATTGGACCAATCAGGATCGGACCTTGATTGATATAACAGATCAGCCTTTGAATAATGAAATAAAGTGTAAAACGAGGCCAATATGTAAAATAATGGATCAGCTATGTCTTGAAACAAGATATTAAATAATCAAAGTGTAAGCCGATACATTGTCCACCTTGTCTAGTTGCCAGTTTGACTCGTCTTATCGGACCATCTAAACAAACCAATCGGACTATAGCCTTTTCAGAGAAATCTAGCTCCGACGTAGGGAATCTAGATTTCTCCAACTATGATCAGATCAGATAACTAGATAATCAGACTCGATTCATCAACCTGTCAATTAAACAAGATGCTCGCACAGGTGTTGATCAGATTAAGCAAAATAAGCAGGTAAAACATTAACAGATTCGTTCTGATTCTAAGATATGCTACCAAACAATTAAGCAAGATCCAGCTCCGACGTAGGGAATCTACACCACACTTAACATTCAAATAGCAATAAGGCATAACCAAAGCTTCCTTTAACTAATCAAGATGAATCTAGCTCCGACGTAGGGAATCTAGACCAAGCATGACAATCAAAGATTAATCTAATCGTATTGTAAAGATCCAGCTCTGACGTAGGGAATCTACACCAGTACAATACTCAAAGAACAACCAGATTAAACCACAAAGCGGGATCGGACCTAGAACGATGCTGTAAGATAAGTATTGCTTAAATCGGACCAAGACCAATGCTCAAAGCCGTTGAAGAAGTAGAATTGATTCACATGGCGTAGATCTAAACTAATCTAGCAACTCCAACAAACCGCAAAGACTACCTTTAGTAACCAAGATTACTCTAGCTCCGACGTAGGGAATCTAGACTAATCTTGATACCTAGCTCCGACGTAGGGAATCTAGGCTTAAAGTGTAGTCCGATAAACGATAATCTGTTGAATAATCAATATTGATCTAGCTCCGACGTAGGGAATCTATATCAATCTTGATTATCCAGAGATAAATCGATTGAACAGTATAAACAAGAAAGGGCGATGCGCCTCAATTCAAAGCCTATACTAGTTCGATAAATTGACTAACTTACTGGTAAGCCGGAGATCAGAACTGATGCAGCCCGTCCACCAATGAGCTTCGTCGGTAACTACTACTAGGGTTTTGGCGTGAAGCCGGGTTGTATTGATTGTGAGAATATTTTTTACAATGGACGAAGGTTCATATTTATACCCTGGTCATGGAGAGTCCTGATCGGACCAAACTAACTTGCGAACAAAGAAAACTAAATCTAATATAGAATGGGACTTCTCAATACACCTTCAAAAAGGAAATAATCCCCGCATCTGATACGCTTCCTTCTTAGCCGACGCGCCCTTCTTCTTTTATCCATCATCAGATCGGACTTCTTGCTTCATCGGACTCCTCTCCAGCATCGGCTTCCTTCCTCGTCACTTTCATCTTTGACCAGTCAACGGGCCCATCGCACAGTATTAGCCTCTCTACGTCATCATCTGACTCAGCATATCTGGTGCGAAAATCTGGTGTCAACTCATGCCCCCCAGTTTCGGAGTATGAAGGATTCATGCTTCGAAATTCTGTAAATCCAGCGTCCCGATCTCCTAGCCGATGCAATTCACTTCATAGATTCAACACCTTGACTTCTCTAGCACTGCCCTTTTCATAGCCGATACCTTTCTTCAAGCTTCTTTATCATAACATGTTAGCCAATATGAATAATCAAGAAAACTCTACTCTTCCTGCTAAATAACTTGGTTTTTCATTTTCAAATCATAACTTCGCTCCTCAAATGATTCTCTCAGATCGCTCAATGTGTATTATTCCTCACCAAGGCACTGTATCGTCTCTTTTTCTTCCTACTTCTAATAAGGCTTTTGTGGAGCTCAGGGTAGGATATAGAAAGGAAGCATACTTGCACTGCATATCTTGCAAAGTAAAAAACCGGATCCAGTGGAGAAAATAAGTCATACAATCAGATCAAGATGTGCATGTGTGTGGAATTTTTTGGTCGAAACTCCCTTTTGCATGACTCTTCATTTTACTTTTCTTTTCAGATATGGGCTATCTTTCATATTTATTTTTATCATCTTTTTTTTTGCATAGCCCATACCTTTTGCATAATGAATTTGAAGAGTCATGTCAAAGGGACGGAGTATTTTTGTATGGATGAAAGGCATGTTTTTGCGTAACTCCCAGTATAGAAGTCAGCATATGAATAGTCGAGTATGTGAATCTAGACCAAACGACAGTGATGTGCCCAAAAATTAAAGTCTAGCATACTCAACAATGGAATAATATGTGGAGTGTACGTGATCTCGATCTTAAAAGCATGAAACAAATCTCACAAGGGTCACAAACAATTTGACAATGCTCAATACAAAACAAGCAGCATATGTGTAAGGTTTTCAGAAGATATCAACATATGGCTCTGGTAGGAATTTCATATCATTGAGGAGCTAAACTATGTATTTATTTTCACAAAATAAAATTCCCAAGTATTTCGTAGTAAGAAATAAAGTTTACTTGATCATACCATAGTTTTCGGATTGACGAGCCGACGTCGTGTTAGCATAGATGTTGAAATCCTTTCTTCTGAATCTTGGTATTTCAGCACTGTTCCTTCATCAGCAGCGACGACATGAGCAGCAGCGGTATCGGCTTTACGAATTTACCCAAATGCTAGGGTAGTACTTCTTCAAATATTTCCCGTTCAATGATTTAGGAAATGTTTCGCCTTCAACCAAGACATGTCTGATTGTAATGTAATTTCCTGGAAGTCTTGACAGAAGAATCCTTCAAATATTCAACGATTTCTTTCCTCCAATCTCCTTCTGGTATCTTCTGTACCATCACATCGGACATAGAGCCGATAGCCAGACGCCTTTTGCGCCAGCCGATCTGCTTCCTCGTTACGATGTCTTAGAATATACTTAAGAATTACCAAGGAGAACTGGTCAATCAAATCCCGGCATTTCTCAAAGTAAGGCATCAACGCATCTATCTTGCAATCATACGTGCCGAGTAACTGATTAATGATCAACAAAGAATCTCCAAATACCTCAACAAATTGAATGCCGATCTCTTTAAGAATCCGGAGATCTTTCATCAATGCTTCATATTCCGCCTGATTATTTGTGCACTTTTCAATCGGATAAGCAAACTAGAATCTTGCCCCCGAGGCGAAATAATAAGAAGGCCGATTCCGCAACCATCATTGCAAGATGAATCATCAAAGAACATGGTCCAGGGAACTGTATCAACCACTGTCGGATGTTTGGACCCGGCAGTCCACACAGGGTAGCCTACGTGGTTGATTTGTCGAGGGACAGATCGAGGATCAGAAGTCGATGGTAACACAAGACGCAAGGATTGAACAGGTTCGGGCCGTCGAGATGACGTAACACCCTACGTCCTGTGTTGGCGGCGATTGTATTGCTGTGTATGAAGTTCCTGAAGGATCTCCGTAGTTGGGTTCTGTCCTAGGGTTGTATGATCGTGGGTTGTAGTTTTTCGTAGATGTTCCTCTCTGGAGGGGGGTCTCAGGGCGCCTTATATAGTCCGGCTGCCTTGAGTTACAAGTCGGCCAGAGATCGTAACCTACCCGAATTACAAGGATTTGATCCTATAACGATTACAGATATCTTTCCCTATAATTCCGGCTAGTTTATCTTGATCTCCGATCTTCTTGCGGGATACGCCGTGTGCTTTCCTTGCCGCGCGCGTCGTCGCGCCCATCCGGTTCGCCCGACTGGTGGGCCTTCCGACTGGTGGGCCACCTAATCCGACAAACCGATCCAGATGTACTCGGATTGGGCCGCCCTTTGATGGTTGGGCCAATCCGCCTGCTGGGTACCCCTGGGGGTCTACCCCCGACAAGCCCCCGAGTAGTACGTGGTTGAGGGACAAGTCGGCGAGGTCTTGCTGCCCGATGAGCGTCGAGCCTGCTGCAGTTGGAAGCGAAACCGCGTGATACTGGAGAGAAAAGAGCTGTTCACCCAACGGATGCGCCGCGAGGTGCGTCCGTTGGACGTAGCCCCCGAGCCTTGAAGCGATTCCGAAGGAATCGGTCCAAGGGTTAGTAGCCTTGTTCTGAAGTCGTCAGACAATCAACGGATGCGCCGCGAGGTGCGTCCGTTGGCCGTAGCCCCCGAGCCTTGAAGCGATTCCGAAGGAATCGGTCCAAGGGTTAGTCAAGGAGCGTCTGGCTAAATCATCCAACGTTAATTTCGGCGTCCAGCCCCCGAGCGTGAGGGCCGGCGGAGTCCTGCGAGACACGCCGAGTGGTCGTCCCGGCGCCAGCCCCCGAGCGTGAGGGCTGAGCACGCCGAGTAGTCGTCCCGGCGCCAGCCCCCGAGCGTGAGGGCTGAGCGCGCCGAGTAGTCGTCCCGGCGCCAGCCCCCGAGCGTGAGGGCTGAGCACGCCGAGTAGTCGTCCCGGCGCCAGCCCCCGAGCGTGAGGGCTGAGCACGCCGAGTAGTCGTCCCGGCGCCAGCCCCCGAGCGTGAGGGCTGAGCACGCCGAGTAGTCGTCCCGGCGCCAGCCCCCGAGCGTGAGGGCTGAGCACGCCGAGTGGTCGTCCCGGCGCCAGCCCCCGAGCGTGAGGGCCGAGAACGCCGAGTGGTCGTCCCGGCGCCAGCCCCCGAGCGTGAGGGCTGAGCACGCCGAGTGGTCGTCCCGGCGCCAGCCCCCGAGCGTGAGGGCTGAGCACGCCGAGTGGTCGTCCCGGCGCCAGCCCCCGAGCGTGAGGGCTGAGCACGCCGAGTGGTCGTCCCGGCGCCCAGCCCCCGAGCGTGAGGGCCGGAGGAGTCCTGCGAGACACGCCGAGTAGTCGCCCCGGCGCCCAGCCCCCGAGCGTGAGGGCCGGAGCACGCCGAGTAGTCGTCCCGGCGCCCAGCCCCCGAGCGTGAGGGCCGGAGCACGCCGAGTAGTCGGCCTGGCGCCCAGCCCCCGAGCGTGAGGGCCGGAGGAGTCCTGCGAGACACGCCGAGTAGTCGCCCCGGCGCCCCCCGAGCGTGAGGGCCGGAGCACGCCGAGTAGTCGTCCCGGCGCCCAGCCCCCGAGCGTGAGGGCCGGAGCACGCCGAGTAGTCGGCCCGGCGCCCAGCCCCCGAGCGTGAGGGCCGGAGGAGTCCTGCGAGACACGCCGAGTAGTCGTCCCGGCGCCCAGCCCCCGAGCGTGAGGGCCGGAGCACGCCGAGTAGTCGTCCCGGCGCCCAGCCCCCGAGCGTGAGGGCCGGAGCACGCCGAGTAGTCGGCCTGGCGCCCAGCCCCCGAGCGTGAGGGCCGGAGGAGTCCTGCGAGACACGCCGAGTAGTCGTCCCGGCGCCCAACCCCCGAGCGTGAGGGCCGGAGCACGCCGAGTAGTCGTCCCGGCGCCCAGCCCCCGAGCGTGAGGGCCGGAGCACGCCGAGTAGTCGGCCTGGCGCCCAGCCCCCGAGCGTGAGGGCCGGAGGAGTCCTGCGAGACACGCCGAGTAGTCGCCCCGGCGCCCAACCCCCGAGCGCGAGGGCCGGAGCACGCCGAGTAGTCGTCCCGGCGCCCAGCCCCCGAGCGTGAGGGCCGGAGCACGCCGAGTAGTCGGCCTGGCGCCCAGCCCCCGAGCGTGAGGGCCGGAGGAGTCCTGCGAGACACGCCGAGTAGTCGCCCCGGCGCCCAACCCCCGAGCGCGAGGGCCGAGTCGAGGGTCCGTCAAGTCTTCGTCTTCCTCGTCATGCGGTAGCGCCAGCCCAGTACTCAAAAGCACTCAGCTAGCGATCCTTGGAGAGTGTAGCGCCAGCCCGAGTGCTGCAAAGCACTCGGCTAGCGACCGTCGTGGAGTGTAGCGCCAGCCCAAGTACTGATCGGCGTGAGTACTTGGCTAGCGGCGATGCCCGAGTGGTCCAGCCCCCGAGCGTAACAGGCAAGCTCGGGATCCAAACCTGTGCCCTGCAACGAAGATATGAAGGATAGGTAGTATATGGTGTAGCAAATTCTAATTCTGGAGGAAAAACATTCGGCGTTATATGTAATAGAATTTCTACTTCCAACTCTTTAAGTCTATTAATTTCCTCGGGTAGTTATCCTGTTACGTTTATGCACCTGATCCCCGATAGCCGTAGTCCATAGCGCAGGGAGCTGGGCCGCATGCACGCGTAGTAACGTAGGCGTACGGAAGAGTCGAGGCTTCACGGATTAAGGCGTGTGCTTCCCAAGTACTTTAGCGACTTGTACAAGAGTGGAAAAAGAAATAAACGATGGAGAAAAATGCAATATACATCCGTTGGGTGTTGCCCGACTGCTTGTGTAGCGCTCGGGCTGTATAAGCAGTCGGGAACAAACCAAGGGTAGTCGGCGATGATTATGGAGAAATATGGCGAAGTATGGAGATATGCGGTGACCGAGAAATATCGTAAAAAGTATTTAAATATGACTTAGCTTGATTTGTAATTGAGTCGGACAATGGTCATGTCATCCTTGTGTGTCGTCGCGGCCAAGTAGTCGAAGCCGACGCTGGCAGGTCGCTGCAGCGCCGCAGCGGCATATACGGATTGGCGGTGTAGCAGCCCAGGTGCACGCGTGCGTCGGCGGCCTGTCGCTTGTCGCCGAGTCATTGAAGTGGCTGGGCGCGTACTCCTCCGAGTATATTCATCTGACTCGGTAATCAGGGCGCCGCGGCTTTTTCTTCTTCTTTTTTAGATCGAACCGGGGAGGCCGAGTGGACCTGGAGACGGATTGGAGGTCGATGCCGCCGAGTGCCGTGGCAGATCGATGCGGTGATTTTCCAGGCGGATTGAATCATCTGGCGCAGGCTTTGGTTCAGGACTGCTCCTCCACTGATACGCTTTAGTCGAATCGTCGATAGATGGAGAAAAAGGCACTCGGCAGCTCCAGGATGTAGCTTGACGCCGGCGGAGGGTCCTGGCTCAAAACTCGGCAACATGCACACGCACGGGCACGTAGACAGGAACGGTCTGACGCCGCGAGAAGTTGTTGTCGCCGCCGTAGGCCTGGTCGACGCCAACGTAGATGGAATCTGCTTGTAGATGAGTCTGCCATCGAGCTTGTAGATTGATCTCGTCGATCAACCCCTACCTGGCGCGCCAACTGTTGGATGTTTGGACCCGGCAGTCCACACAGGGTAGCCTACGTGGTTGATTTGTCGAGGGACAGATCGAGGATCAGAAGTCGATGGTAACACAAGACGCAAGGATTGAACAGGTTCGGGCCGTCGAGATGACGTAACACCCTACGTCCTGTGTTGGCGGCGATTGTATTGCTGTGTATGAAGTTCCTGGAAGGATCTCCGTAGTTGGGTTCTGTCCTAGGGTTGTAGAGGTTGTAGTTTTTCGTAATCTCGTGCTCTGGAGGGGGGTCTCAGGGCGCCTTATATAGTCCGGCTGCCTTGAGTTACAAGTCGGCCAGAGATCGTAACCTACCCGAATTACAAGGATTTGATCCTATACGATTACAGATATCTTTCCCTACAATTCCGGCTAGTTTATCCTGATCTCCGAGCTTCTTGCGGGATACGCCGTGTGCTTTCCTTGCTGCGCGCGTCGTCGCGCCCATTCGGTTCGCCCGACTGGTGGGCCCCCGACTGGTGGGCCAGCCAGTCCGACAAACCGATCCAGATGTACTCGGATTGGGCCGCCCTTTGATGGTTGGGCCAA
>CM014274.1:21222650-21233259 GCA_004135705.1 Alloteropsis semialata
AACTTGCAGAGGAATATCATAACCCTACCATATTGTAGCGAAGTTGCTGAGGTGTGGGAATTGGGACATGATCAACTTGTTGAGTTGTCGACCATCCAGGCTCGTGAGCCTCTCGAATCGGGATGGTAGGTGGCATATTAGTAACATAGCCACCACGTCTAGCTGCCTGACGCTGTCTCGGCATGATACTATCCAAAATAAACCGTAATATATTACAAGTCAATTTAACAAAACTAGTAAATACTTATCAAGAAGCATAAGACAAAATCAAATTTGGCCAACATTACATACCATAATGCTTCAACATAATTAGAATTACATAGCATGATCATGCTTCAAAATAAGTACAACATTATGCTTGAACAGCAATAAATGTTTTCTTTACAAGAGTGCCTTCGTTATGATCGTTGCGAGCGTAAGGAGCATCTTCATTGGCCAACAGGATGCTAGTGTCATCCTCCACACTGAACGGAGACACCTCGTCACACCTATTATAATCATCTTCATCGGTGACGTCCTCGACACCCACGATTTTTCTTTTTCCCGTGAGAACTATGTGCCATTTTGGATAAAGTTCGGAGTTGTTTGTTTGCAGAGTCCCCGTCTTGGGTTTGGTAGACATGTCCTTCACATAAAACACTTGATGCACATCCTTGGCGAGCACGAATGGTTCGTCTACATACCCAATTTTGTTGAGATCCACAGTTGTCATGCCGTAGCGGTCTATAGTAACACCTCCACTTGTAAGTTTCACCCATTTGCACCGAAAAAGTGGTATTTTCAAAGGTCCATAATCTAGTTCCCATATCTCCTATACCTGGCCATAATATGAGTCCCTGTTCCCTTTGTTGTCATAGGCATCTATACAGACACCACTATTTTGGTTGGTGCTTTTGTCGTCTTGGGCTCTCGTGTAAAATGTATACCCATTTATGTCATAGCCTTGGAACGTCAAGAATGAGGATGATGGTCCCCTTGCCAAATACGCCAGCTGTGTATGTATTGTCTCGTTACCCATGAGCTTTTGTCGCAATCAACCAGTGAAAGTTTCTATGTGATGGCGTGTAATCCACTTCTCAGACTTTCTTGGATTTTGGTAGCATATTATAGTCTTGTGCTCCTTGATGTAAGGAGCCACCATGGTTGACGACTGCAATACAGTGTAATGGGCTTTCATGAATAAATCGTAGTCGCTACACCTTGTTTGTTTCCTTCCTAACATGCCCTTTCCAAGTAGTCTCCCCTCATGGCGTGACTCAGGTAGCCTAATCGGTTTCAGTTCGGGGATATAGTCAACACAGAACTCAATGACCTCCTCTGTTCTGTATCCCTTGGCGATGCATCCTTCTGGAAGAGAACAGTTACGAACATATTTCTTTAGAATAGCCATGAGCCTCTCAAAAGGATACATATTGTGTAGGAATACAGGACCAAGAATACCAATCTCTTTGACAACATGGACCAGGAGATGCGTCATAATATTAAAGAAAGACAGAGGAAATATCATCTCAAGGCTGACAAGGCTTTGGGCCACATCATCCTGCAGCTTTGCTAGATTAGTGGGATCAATTGCCTTCTGGTCGATTGCATTGAGAAAGGCGCATAGCTTCACAATAGTTGTTCGGACATTAACGGGTAGAATTCCCCTTAGCGCCACCGAAAGCAATTGTGTGAGCAGCACATGGCAGTCATGGGACTTGAGGTGTACGAATTTCTTCTCTTTCATATTTATCAGACTCTTTACATTCGATGAGTAGCCGGACGGGACCTTAATACTGTTCAAGCAATCAAACATGCTGGTCTTCTCCTCCTTGCTTAGAGTGTAGCTAGCAGGACGCAAGTTCCAACGCCCTTTCTCTCTTTTCTCAGGATGCAGGGGATCTCGTTGCTTCATACGTTTCAGATCCTGTCGTGCTTCAAGCGTATCTTTTGACTTTCCGTAAGTACCAAGGAACCCTAGCACGTTTACGCAAAGATTTTTCGTCAGGTGCATCACATCAATTGCGTGGCATACATCTAAGACCTCCCAATATGGTAGGTCCCAGAATATTGACTTTTTCTTCCACATGGGCGCCTTTCCATTTTCACTTGCCGCTGGCTGGCTGCCAGGTCCCTTCCCAAAGACCACCTTCACATCTTTTACCATAGCAAATACATATTTTTCATCCCGATGCCTTGGTTTGCTACGACCTTCCGCCTCAAAATGCTTTCCTTTCTTTCTCAGCGGATGTTTCTCAGAAAGGAATCGACGATGGCCCATATACACACACTTTCTACAATGTTTCAGATAAATGCAGTCGGTGTGTTCTAGGCAATGTGTGCATGCTTTGTATCCCTTGTTTGACTGTCCCGACAGGTTACCAAGTGCAGGCCAATCATTGATGGTCACAAACAGTAATGCTCTTAGGTTAAATTCCTCTTGCTTGTGCTCATCCCACGCCTTTACCATCTTTGCCCCACAACAACAAAAGTTCCTCAATCAGTGGCCTTAGATACACATCAATGTCGTTGCCAGGCTGCTTTGGCCCTTGGATTAGCACTGGCATCATAATGAACTTCCGCTTCATGCACATCCACGGAGGAAGGTTGTACATACAAAGAGTCACGGGGCAAGTGCTGTGGCTACTGCTCATATCACCGAAAGGATTCATGCCATCCGTACTCAAACCAAATCTTATGTTCCTTGCATCTTCTGCGAAGTCTGGGAACGCTCTGTTGATTTTTCTCCATTGCGACCCATCAGCGGGGTGTCTCAACATGTTGTCTTCCCTCCGATCCTCTTTGTGCCACCGCAGCAATTTAGCATGCTCTTTGTTTCTGAACAAGCGCTTCAGACATTGTATTATAGGGAAATACCACATCACCTTGGCAGGGACTTTTCTTGGGGGCCTCTCCCTCAACATCACCAGGGTCGTCTCGCCTGATTTTATACCGCGAGCAATTGCAAACCGGACAGGCGTCCAAAGATTCGTACGACTTGCCCCGATAAAGGATACAATCATTGGGACATGCGTGTATCTTTTGTACTTCCAGTCCTAGAGGGCAAACGATTTTTCTTGCTTCGTATGTTGTTTCGGGCAATGTGTTGCCCTCTGGAAGCATCTTCTTTATCATTTTCAATATCTCTCCAAAACCTTTGTCAGACAAGCCATTAGTTGCCTTCCATTGCAACAGTTCCAGTGTGGTACCCGATTTTTTCTGGTCCTCTTTGCAATCTGGGTACAACAATGTTTTGTGGTCCTCCAACAAACGGTTCATCTTCTCCCGCTCTTTCGCACTTTCGCAGTCTTTCTCTTCATCACGGATCATGCCACCTAAGGCGTCATCATCCTCATCCTCTGCAACTGCTTCACCCTCGCCCATTGCTGTATCATCTGCAAAGGCACCGTATTGTGCAAAGTCCGGGATGTTGTCGTCACCTTCTTCATCACCTTCTTCAAAGAATATCCCCGCTTCGCCGTGTTTGGTCCAACAGATATAGTTAGGCATGAAACCACTCATAAGCAAGTGTGTGTGGACCACCTTCTTCGAGATGTGATAATCCTTCTTATTCTCACAGACCTTGCATGGACAGCATATAAAACCCGAGGTCGAGTTAGCCTCTGCCGCGTCGAGGAATTGATGAACGCCATTAATGAAGTCAGATGAGCGTCTATCCGCGTTGTACATCCATTGCCGATTCATCTATTCACAAAATACAATGAAAAATTCATCCCAATTTCTAAAGTTCGTAATAAACCTAAATAAGAATATCATATATAATCTCTAAAAATCTTAATAACCGTAAACATCAACATCATTTGATGCCACCAAAAAGATGTATTTCTAAAGTTCGTCGTAAGCCTTAACAAGAATATCTTTTATAATCTCTAAAAATTTCGACAGCACCTCCCCTGCATCGGGAGGTTTCCAAAACCTGCGACAAACCAAGGGCACGATGGCCGACAACCACATTCCAAAATCATCAACGTCTTACTTTTGCTCATCTCAAAAAAAAATTTGAAGGAGTGATTTGCCTCAGATATGTTGTCTTTCATTTGACCTTGAACTTGGAGCATAAGAAACATTACAGGTGGTAAAAAAACAATTGGTTCATGGTAGGCATGGAACCATGGGACACACCCAGCCCAACCATCACAACCGATTCGTTGCTTGGGCATGGATGTATCCCATGGTTTGATGACAACCATGAGAAGCATAACTATACAATACAAGCTCAAGCTCAAGGTCATCATATGTTACCCAGCTAGAAAACTAGGTAAAATTTGATATCATCATAGGCATACCAAGAGTTGGATTGTTTTAGTTCAAGATATTGACAACCATGAGAAGTAAAATTGAATTTAAAATCTAACTAAATAAGAATATCATTTATAATCTCAAAAATCCTAATAACCCTAAATATCAACGTCATTTGAAGCCTCTAAAAGATGTAATTCTAAATTTCGTAATAAGCCTAAATATGAATTTCATTTATAATCTCTAAAAATCCTAATAACCCTAAATATGAATATCATTTCTAATATCTAAAAATCATAATAAGCATAAATATGAAAATCATTTAAAGTTTCTACAAATAATCCAAAAATCTAAACAATGTCTAAAATTTGTGCATCATCTCCACACATGCAACAACTAACTATATATTGATTCTCTATTACAAATTCATAATAAAAATGAAGATTCAATCTAAAATCTCTTATTTCAATCCATTCCACAAACACAAATTACTCAAAACATAGAGCATGAAATAGACCATACTAAACGTCAAAAGAGAGAGAGGATGAAGTTGCTAACCTTCTAGCGGACTTGGTTTGCAAAATCTCCAAAAGTTATGGAAAAATCGGGCATGAGCTCCCCCAACCCGAGCTCAATGGAGGATGAAGAAATGAGCCATGGCTCGGGCTGGGGGAGGAAGAAGGGGCCTTATACGCAGAGCCCCTTTGGTACCGGGTGGTGGCACCACCCGGTACCAAAGGGGCTCACATTGGTACCGGTTGGTGTCACCAACCGGTACCAAAGGCCCCGAGGCTCATTGGTACCAGGTGGTGACACCAGCCGGTGCCAATGTTGCCTCATAGGTACCGGGTGGTGCCACCACCCGGTACCAATGAGCGCGCAGAATTATTGGGGATTGGACCCGGTACCAATGCTTCCATTGGTACCGGGTCCAATCCAACCGTGACCGATTAGGGAGGATGGATAGAGAGTTCTCTGGTAGTGTCTTTTAGTTTAAAATCTCAGTGTTCAATCCCTATGCCTGAACCGAATACAAGACTGTGCCTGAACCGAATACAAGATTTGAAGAGGGGGATCCAGGGAAGGAAGGCATTTTGATCCCCACAGGGTTTGAGTGGCATGGGATGGGTTCACCCAACCCCGCTTTGGATTGTATCCTCCTGGGGATTTCATGTTTACCTTGTTGTGCATATGTGTGTGTGTGTGACCACCGTCAAACTATTAGAAAGTAATATACTAAAACTAGTAAATAAGGATTCATGCGAGAGATTCCATTGTTTTTACCCAAGAGAGTGCCTATTTGCCCCTCATTGAACCCTTGGATGTGAAATAAGGCTTAGTTTAGCAAAGTTTAAATCAAAACCAACCCGAAAAGTGCAAATACCGTTAGCTCAGGAAGTTGCGGTGCCAGTAGAATGGCCACCGCAACAGTCGGTCACCGAGGCATAATTCTAAAATGCTCTCTGGATTGACGGACTATTGCGGTGGTTCCTCAGTTGTGCACCACCGCAACTTTCCATGGTTGTTTTACCTACAACCCAAACCCAAGCCACCAGATGTTGCGGTCCTAAGACCCAGTACATGACCGCAACAGTCGGTGGTCTTGCGCAACAGTAAAATTCCTCTCTGGATTGACGGACTGTTGCGGTGGTTACCTACTTTTACACCACCGCAACAATCCGTGGTTATTTGGTCTTTTGTGAAATCCAGAGCACCAAAAGTTGCAGTCCTGACCAATGGCCATGACCGCAACAGTCGGTGGCCGCGAGTATTTGAACTAATCTTCGTCGGCACAGTATTCTTGGTGACCACGGACTGTTGCGGTGGGTGTTTTACCCCACCACCGCAACAGTCGGTGCCCACCAACCGCCACCCACCCACCGTCCTTCTCAACTACTCCGGCCACGCGTTCGCCTCTCCGCGCTCCATTTGCACCTGGTCAACCTCTCCTGGCCCCGCTGGCGCGCCACGAGCCGCCCAGGTGGCCGGCCCGTCCCCTCACCTCCATGGCCGGGCGAGAAAACGCCGGGGCCGAGCTCACTCTTCCTCACTCGGCCACTCCTCGATTCCCAGTGCCCACGGATCTGCCTCAATGCCCTCTCTTCGCCCGAACCATCCCCAGCCACCTCCCCCTCTTCCTTCGCCTCCCCTGAGCCGGCCCACCACCTGCAGGCCGCCGGCCACATCCCCTGAGCCAAGCTCGGGCTTTGGCCCAAGGAAGAAGAAGTAAGGACCCAAGGGTAAGGAGTTAAAGGGTAGGAGGTTGTCTATAGAGTTCAAGGGCTTGTGTACAAACCATTGCTTGATTAATGGAATGTTTGTTTCTGCACAAATGTTTGCTAGAGAGTTTGTTTGTTTGTTTCGTAAATCCTAGGCTTGAGCTGTAAATGCAAACCATCTCTAATGGTTATGTTGTTGTTATGTGTTGAGTAGAGTATCTAATGGTTAGAGTGTATTCATGATTTTGGGGAAAATTGGAATTGGTTGAGGCACTGTAATGGAAAGAGTAATACATGTAAAGTATACCTACTCCAGGAAACTAGGCAATTTTTGTTAGAACTATCCTGAAGTTTAGGAAACCTCACAAAAGAATTGGCTCCTGAGTACTTGTGGTTTGGTAGTTGTGATTTGGATTTTGTTCTAGTTAGTAGTGTGTGAAACCAGCCAGACCGGTCAGACCGGTATGGCCAACCAGTCAGACCGGTTCCTGTGCTGGTTAAACCTCTTAGTTAGTTATGCTCCTTAAATGATTGTCTAATGTTGTGAGTGGTAGGTTTTTCCTGTAATTGCTTGCTCGTGCATTCACACATCTCATGCATACTTTTGCTTCGTATAGATCACACCATCGTTGACGGCGTGTACGAGCTTGAGGTTGAGCCCGAGAGCGATCCCGCCGTTGCTGAGCTGAACCTGACGGCTGCACAAGACCCGGACCAAAGTCCGAAAGGGCCCAAGGCCGTAGCAGACCAAGAAGGCAAGCCCCGGAGCATAACCCACTTTTAAAACTAACTCCTTACCTTATGCCTGGTCTTGTGCATTTAAGTTTTGAGGAGTTGAATGAAACCCTAGTTGTATGATCCCTAGGTACCTATGTCCTAATACTAGTATGGGTAGGTCGTATAGAATGCTATGCTTGAATAGGATCGGTAGAAGTCGAGTGATTGCCTGGTCACTCGCGAGATATAGGAGTTTACTTTATTTCAGTTAATGATGATCGGCAAGAGGGGCTTGTGCGATATTCATGTTTGATTGAATGTCCCGCTTGCACAGAGAGTGGTGGCTAAGGCATTGATGGTGTGGTGATGTTGGTCAAGGTTTTGAAGGTACTAATCGTATGCCAGGAAATATGGTAAACTGGTAAACCTAGTACTTGATTCAAACTGACGTCTGACGGGTCCTTCCTACTCCATTGGGCGAGGGGTTGATGGCGAGTGTAGCAGTGGCCGCGGCACAGGTTTGCCAGGGGCACCTGGGGTTCGTTGGGGCGTGCACTCGGGTGGAGTAGGCCCTGATGGCAGATGGCAGGGAGAGATGGGAAAAGTTGCCCCGTGAGGTCCTGGGTGTCTCTCACGGGTCGTGCGATTAGGTTGTCCCATGTATGGTTAAAAATCAACTCGAGTTGTCCGTCCTTCGCGGTTACATGAAGCGGCTTGATCTCTTTTCACATGTCAGTGTCTTGGGCCAAATGGGTAGAATTGTGGTTAGATGAGAATTATTGATGTTTCGTTAATCAATTGTTTTTCGAAATTGATTGTTATTGGATAGCTTGGCAAATTTAGTAATATTTAGTCTCACTTTAAAACTTGGCTAAAATATTGAAAAGAGGAATCAACTTGTAGTTGCTTTTGGCAAAATAAACCCCACAGCCAAAAATGCCTTGCATGTCTAGAATTTAACCTTGTCGGGTAAGTCTTGCTGAGTATTAGTATACTCAGCCTTGCTTGTGGCTTGATTTTCAGTTATGGATGCTGCTGGCTATGACCCTACCGCTGCTGGTACGTGGCCTTGTGTGCTTCCGGACGGCTGGACTGTGGAGCAGGTGCCGCCTGAGTCCGGCTCAGGCCGCGGTTGTTAGGGGTTGTGCGAGGGCTCCGCATAATACCCTTTTGTTTCGACGTTTAGACTTCCGCTGTATATAACTCTGGTTTGTAATAACTAAAACATATACACTGTATTTGTATAATTATCTATGTGAACCATGTGTTGTAAAAGTTGTGATGAGTTGTACTGCCTGAGCCCATCTTCGAGTGGGACTGCTGCTATTTCGTTAATGAGTTGTGTGGCATGCTTAAGACAGCAGAATCTGACATTAAGAAGAGCAATGGTGGCGGCCATGTGATGGCAATCCAGAACAAGCCCAACTTTAAGAAGAAGGGCAATTGGAAGAAGAAGGGTAAGGCTAAAGATGCGATCAACAAGCCAAACTCGGATTCCAAACCTGGACCAGCGCCAGATCAGCCATGCTTTCACTGTCATGAACTGGGTCACTGGAAGAGAAACTGTAAGCAGTACCTAGCAATGAAGAACAAGGGAAGTAAGAGTACTTTCGGTTCAGGTACGCTTCATGTTTATGTTACAGACATTTTTCTCGCTGATACTTATATTAATTCTTGGGTATTTGATACCGGATCGGTTGCTCATATTTGCAATTCGATGCAGGGAATAATAAGAAGTAGAAGCGTTGAAAGAGGAGAAGTTGATTTTCGCGTGGGCAATAATGCAAGAGTTGCTGCGCTGACCGTCGGGACGATGCAACTTCCCCTCCCATCAGGATTTATTTTGGAATTAAATAATTGTTATTATGTTCCTAGTTTAAGTCGAAACATTGTGTCTCCTTCATGTTTGATGAAGGATGGTTATTCATTTGCGAGTGAAAACAATGGTTGTGTGATCTCTAAGAATGGCATGTTTGTGGCTTTTGCATCCATTGTGAATGGTTTGTTTATTTCAAATCTTGATGATACACCTATCTGTAATGTAAGTGCTAAAAGGCTTGTCCGACCTACATGTGGCATTGTCGTTTGGGTCATATAAGCGAGAAGCGCGTGAAAAGGCTCCATTCTGATGGACTTTTAACTTCATTTGATTTTGAATCATACGAGACATGCGAAGCTTGTTTGCTAGGAAAGATGACCAAGACGCCGTTCACAGGTTTTCCTGAGAGGGCGCATGACTTGTTGGAACTCATACATACGGATGTGTGTGGACCGATGAGTACGACAGCTAGAGATGGATTCCAATACTTCATTACTTTCACTGATGATTTTAGTAGATATGGCTATGTCTACTTAATGAAGCATAAGTCAGAAACCTTTGAAAAGTTCAAGGAATTTCAGAATGAAGTGGAAAATCAACGTGTCAAGAAAATTAAGGCCTTACGATCCGATCGCGGAGGCGAGTATTTGAGCCACGAGTTTAGCAGTCATCTAAAGAGTTGCGGAATTGTTCCACAGCTTACGCCGCTTGGAACGCCTCAGAGAAACGGCGTATCTGAGCAACGTAATTGAACTTTGTTGGACATGGTTCGATCAATGATGAGCCAGTCAGACCTGCCGTTATCGTTTTGGGGATACGCTCTAGAAACAGCAGCTTTCACACTTAATAGGGTACCGTCTCAGTCCGTAGATAAGACACCATATGAGATATGGACTGGCAAGACTCCCAGTTTGTCTTTTCTAAAGATATGGGGTTGTGAATCATATATCAAGAGACTTCAGTCAGACAAGCTTACACCCAAGTCGGACAAATGCATATTCGTGGGATATCCAAAGGAGACTATTGGGTATTATTTCTACAACCGATCAGAGGGCAAAGTGTTTGTCGCTCGAAACGGTGTTTTCTTGGAGAAAGAGTTTCTCAAGAGCGAGAAAAGTGGACAAAAGGTGTATCTTGAAGAAGTTTGAGATGAGCCTGTTAGGCAAGACTCTACGAGTGAAGCTAATGTAGCAGAACAAGTGGAGGCACCTATGGTGAGACAAGAACCACCACAACCATGAATGTCTGAAAGGCCACGTCGCGCAACTGATAAGATGAATCTCCTAATTATGGGAGAGCGCGACATATTGTTAATGGAAAACAATGAGCCTAGGACATGCGGAAGCAATGATGGACCCAGATTCCGAGAAATGGCAAAGTGCCATGAGATCCGAGATAGATTCCATGGGACACAATCAAGTTTGGAACTTAATTGACCCGCCTGATGGTGTTAGACCCATCGAGTGCAAATGGATCTTTAAGAAAAAGAGAGATATGGATGGAAATGTTCACGTCTATAAAGCACGGCTTGTTGCAAAAGGTTTTCGACAAGTTCAAGGAGTTGACTACGATGAGACATTTTCTCCAGTAGCGATGCTTAAATCTATTCGGATCA
>CM014274.1:21236646-21293049 GCA_004135705.1 Alloteropsis semialata
TTTATCCATCATCAGATCGGACTTCTTGCTTCATCGGACTCCTCTCCAGCATCGGCTTCCTTCCTCGTCACTTTCATCTTTGACCAGTCAACGGGCCCATCGCACAGTATTAGCCTCTCTACGTCATCATCTGACTCAGCATATCTGGTGCGAAAATCTGGTGTCAACAGATACACTGAAGACGCAATTCGGTGTCCGAGAACTGTGATGGCCTCCCCCGCGGTGGCCAAGTCCCGGGATATGAGCCTCTTTCGGGGGACAAAGTGAAAGTGCATCTAGGCCTCCATGTGGGTTTTGGTGAGTTTAATGACAAAACGATTAAAGGTCTAACTTGTTTGTCTAAGACTATGAGCAGGTTGATGTTGGTACATTCATGGTGTCATGATTTAACTAAATATGAAATGAATGTTATTTGGCTCATAATGTGAAAGGCAAGCAAGTGTGTGATCTCCTTGTGCATAAATAATGAATGACAAGCATGTATATTGATACATTATGGACAAGTCAACCAAGGTATATCTATGTGGTTCCAATCTATGAGAAAGCTTGTTGATATATGAAGGGATCATTCAAAGTGGAAATTGCAAGGCTCCATGTATGTACACCGAAGGGACATATGGTTATGTGACATACGTTGGTCTCATTGTTGGAAGCTTGCAATTCATGGGATATTCTTTATCAAGTCAAAACAAGCAATAATGAAGCAATGACTTGGAGATATGCTATGTGGGTCTCCAAGAATATGAGATGATTTATTTGACAAAGAAGAATGATATGCAAGACTTCTTGTATGAATGATAAAAGGACATGAGCATATGTGTTACATATTGGTCTTCAATTGGAAGCTTGCATTATGGATATTCTTTATCAATCAAGAACAAGCATTTGAAGAATCTTTCAAGTGGAATTCATTCAATGGCAAAGCAAAGCTAACTTGATGATGCAAGGGTAAGTGGTGAAGAAACAAATCGCGATGACTAGAGCGAGGGACTAAGCAAGCTTTGGCTAAGTGACGACTTATGACCATGTGTGAATGCTAAGGTGAAGTATCTAGTATCCGGGGGGTTTCGAAGTATCATATCCAAGTGTTGTCAAGAGAAGCAATGCAATGCATATATGTTATGGTTGATGAAGAAAGTGGCTTATGGATTAAAGTGAACTCAAACATAAGTTGTGGAAAATCCTAAGTCACTAGCTCAAGGTTGATCTGCTCAAGATGATGAACAATGTTGAAAAGCCCTCAAGTGAAGAATATTCAAGTATTGGCATGATTATCAAAATGGAAGCTCAAGTGGTTGAAATATGTTTATTTATATGTCTTGAGTTTAGGTATGTCGTACTATCAAGAGGGATGCAACATTGGTTGATAGACATTCACTGAAAGTGCTCAAAGTCAAACCCATGAGAGTCTAACCATTAGAATTCTAACTTAGTGGGGTTTTCAGGCAAGAACCGGTCTGACCGGTTCTGGGGACCGGTCTGACCGGTTCATGGCCTCTGAGCGTCTAACGGCTAGTTCAGTTTGAAAACCGGTCTGACCGGTTTGGCAAACCGGTCTGACCGGTTTTGTCTGACAGAATAACGGCTAGTTTTGGAAGGGTTGGGTATTTATACCCAAGAGCTCCTCTTTGAGGGGCTGCTGGTTCTGTGCGTCCCTTATACCTTCTTGAGGCCAGCTGAGCTCTCCCCAACCTCTCTTTGTGAGATTTGAGCAATCTTTGTGAGATTTTGAGTTGGGTTGAGAGAGAGTATTGTGTGTGAGCTAATTGTGAGCAATCTGATCTTGAGCACTCTTGGTGGCGTCCAGCAACTTGTGAAGCATTTGTTACTCTTGGAGCTTTGCTCCTAGACGGCTAGGCGTCGCCGTTGAGCACACATTCCTTGTGTGGTTGTGCCACGGAAGTTTGTATCACCCATCCTCCTTGTGAGGAAATCAGTAAGTAAACTCAATCCCCTTGGTGGTCGATTGGGTGAGGAAAGGGTTAGGTGTGACAACCCGGCTCTTCGTGAGCACCTCAACGGAGACTAGGATTCACCTTGCCTTGGTGGCTGCTTAGTGCATGTGGTGAATCTGAACTTTGGTAAACAAATCCTTGTGTTTGTCTCCATTTACTTACATTTGTCAATTCTAGCATTTACTCGTAATTCCGCATATCTCTACTTTGGTATACTTGTGCTGCGTGCAGGAGCTTCATAAATATACTTGGAAACACCTGGTGAAGCTTGTTGTCCAAAGTGGTTTGTGCTAGAATTGTTAGGGGGTTGTTCTTCATTATTGTTCCCTGTCTGTCAGAGGAAACCGGTCTGACCGGTTTCAGGAACCGGTCTGACCGGTTCCAGTGCTGACAGCTGGGTTTCAGTTTTGTAATTTGCAGAAATTCGAAGAAACGCCTATTCACCCCCCTCTAGGCGACATCAAGGTCCTTTCAATTGGTATCAGAGCAAGGACTCACATCCTAGCTTAACCGCCGTGAGAAAAGATGTCGATTGAGGTACTTTTTGAGCCACTTGAGCTTGATGGCTCAAACTATGCTTCTTGGTATGGTAATGTTCATAATGCTCTTAGAAATGTAGATCCTGCAATTGAACATATTTTAGTTGCGAGCATTCTACCTCCTAGATTTGATTATGACAACTTTGGATTGTCAAAACTCACTCAAGAGGAGCTAGCATGCACGCAACTTAATGCTTGTATTACTGACTTCTTTCGGAGATCTGTTTGTGAAGAGTTATGGGATATCATCTCTAGCAAGAAAGAAATCCGAAGAGATGCTCATCACATTTGGTCTCTCATCATGGATACATTTGAAGATTCAAAAAGTGATGATGAAGATCAAGAAGTCAAGGGATCACCTGAGAAGTGCCCAACTGCATCAGAAACACTCCTTGAGCCCCAGATGATTTTTGCCGAGAAGCTAGAAGAGCGAAAGGAAGAAAGTGCAGTCTGCCTGGAGGAACCGGTCCGACCGGTTTCTGGAACCGGTCTGACCGGTTCTGCCCAGGAAACTGCTTCCGAGCATGCTCAAGACACTCAAGCCGTAAGCGTCGCCCCATCCACTTCTGGTTATTCATCATTCAATGATGAGGGACCCAAGTGCTTGATGGCTTGCAGAAACAAGAAGAAGAAGAAGACCAAGAGAGATGAAGTTCATAGAGTTGGAACCATCAAGGCTCTAACTCAAAAGCTTGAAAAACTCAAGCTTTCTCATGCATCCTTGGTCAGTAAGTATGATGTCTTGTCTAAGGATTATGCTTGTGCTACTAATTTATCTACTTGTGTAGCATCCTTAGAACAAGAAAAACAAGTGCTTAATACTCAACTTGAAAAGCTCACTAATGAGCATATGGCTTTGCAATCTCACTACAATGAACTTGAATGCTCTCATGAAAAGATTGTAGAATCATATGCTCAACTAGAAATAGCTCATGAGGTCATGGTTACATCGGTAAAATTTTTTGAACCTCATACACACACATGCACATGCTCTCACATGAATTCTATATTATTATATGAAAAACCGTGTTGCTTCCAAGCAACCAAATCTTGTGTTGAGCATATTTTTGTAGAGTCTTGTGATGATCTCCTTGCTGAAGAATTGGAAGACATGAAGCAAGAGAGAGAAAAGATCAAGAATGACTTGGTCAAGCTAAAGGGAAAGGGCCAAGTGCAACCTTCTCAAGATAACCGTGAAAACATGGTGAACAAGCTTGAGAAGGGATCAATGGTCACTGGCTCAACCCCTCAGCTTAACAAACAAGTCAACAAGAACAAGACTCAAGAAAAGAAGGAAAAGAAGCTTGATCATATACAATGCTTCAATTGCTCAAACATGGGACATTATGCATCTATGTGCCCTCTGAGGCATAAAAGCAAGACAAAGAAGCAAAGAAAGTCCAAGAAAAGGCTATGCTACAAATGCAAGGAATTTGGACACTTCATCAACGACTGTCCGCAGAAGTCGACGGTTCTGTCAGCACCAGACCGGTCTGACCGGTCTCGGGAACCGGTCCGACCGGTTCTGGATGAGGCAGCAGTCCGACCTCCTAAGAAGAGTGATCAAGCTACATATTCAAACAGCAAGGCTGGCAAGGGACAAGTGATCAACAAGAAGAGCAAATCACCAAGAAATATCAAGAACTGCATTTGCTACACTTGTCGATCAAAGGGACATCTAGGTAAGGATTGTCCAAATGGTAATATTCCCAAATCTGATCTTGTCCATTATGATTTTGCTAATCTTGGGAATGACAATGCTGGTACTTATGCTACTAGAGTGATTAGTTCACCTAAAACTAGCATAAGGGCTATTTGGATTCCCAAGTGTCTTGTGACTAACCCTAAAGGACCCAACATGGCTTGGGTACCTAAAAGTTCTTTCTAGACTTGCAGGGGTAAGGAGATGCATTGGAACCTTGGCGTAGAATGAAGATGAGTCAACTCAAATAAATTTGCCAAGTATAACAAAAGAATTCAAGTCTGTTGTTTTGTAGTTCAAGCACAACAACAACTACTTTTATTCCAATGACATCTCGGTAACATGCACTAACTGACTATCTTACTCATTCAGTCCTTTGTGGATACAAGTGCTTTAACTTGTGTGTGAGCACTCGGTAATGAGTAAGACATTCATATTATTATTTATTCCCCTTATGCCATGTGATGCTTTTAATGGCCCTCTAGTAGAGCATACTATTTTTAAGTGCAGGAAATTATGGAATAATTAAAGAAGGAATTTCTTGGAGGAAGTAAAAGAGAAGAAATCCACTTATATGAAGCAGACTGGGAAAACCGGTCTGACCGGTTCCAAGAACCGGTCTGACCGGTTCTGGCTCAGTCAGCAAACGATAAGTTCCGGCAGCCTCTGTCTCGTGCCAGAAGTTCCGACCCAAAACTCCGGCAGCCTCTGTTCCGTATCAGAAGTTCCGGCAAATCAATACCAGAAGTTCCGGCAGGGATTTATTTTTCGGGCTTCATCTAAGCTGGAATATTACAAGAAATCCTTCAAGCACTTCCATGGCATACAAATCCATGTACTATCTTTGTGGTAGTAGGCATTCTTGGCACCATCTCAATAAATGCAATTTATTTATGTGCCGGGACCAAATTGTGAGATAAGCTCCTCAAACTCATTAAATTGATCAAGTGCATGTGACATGGTATTCAAATACATAATGCACCTATTTAGGGGGAGATTATCCAACAATTTGTGTCCCAGAGACTAACATTTTCTTTTAGTGATTTTGTAGTCTCGTTTGTGAGAGTTTGTCTCTCTTTGAAGCAAGCTATGCATTTTGTTCAAAATTGGTAAAAGTGTATCTATCCCTTTGGACAATGATTTATCTTGATAAATAGCTGCTTGCCATAATATAGATTAAATTCCTTTGCTTGGCTTTGTGACAAGATTGATGCATGTGAGCTTGCCTTTCACCCATATACACATGTGCATCAAGAAAAGGAATTTAACCTATATTGTGAGGTTTCATCTTTTAGTGATCCACTGTGTTCTTTGCTTGGCTTTGTGACAAGATTGATGCATGTGAGCTTGCCTTCCACCCATATACACATGTGCATCAAGAAAGAGGAATCTAACCTATATTGTGGGGTTTTATCTTTTAGTGATCCATTACGTCTTTCCAATCCAAAGGTCACTAAATGATGAAACCAGGTCTTGTGCCACTTAATGCATTTCTTTTCATGATGTATATAAGGAAAAATCACAAGTGAAAAGATGCATTTGGATTATATGGATAAAGCACAAGATTTGAGAAATCAATCTTCACCAATGAGAAGAAGAATTAGCTAGAGGCCGAGGTATGTTTTTCAAATTCATATATTCATTTCAATGCATCTAGGCCTTCCCTCATGCTAGTGTGTTTAGCATGAAAAGTTTTATGTGATTATGATTGAGATCCTTGGCATAATTTCAATTTGTTTATTACCTTCTATATGCCTTGACCAAGATTGTGAATAAACTCCTCAATATTCATAATTGAATAAAGTGCAACTCAAAAGAAATTCAAAATTCTTATGCACTATCTAATGGGGAGTTTGTTCCAATACTTGTGTCACTTGTGGGACTAACAATTTCTTCTAGTGAATTTGTAGTCACATGTGCTAGTGTATCTTGTGCTAACTCAATACTTGAATAAGAAAAATAATTATGAGAGCTAGCACCATGCTAAATTGAGATATGCACAAATTGAATGGGCTTAAGGCAAAGGTATGTTTTCATGAACCTTCTATTCTTATCTTTTGCATCTAGGCCTCATATCCATGCTAGTGTGTGCATTCTTGCATGCAATTTTATCAAGTCTTTCTCTTGTGACCTATTAGGTGTTTAGTAAATTCCTCCTTTAAAATTGACTTGGTGTCAAATGTTCCATAAAAAACGGTTAGAGGAATATGCTAAACATCCTAATACGGTTCTTGACTTGATGTATTGCATGCTTTGGTGACATAGGATAGTTCTTTGAAAAATCCAACTAGCATGTTAGGACTTGTGTGTTTTTGAAAATAATTGGCTCTTGGTCTTTGTGACCCAATGGATCTGTTTGTGACTATAGTTAACCTTGCTTGATTGATGGCTAGTCACAAATGGTGAAATTTCTCTCAAGTCCATAAATTATCTATCTTTCCCAACCTCTTGGAAGTATCAAGGAGTTTGATTAAAATTGGAAATTCCTATCTGTTGATCAATATCCAATGCCAATATCTATCTAGCACAAGGCTAATTCAATCTTGGATGAATTTCTTGTCGTGAAGGTGCAAATTTTGGACTTTGGCTGGTTTCCTGGGAAAACCGGTCTGACCGGTTCCTGGAACCGGTCTGACCGGTCTGCCCCGGGTCCACCCAACTATTTACCCCTTCACCCCCAAAAGTTACCCTATCCACTCACATTCACTTCTCTCACCCATACCAGACCCGAGCTCTCTCTCTCCCGTGCGCCCTCATGCCCGAACACCTCTCCCCCTCAAGTTTTTGAAGTTTTCCCCAAGGAAGTGCTCGGCCCCTTTAAGTTTCTGAAGATTGAAGTGATCCTCGTCGGTCTGACCGGACCCAACACCGGTTTTTGGATTCAAATCTTCAGTTTCCTCCCTCTCAAGGTATTCATATGTTCCCCATGCCCGATCTATGTGCTCAGTGAATATCTCTAGGATTCCTTCAAGCAATCATCTACTAGTATGCCCAGAAAGACATCCCTAAAGTTTGATTCAGTTTGGTGGGCTACATTTGTTGGAATCTCGATTTAGGGTTTGACTGCAAGAACCGGTCTGACTGGTTCCGGGAACCGGTCTGACCGGTTTCTGGCTGTTGAACCCTAAATGCTCATATCTGTGCACTAGTGACCCTCAATGTTTACCTAGAGCTGCTCAAATGCTTTTACATATCCATATCCTGTGATTTACTGATCAAGATCTAGCCCAAATCCAATGTTCATGGCCTGTTCTGCGTAGAACCGGTCTGACCGATTCCTGTAACCGGTCTGACCGGTTGTGCCCAGAACAGCCACATCTGACCCTGTCAAGTCCTAGAAATCAAATCCAATCGCTCTTTTTGTCTTCCATATATTCCTGTGATCTGATCTTAGTATTTCCATACTCTATATATCCAGGAATCAGTGCTTATGGCTCCACAGAAGATGGTGGCAAAAAGAAGAAAGCAAAGGCAAAGTGGTGATGAGGACATCGCCGGGGGATCTAGCCAGGTTCCCGTGGTTACTAGGCCTGGTCTAAGGCCTAGAGGACAGAAAAGGGCTGCATCAAGAGAGATAGATGACAGTGATGAGACAGAGTCAAGTGCCAGCAGTGATGATGTTGATATTGAGGATGAAGACTTTGTTGTGCAGCCAAATCGTGGCAAAGGGCCAGCAAGAGAGGGCAGCAGTGATGATGATGATGAGGAGGAAGAGGAAGAGGTTCAGGTCCCTAGAGGCAGAAGGCCTCCAGTTGGTCAGGGTGGTAGCTCCTCTGCTGCCATGCCTATTGTGATGGCTCCCACAGGTCCAGCTGATCGCATTGTTGTTGATTATTTTGGGACTGGGACCACAGAAGGGATAAGGAGGATGAGAAAGGAAAATCCTCTCAATGTGCCTAGGTCTGCTACAGATTTCAGATTTCATACTTCTTTTCAGCAGGACTACTACCAGACCGTCATTATGAGAAGAGCTAAGGTAGTGGCAGAGGCACAGTGGATAGATTGGGCTGCATTGGAGAGGAAA
This sequence comes from Alloteropsis semialata, assembly GCA_004135705.1. NCBI lineage: Eukaryota > Viridiplantae > Streptophyta > Magnoliopsida > Poales > Poaceae > Alloteropsis > Alloteropsis semialata. The sequence goes on from CM014274.1 coordinate 21,244,867, forward strand.
ATAATCCATTGCTGAATCTAATCATCAAGGAGTGTGAGGACAGAAAGATTAAGAGTATCATGGGATACTCACATGATTGGAACACCGAGATAATAGCCCAGTTCTATGCCACATTATATTTTGGGACTATTCAGGGAGACCAAGTGATGCATTGGAGGACTGAGGGAGTTGCTTATAGCATCACATACACTCAGTTTGCAGAGTGTCTTGGGTTCAGAAAGAAGGATGCCAGGCGTGGCAAGATCCACTTCGAAAACATAATGGCACCTGAAGCAACGAAGTTCATGTACACCAGGGGAGAGCGGTACAACTATGGCAAGGTAAAGGGCTTGTATACCTACTACTCCATCCTAAACAGAATGTTTAGGAAGACTATCTGCCCTAGAGAAGGAAATCCCACAGATATATCCCTATATGGTAGAAATCTCCTTGCTAGAATGAGGCCAAATGGACAGAACTTTTGTGTTGCTGATTTCATTTGGGAAGAGATACGGGCTGTGTCTGAGAGCACTCAGAAGTGCTGTGGTTATGCGCCCTATATCATGAGAATGATTGAAAGGGTAGCAGGGAGGACTTGGGGTATGGATGGTGTGCACTTGCCTCTCACCGTTAAAGTGCCTAAGCATCCCATCCCTATATCAGATGAAGAAGAAGAGCAAGAAGAAGAAATTCACGTGGAAGAAGGAGAAGAGGGGCAGCAGGAGCAGCACTTTCAGCACGGGGCTGCTGGCCTGGGGCCAACCGGTCTGACCGGTTCCCAGACCGGTCTGACCGGTTTGGGCCTGGGCAGCAGCAGCCGGGGAGTTCGTCTCGGTCCAGTGGGAAGCCATCATCTCCAATGAAGAAGTTGCTTAGCTTTCTCACTGGAATATGCAAGAGTCACAGGGATATCAAGGTTGAGCAGCAAAGGGCAAGGAGGGCAAGCAAGAAAGATAGAGATTCAATCAAAATGATGCACAATGCCATGCACTTGGAGCCGGCAAGATCTCCGCCCTCTCCAGAGCCTGTTGAGGAAGAAATTCCTTCTGTTGAGGAGATGGTGAGACAGTACAGCTCAGGGGCAGGCTATGAAGATTACTCACATATCTTGGATCCCGCCTTTGGAGCTTCTTCGTCTTCAGTTCCACCACCTCCACCACCTCAGCAGTATGGTGCTCCAGCTCAGGGGGATTTTGGCATTCCCTATGTTGCACCTGCAGATCCTCCAGCTCAGCCGGAGCCATTTGAGAGATTCATCACCGGTATCTTCGCCGATCCCACTCTTCCCTCCGGATGGGCTCCTTGGCCTGGACAGTAGTTTACAGCAGCAGTACAAAGACTCTTCTCCATGCTTTTTGGATAATCGATGACAAAGGGGGAGAAGAAGACGGATTTAAAGCTTAATTTGGTGTGCTGTCCAGGTGGAACCGGTCTGACCGGTTCCTGGAACCGGTCTGACCGGTTCCTGTTATCTTTATCTATGTTGGAAAGTTGGACTTGTAATAATTGTCAAACCTTATCTTTTATGGGCTTGAGAACTTGTAATGTGTGCTACTATGTGTGATGTACCCTTTAATGCTTATTAAGTAACTTTGTGTTAGTTTGTTATGCATGTGTTGATGTGATGAATGTTTTGTATATGTACTGACTGGGAGAACCGGTCTGACCGGTTCCTGTAACCGGTCTGACCGGTCTGACCCCAGACAGCACATATACACCTTTGTTTATTGATGTGAAAATTCTTGTCACATGCATCACGTTGTTTTTGATATATGTTACACACACTTGTTGCACCCCACGGATTCTGAGATATAGGGGGAGCTCCCATGGTTTCATTTTTATATGTGCTTTTAGCATGTGAGGCCAAATTTGGAAATTTCAAATCCAAGCACATATTTAGGGGGAGCTCATCATATATCTGAGAATTCAAAATGATTTTATTGCTATATTTGTAAGCTTTAATCGGGTTGTCATCAATCACCAAAAAGGGGGAGATTGAAAGTGCATCTAGGCCTCCATGTGGGTTTTGGTGAGTTTAATGACAAAACGATTAAAGGTCTAACTTGTTTGTCTAAGACTATGAGCAGGTTGATGTTGGTACATTCATGGTGTCATGATTTAACTAAATATGAAATGAATGTTATTTGGCTCATAATGTGAAAGGCAAGCAAGTGTGTGATCTCCTTGTGCATAAATAATGAATGATAAGCATGTATATTGATACATTATGGACAAGTCAACCAAGGTATGTCTATGTGGTTCCAATCTATGAGAAAGCTTGTTGATATATGAAGGGATCATTCAAAGTGGAAATTGCAAGGCTCCATGTATGTACACCGAAGGGACATATGGTTATGTGACATACGTTGGTCTCATTGTTGGAAGCTTGCAATTCATGGGATATTCTTTATCAAGTCAAAACAAGCAATAATGAAGCAATGACTTGGAGATATGCTATGTGGGTCTCCAAGAATATGAGATGATTTATTTGACAAAGAAGAATGATATGCAAGACTTCTTGTATGAATGATAAAAGGACATGAGCATATGTGTTACATATTGGTCTTCAATTGGAAGCTTGCATTATGGATATTCTTTATCAATCAAGAACAAGCATTTGAAGAATCTTTCAAGTGGAATTCATTCAATGGCAAAGCAAAGCTAACTTGATGATGCAAGGGTAAGTGGTGAAGAAACAAATCGCGATGACTAGAGCGAGGGACTAAGCAAGCTTTGGCTAAGTGACGACTTATGACCATGTGTGAATGCTAAGGTGAAGTATCTAGTATCCGGGGGGTTTCGAAGTATCATATCCAAGTGTTGTCAAGAGAAGCAATGCAATGCATATATGTTATGGTTGATGAAGAAAGTGGCTTATGGATTAAAGTGAACTCAAACATAAGTTGTGGAAAATCCTAAGTCACTAGCTCAAGGTTGATCTGCTCAAGATGATGAACAATGTTGAAAGCCCTCAAGTGAAGAATATTCAAGTATTGGCATGATTATCAAAATGGAAGCTCAAGTGGTTGAAATATGTTTATTTATATGTCTTGAGTTTAGGTATGCCGTACTATCAAGAGGGATGCAACATTGGTTGATAGACATTCACTGAAAGTGCTCAAAGTCAAACCCATGAGAGTCTAACCATTAGAATTCTAACTTAGTGGGGTTTTCAGGCAAGAACCGGTCTGACCGGTTCTGGGGATCGGTCTGACCGGTTCATGGCCTCTGAGCGTCTAACGGCTAGTTCAGTTTGAAAACCGGTCTGACCGGTTTGGCAAACCGGTCTGACCGGTTTTGTCTGACAGAATAACGGCTAGTTTTGGAAGGGTTGGGTATTTATACCCAAGAGCTCCTCTTTGAGGGGCTGCTGGTTCTGTGCGTCCCTTATACCTTCTTGAGGCCAGCTGAGCTCTCCCCAACCTCTCTTTGTGAGATTTGAGCAATCTTTGTGAGATTTTGAGTTGGGTTGAGAGAGAGTATTGTGTGTGAGCTAATTGTGAGCAATCTGATCTTGAGCACTCTTGGTGGCGTCCAGCAACTTGTGAAGCATTTGTTACTCTTGGAGCTTTGCTCCTAGACGGCTAGGCGTCGCCGTTGAGCACACATTCCTTGTGTGGTTGTGCCACGGAAGTTTGTATCACCCTTCCTCCTTGTGAGGAAATCAGTAAGTAAACTCAATCCCCTTGGTGGTCGATTGGGTGAGGAAAAGGGTTAGGTGTGACAACCCGGCTCTTCGTGAGCACCTCAACGGAGACTAGGATTCACCTTGCCTTGGTGGCTGCTTAGTGCATGTGGTGAATCTGAACTTCGGTAAACAAATCCTTGTGTTTGTCTCCATTACTTACATTTGTCAATTCTAGCATTTTCTCGTAATTCCGCATATCTCTACTTTGGTATACTTGTGCTGCGTGCAGGAGCTTCATAAATATACTTGGAAACACCTGGTGAAGCTTGTTGTCCAAAGTGGTTTGTGCTAGAATTGTTAGGGGGTTGTTCTTCATTATTGTTCCCTGTCTGTCAGAGGAAACCGGTCTGACCGGTTTCAGGAACCGGTCTGACCGGTTCCAGTGCTGACAGCTGGGTTTCAGTTTTGTAATTTGCAGAAATTCGAAGAAACGCCTATTCACCCCCCCCTCTAGGCGACATCAAGGTCCTTTCACAAAGGCCAGCGCCAGTTCCCCCACACACTTCCGCTAACTCCTTACAGTCCGGGTACCGTACTTAACTAGGCTGGCTAGTACACCCCCCAGTAGATGTAAGTGGTGAGCATGAAAAGTCCTGAGGAAAGTCATAACCAACTCAGTTTTTGGTGCCGGGGTGAGCGTCTCCGTCAATTAGCGTATCCATCTTCCAGTGGTCCGCTCGCGAACCCATTATAGGTATTGCCGCCAAAATCCTCAAGTAACACAAAGAACATGTACCCACCACAGGTACTCCGTAGGATGTGCCCAAGTACACACCCCAAGCCCTCGATACGAAGATCGAGTTAATCTGCTCACCCCCGCAAAGATCTCAAAACCCCTTACTCCTTTCCCGGGTTTTTGCCCCACACATGCCAAGAATCCTATCACATCCATCCCATAACACATGCAAGCATAGCATTAAGTGTAGCAGGTTTATCAAGGAATACGGTAATTAAACAAGGCTATGCAATAGGTCATATTCATCATCATGCAATAAAGTAAAGCGCTAGCATACTGGTTGCAAGTGCCTAAATAGGATTCAGAGCGGAATGGGCGTGAACCTTGCGTCTGGTAGTAGTCCTCTTCGACTTGGTCTTCAGAGAAGTGGTAGTAGTCTCCTCCTTGCTCCTCCCTAGCTGGTCCTAATCACGAGAAATAAATAAAACATCGGTTCCTCTATATTCAAATAAACTCCAAAGAAGAAGCAAGAAGAGACAAAAGCACTCAACTCCTGTTCTAACGTGTAGATCATGATTTTAGAAAATTATAGAAACTAGTTTCATAATTTTCTAAACTAGGATCAATTTATTATGAATTTTCTTAGATAAAACCATTTTCTGAAATTATCCTAAATTCTGAAAAAGCAAATAATACAGAGGGCAACACGTGGCAGCACCGGAGCGTGCCACGTGGCCTGCTGACGTCAGCATGACGTCATCAGTGGGGTCGGCCGCTGCTGACGTCATCAACAGTCAACGTTGACTGGTCAACGAGTCAGCGGGGTCAGTGGGGTCCACAGGTCAATGACTCAGAGAGGATGACAGGTGGGGTCAGGCTGTCAAGTGGAGAAAAAGGAAAAAGAGGGAGAGCGGGCTGTTTATGGGCCGATTTTCTCCCATGGGCCTTGATAGTAGGAGGTGCTTTTGTGGACTTAAAGAGGAATACGGCCCATGGCCATTTAGCTGCTGCAGTGGAGAGAGAGTAGCGTGACTGGGCCCACTGGTCAGCGACACAGGCACCCGGGCCCGCAGGTCAGTGAAACAGAGAGAGAGTGGGATCTTGTGTGGCTCGTGCGGCTTGGTGCTCGTGTGGTTCATCCTGTGGCGTTGCGCGTCGAGCTCCAGAGCGCGGACGCGCATGCACGCGCGATGGCGGCGACCTCATGGCGTGGTCTCACGGCACGGTGGTGCGGGCCTCCTGCTCGTGGCCTTGGGTAAGAATGAAAGGGGAGTCGAAGGGCAAGGCAAAGGGGAAGAGAATGTGATGGCGTCGGAGGATTGCGGCACGGGGTGGAGCGGAGCAAGGGCGGCGGCGACGAGCTCCGAGCCGCGGCGAGCCGATTCAGAGCAGGGTGGCCGAGACGGCCTTACGGGTACGACCATGGACCTTCTGTCCACGGTGTGCGACAGAGAGCAAGGCGAGAGCAGAGTGGACCGGAGAGAGCAGGGAGTGCACGGGCGAGGTGAAGGAAAGGGAGGGAACACGGCGGCCGCGGTGAGCGTCATGACGGCGAGCAGAAGCAGAGAGAGAGAGACTCGGTTGGGGATCCCTACAGAGAAGAGCGGCTCGACGGCCGGCCTGACATGGACATCAATCGAGCGGCGCGAAGGCCGGACAGGACATCAAGTAGAGTAGATGCGGCGGCGGACAGGGCAACGGCGGAGCAGAACAGTTCAAGGCGGCCACAGCGAGAAGGGAGAACGGAGACTCACGGGTCTAGGATGAAGGGCGTGATCGACTCGCTGAAGACCGGAGTGGCTTGCGGTACGGCTTCCCGGTGGTCTTCTCGTCGGCGTCACCTTCTTGTCACGGCGGTGGTGCGGCAGCAGCAGCCCGACGCGGTCGGTCTCCTCCTCGGCGTCTTCCTTCTCCACGAACGGCTCCTCCCACTACTCCTTCTCCTCCACTTCTCCTCCACGAGGGGGCAGGGCTCCGCCCTGGGGATTTGGATGCTGGACCGAGAGGGGGGGAGATGGGGTTTTGTAGAGGGGAGGCTTGGGGAAGGGGATGAGGCCGGGGTTGCCTTGGTTGCCAAGGGAGCTAGGAGGCAAGAGCACGTGGGTGGGGCCCGGGCGGTTGCGCGCCCGGCGCCCATTGCGGAGCGGAGCTGGCGCGGGTGCGGAGCGTGGAGCGGCGTCGCGCGGCTGCGTGGTGGAAAAGAAGCACAGGGGAGCTTCATGGGGCCGGGGTGTCAGTGGAAGAAGGGAGTGCGGGCGTGGGTGAGCAGGCGGGCGCGCCTGCTGGGCCGGATGGGCCGGCTGCCGAGGGAAAAGGAAGAGGAAGAGGGAGATTGGGCCGGACCGGGACTGGGTCGAAGCTGGGCCGAGTGAGGGAGTGGGTTAGCTGGGCTGGATCAGATGGGTTAGGAGATTAGGCCTAGAAAGGGTTTAGTTAGTAAGTTAGATTTGAATTTATATTTGAATGGCTGAATTCAAATATAAATTCCACACAAGCACTCACATAAAACCAAAAAGAGCCAACTCACTCTAGCAATTAATTCTCTAATGCAATGCACTTGATTTATTTATTAGGAATTTTTAGAGAGAGAAGTTCTAATTTTGGTTCTCACACACGTTTGCATAAAAATTTTTAAATTCACCAAATTTTAAACTAGGGATGTTACACGCTGTTCGGCAGTGGATCATGCATTTTTCGATGCGGCCGCCGCTTCGTGCCTTCGTTCCTATCGTTCCAAGCTAGCCGCCATGCCGGAGTGCCGGACCGCTGGTTAAACTAACGGGTTTCGTTTCGTTGCTCTTGCTCCCCTTGTGGGCGTCAGGGCGTGCACCGTGTGCTTCCCACGCATCGTTTCGTGGGCTCGCTGACATGCTTGCTGGCGTTTGTTTGATCGAATGATCGGACGGGGCAGCTCATAACCCAGGCTCGAAATCTGCGTGGTCGGCCTCTCCCGGATCCGTGACGACGACACCCGTCGCCAACGCCCACACTGCACATTGACGGGCACATTATTGGCATCCTATTTCTGCTGTCAAACAAAGATGGCATCAACATCATCATCGATACTGACACCTTCCCCCTGGCAGCAGTGCTCGACTGTTCGTGTTCGACACACAACCTTTTGCCTTTCTTCCCCAATTGCCCTTGCATAAAACCCAGAGCAACATGTTACAGTACTATCAACGTGCCCGATTGCTTCCTTGCTTCCTTGCCTAGTTTACAGGTTCTGCTATGCGCGATCGACCAAGACGATATCTACGACCTGTCCGCAGTGGCTTGCTTCTGCCTGGGGTTGGGGGCCACCCACAGCTCGGCGAACTTCATCACCTTGGAGACGCTCTCCAGCACCTCATACGGCGTGATGTCCCCAATCACCACCACCTTCTTCTTCTCCAAATCCACCTCAAACGACGTAACACCTGCGCTCAGAGACAAAAACAAAAGTTAGGCCGTGATTCCCTTAGGCCATTGGATTATTAACACGTAGCACTAGAGTATTGTTGATTCAACCGACGTGACTAATTGAGGCATTGTTTAACTCTCGAGCAGATTAGTTCTGCAGTAGTAGTACTACACTAGGGGTAGATTAAACAGGCCCTCAAAAGATTTTTTTTTCCCTTTTGAGAACACTGAGCAGCGAGCTCTACCAGCATCGACAAGTGTAACCGAAGCAGGCGCCAGAAAATGTTCCCGTCCCGGCGCAGCAAATCACTTTGTTTATTGCGCCGGCAGCAAATTAACACATGATGAAGCCATCTATCCGAATGCGAATCCGTATTCGATGTATTCGTTTTGTATTCGTATCCGACAAGAATGGACAACATTCGCATCCGTATTCGTATCTGACAAGATTCGAATTCGATTCGTATTCGAATTAAAATATGATAAAAGGTGATATCCGGATCCGATTGCATGCGTATCTGATCCGAATCCATCCCTAGCGACGAGCCGGCCGCCTGTGAGTGGCGGAGGCCGTGCGCTCTCGTGCTCTGCTCCCGCGCGCTCGGCAAATGTACAGCACACCAGCAGGGCCAAATCTTGGCCACCGGCTGCCTGCCTCGCCCAAAGTTTTCCAGAAAAGGTAGGCACCACCGCCACCAGCCGGCTGGGCATGCACATGTGAACAGTGCAAACATGTGCCGAGCTGCCTGCTTGTGCCTCTCCTGCAGTGAAATGCACAGCCGAAGCGACGAGACGCCAACTCACGAGCAGCGGATGATCACTGGCGACACATCTGTATATTCCGCAGCATGCATCGTGATCAACTGATCAATGTGACCGACGGCTGACGCCAGGCACCGGCATGCATGTCTGTCTGTCAGTCAGTGTCTGCTCGATCACTGATAAGAGACGATCACTGTTCGCCGCGAACCGGCATGCAGGGTCTCCTTGACCCTGGGATACCTGCCTGGCACAGGCAAACCCCAGTCGTTGGATTTTGAGGGGCTGTTTGGATCGAGCCCAGCCAGGCAGCGATCACAGCCCGAACGCCTAGGAGCGCTGTCTGAGCCAGGCAGCTCGGCTAGGGTCTCAAGCAAACAGACCTTCACGCCTGGGGTTAGATGGTGCTGCCTGGCCTCGACCCTGCCTGGCAGGGCGGCAACCAAAGAGACCCGCAGCGCGTGAAGATGGCAAGATCGTCGCCGGGGGCCGGGGCTCGCTCGGGGAGGGATAGGTTCTTTCTTCTTGGAGTAGGCGAGTAGCAAAATGATCGGGGCGCGCACAAAGGTCAACCACGGGGGCGCGTTTTTCTTGCTGCGTCAGGCGATCTTGACCTGGGCGTCTCGTCGCTGGCCCTGCTCCGAATGACCCTGGGCTCTGTAACCTTGTCCTCTCTGAAGACCGTGCTCAGGCCTTGTTTGGAGAGCGTGTGCCAAAGTTTGAAAATTTTTTCAAACTTTGGTGCATTGGAGAGCGTGTGCCAAAGTTTGAAAAATAAGTTGAAGGGAGTGTTTAGTTGAAAGTTGCATTGGAAAGCGTAAAAGTAGAGAGTGGGCACGTTTTCCAATGCGTTACTTTTGTAACTTTTCAAATTAGTTGAAGGAGGTGTTTAGTTGAAAAATTGTAACTTTTCAAAAAAGTTAGAGAAGTTTGGAGAACTAAACAAGGCCTCAGCTTCACCTTCAGCTCCCATCCCAAAGCAGGCGCCCATGTGATGTTCCCTAATCCCTACCACTGCGGACCTACGAATTGAGAAAAATTCTGTGCTCTACCTCGAGATGGGTGCCATTTCTCACACAATGACTACATCGAGATCCCAGAAATATACGGTGTTTTGCGTCGTTGGGAAGAAACGAACGCTTCAAGGAGACGAGGAGATGGGTTTCTTTTCTTGAAACGGAACATCGAGGAGGTGTTGGAGCAAAGAAATGAGCTGCGTTTGAGCTTTGCTGTCAGTTTGCTCCACGTACCACAGTTCCTCAGATTAGCAAGCAATGGCCATGGTCGGTAAGAAAAATCATCTAACAGACTGCTAATCTTGCACTATCGTGAGTACTGTCACTCCCATGAGCAAGAAAAATACGATGCGGCTTCAGTCCAGAAGAGCACAGTTCATAGGCACCGGCAAGGGAATGGGCAAGAAAAGAGCGAAAAGGTGAGAAAGGGTCGACTGAGATGATCAGTTGTATAAACTTGCAGTAGTTTTGTAGGTGTAGCAAATGACACCAACTGTATGCTATACCGTCAACATGTGCTGAAAATATGCATCCTCTATATGACCTATGGAAGGATTCTGAACATTATCCCAAAAGTGGCTAAAAGGATGAGTTCTCATACCGTCCATCTTGGAGATGTGCTTCTGCACTTTCTTGGCGCATCCATAGCAGTGCATGGACACCTTGAGCTCCACAGTCTGCACCAAGCAAGCAAGACAAATTCAGCAAGAAGAGAGAGCATATTAATTGCACAGCGCTATCCAACTGAACATAGTTCAACATGCTCTGCACAGGCATCTATCTGAGAGGGACAGACAAGCAAGGGATGCTTTGCTTTGCTTACCTTGGGCTCAAGATGGAAGGCAAGAGTCTTGGCGGCTCCATCCACGAAGTCCCTGAGCTTCACCAGCTCCTCCAGCTGGCTGCTCACCAGGGCCTTCCGCTCGTTGGCCTCGTCCTCGTCTTCCTCCACGAAATGTACGCAGGCGCAGGCGTTCGCGCACAGGGAGAGCGAGAAGCAGTCCAGGACCCTGTCAAGACCCAGCTTCCTCCCCATCTCTCTCTCTTTCCTTCCTGCTCTTCCTTCCTCTCTGTTCACTGAAGCTTTTGCAGCTATGTAAACAAGAAAAGCACCAAGCTGCAGAGAGAGCGAACACCCTTTCAAAAAGCCAGAGGCGTTTCCCTCTCGTCAAGATTGGCCGGGATCTACCGGCGATGCACAGCCAGCAGCTTTGCGTGAGTAGAGACAAGTATGCGAGCTGGGCAGGCAGGCCTACCAAAGCACTGGTTGAAACTTGAAATGGGGTCTAAGAGATGGAGGAACACACATATATATATAAGCAGGAGCTGAGGGTTGAAGTGTTGTGTTACTCAAAAGCTTTGAAGCAGCTTCCAAGAAATAAATTTCAGCTTTGGTTGAGTGCAGGACAGAGTCATGCATGCACTGGTCTGAAGGAGCAGACAGGATGGCAAGCTCTCCATGTGACAATGTGCTAGCTTATTGGCGCTGCTGGAATAATTATGCATTCGATAAACACATTGCAATGTTATATTACAACAAATACAAGAAAGATGATGCAGCAAATACTACTGGACAATGCCTTGATGGAAAAAAGAAGCTTATAACAATATAATAGACCCAATCATGCGCCAATGAATGACTGGCCTTTCGCCATTATTCAAGAAAGTTGCAACAAATAAAACTTGCTGGTTAGACGTCAGCACCTCACAAGTTGACACATTCGTGCCTTTCACTTCGGCACATCAATAGATATGTAAATCGGTACATGTATGCATGCTGTATATGTATATATATAACTTTTGGGCCTCTCATTCGGTGGGGAATACGTGTCAATGTTAGCTGAGCAGCAAGAAGGCGTACAAGTAAGACGGCATCAATTTACCATAAAAAACCATATCCGCTTGCGCTTGCGCCGACGAGAGGACAAACCTTAAAATTTGGCCAGGGAATATGAAATGCCCGTAGGTCGCCATCATGGACGTATGCCACAGCGGTTGTAGCCTTGGTGGGCCAATTCTCGGCGAGCGATGACCTTTTAACCTTTTTGGCAATATATATCGATATAAGAATGTAAAGCCTTCATCTTATAAATTATGCCAATTTGCAGAAAGACTAGTTTGGTCAGTGCAGATTATTCCCGGGCGCTCTCTTCTCAGTGCAGAGATACGCAACTCTTTTGCGTGTTCTTTGAAATAATAATCACAAGCCCACCATCCTCCTTTTGCTTGCCGAAAGTGCAACGCAAATACGCAATGCGCATCAGCTTCACGCATGTCAGCATGTGACAGGATCTGCTGAATGTGCCCCCATCCAATTAGGAGTGGCATGGGTGATCAATACCTTACGTGTTTCTTCAATGCAATTTAATCGGAAGCATTTCCTTCTTAACATGGAAGATACAGAAATTTTTATGTGTATGTGTTTTTTTCTCTTTTGCAAAGACAGACATTCTCCAATGTACCGATGGAGGAATAAATAATCTCGAAACATCCATATTTGTGGTGTCACCTGTCAGTTGTCACCCTTTTACTTGCCGAAAGCGCAATGCGCACCAGCTTCATGTGGCAGGACCCGGATGTGCCCCCATCCAATTAGGAGCAGCGGCATGGGTAATCAACAGCTAATGTTTGTAGTTACACGCGCTATCTCCATCGCTCCCAGCTTTGGTGAACAGTGGCGGCGAGGGAATATGGTGGGGCCTCGAGCGATCGAACTGTCTGCTCTATGCTGAAGGACGGGGTGGCCATCTATCTGTCTGAAAGGTTCATGGGTGGGTGGCCAAGAGGAGCAGACATGGCCGGTGGGCCCGGCACGGAATTATTGGATCTGTGGGGCAGCAGAAAAGGCCATATGATGCCGTACACTTGTCTGCCAAGGATTGGCTGTCCGGATGGCACTTGTGACCTGCCCCTCTGCAAATTGCAATGCTGCGAGAGGCGATGCAATCGCCAATCGGGCGACAGTAGGGTCGTTGTAGGCAAACGTGCCAACGTACTCCATGGAAACATGAGATGGCCCCTTTTGCTTCTTCAGAGATTGGATCCATGACGCTTCATGGGAAGTAAAGCGTAGGATTTGTCTAGTTCTTCAAAAGTGACGTGTGACGAGTCATGTGCCAATTGACAGTGTGCGTGATCCATGTCGCGGGGGGGACCAAGGCCTGTGCCGTTCGTGCTTTTTATGCCAACTACTAGGGGAAGATAGACCATGAGAAGCAGAGGTTAGCTAGGGTGGGCACTTTCTTGCTAAGAATGCCCATCATTTGCTCGGGGAAAGGTCACTGTACGTCAAGGACCTCCAGGACAAGAATCAAGCTGTTGCATATGCGAGTAATTATGGCTTCTGATTTGATTTGCGTTTGGAGAATAAGGCTTGTAGCTGATACTGATGGGATGCTGCTTGTTGCCAGCTCACACAGTCACAAGTAGGAGTGGGGCTCGCTTGCCATGTAGCCAATAGCCAGAGGGCAACGTGTGGATGTTTTCGCCCGTGGGGCGGCAAACGAATGGAGCAAGGGGGTCTGGTGTGGGCACGCCCAGTACTTCTTGCTCCCATGGCCCGTTTCGCTCAATTCTCAGGAATATCCATACACTTCCAATCAGATTCACCAGACTTGAATAGCGGTTTCTTCATTTAAGTCGAGCATATGTAGTAAACTGAGCAGTACGGCAGGTTCCCGCTCTCTGCAGGTTCCCGCTCTCTGCAGGAGAATGAGTTTCACAGCAGACTCTCCTGAGCAGCTTCCCAGTTCCAGCAGTTCGCGAGTCCTAAACAGGTACTAACATGCTAAGCACTGTACTGAAAAGCATTCTACTTGCGTGGCTAATTGTCTACTGCAACTACTGCAGGTTTTTGGCAAATTTTCCCCGAAACAGACGCATGAAGCCAAGTTCTTAAAAAAATGAGTGTATAGCACATGTTCTTCAAAAAAGATGATCGACTCCTCAAAGCTCTGCAGCAGAAGACGGAAGCAGAGGCAGAGCGGAGCCTGAGCTACTGTCAGTAACGTCTACCTCAGGTTCTTCTCATGGTGAGGGACCTGCCAGGGAAATGAAGCAATCAATATTTTGCTCAAGAGCAAAGGTAGACTAGAAACACATTGCATAAGAGAGAGATCTCACCTAAGAGATAAATACTGCAAACCCATAGAAGGGCCCAATCGATGAAGATGACCACAGCAGTTAGCCAAAGCTGCAACAAATACATAGTTCTCTATGACCGAAGAGATCCCACTGCATGTATTTTCAGAATGTACCAACAGATAGTTTGCTTATCTAGCCAAAACTCAACCGAAGGCAGTTTAGAAACTATGTGATGTCATCTCATGCAAGGACACAACCCAAAAATCAGGGCACAGAAACAAATGTGAAAACTTTCTAGTTTTTTTTTTAATAAGAACCATATTCTGAGACAGTTCACGTTGACTTGCTGAATTCCTAGACTAAATCACATTGTCAACTTATGAAAAGGTAGATTTTAAATAGTGATCTCTCACTGTCCACAACTATTACCTTTAGCTTATTGTCAATTCCACAGCCTCCGAAGGAGGGCACAGTTATCAATGCTTCACTCGTACACAATGTAAAGGGAATGCAAAGAGCAATATGGGTTGGAACTTAAAAAAAAAACTGATATGGGATGCAACTCATGAGAATAAAACAACTGTGCATACCTGCTAGGCTGCTACCTGGTGAAGAAAACAAAAGAGAAATCCATATTTCTACAAGAGACCGGGGGAGTTGGTCTTAAAAAAGAACTGAGCTGTCCAGCAAAAATGTAATAGATCGTGCAAATTCTACAGTCTCAAAGCTGGTTCAGTGAATCCACTTCAACTGTCAAGTTTTCACAAGGCAAAGCTCATCTCCGAGTATCTGATAAATTGTAAGTCAATGTTAATCTTTGCACTTAATGTTAGCACATGGATCATAGACCTAATAAATTCCAAATATTTTGAACTTGCCTGCGAGTTCTGTTTCGATGATGAACAAGTTCATGACTTACTGACTCTGCAGAAAAAAAAACGGAATAATATCATAAGAATAACTATTTGAACACAAAAGAGAAGAAAACAGAAAAAAAAAAGTTGGTTTCACCTGGCATTTCTTGGTAAGTCAATGAAATAGGATCACTAGTCGCACCATGGTCTCTGAATGGACAGAAATAAAATTCAGACAATGAACATTCATTCTTGTTTTGATGACTCATATCATTAATAAGAACATAAAAGGCATTATGCATTTTAGCAAGCATGTTGTAATATAATTGGCAGGCAGTGCACAGATGGAAAAAGACGGCTCAGACAGACTGGCAGGATAAAGATTGGGAACACACAGCTAAAGGGAGATAGCTGAGAATCTTCAGTTGTTATTACCAGCAGCTATGAACAAAGTAGAATTCCCAAAAATGTGAGCTGTAAGCTAAAGTAGAAACTAAGGCGATTTAACAATATGTACGCTGATAGTTCTTGAAGAATATATATATTGTGATTACAGTGAAGTAAACTAAATTATTTAGCATCAACCAAATCAAGGAACCAGGAATCCAGGATCCTTCGCAGTATTATGTTCAGATTTCAGAGGATAAACTTTAACTACACTGGAACTGTGGTTAAAATATCATATAATACATCCGGTCATAAGTAATTGATGCTTTGAATATGTACCAACAAATGTATGATGACACAGCATGATAAAGTTTGGATTTACCTTGGCGATGCTAATGAAGATGCAAGCTCAGAAGGTTGGGGACAATTACTGCCAAAATTTTGTGGAGAGCATGTTCCTTCCCAAACACCAGTAGCACCAGTCAATATCGGCAACCTACTTACATTAAATAAAAAAATTAGGAATCAGATGAAAGTTTACAAACATATAAGAAATAGGAGAGCAAAAATCCAGTTATAATGAATGCCACATCTAGGCACTAGTGATGGTTAGTATCTATGAGGTGTAAGAATCAAAACAACAACAAGCCAGGACTTCAAATAACTGCAGCTAAGAGTTAATTTGGCCATTCAAGTTTTCTTAAACCAGTGGAGTGCACCACCAAAAAAAATACCAACAAGAATTAATCAAAAACTCAATCTGTAAGGAGAATTTTTTTTTAAGGAAATACACAGATTAAAACTATCAATCAGAAGAATTAAGGCTGTGTGCACCACTAAACAAAATACCAACAGGAATTAGTTAATAACATAAGCTGTTAAGATAAAAGAAGAAGAAATTTCAAAAGGAAGTGCGCAAATTAAACTATCAATCAGAAGAATTAAGGCTGAGCGCAACACTAAACAAATTACCAACAAGAACTAGTCAATAACTCAAGTTGTTAAGATAAAAATACAAATTACACAAGGAAGTACAAAGATTAAAACTATCAATCAGAACAATTAAGTCATAGTTATTCCATAATATTTTGACAAATTTAACTCCTGCATACCAGGTCATTGGTTCCATTTCAGAATTGCCATCACGTTGTTGACCCACAAACCCTGGCAGAACCATAGCAACAGAAGGGAAACCATGTCCCATAGGATGCAGACCACCGAACAGCATAACTATAGGGTAAATGGAATAAAAACGTTAGCTTAGGGCGTTTGCAGGGCTACAGTTTGAAACATGCATGCACAATTGAAAAAAAGAAAAGGATGGTAAGGGTAAAACAAAACAAACAAAACTGCATGACAGATGAGCGTGACGAAAATAAGACAATCTCCCATGGTGAAGCATAATACAATCCTGGGGCTTGTAGGAAGTAAGAACCCAAAAGTATGATTTACATGATACTTAGGCCAAATCGTTATTTCTCAGAGTTACCACTAATGATCAATAATATAGTTTTCCAAAAAATAAGGTAGGGTTAAAATCTTGGGCAAAATTTCAAGAATTGAAGAATCTATCAAACTCATCCTGAAATGGTTAAAATTAGTCTGTTGATATGCACTCAGTAACAAAGAGGAATCCAAATGAATATCATTTTCACTTCAACTCAATCAAGTGCAAGTATCCCACACCATGCAAGATGGAACAGGTCCTTCAAATGGTTCGATTACTCGATGGATTACTCTTATGGCTATGCACTTTATGTATAATAACAAAATGATAACACAAACCTGGCAATTTTGCTGGAGTGCTTGTGGAACCTGGTTCATCAAGGGCAGAGCATCTTGCTCCTGTATCACCAACGACAAGGTTGCCACCATCGACAAAACAACTCCTCTCTGCTTCCTCCATATCATCTTGCACTGTTACTGCTGATAGCACTACAGAACTGCTTGGTTCAGGGGGTGTAGTGGACTCGTCATCATCAGATGAACTTATCTGTGTTTTTTGTCGACGAGATTGGATTTTGTTTGTACTCGTATCTTTCTGAACAAATATCTGAGCAGATGCCCTTGGTGTGGGTTGGATTGGTGGTTGAACTGGCCTCTGCTGATAAACTGCAATCTGGGGCTCAGCACAAGGTCTAGTAGTCTCAGCAATTTTTAAATATCTACCTTGATCCCAGACTTTTGAATCTTTGCTGTAGTTATGAGATGTTGACATAGGATGCAAAGTAGAGTATGGCATGACATCTATAGGAACATTGCGGTGCGAATCAATAGCAGTTCCATGGTCAACAGATGCAGGTGGAACAAAAGCCTTCCTTCTGAAAATGGGACGGGATTCTGGTATCAGAGAACTATGTGCCCTATGAACAGCAGATGAGAACAGTTTACTGAATGTTACATGGTGCGCTTTCTCTCTTTGAATAAAATGGAGTTCTTGATGGGATGATCTGGAAGAGTGAAAGGTCGGCGATGCTGAACTTGTGTTTGATCCTAAGGTTTGCTTGAAAGGAAGGGTTTGTTCCTGCTGCAAACTTGCGTTATGGACAGCTGATGAGAAGAGCTTATTGAATGTTACACGTCGTGCTTTCTCTCTTTGGAAAAAAGATAATTCTTGATGGGATGATCTAGAAGAGTACAAGGGTGGTGGAGCTGAACTTGTGTGTGGTCCAAAGGTTTTACAGGGAAGGGTTTGCTCATGCTGCAAACTTAGAGTCTGAGAGGAGTGCTTTCCCACACCTGCATTGTACGAAACCTCTGCATTCTGTGATCTGGAATATGATTTGCTGAAACATAGGTAGCCTCACTGTAAGTGCTAATCATGCTAGCAATATCTTCCACAGAGCACAAAAGGAGAGAAAAAAGAAACCTCATTTACCTATTGTTCTGAGCAGATGAGATTCCAGAAGTCGTCCGATGAGATTGGTAGGTTCTAGAGCCTTTCTCTATGTACACATTTTGCTCATCATTGTCGCCAACATTGCCATAATATGAACGGGGATGTGTCCGAACATTGTCAAAGCTCTTGGTATCATTGTAGGATTTGGTTCCTTCAAAATAACCACTGTCACTACATGATACTGAAATTGTCATAAATACTCACATTGTCCTGATACTCACTCTTGGAATTATCATGGAAATTTATCTCATCAAACCAATCATGCACCCATACTTCCTCTTTAGGATTCCATATCTTTTGGCCACCAAGAATTTGCCTGGATCAGTGGCATGGATATATTAGGAAGCTATGAAATATGGACAATAGTTTGTGCTGAGTGTTGATGACAATGAATAACAGATGCAACTAAATGCCAATTTATCTGCAGTGAATTCCTTGTGCAACCAGCCAAGCAGTGCTTTGCAATCTGCCTTTTCCACTATATACATGCTAAACAATGTATCTTTCTAACAGCACCACCTTATACGACAGTCTCCTCCCAAAGAGAGAATGCTTTGCTTACTAAACAGTATGTAGTGCTTCCAGTTATATATCATCACTTTACACCCAACAAGTTTAATCTGAAATCGCAGAGGCAGCAAAGCCTCTTGAAACTTCTGACTACAATGCGGTTTCTGCTACTGCTCAGATAAACAAGGGAAGAAGAAACGATGAGCCAAATTTAGAACCTTTGGTGCCCACGGTTGCTGTCATCCTGGCCCTGAAAGCGAGTGTCGTGCTGGTAGAAGGGGCCTGCCGTCGGCACGGCGTAGGGCTCACTCCCCTTCCTCGCCTCCTCCTCTCCTTCCATCGCTGATTCCTCCTCCCCTTCCGCCACCGGTTCCTCATCCTCTCTTTCCACCGCCGATTTCTGCTCCTCGTACTTCCCTTCATCCACCGGCGCCGCAGCCACGCCACCCGTCACCATTTCGACCTCTCCCCCGCCTCCGCCGCAAACACCTCCAGCCTCGCGCTCCTCCAACAAGTCCTCGCATTCCTCCTCCTCCTCGGTGCAGTACGCCCCCTCGTCATCGCCGCCGCCATCGTACAACTCGGCCGCGCCCTGCCCGTCGTCTGGGTCGGAGTCGTTGGACTCGGAGTCGAAAACCGTTGACGACGGTGGCGGAGAATCCCTCCCGCTCCCGCTCCCGCCGCCGCCCTCGTCCTCATCGTCGCTCGCCGCCGCGCGACGCCTCGCCGCGGAGAGGGGCGCGTCATCGTGGTCGCTCTCGTACTCAGCTTCCGCCTCCCCGCCCGCCTTCTCCGCCTCCGCCATGGGTGGGAAACTGGGAATTGGGGTGGGGGTGGGTGTAGGTTCGGCCAATTGGGCGAGAGCGAGAATGCTAGGGTTTAGGCTAGGGTCTGAGGGAATCTAGAAGGTCCGAGAGGGTTCCCGTGCTGATTTTGCCGCCGCGCATTCGCTTGATCACCTTTTCGGCCTGTACGGTGTGAGACTCGGAGAGCACCCCGTTCGGCTGGGATGTACTGGCTGGGCTGGAGCTGCGGCTGGAAACCAGCCGAGTCCAGCCGGAACCAGATCCTCTGACGTTATTGTCTTTACGACAGAGGGACGTTGAGCCGGCATCGCCCTTCATCTCGCAAACGACGGCAGGAGACATGGCTGTGGAAAACAGGGTGCATCTCCTGCTCGGCTCGCAGGCGGCCACGGCCTGGCCGGCGCAGCAGGCCGCCACGCTGCACGAGCGCGACGCGGCGGCGCTCAGGGACGTCCGCGCGGGGCTGCGGGACCTGCCAGGCTCCCGGTTCTTCGACTCCTGGGACGACGCGCGCAGCCCGTGCGCGTACGCCGGCGTCGTGTGCGCGCCCGACGAGGACGACCAGGCGTCGGGTGGCGCGCTCCTGCGCGTCTCCGTTCTCACGCTCGGCACCGGCCTCGCGGATTCCCCCGGCCTGGCCGGGACGCTCCCGGCCTCCCTCGCTAGCCTCTCCGCGCTCACGGACCTCGTCCTCTACCCGGGCAGCGTCTCGGGGGCCATCCCCGCGGACATTGGCTCGGGGCTCCGCCGCCTCCGCCTCCTCTCGCTCTCCGGCAACCAGCTCACTGGGCAGGTGCCCGAGTCGCTCGCCGGGCTGCCCGATCTGCACACGCTCGACCTCGGCAACAACCGCCTCGAGGGCGCCATCCCCACCGGCTTGCTGCTGCCGTCTTCGCCGAGCCTCAAGGTGCTCATCCTGGCCAACAATGGCGGCCTTTCTGGGGAGATTCCAGCTCAATTCTGCAGCTCGCAGCTGTTCCACGTCGATCTCAGCCGGAACGCCATCACCGGCACGCTTCCGCCGCTTCCGCCGACGGTCCGGTACTTGTCAGTGGCTGGCAACGAAATGCAGGGAAGCCTCGACGGCGTCTTCGGCGACGGTGGTTCTTCCGCCCCCGCGGACCTGGCCTTCCTCGACCTGTCCATGAACAACTTCTCGGGCCCCATCCCGCTGGAGGTGTTCGCTCTCCCGAGCGCGTCCTCGCTGCTCCTGTCCCGGAACAACTTCACCGGGCCGCTCACCGTGCCGGCCGCCCCGGGGCCGTGGGCCGTGGTGGACGTTAGCCACAACGGCATCTCGGGCGAGGTCGCGGAGGCGCTGGCGGCGGCGGGGAGTCTGTACGTGAACAACAACAGGATGTCCGGCGAGGTCCCCCCCGCAGTGCGCGAGGTCCCCCCGCAGTGGCACGCAGCGTGTTCGCCGGCCGCATGACGACCTTCTACGCGCAGCACAACTTCCTGACGGGCTTCCCGGCGCCGCCGCTGCCGCTGCCGGACTCCGCGGCGCTGTGCCTGTCGTACAACTGCATGGAGCTGCCGTCCGCCTCCGCCGCCGACGGGTGCCCTACCATTGGCGGCCCCCTGGAGGCCAGGCCCGCCGACCAGTGCCGGAGCACCGACGCCGGCAGCAGCGGAGGCGCCGCCGCGTCGCGCTCGTGCAGCGTGGCGGCCTGCTGCGCCGGCCAGGCCGTGGCCGCCTGCGAGCCGAGCAGGAGATGCACCCTGTTTTCCACAGCCATGTCTCCTGCCGTCGTTTGCGAGATGAAGGGCGATGCCGGCTCAACGTCCCTCTGTCGTAAAGACAATAACGTCAGAGGATCTGGTTCCGTCCAGCCAGGGGCTGCCAGCTGCTGCTGGAAACCAGCCACCATCCAACAGTTGTGCATGCACACAATTCAAATTCAAATATTACAAAGTCACCAACAACACAATTTATTTTGCAAATTGGCGCCAACCCACAAAATGATGCACAAATTAAAATCCCCTTGACAAATACATCGGCATTGCTCTACAAATGCAATCATGGCACATTAGAGCTTACAAACAGTACATTGCAAACAATACATTGCAAATTACATACCACCAATTAGTTGGTGCATAGCAGGCAGCCCAGGAAAGCACAAGCATCTGCAGTTTGACAAAATGAATGACCCTCCTATGCAATTGATCCTACTACTACTGCAATTGGGTGGTCACAGCCAACAATACGAAATCCAACACACAATTACATATCAGTAGCACTCCCTAACCTCCATGCCTCCACAAACTACAACCTGCAATTCACAAAAGCAAACATATCACAATTCCAAACTTATGGCAACCAAGAGCAGATCCATGGACAGATGTATACAGTCACCAGCGGCTCACCTGTTTCTTGCGCTAAGAACCCAAGATATGAGCTCTCTCATCCCCGAAGTACTTGTTGTCTTGTGCATCTCCGTGAACTCTGACAAAGGGTACCATCGACCATTTCCAAACTTGCTGCGCCACAAGTAATTGTCCAAAGCAAAGCACGATATGATAATCTTTGATTGCTTCTTCCTTTCAAAGAAAGGCACCTTTTCCAATATCTGCCATCGCTCCTTCAGCACCCCAAACCTACGTTCAATTACATTGCGGAGCTTCGAATGCACATAGTTGAACTTCTCCTGCCTAGCCAAATCGGCTATTTCCACATCCTTAAACTCTGGCTTACGGTACCTGGTACCCGGGAACGGAACCATGTATCCTTCCTTGTCCATATAACCCGAGTCCGCCAGATAGTACCGTCCTACAACCACATATGCACGTTAGCCTTCCTACCTGAACTCAGCTGATCCCAGGTGATCAGTGAGCTCACACTCACTCACACACAATCACTCTGATGGCTGTTGGTTCAAGAAGGAGATAGGAGCAGAGGTAAGAGCAGAACACACACACGAGTTGTGCTGGGCTGAACTGAGCTTCAGGTAGCAGCTCCTTGCATTATATTCATGAACAAGAAGGTTTACAAGGTATGGCTAAAATTTTTTCATCTACTTGTACTATTGCCACTACTTGGCACTGCACTGCCACTACTTGGCACTGCTGCTAGTCAGTCTACAACCATGCTGCTAGTTGCTAAGCATTTACATCAACCAGCCATGAAGACCAGGTGGTCGAGTAGAAAGCCAAAACTACTGAGCTCTATTAGCTCTATATACAAAGAGATCAACAGCTAGACCACTCACAATTATACGACAATGCAGGCCCTAGTGTCCGAACCAAACGACATTATACAAATTATAAAAGCTTCAGCGGAACAAGATTGTGACACATTGCATTTACCTTGTGGCGGACGAGGGAACCTTGCTTCGGCTTCGCAGTCTCTCAAAACAGCGATGTCATGACATGAGCCTGCCATTCCAGATCCAACATATGTCCACATGCCATGCAAGTCCACCACGGCACACACATTGATGCTTACATCACCATTCCTATCCCTGAAATCCATTTTTGCTTCTCTGTTGACCTCTACTGGGATGTGTGTACCATCTATTGCGCCTATGCACCCATCGAAGAGGGGTTCATATTTTTTAAGTTTGCAGTACACTGACCTATACTCTCTATCCATAGGTCTTAACACATCATGAGACCACATGAACACAACTTCAGCCACCTCTGACATCTTCCTACTAACTGTGTCCAAAGACCTTTCGAACCTATACTTGGTTCGCCTACAAGAGGCTCGAGTTGCACAGGCCCACACAAACAACCCTAGAGCTTCTACTGACCCACACTCACGGGTAATGGGCAGCCCATACTGACATAATATGTCATGCAAATGGAGGAAATCATCACGGTTCATACGAAAATTGTCATAGCAACTTTCCTCGTCTGAAAGCATCAGCTGCATCCACTGTGCACCCGTCAGCTTGGGTACGGCACAAGGAGGACTTACCTGAGGCTGCTGCAGCTGGTGCAATGCCTTGAGCTTCTTCAAGATGACACCGAGCCTGCCAGCAAACTTGAACCGCTTCTCCGTTGACGAATCGCTTGTGGTCGAGTCGCTGTTTGAGTCCGTCTCCATGTCCCTGTGAGAACAAAACAACAGGGTGAGTACATCTATATGCATACAAACTTAGGCAGTACATGTATATGCATACAAACTATTGACATATAATTGTGACTACCATAGCTGCTGATCATCATGTACTTAGAGCTAATAGAGGTCAGTATTTTTTGTTCTTCTTGTGCCTGACCAGTTTGGGCTCAAGGGCAGGTAGTTATATTCATACCAACTTCAAGCATGGTTGTAGGCTGACTACCTGCAGTGCTAAGTAGTGGCTGTGCAGTGCCAAGTAGTGGCAACAGTTGTAGAGGTAGATGAAATATTTTAGGCCTTACCTTGTAAATCTTCTAGTGGCTGTGCAGTGCCAAGTAGTGGCTCAGTGTCTTTTTCAGCTCTTCTTCCTCTGCTCCTCTTCTTCTACTACCTGCACCCAGCAGAGGTGTGTGTTAGTGTGACCTCAGTGATCATCAGGATGACTTGAGCTGAGGGTAGGCAAACCTAACAATTATCATAATATGGACAGCTTTAACGAAATGCGTCCAATTCAATTGATGCCTCATACAAGTGGATCCGCATTTGTACAACAACAACCACCATATCCACATAGACACAAATAACAACACTGAGGTACATATAAAGTCTCCGAGCACAACGTGATTACAAATTTTGTATTCGAAACAGCATGATATAAAATTCGACACTAACTGAAACAGATCCACAGTAACTCATAAAGATGCACACTAACTGAAAAAATTCCACACTAAATGAAAAAGATGCACACTAACTCATAAAGATGCACACTAACTGCAAAAATTTGACACTAAATGAAAAAGATCCACTTGCAGATGTAGACAACATGATCACACAGGCTTGTTGCCTCTGTTGCTGAAGTAGAAGTTGACATAGTTCTCACGACCCTCCTTTGTTTTGTAATCCAGGAATGCCTTACGATGCATCCTGTCCGTGCAAAGATGCTTGGTTTGGGTGAAGAACATGTCCGCCTCATTGTACCCATCTTGTTCCAGAATCTGATGAACTTTCTCCATGTCCTGAAGGTCTGCAGTAGTTCTGGACACCGACAGTTGGCGACGGCCCTCATTAACGAAGGAGCTGATGTCACCAATAATGTCCTCGTATGAGGGAGTCTTGCTTGCCTTCTTTCTTGGGGTGTGAACAGAAGGTTCTTCCCCGTAGGGTCTCTTGGAGGGCTGACCAGAACAACCTGGGAGTTGTGAATCACATGGTGGAGGCGTGGGAGTGTGTGGGCTCTCACCAGGTGTTTCCTCACTAGCATGACCCCCCGATGATACCAGCACTCCCCTATCCCGAGGTGTATGCCCTAACAGTTTGTACAGTTCCTCACAGCATGGGGGACATTTGAACTTCTGACCAAGTCTCTCACTACTTTCCTGCAGGGGGCATAGGATGACAAGTTAGTCGAAGTTAGATATGGAAAAGCCTAGTGCACTACAGGCTGCGACAAAGTTGTAGTCAATACCCCGGTGACAGCTGCACACCATACTGGGTCATAATCAACTTCACCAGTAGCTGGGTCAAGACCCAGCCCCGTCTTGTTGAGCAGACCTTCGCGCCAATTAAAGTAGGCATTTTTCAGTTCAGTGTACTTGTTTTGCAGTTGCCTCTTTTTATACCCAAGGTTTGTGCGGTCGTTGAAGGCTCGGTGCACGTTGGTCCAGCCGTGAGGGGTTGGGGTTTTATCACCCCAAAAGCATTGTGTTTTCTGTTCAGCTATAAGTTGAAGCAAAAGGGTTGTGGTGTTTTCATCCCAGTGAGCACGATCCTGAGACATCTGCGAGTACGTAACCCAATTCTTACTTATGGGGAAGTGGTGCAGCACGACAATTGTAAGCAGAGACGGAGTAACAGGGAGGAAGTAGGTTCCAATGTATGCATGGACAGAAAAGGGGACTTGCCTTTGCACAGCGTGTAGGTGGCGAACACGACGATGCCGAAGAATAGGGCAATACCTCGCTGCAACCAGGAGAGGCACTGAAATGAGCAACACAATTTGTGTACAAGGCAGACAAATGTGTGGTAATGGAATATCACAAATTTATTGTTCAAATTAACATTTGCATCAGCCAAGGTCTAAAGTTCTACAATTACATTCAATTGTAAACAGGAAACATCAATCAAAAGTATACTAATATATTGTACTGTTCACAATTTTCAGCTTCCAATTGCTAAGAATTCATCGGGGATTAAAAACAAGTTGATGAACACAACTGATACGCAACTGATTCAGCCACCACTGCTGTTAGTTCATATGATCTGCTACAAAAATTGTCTGCCTTGGCAATACAAGCTGACATTCCACCTAGGCGCTTGACTTGTCAGTAGGCGCCAATGCCATGTATGATGCTTTTAAAAACATTGTATGAAATATACACAATTTGGTAGGGGCACCTATACCAAGGCATAACCCAAACTAGCACTGCAATGGTGTTCCCCATTCACTTCACTAGGCGGGTTAAATGCAAAACTGGAAAAGGAAACTAATACAAATAGGGTTTCCAAATTCATTGGTTTGGAACTCCCCAACTATATGTTTGGCAGGGTCTCCATTGCTTAACATAGGTGATTAGTTGACACAAGCATCTCTTGGTTCTTTGTAATATTTTTTTCTCTATTTATATATCACATCCACTGATGTTGCCATTTCACATCAACATGTCACCGCCATTGACATTTCTGTCAAACCATTTCTTAATCATCTCAAATCTAATTCAACAAGTAGCTTGCACGAACAAGAACATGGATGAAAACAAACCTGGATCTTTCGATGCCGGTTGCCTGGGTGTTTAGTTGGAGGTCCTGCATGCAGCAGATGGAATGCGGAAGCATGAGAGGCCGCACCACGCAGCAGCAGCGCAGATCTGAGCACATATTACAGAAACAAACCTGGATCGTAGTTGTGGGAGTGGAACGACGGATCCGATGGCGGCGACGGCAGGGGAGGCGGGCGCTTGTGTTCTGGAGGTCCCTGGATGCTCTGATGGAGGAACTTCGGAGGGAGCCGCCGAGATGTCGGTCCTCTTGGCGTCGCTCGCGACGGCGGCCGCCGGGAGACCGTATCGGGGCCAGCGTGGTGGCCCACGACCCGGCTGGAGGCCTGCGGGGTGAACCCTAGTCGTTGGGTTCACCGGCCATGAAGGGAGAGCACGTTGGGGGTTGAATGGAGCGGCGCCTGCGGCTCAACGGCCCGTCTCTCTGGATCTGGCGTAGGAGGCCGCAACGAGCACGGAGGGGAGCCCGACCCCGGCAACTATGGTGGAGGAAACGACGGCGGTGCTGCGAGGCCGTGTTTCGGCTCGAAGGGAGGAGGGCCAGGTACGAACAGGCCTCCCCTGCGTGGATCTGCAAGTGGTGGCGGCGGTGGACCTGCGGAGGTGGAGGGAACGACGGCGGCGGAGGTGGAGGGAACGAGGGCGCCTGCGTGAGGGAGAGAGGTGAGCGAGAAGAGATGAGGGGCGGCGGCGAATGAGAGGAGCGGGGGAGGAGGGTGACGGGCTGACGGGGGAGGAGGGTTAGGGCAGCCGAACGGCTGCGGCTGGGCCTGCCGAACGGCTGGGCTGATCAGCCCAGCAGCAATCAGTCCAGCCGCTTGTTTCAGCCCAGCTGATCAATCGGCTTCCTTTCATCCTTTGTCAAGCTGGTTGTTCAAACGCCGGAATAATGGGACGCTGATACGTGGGCCCAGCAATGACGTCGCACAGAATTTCCACTGGGTAAACAACCTCTCGACTGAGTCATTAGACGTGATCATGCGTATATTTTGCAGAGAGAGAGAGAGAGAGAGATGTTTGGTTGCTTGTTGTTATGGGGCGATAATTGAGTTCAATTGATCTGGTCCTCTTTTCTTTCTGAAAAATTGGTAGGAGCTGCCCATCAAATTGAGAAAAATTCAGTACAGCACGGCAGCGAAAGCTTTGAGTAAGAAACGAAAGCATAGAAAGTGCTAACTGCTAAGGGAAGAACTGGAACTAGATTACTAGAAAGACGTAAACCACCCATCAACTGGTTCAGTTTAGATTACGTCTTATCTTCGCTCATTGAGACACATATAAACCACCCATCAACCACCAGCCAGCAGTACTTCAGTCTCACAACAAATCAGCACCAGCTATCAGCCACCAGCCAGCCAGCAGTACTTCAGTCTCACAACAAATCAGCACCAGCCATCAGCCACCAGTCAACCGAACAGGCTTTCCAGTCATCGAAATTAGGTCGTCCGTTGCTGTGCTATCTCTAATAGGGTCTGGTGGAGGGAGGACTGTTTTACCCTACATTTTGGTGCCTCGTGTTTTGTAATCTAACATTTGCTTCTTCTTAATATAATATAAAGAGGCACGGCTCTCCTAAGTATTCGATAGAAATTATAGAGTAAAAGCTATTTTACCCCATGACCTTGTCATGCTATGNCCTCAACTCAAAAGTTGGACTTTATACAACCCCACCTCTTCAAACCGGACAAAGTGTCCACTGCATTAGTTCAAAATGGTTTTGACTTTTTTTATCCTAAAAACAAATCTGATAAACGCAAGTCTAGGTTTTTAAACCACAAAAATATCTCTAGACTAAAATAATTCCAAGAGTATTTTGAAACATGAAAAATACAAAGAAATATTTGGAGTTCATAAGAATATATCTTAAACTTATAAAAATTGAATTTATCCCTAAGAGAATAGAAATATCTATAAAAATGAAAAAAATGAACACATTATAGTCAATGTCTAAATGTATTAAAAACACAAGACCAAACTAGCATGAATGCAGTGCATCTGAATGTACTAAATCTTTTTGGCAAATTGTTTTAGATATTTCCCTATTTTTCTAAGGGGTACATTCAATTTTTGGAAGCTTCTAAGGATATTCTCATGAGTTCCAATTATTTTTATTTGGGTTTCTCGCGTCCCAATATATCACTATGATTTTTGTCAAAATTATGGCTTGACTAGATATATTTTTTGTGAGTTAAAAACTTATTTGTGTTTTTTAGATTTTTTAGGAATAAAAAAAAGTCAAACCACCATTAAAACCGTTTTGAACTGTTGCAATGGGGTAATCTGTCCGATTTTGAAGAGATAGGGGTATATAATATCCGGCTTTTGAGTTGAGAGGGTTTTTCAGATAGCGTGACAAGGTTAGAGAGATAAAATAGACTTAAAAATATATTACTCTAACCATAAACTATAGCACTCATTTTTAGATTTACAAAAAAAATAGTGCATAGATTGATTAATTAAACTAAACTGAAAATTTTATTATTTCTGAAAAATAAATTCTAATACAATAAACTAAATTTTCTATAAGAATTGTACAAAGATACCCATTCTCGTCTCCTAGGTGCATAAATGCACACGTACACCTGCAGACCCGCCATGCCGTGCTCTCTCTCTCTTTTTTTTTCTTTTTTTTTGAAACTGGCCGTGCTCTCTTAATAATACGGGCGTGGATTGCTTGGTGACACTAATGCTCCGGAGCCAGAATCCACAGCCAGGATATCGACCGCTATCCAATGTTAAGCGTGGGCGCGTGGCATGCAGGGTTATCTTCCTCGTCTCCTCCGAGGATGCACCATGTACGCCTGCGCCGAGGATATCCAAGGTGTTCATCTTCGTATCTAACTCCGGTTGCCACTAATGCGCGTGAATCCTCTGCTTGGATATCGCAATCCGTGACCCCTGCTCGTGCTTCACATTGATACACACTCGAGCTCTCCCCAAAGCCCTATAAATAAATCCGCGCGCACTCTGTCTGTCCACAGCTCCATCTCGATCTCTCTGCAGAACAGTAGCTACGAGCATTATGGCGGCACCAACAACGACGATCTCCTCCGCGCTCGCCGCGGTACTCCTCTGTGCGGCGGCCTTCTTCCTCGCCGCCGACGCCGCACGCGGCCATCATCACCTGAAGGCCGGCGAGGCCGGCGATCTGGTGGCGATCACGTGCGCAAACGTGACGAAGAGGCACAGTCGGGTCGGGCCTGACCTCACCATCAAGTTCTGCGAGTCGGCGCTCCGGTTGGACAAGCGGAGCGCGGCGGCCAGACACCCGCGCGACCTGGCGCTCGTGGCCATGGACCTCGTCCAGAGCGGCGGCGCGAACGCGTACGCCAAGGTCGACGGCGCGCTCTACAGCGACGCGGCGAAGAGGAGCAAGGAGAGGGCGCTCAGCCTCCGGTACTTGAAAGGATCGTTGGCCCAGGAGGGGGGAGGGTGAATTGGGACTTTTTTAAAACTATGAAAAGCAATTTTTTAGTCTATTATGCTAGTGTTGCCCAAATCTATAGTTTAAAGGAATGCCAATCCTATACTAAACAAGAAAACTAAACAAGCAAGAACTAGCAACCACAAGAAAGTAAATGCTTGAAACGAAATGCGAGAATGTAAAGAGAACGGGCACGAAGACAACCGGATTTTTTCCCGTGGTATCGAGGAGTTGACGCTCCCCCCTAGTCCACGTTGGAGCACTCACTAAGAGTATTGCTCCGTCTTGATCCACTAAGAACCAAACGCTCCACTAAGAATACCCTTTCTCCATCTCCGGAACGGCGGGCTTCGAGAACCGTGTACAAGTTTGTATCTTGGGGCTCCCACAATCTCCAAGAGCTCACCAAGAACTCCTCCAATCACCAAGACCGGCTAGGTGCCGTCAAACACCAAGGGTAACAGGCCTCCAAGACTTCACTTGATCAAAGACTAAACCCAAGCTCAAGCTAGATGCACACTAAGTGGATGAACTAGCTCAAACTCACTCATGATCTTCACTATTCACTCAAGTGGCTCCTTGCAACTCTCATGGGGTGTATCAGGTGGTAAGAGGTCCAAAGAGCAGCTATGGAATCGACCAAGGGGTTATATATAGGCTAGACACAAAGAACTAGCCGTTACTCAACAACACCCCTGAAAACCGTGAGCGGCGTATGATACGCCGTGCACAAAAGTCAACCGGCGTATAATACGGCGTCCACTATTCAAACGGTCGAATCACTTTTCCAACGGCTACTTATGAACGGCGTATAATACGCCGGTACACAAAGTACTCACGGCGTATCATACGGCG
This sequence comes from Alloteropsis semialata, assembly GCA_004135705.1. NCBI lineage: Eukaryota > Viridiplantae > Streptophyta > Magnoliopsida > Poales > Poaceae > Alloteropsis > Alloteropsis semialata. The sequence goes on from CM014274.1 coordinate 21,275,042, forward strand.
TGCATAAACTCCAACGGTCACAAGCCACTTTTCATCTGCTGACTCAGACAAAACATATACGCCGTGACCGGCGTATAATGCGGCGCTCGCTTTCCTCGAAACCCTCTTGACATGCTCACTGTGTAACACGTACGCCGATACTACGCCGCGATCGGCGTATAATACGGCGACCTTGGTTCACTTGAACATCTTTATGCCGTACCACGCCGTATGATCCGCCGCGTGTACGCACAGTACCGGCGTATCATACGCCGTGGCCTTCCTTCGGGTTCCTTCACGCGTCGTATACTTCTTGAATTGTACTCCGTTGGCGGCGTATCATACGCCGCTCTCTGAATAATCAAAACTCGTCCAATTCAAGTGCTTTGAGTTTTGGCTTGGCTTCAATCTTGATCTAGGATATGTTTGGGATGTTTTGGACTAGGTTTTGGTATGTGTGCATCTAACTCAAGCATATGCCTAGCTTTGATCAAGCTACTAACTCTTTGACCCCCCTTAATAGTACGGTCTATCTAGAAAACTAGAAAACCTAACTAAACCAAGTGTCCTTCATCTCCTTGTGACACTCGGATCTAGAAAAGTCCTAAGCCTTCATGAGATATCTGATTTGCGTCCAATTGAGGGGCCTTCTTTCATACTCTCCATGCGACTTAAACATATATAGAATAAAACCTTCATAGCACATGTTAGTCACATAGATGGTATTATCATTTATCACCAAAACTCGCCATCTAAGATGGCCTAGATGTTTCAGTACTGCCGGCTGGACTACGGGCAAGTGCTGCACGGCGCCTCGGTGTGCCGCGCCATGGTCGAGGATTACAATCCGGCGGCCGTCGAGGGGCACGTCAGTGGCGACCTGCTCCCCGACACATACTTGGAGTGCGTGAACAAGTTGGTGTATGCTGCGTATAGCTGCTTTTTTCACATCGGCATGTGCAATGACATGGAGAAGGGCGTGTACAAGGAGGTCCATGAGGTCGTCCGTCGGGCCAACCTCGCCAAAGCCATGGTCGAGCAGATGATCGATGCTGTGGGCGACGACGACGCCTATGATGAGTGATGGTTTCATTTATGGCTTTAGACTTAGATCTATCAGTCGTCCGTCGGGCCAACCTCGCCAAAGCCATGGTCGAGCAGATGATCGATGCTGTGGGCGACGACGACGCCTATGATGAGTGATGGTTTCATTTATGGCTTTAGACTTAGATCTATCAGTCAGTACTATAATATGGAGCCAGGCAGCTAGCTAACACCAAGTATCAATGTACTGCCCGTGCGTTGCTAGTTTGCTACCGGAGCAAAAACCAATTACAAATGCGATAAAAATAGCAATTCACATATATTGAGATCACCAATAATAGCAAGAGAATTAAATAATAGTTTGGAGATATGATTTAAGTAATTTAAAAATATTCTGAATTTTGAATAATTAAAAAAACACAGCTAGCTCCTAAAAAACAAAGACGGAATATGAAGGTTCAAACTCAGTCCTACCAACTCTATTCTTTATGCCAGCGATGCATATGAAATTGTTTAATATTAGATGAGATTAAATTTCTATATGTAATTTGCTTCGATCGCTAATACATGAGTTCCGGTGTTTAGGCAATGGCATAATCACTAGTGATTAGAGCACGGGTTCAGATGACAATGCATATGTGCAACGATCTGCTCATCTTTTGCTCAATAAGCGATAGTGCATATGGCATGGCGGTTTGTTACATAACCAATACTTTATTTAATATATTTTTTAAAAATATTTTAATTAAAATTTACAATAGTTATGATGAAAGATCAAAGTAAATTAGATTGCTATTCATTTATAGTATCTTTTTTAAAAAATTAGGATTTTCTAAAATCATCTTAGGTGTAAACACCTCATCTCACATTGTAAATATATATTTTCAGAATCATTTTTAATTTACAATCTAAATTTATTATCATGGAAGATCAAAGAAAAATGGGTCACTTTTGATTTATAATATTTATTTATAGATTTTTAAATTTTTTGAAAACCATCTCAAATGTCAACTGCTCCTATGACAATTTAAATATAGTTTTTCAGAATAAGTTTTAATTTAAAATCTAAAGCTACTATCATGCCGAGTTGTACTCTTTTGGGCTGCACAGCAACAAAACATTTCCTGTAATGCTCTTGATTTAATTGCCGGTCTTACACTACTAGTGGAAGCTGATGTGCTCATCTCCTATGTACTCATTCATAAGTCCAAATGCATTCATTCATTTAAGCGAAACTACTGCCAACCTGACGGCTACTAAAATTGCTAAACCGGGTGTTCCTGATCTGCTCTGATCTATTACGTGCACCTTTCGTGCCTTTTGCTTAGAGCCGTGCCTGACCTAGATCCAAGTCGTAATCTTTCATCTCAACACCAAGGTACCTAGCACTATCCTGTGTCCAAGGTTAACTGCAGCTTCATGCATGTAATGTGCTGGAGGAACCGGGGCTAATATGAACATGTCAGTTTATTCCACATGTGAAATAAGGAGGAGAGAAGTTCAATACAATACGCGGGCAAGCTGTGAGTAGCAATCGAAATTCAAAGCGTCTCACAACTTAAAAGAAAGAAAGATAGATAGAAAGAAAGAAACAAAGAAAGAAAGTGCTTAAGGCAAGAGCTGGGTAAGGAGGAGAAAACCCGCCCATCAGCAGGTTTTCTAAGCTTTGAGCAACATCAAGAGATCAAACCTTTGTTGTAATGCACAAGGATTAAACATTGGATCTCGGTGGTGCAGATCAGTATAGGTTATGTCTTATGTGGGCTCATTCAATAAATATTTTATTTTACCTACTATCAGTCCATCACCATCTCTATATTATGGAGTAGGAAGAACATATACATATATTGCCAGTCAAAATTTGGAGCTGATCTCTCTCTGTCTCACCAGTACAGCCACATTTCCAAACCACTCGACAAGGCATAGGTCAGAATGAAGCAACCCGCCAAAACGAGTCATGACTCATGACCGATCCAAAGTTCTTTCGTTTTAAGGCATTCATCTCAACAAAACTACTGCTTAGTGCTGAGGATAGGCCAACCTGACAGCTACTGAAATTTCCAAAGCAGAGCGCTCTTGATCTGTTCTTCAGTTTTTTTTTGAAAATGGAAAAACCGGCCTCCGCCACTCCATGAGAGCGCTTATAGCCAAGAATTCGATACACACAGCTCAGAGGCTGTTCCAGACTCATTGCATCTGAGGCAAAACTCTAACCAGACTCCAACCGAGACTCTAAACAGACTCCAAGGTCCAGCAGCAGAAAAAGTTTTTGACGACATGTCAGACTCCAGGAATTAAGCCTGCAGCCTATTTCTATTCTTCCATCCGAACTTATTGAAGATCTCCATGACGGTAACCTCCAACTTGCTGCAGCTTTGCTTCAAGTTGTTCATTTCTTCTTCTTTAGAGAGTCTTGCCCACGTTCTTGTCCAGTAGGTCCCCCTGAAGATTACCTGCAAAAAGGAATTGGGAAGTGTTTTCTTGAATACCACTTCATTTCGGCTTAGCCAAATCACCCAACACATAGCTGATATCCCCACACAAACTTGTCTTCTACTTTTTTTGGTCCAGTTCCTAATCCAAGGGCCGAATAAATCAGCAAAGCTAGACGGAGTTCTTACATTAAAGGAGATAGATATTACATTCCAAATAGACCTAGCTAAATGGCACTCAAAAAATAGGTGTTGTATATCCTCATCACAGCTGCAGAAGCAACAATGTTTGTTCCCCTTCCACTTTCTTTTAACCAAGTTATCTTTGGTCAATATGACCCCCTTTTGTAAATACCACAAGAAATTTTAATTTTACATGGTACCCTTATTTTCCAAAGAAGACAGCTATGTGGCATCCCTCCCTCTTTCATTATATTCTTATACATTGTCTGTACCGAGAATTGTCCCCTCTTGTCAATATTCCATAAAAACACATCATTCTGATCATTCAGCTTGAAAGCAATCACACTCTCTACAAGCTGAAGCCAATTTTTCAGATTCTCCCCTATTAAGGCCCTTCTAAAGGAAACATTAAAAGGAGTAGTGCTTAACACACTTGAAACTGTCACATTCTTCTTTCTAGTGATACTGTAGAGTGCCAGGTAAGCTGTCATCAAGCTTTTCTTTCCTACCCAAACATCCTCCCAAAATCTAGTTTGGTTACCACTATTAATCTTAAAGCTTCCCTTAGAGAAGAATTGTTCCTTTACTTCCATTAGACCCGACCAGAAATGAGAGTCCCCTGGCTTTTTTGTTATCTGTGACAGTGTTTTTGTGCCCATATATTTTTTCTTTAACATCTTTTGCCATAGCCCATCTTCATTCAATAGCTTAAACAGCCATTTACTTAGAAGACATCTATTTTGGACATCTAGGTCTATAATACCTAGCCCTCCTACACTCTTAGGTTGACGGAGGATACTCCATTTAACAAGTCTATACTTCTTTTTATGTTCATCACACTGCCAAAAAAATCTTGACCTATAATAATCGAGTCTCTTTAAAACACCTTTAGGTATTCTAAAGAAGGACATCATAAACATAGGTAAACTTGATAGGACCGAGTTTATTAAAACAAGCCTTCCTCCCACTGATAACAATTTTCCTTTCCAGCTACTCAACTTTTTTTGAAATCTCTCTTCCACTTGCCCCCAGTCTTTATTTCTGATTTTGTGAGTGTTCATAGGAATGCCCAAATATCTAAAAGGTAATGAGCCTTCCTTACAGCCAAAAATTTGCACGAACTCCCCCACCTTCTCCTTGGCTTTTCCAAAACAGAACATTTCGCTCTTATGGAAATTTATTTTTAAACCTGAAAGTTTCTCAAAAGTACTTAGTACAAGTTTCAGGTTCTCAGCTTGTTCCACATCATCTTCAATGAACAAAATAGTATCATCTGCGTACTGAAGGATTGATAATCCTCCATCCACCAGATGTGGAACTAGTCCCCTAAATTGTCCATTCTCGGCAGCCCTAGAAATGAGAGTAGCAAGCATATCCGCTACTATGTTAAATAACATTGGGGATAGCGGATCCCCCTGTCTCAATCCTTTTTTAGTTTGAAAAAAATGTCCCACATCGTCATTCACTTTCACCCCTACATTCCCTCCACTTACTATGTTTTCTATCCATTTACACCATATTGGGGAGAATCCTTTCATTCTCAAGGTTTGCTGCAGGAATGGCCAACTTACTTTGTCATATGCCTTCTCAAAGTCAAGTTTAAGAATAATACCACTGTGTTTTTTCCTTTTCATCTCATGTAGAGTTTCATGTAAAATAACCACACCTTCCATGATATACCTTCCTGGCAGGAAAGCTGTCTGCGTTGGTTTAATAATTCTATTGGCCACTGCCGTGAATCTATTCGCCAAGACCTTTGTAAAAATCTTGAAGCTCACATTTAGCATGCAAATCGGCCTATATTGTTGGACCATCTTTACCTCTTTCAGTTTTGGTATCAAGGTTATGATCCCAAAATTTAAACTGGAAATAGGAAGCTGACCCACATGAAAGTCTCTGAACATGGCCATTAGGTCATTCTTAATGAGACTCCAAAACACCTGATAAAACTCAATGGGGAAGCCATCAGGCCCCGGAGCTTTATTATGTTTCATTTGAAAGATTGCTTCTCGTACCTCATTTTCAGTGAAATTATCCGTTAGGATCTCATTCTCTACAGATGACACCTGAGGGATATCCTCTGTCATTGTCTCATTTAGAGAAAAATTACTTGGTTTATGGAGACCAAACAGATCTTTGTAGTACTTTGTAATGTATTTCTTCAGATTGTCCTCTCCCTCTATAATTCCCTCTTCCTGCTCTAGCCTGAAAATTCTAGTTTTCCTTCGCTTGCCATTTGCTACCATTTGAAAATATTTAGTGTTATTATCCCCCTCCAAAAGCTCTGTTGTCTTGGCTCTTTGGAACCAGCTTATTTCCTCCTCTCTAAGGAGTTGAGCTAGCCTGTCTTTGATGGTTTGCTTTAAATCAACCTCATGTTGATCTAGCAAGTTTGTCTCGGCTTTTATATCTAATTCGTTTGCCTTTCTCAAGAGTTCCTGTTTTTCTTTTTTATATGCTCCTTTCATATTTTTTGCCCATCCCCTCAAGAATTGCCTCAACCTTCTTATCTTATTTTGCCAGATTTGTATTGGAGTAGAGCCCTTATTTTCTTTACTCCACACCTCTGATACTAGATCAAAGAAGTCATCCCTTAGGAGCCATCCCAGTTCAAATTTAAATTGGGGTTGACCCTTAGTCTGAGATCTTTCTCCTGTATTGAACAGGAGTGGGGTGTGATCAGAAATTTCTCTACTCAATGCATATACTGTAGCCAGAGGATACTTCTGCTCCCATTCTGTACTCACCAAAACTCTATCAAGCCTTTCATAAGTAGGCTTCTCAAGAGAATTAGCCCACGTAAATTTGCGACCAGACATCTCAATCTCCCTTAAATTTAAGCTATCTATAATAGCATTAAAAAGAAAGGGCCATCTGTCTTCATACCTATCATTGTTTTTCTCACTTGGGTTTCTAATTATATTAAAATCCCCTCCAACTACAATAGGTAAGTTCTCCTTGCTGCACGCATGAACTAACTCTGTGAGAAAACTCTCTTTATACTCTGGTTGTGCTGCCCCATAGACAGCCACCAACACCCATTTAAAATCATCTTTCCTACTTCTCAACTTAAACTTGACATAAAAATCCCCTTCTTCTATACTACCAATATCAATAGCATCAAGGTTTACTCCTAGTAAAATGCCCCCTGATCTCCCATGATGCTCAGTCCAATGCCAAATAAACTTTCTCCCCGCGCAAAAATTATTAAGCGTTGATTGGGTAAAATTCTTTTTCCCTGTTTCTAAGAGAGCTACAAACTCTAGGTTTTGCTCTTTTACACTGTCCGAAATAAATCTTGTTTTAGCCAAGTCACTAAGACCTCTGCTATTCCAAAAAATTCCTTTCATTTGGAAACTTGTTTAATTATTTTTGCCATCGCTACTTTACACGCTTTTCTTCTCCGCGACTTAGCGCGTGTCTTTTCTCTCTTTGATGCAGCTTTGAACTCACTACTTAGGTGGCAGCTGTCCTCATTAAACACCTCTTCCAGTAATTCACCACAAAGATTTTTAACCGCCATACTCTCAATTTCCTCCAAACTCTCCTCCTCACTATCACTGTATTCCAACTTCACCCTATCATCCTCTATGGGCTCCTGCACATAACAACTAGGATCTGTTGCAAGCATATCTCTAATTTCCCCTAGACTCCTACTCCCTGACTCCTCCAAACAAACTCCTAAACGTTGTATGTTTAAAGCCGCATTTATAGTACGGAAAGAAAAAGGTGTTCTTCAGTTACACGCTCCTTTCATGGCCCATTTGCCCTTGATCGGAGATCGGACGAGCACCAACCGATAGTTCAGAACATTCAGATCCTTCACCGGCCTATAAGTTCAGACGCGCGGCCACTGCAGAAACTCGTGCTCGCCCAAACCCCTTGCACCCTTACAAGACAAATCCTCCGTGCTCTGTGTGTGACCTCGAGCCTCGCAAGCAATGGCGGCCCACAACGCGACGCTGAGGGCCCTGCTGGCGCTGACGCTGGTCTCCTTCTTCCTCGTCCAGGGAGTGGCCGGCGGGTTCGACTGCTGCTACTGCACCTGCTACAACAGGTGCAAGCGCGACCCTCGTCGTTCAAAGGAGGCCTGCCGCTGGAAGTGCTTCAACGACCAGATGTGCAGCTTCAGCTGCAAGAATTTCCCTCAGTGCAAGGCGTCCTCCAACGATGGCGATCTTGTCAGCCCCCGTGAGTTCTCCTCCTCGTCTGTACCTGATCATCTAGGACCGCTGCTGGTTCATGTGTTTCTTGCAAAGCTCATTTGCCTGATATACTATGGGCCTTTGCGTCCTGATGCTGCTCAACGTTTTCCAGGCATGGGCGTGGCCGTCGCTGCCGGCGGTGACGGTCAGGGCGAAGCCGTCAATGGCACCAAGGTTGGAGCGGATCCATGAGAGCAGAAGCTGGAGAGAAGAACGGAGGCTTGGATGACTGACAGGCATGATCTGGCCGTAGTTTAAGGCTGAGAAGAGTAACTTCTATAGTGATTCCCAGTAGGAGGGTCAAAATGGGTAGTAGAAGTAAGAATAAAAAATCAATCTTGTGAAGAAAAGTTTGTTCGCCAGTGCGGATGATTTGTGGTTCTGGTAATACATGCAATTACATGTGTGTGCGCTTACCGTTTGGTTATTCATGATGGCTGTCATAGTGTCATGGCCTCACTGGTGTCTATGCATGAAATGCATCCCAGGTTCTGAAACTGCATGGACAAAACTCAAGAGCATGCATCCCATAGTCCTCTGAATCCGTTTGCTACTACTAGGTACTAGTGTTTTACTGATGGGTGCAGACCATGGCTTGTTGATGGCACAGCAGAATCTACCATCAAAGAGGTCGTCAAAAAATCAACCATGGCTTGTTGATGGTTGTTAGTTTTCTCCCCTGCTCGTCAAGGTTAATTGGCGTGCGTTCTTCAGCTTGTGCCTCTTCCTTTTCGAAGTAGTGATCTTGTCTATGTTATTTGTCAGGGCCCTCGATGCTGTAAATTCATCTAGTACGCGGTTTGCCATCACTTCTAGCTGAACAAAAGTTATTTTACTACCACACATATTTCTAACGTAATAAACCTACTGTGGCCTCCAAATCTAAATTGGTTTATACACAAACACTCCTACCGAAGACCTACCCCCCAACACTCGCCATTTCCTGATCGAAAGCTATCTTCTCCACACCATTCAGCGCCTGCAAGCACCACTCCCACACACGCAATCCCATGCTGAGCCACCCAATATCTACAGCTACACCTTCCTTCCTAAAATCCATTCTGTCCATGGACACTAGGCTATACTTCACCGTCATCCTTGCTTCTGGATCTGTGGAGCGCGTACCGGCACGCCGCGATGGCGTCCTTGACGGTGAGGAACACCCACTCCTCCCCTATCTTGTCCTTGATGTACCCGGACAGCACCAGCTTCTCCGTCACCTCCAGCCTTGGGTTCGTCAGCGCTATCTGCAAATGTTCAGAAACGTGGGACTGATCAAATTCTGCTTCTGAAACTCATGTATTGGGCCAATAAACATTAGCCTGTATGGGGTTGGACGTTACCCTGATCCCTCTTCGCTCAAGGCCCTTGTGAACTTCTACTAGCATCCCGATTCCCGTGTTGTCGATCGAGCTCACGCCTGTAATATTCAGACATGTGGTCAAGCTGAAGTGCTGAACACCTGCGGCCTGACGAACTTGAAAAGAGATGAAATGGGCGAATTGGAGGTCTGGCCATACCACCAAGATCAAGGATCACGTATTGCAAATCTTGCCCGTCTATCTTGCAAGCCTTCTCCTCATCTTCTACCCATCTCAGAATCCTGCAACGTGCGCGGCAGATTAACATATCTTCACATGGGAAAAAAGAAGAGAAAAAGGCATGGCCTGATCACGCACTGTGCTCACCTTTCTCGCAAATAACCTGCGTTGACGAAATAGATGGGAGATCCCATTTGCAGGACGAGGACGTTGGGGATGTTCCTCGCGTGCGGGTAGTGCCTGACGTCGCGGAAGATCTCGCCGCCGGCTATGCTTCCGAGCTTGCAGGTGTTCGGCCTCGCCACATGCAGCAGTGCCCTGATCACTGACAAGCCTACCTGCACGCGCACAGTTCAAGCGAAGCGCATCAGCGTTGCGTGCGGCAGAGGAAGGAGAAACATGGCACCAGTAGTTACCAAGCAGAGCAAGCCAGGGGACACTTACTGATGCGCCAAGGCCGATGACCATGGTGAAGAAGACGACGCCGACGAAGGCGACCATGCAGATGCAGAAGTCGAACTTGTCCACCCGGTAGAGGTGGCAGAACTCCTTGACCTTGATGAGCCCGATCATGGCGACCACGATGATGGCGGAGAGCGCCACCAGCGGGGTGTACTTGAAGAGCGGCGCCAGGAACAGCAGCACCAGCATGATGCACACCGACATCACCACGTTGGACATGGGCGTCCGGCACCCGGCGTGGAAGTTCACCGCCGACTTGGAGAAGGGGCCCGTCGTGAGGTAGCAGGAGGTGAAGGACCCCGCGATGTTCATGATGCCGAACGCGATCATCTCCTTGTTCCCGTCGATCTGCTCGTTCTTGATCAGCGCCAGGCTCCGCCCCACGGCGATCCCTTCCTGAGAGCCATCCAGGCAGGGCCGGTGAGAAACACTTGCGGTAACGAAAAAAAGTTCAGAAAAGCTTAAAATTCCAAGACTGAGAGATGAGGCAAACATGTCCGTACTGCCAGTGCTAGGATCCCAGACAAGAAACCTGCTTTCACAGCCGTGTTGACGTGCTTGTCTTTGAACGTTAACTGCGAAATTGACAGAGGGTTGATCCCTTTCTTCAGGTCACCAACCTGCATCACCAACACAAAACAGGTAATTTAGCCACCGAACAGTTATGAAAACTATGTGGCCCTGAAGCCTGAACATCGCAAGCTTCTGGCCATGGACGGCTTACTATTGGGATGCCATGCTCGTTTCCTTTGACCAAGAAAGCGAAGATGCCGCCGATGATGACCACCATGAATGGCGCAATGGCCGACACCCAGAACAAGTTTGGCTTTTTCTTTCTCTGCCATTTACCGAATCAGCTCACACACCCCAAAAGGGAAAAAAAACATTAGCGTAGCTGATTCAGGACTAGATCCTCCAAAACCCAACTTACCAGGAGCTTGCTTGACAGCAAGAACAGGAGGAAGCATATGCCGAGAACTGCACTCTGCCACTTCCACTGCGCACAGGAAAAGAGACACGCATAAATTCAGACATGTACATTTCAGAATCTTACACGTGCACTTTCCACTCAAATCATCTGTTTCTCAGAAAGAAATGGGAATGAATATTCTACAGGCTCCTTCAAAAAAATGAATATTCTACAGGTAAGCTGTAAACATCAGGTATTCTGGTGCGCACGATGGACACGGGTCGTCACACTTAATCTGATTTGGCCAGTGTCTCCAAGGTCGATAGGAGGTCAAGAACGCTACAAGAGGTTGTAGAAAAACAAGCCCCATATGTCGACATCTACTCGGTGCAAGCAACTAGTATACTCAGTTGGAGGAAAAGAGGGAAAAGTTTTCCCATTGGGTTGCGTGCACAGAGAGAAGAAATGAACTGACACGGTTCTCGAGGTGAAAACTTTTTTGCTCTTTTCAGGTAACTAAACACGCCACTTGTACCCTAAGCTGTGGGGTCCACTCACCAATGGTTTGGGTCTTTTGTTATAAGGACAAGATCTAGTCACGAGTAAACATTACTGTGCTCGTCCATCGTTGAGATCATGCTGTGTTTGTCCTGAGTCCTGACTACTAATTATTATTTCAGTTTGAGAAACCCCTTAGCTTGTGAAAGAAAAAAAAAAGGTCTATTTTACACAGGACGAGAGTTTTGATGTTGAGTACTAGTGAACATTTTTGCAGGAGTAAAATATTTTTTTACGAACAACAATGGAAGTTGGGGTTTTTTTTTAAATCTTGGCCCTTACTCCTCGGAAAAGTTACTGAGAGCGGTTAAGAGCAACTTCCATCCACGACACGTCTCGTCAGTTACTAGACGGTTAGGCCTTGCCGCGTGCGGATGCATGCCACTTTTATTTAGCGGATTAGCAGATTACTTCACCGCAAATTAATTAACAAGCGAATTTGAATCGGAACCCCAAGCAAAAAAATAAAAGAAATTGCCAAAAAAGGCAGGGAAATCCGGGGAGAAGCAAAGGAGGAGCCAACTTCTCCACCTGCAATGGAAATGGAAATGGAAATGGGGGTGCAGCAGAGGTGAGGAGAAATGTGCGTGTGGTGACCTCACTCACCTCGTGCCTGTAATGGAAGACGGAGCGCAAGACGGAGATGAGGTCGGTCTTGGGCGTGAAGTGCTTCATCCCCAGCATCCCCTTGAGCTGCTGCATGATGATGATCGCCGCCGTGCCGCCCATGAACCCGGTGATGGTCGACCGCGACAGGAAATCCACTATCAACCCTAACCTTCACCGGACAAACATACAAAACCATGGAGTAAAACTCGATCGTGTTCTTAGCAACTAGCACTAGTACCAGTAAATCAAAGGGACGGATTCATTAATTCATATAATAATCTTGACTCGTGCTTATGAGTACGCACGTACCTGAAGACGCCCAGTGCGGTCTGGATGACGCCGGTGAAGAAGGCGGCGGTGTAGAAGAGCTGCAGGTACAGCTGCGGGTTCTCCTCCGGCGGCACCTCGTCCTCGATGATGGACGCCAGCAGCAGCGACGCCGCCGCCACAGTCCCCACCGCCAGGTTGTTCGAGCTCCCGAACACCGCGTAGAGAAGCGGCGGCACGAAGCTCGAATCTGCACAGGGCATCAAGATTAAATGCGAGCGGAATCAATGTGCATTTGACCGCGTGCCGAGACGCACGTCCACGTCGCGTGACAAGAGGGGGAAGATAGAGATGCCACGGCGGGGCGGCGCGTACGTACAGAGGCCGATGATGGGCGGGAGGTTGGCGAGCTTGGCGTAGCTGATGCCCTGCGGGATGGCGAGGCTGGCGATGGTGACGCCGGCGAGGAGGTCGTACTTGAACATGCCGAGGCTGTAGCGCGGCGCCCACTCGAGGGCCGGCACGAAGTACTTGAGGCCGCCCCACGCGCGCGCGGCGGGCGGGAGCGCCCCGAACCCCCGGAACGGGTCGTCGGGGAAGAACGTCTCCGCCAGGCCCGTCCGCACCGCCTCCGCGAACGGCCGCCGCGCCGACAGGTTCACCTTGTGCTCCGCCGCCACCGCGCCGAGGGGGCGGTCGCCATCGCCGGCCGCCGTCCCCATGCAGCAGCAGCAGTCAGGCGATCCGCCGGGGAGGGTCGGCTCGCCGGATCAACCGATCAGCAATCACGCCCGCGCGCGCGGAAACGGGGACGAGAACGGGAGAATCGGATCGACGACGCGATCCAACCAGTGGGGGATCGAGTGCCCGATCCTTCTCTCTCTCTCTGAGTCTCCGGGCTAAATTAAGCAGGTCGCTGGCGGCCGGCCGGGCAAGCAAAACTACAGTGGGGGTGTGTGGCGATTGGATTATCTCAACACAAGACAACACGGACCGAGCCGAGCGGGGGGTTGCTCTCCCAGATCGAGCGCGCTCGTCTGTTGGTGTTGCATGCGTGGAGGAGCGGCGAGGAGAGCATGGCGGTTTATATAGAGCGCCAGCCGGTTGAAGCCGGTTTGGGGTGCCCCATTAGCGCAAGACGTGGGGGGAGCGCGCCGCGGCAGGGCGGGCAGTTCACGTCTCTGCGAGGTGCGAGCAGATTGGAACGAGGCGGGCTGCGGTGGAACCGTGCACGTAGTTGACGGTGCCGGTAATGGCGGTGTGATGGTACTCCAAAGTGACATTTGGACAAGGAGATCAGCATTTTGGAGGGAGGAAATTGAACCTTAGCGGCGGGCTTCTCTTACACCACGTTGGATCTAGGTCCTCCAACCCTGGGCTGCCATTAGATCAACGTCCATTTACACTTTTTTTTGTCTTCTTTCATTTCAAGACCGTGTTTGAATGGCGAATCTTGGTATTAAAGTCACCATAAATGTCTCGCTGCAACAGCTTCGCCACCTACCATGGGAATAAATGGCCAAATTAACAAGGCACATGGTTGAGGTTGGTAAAAGGCTACAAGCTCCTTCCTCCATCCACAAATGTAAAGCACTTTAAATGCCGACGAGGTGTTAAGTTTTCACCAATAATGTCTTTAAAATTTCATTTAAATACAACAAGTTATAAATTATGATAGTTTGTTTTCACGATAAACTTAGTTTCATTGTTTTTTTATATTGTCAATATGTATGGGTTTTTATTGACAACCATATCTAAAAAGGTTTTTGTCATGGATAGACACAGTATAGCCACCTCCATCCAGTGGCAGAGCTTAGTTGTGGGCATGGTGGGCCATGGCCCCGCAAAATATCATTGGTTAAGGACTTAAGGTACTCCTGTTTGGCCGTGTTCGGCAGTTGGGGACAATTTTTTGTCCCCAAATACTGTCGCATGCATGGAGCCCTAAACGAAGTTTATTTACAAAACCTTTTCACAGATGAGTGCAACTTTGCGCGACGAATCTAATGAGCCTAATTAATCCATGATTTGCTACAGTAATGCTACAGTAACCATCCTCTAATCGTGCGGTCAAAGGCCTCATTAGATTCGTCTCGCGAATTTGCCAGGGGTTGTGGAGGTAGTTTTGTAAACTGACTTTATTTAATACCCCTAATTAGTGGTCAAAGTAGCATTTAATGGAGGGACAAAAAATTTGTCCCTCCAACCGAACACGGCCAATATTGTGGGTTGATCTACTATGGCCGGCCCTAGCTAGTTATCTGTTCAAGCTCCGCCACTGCCTCCACCAACACACATCCAAATTGTTGCTTGTTTCTTAGCAACGCCATGCTAAATGAATGCATTAGATCAACCACTTATTGCAAGGTTACAGCCATAAGGATGCAATCATCACATGAAGAGAAGTAGACAAGGTAGGGAAACAAAGCAAAATAACTCCAGAGTTAAGATGAGAGATTATTGGCCAATCCTGATAAAAGATTAAATCATCATCTACTGAAAGCAAAAAAAAAAATTGCATAGCAGCCAATTTCAAAATGAGGCATGCATTGTGAATCCATACTAGTGAAATGAGGCATGCATTGTGAATCCATACTAAATAAAAGCGGATGCTGTGTCAGTCACACTCTTAAGTTTAACATCGAGATCTCTAGTTCCAGTTTTTCAATTCACATCAACGTTCCAATTATATAGATTTTGTGGTGATGCAAATGCACGTCATGTTATAGTTGCAAGTTCGGGTGATACCAGTGGCGGACCCTGAGGATTGGCAGAGCCTAGGCATATGTTTGTGAAAGCCTTATCAAGTTGCCGATGAAGCATGTTTGAACATGGTTCATTTGCCCAGTTTAACTGTGCACTCCATCACTGCAGCCCGGGCAGGTGCCCAGGGTCGCCTCCTCGCCGGGCAGCCTGTTCGGTTGGCTTATCAGCCACCAGTCAGCGGTACTTTTCTCTCACAACAAATCAGCACCAGCCATCAGCCACCAGCCAGCTAGCAATACTTTTCTCTCACAACAAATCAGCACCAGCCACCAGCCGCCAGCCAACCGAACAGGCTGTCCGCCTCTGGGCGATACAGAAGTCGAATTTTACCACGTTATTACACAGCCCAACACAATCGAACTGCTCTTTGATTCTCCCTTCTATATATAGACGTGTTGCAAGGTATATCTATGCTCACCCCCAAAATCCACGTCCACTTGAAACGGAGAGGATATGGACGCAAAAACAGTTATCCATTAGGAATCAGCAGGGCGTACGAGGAGAGGATTATTCATAGATTTGGAAATGAGTAGTCCAACTCCAAGTACATTGCCATGTTAAAGCTTTATCCCCGAACCGAACTAGAGGGTCACGGCGTCACGCACGCAGCAGCATGCCAACCCCGAAATTAAAGCTTCTTTTTTTTAGAAAAAGGTTTCCCCGCTTTATTATCATAAAGCATTCAGTTGCAGTTCAACAGCCGTATTCGAAGCGCGCCCGCTAACAGGATCCAAGGAACTCACAAACACCACAGACTCCAAAGCAACATGATCATGTCTATTAACTAACAGCTCAGATGCTACTGGGATTACTCCCTCCAAAGACGCAGCAGCGGTGTAGGCCAGGCTCCCACTGGATACTCCCGAACTGGACGATCTCATTGTTTGGCAGTAGCTTGCTTGATGTCGAATACGCAGTGGTTGTTGTAGCTTGAACTCCAGGCCCTTTATCGCCTGCTCCAGCTCCATCAAGCGCCCATTGATGCATAGAGGACGCCAACACTTCAACATTTCCACCATATTCCTGATCAGCTGCTTCTCGCTTCTCCATTCTTTGTGCTGAAAACAAAGGTCATTACGTGATTTCCAAATGGTCCACATCAATGCGGCTGAGCACATGTTCAGAACAAAATTTTTTTTGTTACTAATCCACCAGCGACCAACAGATTCAAAATCTGTGCCCAACTCTATCTGAAAAATTTCTTTCAGGTACTCCCATAAGACTTGTGCCACACAACACTCAAAAAATAAATGCGATACAATTTCAGTTTCTTTACAAAATAAGCAGATCAAGTCCTCAACTGGCCTTCTCTTTGCTAGATTTGTTCTTGCTAAGATCTTATTGTTAGCTAGTAGCCAAAGGAAGGTATGAATACGGGGTGGGACATTAATGTTCCAAACCGCAGGAGTGAACACTGGCATAACACCTCTGAAACTAATAGTTCTATACATAGACTGAACTGAAAATTTGCTGGAACCATCAAAGGTCCAAATAATTGCATCACAATCCTCAGTATAATTGATAGATTCAGCTATGGCTAATAAATCTAACCACTTTTGCATCTGTATAGGGGTGACATATCTCCTAAAGGAGATTTTCAGCTCCCTGCCATCCCAGATGTCAGCAACACAAGCATTTTTTTGTTCTGCAATCATGTAAAGGTCCCAAAACTGAATGGCCAAACTACAGCTACCAAACCACACATCCTCCCAAAATCTAATAGATTTACCATTACCTATACTCCATCTGGTACCAAGCTTAGCTGCTTTACAAGCCCAAAGAACACCTTTCCAAAAAGGAGAGGCACCTATCTCAGGACAGCAGAAGATATTTGGGTTCTGAGTATTATATTTGTGGTCAATAATTCTTTTCCAAATAGCATTATCACTTAAGTGATATCTATTTATCCAGGAGGCCAAGAGGCAAAGGTTAAGATTACCTAAATCAAGGATGCCCCATCCACCAAATTCCTTCTTCTGAGCCAAACTTTGCCAATTTGCTAGATGATATTTACTCTTGCCATCTGCATCATGCCATAAGAAATTAGCCATATGAGAATTTAGACTGTCAACAGCCCATTTAGGGAACTTAATAACAGATAAAAGATAAATAGGGATGGATGCCAAACAAGCTTTAAGAAGGGTTAACTTTCCAGCCATGGAGAGTAGTCTCCCCCTCCACCCCGCTATACGTTTGATCAATTTATCGATAATAGGTTGTATGTCCTCTCGTCTTAATTTGGAGTAGTGAAGAGGAACTCCCAAGTAAGTAATTGGGAAATTTCCTAAACAACAACAGAACAGCCTGGCCACACTGTTATTTTCCTCCTCCGACATTCCTAGCGTTAACAAGTTACTTTTGTCATAATTGATCTTCATTCCAGAAAGATTCTCAAAGCAGGCTAGCAGCCATTTAAAATGCCTTGCCTGCTCCAAGTCGTTCTTAAGGAACAAGAGCGTGTCATCCGCATATTGGAGGCTAATAATTCCACCCTCACAGGTTTCGGGCTAAAGACCTTCTATTAGGCCCTGCCCCGCAGCTTTGATTAACATCTTAGTAAACACATCTACTACCAGGTTGAACAGGAGTGGAGAAAGGGGATCTCCCTGTCTCAGCCCTTTCCCAGCTTTGAAATAATTGCTATTTTCATCGTTCATTCTAACACAGATCGAACCTCCTCTTGTTAACTTAATGATCCAAGAGATCCATTTCTCACTAAAGCCTCTGGTCTTAAGAACCTCAACTAGAAACTCCCAGCTAACTCTATCATACGCCTTTTCGTAATCTAATTTAAGGATAATTCCCAAGTTACCTGGTTTAGCTGCCTCATGAATAATCTCATGGGCTGCTACCACACTCTCTAAGATGTCTCTGCCTTTAATAAAGGCGGTTTGGTTGTTGGAGATCAGTCTATCACTTATTTTGATCAGACGGTTATTCAGAGCTTTACTAAAGATCTTGAAGCTGCAGTTAATCAAGGCTATAGGTCTAAACTTCTTCAACTCAGTAGCATTATTCTCCTTCTAGATCAATGTTAGCATCACATTGTTAA
>CM014274.1:21294049-21322174 GCA_004135705.1 Alloteropsis semialata
TGCTGCCTTTGATCCTGTAGCTGACTCCAAGAGCATTGAGGTGCTCAAGAAGAAAAACTCGGATCTGGAAGGAAGACTAGCTGTTCGGGATAAAGACGTGGCTGATCTGACCGCCCGTCTTAAAGCATCAGAGAAGCGCAGTTCGTCCTTGGAGTCCAGGCTGATGGAAGGTGCCTGCGTTGCTGCAACTCACACCATCGGGGCTTTGAAAAGCCACCTCCCTGATCTGGACGTTTCTCTGCTTTCAAAAGGCTACAAGTGCTCGGAGTCAGAAGCTGAGGTAATGTTTAATAGCTTTACCCCACTGGTGGAACCGTTTGTCAGAAAACTTGATCTCCATCTGAGTGATTCGGAGGAATCACCCTGAACACTGTGCAAAATTCCTGTAATAGGGCAAAACTTTAACAGTTTAGAATGCGGTTATATTTTGCTAAACATATGCTTGCATGTTTTTTGCGTAAATCTTAGAGCTGATCGGTATTTTCATGGATCTTTTTAACTGATAGCTTTGTCATAGCCAAAAAGTCCCGTTACCATAAGCTATTCTGGAATTGTTTAGTTGCTGAGACACGGGCGGCCTTCTGAACTGTGTAATTCCTTGTAGTCATGGTGTTCGGTAATTTTAGCGTAGCCTAGCTTTCTTGAATTAAAAAGTCCGTTTCTTGCATGGTAGTAGTACCGTAGTAGCCTCCGGGCTCTTTTACAGCCATGCTGGCATGCTGAAAAAGAGTCTAGAAGTACAAACTGCAAGAAACTTCCCGATCAAATGGGGAGCCCCCGAGCATAGAGCTCGGGACGCATAGAATAGGTCTGAAAAGAAAATTTTCAGCATGGTAGTCCCCGGCTCTTTGTTAGTGTATGCAATATGATAACAAAGAGTAGAAACAGAATAGAAAATAGAAAACCCAGCCTCCGAGCATAAAAGCGAGGGTGAGTAGAGTATATAGAACTTATCTCTTTTTTTTTGTTGGCCTGTAGGCGACGCAGACGACGGTTTATACGTGCCAAACCTGATGGTTGGTCTAGAACTGTGCACGATCTTCATTGTTTAGGCGTAGAACCTGTGTAGTTGATCCATATTCCACGTGTTTGGCAGTACGTCCCCATCTATCTCTGCGATCCTGTAGGCTCCTGGTCGGGCGATATCTACTACAATGTACGGTCCTTGCCATGGAGAAGTCAATTTAGTTTTGTCCTTGGTGCGTTGATCCAGTTTGAGCACCATGTCTCCAATGCATAGGCTTCGTTGTCGAACATTAGCATCGTAGTACTGTCGCAATTTTTGCTGATACTGGGCTACTCTAAATGCAGTTGCGTCACGAGCCTCCTCCAGGAGGATTAGCTCATCAGTGCGTCTATCAGGCTCTTCAGTTTCTGAAAACATTGCCACGCGAGGGGCTTGTAGTCGGATGTCGGATGGTAGAATCGCCTCTGCTCCATACACCAAGAAGAAAGGTGTTTCGCCTGTTGCCCGATTCATAGTGGTCCTCATTGACCAGAGAACTGTAGGGACCTCATGAATCCAGCGCTTGTCGTAAGCCTGCAATCTGTTAAAAATCCTCTTCTTGATGCCCTGGAGCACGATGCCATTGGCACGTTCTACTTGCCCGTTTGTCTTCGGGTGGTTTACCGATGACCGATCATGCCTGATCCCGTGGTCGTAGCAGAAATCGTAAAACTTTTTACTTTTAAACTGTGTTCCATTATCAGAGATTATCCTGTTCGGGACACCGAATCGTACGACAATACTCCGTAGGAATTTGACAGCTGCCTCTTTTGTGATTTTCTGAACGGGCTCGGCTTCAACCCATTTTGTAAATGTGTCAATGCCAACGAACAGAAATCTGTATCCCCCGACAGCCCTTGGAAAGGGCCCGAGGATGTCTATACCCCAAGTGGCAAAGGGCCATGACAAGGGTATAGTATTTAAAGCTTGCGCAGGTTTAGTTTGTTTCCGTGCGAAGAATTGACATGCCTCACACTTTTTTACTAAATCGCTTGCGTCTTGAAGAGCTGTAGGCCAGTAGAAGCTCTGTTGGAATGCTTTCCCTGTTAGATATCGGGGAGAAGCATGTGATCCACAGATTCCTCCGTGAATGTCGTGGAGCAAACTAATGCCCTCGGTCCGTGTGATGCATTTGAGGAGCATTCCATTGCGGGTTAGCTTGTATAATCGCCCGTCAACCAATTGATAGTT
This sequence comes from Alloteropsis semialata, assembly GCA_004135705.1. NCBI lineage: Eukaryota > Viridiplantae > Streptophyta > Magnoliopsida > Poales > Poaceae > Alloteropsis > Alloteropsis semialata. The sequence continues at coordinate 21,296,247 of CM014274.1, forward strand.
CTTGGCTTTACGATGGATTTTCTCCAATGTAGCATCATCGTCCAGAATAGCTTGGTTTGTGAGGTACGCCCGGATTGGATCCATCCAGTTCTCCTCGTTTCCAACTAGAACGGCGGCTCGGGCCGTACCGACCAACATAGACTCCTTGACGGATTCGTTGGTTGTAGAAACTGATCCCTTGGCGGGTTCAGTTTTTAGGTTCGGTAGTGAAACCGACACAGATGGTTTAGTAAGAACTTCAAGTAACACGTTACCTGGGAGCCGTGTGCGCTCTGCAGCTGCCTTTGCCAGCTTATCTGCGTCGCCATTGAATTCCCTCTTCACGTGCTGTACTTCAAGCCCATCAAATTTGCTCTCCATCCGCCTATATGCTTCCAAGTATTTAGCCATGACCTCGCTCCGCGCACTGTACTCTTTCATGACTTGCTTTGCAGCTAACTCGGAATCCCCTTTCACGAGCAGCCTTCTGACACCAAGAGACGCAGCTATGCGGAGACCTGTCAACAGTCCTTCGTACTCGGCAACATTGTTAGTAGGAGTTGGATCAACAAAATTGATTTGTAAAGCGTACCTAATGACGTCATTGTGTGGTGAAATTAGGACCACCCCAGCCCCCGCGCCTGCTCTGCAAAATGCTCCGTCATAGAACATTGTCCAGTGTTCGGGATTTTGGGCAGCTTCTTCAGGTTCGGGGTTAGTCCATTCTGCGATGAAGTCTGCCAGAGCCTGCGATTTGATGGCAGTTCTGGGTATGAATTCAACGTCGTAAGCCCACAGCTCCACAGACCATTGTGCGATCCTACCCACGGCATCTCGATTATGTAAAATGTTGCCTAGGGGGTAAGTTGACACAACCTTGATCTTGTGGCTCAAAAAATAATGCTTGAGCTTCCTGGAAGTCATTAGTACAGCATATAATAATTTTTGAATCTGAGGGTACCTCGTTTTGGCATCATGCAGCACCTCGCTTACGAAATAAACGGGATGTTGTGTTGTAGACTCTTCTGTTGGTCTCTCGACCACCAAAACAGTGCTAACAACAGTTGGTGTTGCAGCTACGTATAACAACATCTCTTCTTGTGGCTTTGGCGGGACCAGTACGGGCATTTTCCGCAGGTACTGTTTGAACGCCTGGAACGCCTCTTCTGCTTCTGCCGACCACTCAAAACGATCAGTTTTACGTAACAATTTGTAAAATGGCATACCTCGTTCGCCTGACTTGGACACGAATCGACATAGGGACGCCATCATTCCTGCCAACTTCTGGACTTCGTGGCGGCTGCGTGGAGACTTCATGTCGTCGAGCGCCTTGATCTTGTGCGGATTTGCCTCTATACCTCGTTGGAAAACAAGGTAACCGAGGAGCTTACCCGATGATACACCAAAGGTGCATTTGGCGGGGTTGAGCATCATCCTGTTTTTACGCAAGTTGTTGAATGTTTCGGTTAAATCAGCGATTTAATCGCCCTTTAACTTACTTTTCACGACAATGTCATCTATGTATGCCTCCACATTACGGCCGATTTGGCCTTCAAGAACAATGTGAACACATTTTTGATAAGTGCAACCTGCGTTTTTCAGACAAAGGCATCTTTATATAGCAATAAACACCGAAGGGAGTTACAAATGCAGTTTTCTCCTCATCGTCAATGCACATGCTGATTTGGTGATACCCCGAGTAGGCATCTAGAAAACAAAGCAATTCGCATCCAGAGGTTGAATCTACAATTTGATCTATCCTGGGTAATGGGTACTCGTCCTTTGGGCAAGCTTTATTCAGATCTGTATAGTCCACGCACATCCTCCACGTTCCGTTGGGCTTCTTGACCATGACTGGGTTCGCCAGCCACTCCGGGAAAGGGACCTCTCGAACGAAGCCGGCTTTGAGTAGTCGGTTGATCTCTTCGTTAATGGCGTCTCGCTTCTCCGGAGTATATCTCCTTTGCTTTTGCTTGACTGGTCGGACGCCAGTTCGTATGCCAAGCTTGTGCTCGATTACCTCCCTGGGGATCCCGGGCATGTCAGATGGTTCCCAAGCGAACACATCTGCGTTTGCCCGGAGGAAAGCAATGAGCTCGAGTTCCTATTTGTCACCCAGGCCAAGGCCCACCTGGGTGGTCTTGGTCGGGTCTGCCTCATCAAGGATTACTGCCTTCGTGCCCGGCTCGGTGCGCCTGGCAGGTGGCTCGATTGGTGAGGCGTTGGCCGTCGACTCGCCAGCTGCTTGTGGCGGCGTCCCCCTGAGTGGGGTCTGATCCACCACAAGCTGCCCTTCAGCGGCACGGTTGTCAGCTCCCTGTCTCCCGATGAGCTCCTGTTCCCCGATGAGCTCCTGTTCGGGAACTTCTTTCCCCTTGGCCCTTGGTCGGTTCTCAGCTGCTCGGGAGGTTTCAGCCAATGCACCCTTGGCGGCAGCCTTTGGCTGGCTTTTTGTCTTTTTCTTGGCAGGTTCGGCAGCCTTGGCTGGTTCCTGCTCGCCACCCTTGATCATGTCCAGGGTCTTCATGTCGCACTGGACCGCGCCCTTGCGATCGCCACAGACGGTGATCGGACCCAACGGCCCTGGGACCTTGATCATGGAATATGCAAAGTGAGCGACCGCCATGAATTTCTTCAGGAACGGTCGGCCCAAGATGCAGTTATAGGCCGACGTGATGTCAGCCACCTCAAAGGTGAGGAACTCTGATCGGATGTTTTTGCCCTCTACGAGGGTCACCTGCAGATCGATCCTCCCCAAGGGAAAGGCTTGAATGCCTGGTATGACCCCATAGAAAGGTTTCTCCACGGGGGACAAGGACCTTCTTGGGATCCCAAGTTCGTCAAAAGCGTTGACAAACAGGAGGTTGAGGGCGCTCCCACTGTCAATCAGGGTTCGCCCGATCTTACGGGGCCCGATCCATGGCTTGATGCACAGTGGGAGTAGCGGCCCGTCGTAAAGCGTCTCAGGGTGATCCCTTTGATCGAATGTGATCGGGATTTCTGACCACCTCAAGAGTTGCTTGTAGGGCTCGGCGTTGTTTATCTGCCTCTCGACCATCTTGAGCTGGGACTTGGAGGTTCGGGTTGAACAGCCACCGAAAATTGTGGCGATCTCCAGATCTTCGGGGAGATCTGGCTCATCATCACAATCCATGTAGTTTGCCGCGCGAGGGTTGTGAGCTGCCTGGTCACGTGGAGCCCCCTGCTTCTGGCTCTCCTCCTCCTGCTTCTGCTTCTTGTACACCGTGCAGTCCACGAAGTGATGCTTCGTAGATCGGTGAATCGGGCAGTACATCGGGAGGTTATCCGGTTTGCCTTGGCGCCTGCGGGGGCTTGTTGTCCACGGCCATGATTTCGTTACCCTCGGTCTTGCGCTTCTTGTTTTTGTGTTTATTCTTCTTCTTGCCTTCCTCGGCTGGCTGGCTTTGTTCGGGCTTTCCGTGAACCCGTGCTCGGGCGTCCGCCATCTTGGCGGTTTCCTCCAGGATCCCGTATAGCTCTGCCACCATCTTCGGGTTTTTCTTGGCAAGTTTCCTCCGCCGTTCGCTCGTCTTTGCAACCTTGGTTAAAGGCCACAATCACCCGATCATCCACCATGTCAGGGATGGTGTTACGGGTGTCGCTGAACCTGCGGATGTAGTCCCGGAGGGATTCTCCAGGCTTCTGCACGCAGTTGAGCAGATCTCCCTCATGTCCGGGGCGTTTATAGGTGCCTTGGAAATTGGCTTCAAACGTCTCCCGGAGATGAGTCCATGACTTGATGCTGGCCTCGGGCAGGTTCATGAGCCACGTACGGGCTGATCCCTGCAGAGCAGTCAGCAAGTAGTTGGCTTTGACATAGTCGTCACCCCCGGTGGCATCGATGATCGTGGAATAGATCTGAATCCACTCGCGGGGGGTTGGTTGTTCCGTCATACTTCTCGATGTTAGTAGGACGAAACTTTTCGGGCCACCTGACCTTGCGCAGGGCTGGGGAGTACGCAAGGCATCCCCCGTGCCTGGTCGGGAGTCACGTGGCGGCGAATCTTGATGGGACCGATAGTAACCCTCACGTGCTCGGTAATCTCGATTGTAGTTGAGAGTTTCCCGAGCGTCGCGAGTGCGACGATTGCGCTCGAGTTGTGGCCTTATGTCGCGCCCCTCGTGTGGGCGATAGTATGGTCGTCCATTAACAGATCGAGATCGAACCGGCTGTGGTTCACGTGGTCTGTTTGACGGAGCTGGTGGTGCGGCAGCGGCGGCTTCGATGCGCTCTTTGGCCTTGTCCGCTGCTTCCCGAGCCTTCTTGGCTATGGTGGCCATTGGAGTCCCTTCGGCCATTGCTTCCATGGTCTCCAAGAGGGTTCGGATCTGCAGATTGTCCTGTTCGACGGCCCGGAAATCGTTGTTGAGATCTCGGGGAGCCAATGAGGATGCAACCTGCTGTGTACGGGTTTTAGCCGTTTGAAGTGTCGGTGCGTTGCTCAAACGTGGAGGAGGCACGGGTCGACGCGAGCTAGATGACTCGGCAACGGCCTCTGTCCCGTTTGCGTTTAGCACATGGATGCGGCGGTCTTCGGATTGTTCTGTCCCATTGCTAGATCCACTGTAGTCGAGATCCAACTGCGCAGTGCGATCTACAATGTCTTCAGGAGTTGGCTCCGTGAAGGTGGCGAAAACTTCCCGACCGGCGCATGTGAGATCGGGATCATGGATCCCTGTCATCTTGAGCTCATAGTCGCCTTGGTGCTCGAACACGAGATCTCCGAAGCGGATCTCCCGTGCAGGCACTAGATGGCGGTGAGCGTAGAGATCGGAAGCGGAAGTAAAACTCCCGATCGCTTCCGATTTGACCGAACTGGGCATGTAGGGCATCGAGGAACTCGACGCGTCGGCGATCCAGACCCCGTTGACGATCGGCATGATCTTTCTTCACGCAAGGGCCCCTACCTGGCGCTCCTCTGTCGAGGTTGTACTCGGCAGATATTTGTCCGGCAAGCACCCCGCTTCGTGCGAAGATTGATCACGGTGACGAACAGAGAGACACGGGATTTTTATACTGGTTCGGGCCCTCGAGATCGAGTAATAACCCTACGTCCAGTTGCTGCTTGTATTATTTCGTCGAATACAGATTACAATGCGTAACAAGTACCCTCGGGTGGATTGTCTAAGATTGTAGATCAATGGACATACCCTCTACGTACAGGACCCCCACTATTTATATCCAGGGAGACGTGCCTTACAAGACAAAACAGACCTAGACCTAGTAGGACTCTAACTGTCTTCGGGCTTTCCTTCTGCGATCTGGCCATCGTGTCTTGTTCGGAGTCTTGGTAGTCTTGGAGTCGGTAGTCGGTAATCCTCGTGATCGGGTACCTGGTATTATGGCCTCAACATGTATATTTTTTCAAGTATACCTATTAGGATCCATAGATATTGATACTATTGTCTATAAATTTTTATCAAGGTTAAAATAGTTTGGTTTGGGATAAAACTAGAATTGCACTCTTCATGAGAGAAGTGTGATGCAGGTGGATACGTGAACACCCTGCTTTAGATTTCATAGTTATTTCTGTCTATAAACATAAGGGTGTATTCGTAACTCATAATGTATGTACATGTTCACGGTGGCGGCACGTGTGTTTCTAGACGGGGCAAAGAGACAAATCGTGCGTGCGTCTTCCTCGTGATTGAGGAAAAGACAAGGCGTGTAAAATATCAACACACAGGTTGCTAAGAGACCAATAGGCAATCAATATTATTCGCGTAGAATATTACCGATAGCACTAGCAAACATTCCCTGACCTCATGTATTCCCAATGAGACCATGATCCAAAATTCTCTGGAACTATTTTCCAGCTTCGTTGTTAGAAGATAGCATATCTTAATGTTTCCCTGTAAACATAATGGAGTTCAGAATCTCCATCTAGTCTCAAAGCTAGGCTCAACTAATCTTCTCCTACGTCACTAACCCACGTGCTTCCTTCCTGCTCCTAGCTTTTGAACCACCGTACCCTTTGGTGGATAGGAATGGAGATCTGAAAAACACGACCTCCGATCCATCTCGATATCCTGTTGAACGAAGAACAGGGCATTTTCAACGATTAACAGGGGCAGCAGTCGTGCCAATAATGCCAAAAGGTACACAGCACTTTGCTCGAATCTGAGTCACCGCTCCCGAATCATGGCACAAAGAGAGTTGAAATCTGCCATCCGTCCATCCAGAAATGGCGGGATGCACTCATCATTAGCCACCGCCGAATGACGCCTCCCTCGGGTGAAGCAAGGCTTGGGAGACTCTTGCCTTGCGTTGCTCACCCCCCGGCTGCTCTGAACTGTCATGCGTGACGAACGACGGCACATATGGTTCGGCAGAAAGCAAGTAGAATCCGCCACCTTCTCGGTAATCACATGTCGAAATATAGACGATTCGCTCGCTGCTTAACTTTATCCCGCATCTTAAGTTCTTAACTGTAAAATTATACAGTGTCGAGGTAGATTATATCCGGTTCATCCTTTGAGAGTTTGAGTACCTTACCCTCCAACTGAGCCGCCTTCTATCTCTAGTTAAGCTGGCTAGATGTGAATGAATCTAGTACTGAACTGAACTTTTCTGACGAGATGAGCTGAACTGATCTGACCAGGAAAACAAACAGAGCGAATGGATTGTTATCGTAAAAGTTGTGAATGATAATCAGTCTTTAGCAGATTTCTAGAATTCCATTTGTGCGTCGGAAGTCTAGAACACGCAATTGAGTATAGTGCTACACTGCTACACCTAACCCATGACTAATCTATACTAATTGCCCATGCAGCGTCGAAATGGAAGCATATTGTAGCTTTAGAACCTTGACAAATGGTGGGCACACATCGGCAAAGCAGAGGTCAGACTGTCAACGAACGTAGAAAACCGGTCAGGAAGGAAAGCCCAGACTGAAGCCCGTCTTATCGTTCGCATATTTGGTGACCCCAGCGTTGAAACTCATGAGAAAAACCTCTCGAGCATAAATGCATGTGAACATCATAGCGTGCATCACTGAGAGTGTGAAGATGCAGCTGCCCAGCCAGCAGGGTACAGAAGGCAGGCCGGCTACGTTGCGCCTACGAGGTAGTGCGTGGTAGTAGCTGGCCAGCTGGGAACGTATACGAAGATCAACATTCAACAGTAGCTAACACACATCAGGTGGTGGACGACTGCAACTGTTGTCGATGACACCCAAATAGATTTGACCTATGCCTAGAAGATGACGCGCGTGCACAGTGAAGCCCACCTGGAAACATGCGTGAGGTCGAGAGCGAAGCTTTAACGTTTACTGTGCTACCTCGCGAGTGGAAAAGGTCCGACAACTGTGATCAAGACAATGCTTGAGGCCTCGAGGACTTAAAAGAAAGATCAAAGATCACAGTTCTCCCAAAGGCCGAAATCCACCGATGCTGCTGGCCCTGCAGATGAGATGGGCCCTTGTGATACTCCCTTGCCCTTTGTGGGCCTAATGGGCTTTGAGAAATCTGGTGCTGCTCTTCTGCACGACAGCACAAGGATCAGTATTTTCTGATCTTGTCCCCTCGAAAGAAAAAAGAAGGCATGAAAAGGCTGGACGGCGACCGATCGACCGCAGGAGCAACGTGAGCAATCAAATCTCTGATCACACTTTTCTATTTTCTTTCTTTCGATCAACAGAGACTTCAAAAAGCTGCACAGCGACCGACGGGCCCACATGAACAGCGTGATCCACCGATCGTCCCCGATCGCGGATCCTGCCCTTGTGCCCTCTTCGACCGGAGCCACCGATTTGACCATCATCGTGCTAATATCTGCCAAGGACGGAGGAGGAGGCATCGTCACTGGTCCTAATCACCGGCCGTCAGCCTCTTGCCTGCCGCCCCGTGTAGAAAAAATACCGGTGGTCCGCCCAAACCACGCCACAATTCCGTCGCTCGCCGCAGCTTTCACGTCGCCGGTGCCCTCCACGCAAGAGCACCATCATTGACATGGCAAATCAAGCATTCAAGCCTCTGTAATGATCCTGGGACCAATAATTGCAACATGACCTGTGCTGTGCCCTTGTGCCGTGTCCCGTCCCATGATAAGTATCCTCCCAATCAATCATTTTCTTCAGAAATTCGGGAGTCGATATTTTTTTTCCTACGCAACGGACGTGATCCTGGAAGTAGCAGAGCAGTAGCTGGCGTACACGGAACGGTTTTTATCTCCAGATGATTGGATTTTATCCGCGTGATCATTTGACGCTTCGATTCCGTGGCAGGCTGGAACTGCTGGTGCTCGCCGGGAGTTCCGCCGAGTCAAACACGTCAGGTTTCGACACGTGCCAGGAGCGAGCATTCGAACGATTGAACAGCCGCGACGCTGTACACTGCAGAGCCCCTGGTTCCTGCACACGTCTCGGCTCGAGTCGAGCTCCGAGTGGACACGTCGTGCCCCAGATGGAGGGCGCACGAGCAACGGAGAGAATCGTTCGGCGGCGCCGCGTCAGCGAGCGGACCGTGATCGGTTTGGGAGGCGCGCGTGATCCATGCGTTGCCGTGCGCCCGTGCCGAATCCACACCGTCACGGTCGCCGCGGTTATTATGGTGTGGCTCGGGTCGCGCGCGTAACGTAATCCCTTCAGGGCTGCGCGTAGCACCACAAGTCACGGCACGGCCATCCCCCGGCAGCTCCAGGTGGGGGCGAATGGGGCGGTGGAGGCTAGAGCGTACGTGGCGGGATCTGCGGCGATGTGCGGCGCTTCCTGCCAAGGTCCAAGGGCATGTTTGGATACAGGTGCTAACTCATTAGACGGTAGAAAGAAGATAACGAGTGCTAATAGAAACAGCCTGGGTAGGAAAGACGCAAAGGACAGCAGCAGCGCTAGCAGGTAGCAGCAGATGCACAGACAGGAGCGCAACAAGCAAGGCAAACAGCAGGGGCAAAAGTGGCTTTCTCAGCAATGTGGTGTAGAAGCAGTAAATAAGGCCAACGTGGCCATGCTCTTCCCGGTTGTACACTGTGGGGGTGGGTAAGAGTTAGAGCAAGTATTACAATCGGCTGCGAGCGGGTGAAATCTGACGTGGAGGAAAGAGAAACGAGGAGAGAGAAGGAAGCGGGCGTCTCGCCAGACGCCGGGCGCAAGCGGGCGTACCATCGCTGATTGTGGGATCGGGTGAATCAAACCGCCGGCTTCCAGCCCGCAGCCGGCGCACACTACAACAAATATGGCATTTTATAACATTTTATTTTTGTCACAGAAAGCTATTTTTTTGTCACATTTGATAATCTATGACACTCGCATGACGAAAATTCATTCGTCATCTATACCCCGTAATAAAAGGTATTCAATGACGAAACAACTTTTTTCGTCATAAATTTTTTGACGGCTCTTCTATCGTCACTAATTTATGACGACAATTTTTCATCATTAAAGACCTCTAAAACGTCACAAAATCTTCTATGAGGATGATGTACAGTGACGTGGCAACACTTTCATGACGATTTGGATCTGACGTGGCATTAGTTTTGTGACGATTTGATTCGTCACAATACTAAATGGCCCATTAGGTGGGTCAATTTGGGTCCATTTTTTCAATACATGTACAGAATGTCAACACAATATATTAAAAATATCATCACATGAAACTCATCACATACATACAATCTAATTTAAGCAAACACCATACATCTGCCTCTTCTATTTCTACTACTACCAAAACCATTGGGAGAACAAAAGCACTACACTTATTAATACCACAGTGCCATCAAGTCATGTCTTTGTTGCTGCTCACACCCAAATCGGAAGCATGAGATTCAGTACCTGACAGTAAAGGACCAGAATTTTACATAGTAGAAGAATCAATATAATCGGATACATATATTTGCAATACATAGAATCAAGATGCAAGCATTTGATATATCGTTTACTGTACAATAATTGGTAGATTTGGTCAACATGTTCAACATTTCAACACGAGGAACTAAATATTGTCAATGTAACACCAGAAATTAACAACAAGGGATCAAGTCCTAACACAACACCTATTGCTAATGCGCTAGGCAGTCTCTAGGCGGTGACCCTCCGCCTAGAGCCTAGGCACGCCTAGGCGTTTTCTAGTATGTGTAAAACTGTAGTTAATAAATACAATTTACTAACTTTGAACATATTTCGTTGACTTCTTTCAGAGTGGCATTGCAGCTAGGTGCAAGGAGATTAGGAGTGTTGTTCTAGTCTTCTAGAGCCTAAAACTAGCACTGCAAATTTGTAAAAGTAGCTAGATGATGGGTCTATACTAGTTAGGGCTGTTAGGCAGTAGGCACACAACTGAATTGTATTCAAGTTTGGTGGCAACCATTATGCAGAACTTGTGATGTAATGGAGCTTGCTACTTAATAAAAAAATGATTGAGTACTGAATCTGAAGGTCTACTGCATAGTGCTAGTGCATACCTTGATCTTTATTTGATCATTTCAGTTTCCCTTGCCCAGCTGAACTATCAAATGTCAACATCTGATCATAAATCATGATAGAGACAAGAATATGAGAAATGACAAACAAATAAAATTACAGAATAAGAACTGGCTGATAAAATAAATTGGAAGGAACTTATCTGAAATTCTGAATGCTTCCAGTCCCAGCTCTACCAAACAGCAACTCTTAATTCTTATGTCACACAAATAGTGAAATAGAAACAACACACAGCAAGCAGACAATAAGAAATTAGAACAGCTGGTTCATTACATGACAATTTCATAAATAAAGTTCTTGGTTCAGACTTCAGGCACACAACATAATTAAAGATAAACATCACAGATACATTGATACACTGTCTTCAATACAGATTGCTCAATTTTCACTCATCATCCTCATCATCTTCAAACTCAAAGCTAGTTTAGATGATTACCAGCTAGTTTATCAGGGAGTTAACAGCTCAGAGCTCGAATGGCTAGTCTACAAGCACTCTGTTGTTCAAAGCAAGCACTCTGTCATACATAGCAATAATTTCAGTACTCAGATGCTTTGATTGATATACTCTGTACAAATAATTCCAGTACTCAGATGCTTTGATTGATATACTTCGTACAACATATTGACTCATTTGTTTAATCCATTTAACCATGAACATGTGCAAACATTTTTTATAAGGACAGATAACTGGAAAAGGTAAACAATAAGCCACATGAGGGGTTTAGTAACAGGTGTGAGCATAGGCCTGTTGCAGCCAAGACAAAAAGAACTTTATCATACTTAGAGCAGAATAAAGAATACATTCTTGCCTCTGGATCTAAATAAAATTAGGAGGCACACCCTTATCGTATATTTTTAAATTTGTAAAGGACAATTGTTCACACATCACTCAGGTTATCTAATCAATGATGTGCTAGAAAATGATTTAATCATAACAATAGGCATGAGAGTACCATGTGGCTTGCTATATAGGGAGGAAAATGCCACAAACACAAGCATCTGTTCATTTGTCAGTTCTTTTATGGTTGAGCGTACAGACAAGACAATAACTGAGCTCTACATTTTGCACAATTGTTCCCCTTCCTTTGCCAGCCGCATTGCCTCTGGTTGTAAAGCACTAACCAGAAAAATACTCCTCAAATTTATTTCACAAGCAGATAGTAATTTTTGCTATTGCAAAATATTTCCATATGAAAAATCTGGGCTAATCTAATTCAGGAACAGAAGCAGAAAATTCAGAATTAACCGCAATCCACAGATCCATCTCAAGTTATCAACCACATCATCACATAGACCTAGCATTCAAGAAATCTAATGATTGAGTCTACAAAGAACATCAAACAAGAAGGGGATTTGAGAGACATGCGAGAAGGGGGAGATATCTCGCATGGGGAAGAAGAGAGGCAGGACTCACCAATCTAGGGGGCGGTGGTGCTGCGCGTCGATCTTCTCGCGAGTGAAATAGATGGTGGGCATCCTCCTCCTCCTCGTGTCCTTGTGCTTCTCCTCCGATGGATCTTGTAGTTGCCTGAAGAAAGAACAAGAACTGAGTCTAGGGTTAGGGTTAGGAGAGAGATTGCGTTGTGTATGTATACCAGGGAGAGAGGAGGTGAGAGGTGGAAGGAGCAAGGGCTCACCATCGTGTGGTCGCCGACAAATCTGCTTGCGTGGAGAAGGAGCGGCGGTCGCCGCGCTGCGTGGGCTGCAGCGGTGGGGAAGAAAGAGAAGGCGTCGGAACGAAGACGAATCGAGGCGCGGGGAGGAGCGACCGAATCGAGGGCGAATCACCAGCATCAGAACCGCGGTGGGGCGAATCACCGGCCTTGGTGCCGACGATGCGGAGCCGCTGTGGTTGCTGCGCCGCAGATGCACGAGAGGAGAGGGGCAGCGCGGGTGCTGGGCGAGAGAGAGGTTGCGGATGACATATAAGTTAGGGTACATTTGTCCCCTTATTTATTTCGAATTATAGAAACACATAAAAAAGGTGCCTTATAAACTACGTTCAAATATCAATGTCTAGTGCAGTGGCAAGGCACCTGTTTCAGAACTGTAAGACCAAAGTTCGAACCTCTCAGTGCTACTTTTTTTTTGGAATTAAAACTTTTTTCTATTTTTCCAATTTTCATAAGTAAATATTTTTTGGAATTAAAACTTTTTTCTATTTTTCCAATTTTCATAAGTAAATATTTTTTGGAATTAAAACACGAGTATGTATATTTTTTGGAATTAAAACACGAGTATGTTGTTTAAAAAAAAGGGTTAAGGTTTTTTTTAACCCATAATGGACTGAACATCCTAAGAGGATAATTTCATAATATTAATATAACTGTGTTACTAGCCTAATGGTAAGGCGAGAACCTCCCTTATGCGACATCCTGGTTTTGAACCCCTTAGGCGCCGCATTTTGTTTTTTTAAAAAAATTGAACTTTACATTTGCCATGTGGCATACAGAAATTTAAACAACAAATCGTGGCATGAACGGGTAGTGGTCTAGTGGGTGGTTGATCTAGTGAACAACTAGCTCAATGGTAAGCATGCATGAAAGGGTTAATCGGTAGATCTCAGGTTTGACTTTTGTGTGCGCATGATTTTTTATCAGTTTTTGTTCTTTTATTTATTTATTTTTGCTTAAAAAATGGTGACGAAGTTTTGGCTTGATGACAAAATGAAATTCGTTACGTTTTTTTGGCATTGGACTAGTTTATGACGATTTCTCGTTAGTCTTAGTGACGAAACCTCATTTTTGTCACTAAGTTATGCTGCTTCATACAGAACGTCATAAAAGCTACCATCATAACGACGAATAGACCTAATGTCATGAGATATTTGTCACAAAAGGTGGTATTTGTTGTAGTGGCAGCAGCGGGCGCGTGGGCGCACATGCAGCCGGCTGGCCGGCTGGGTTATTAGCCCTGCCCTTAAAAGATTCTTCAACTCGGTAGCAAGCTTCTTAGCCGGTAATAGGAATTAAAAAACTATTCTCTCTCTCTCCTCTGAACACATCTGCATGCCTCTGCGCCTCTTGCTGCTGGTGTCGTGGTGCACTCGCGGGACCCATCTTACTTCTCCCCTCAATACATAGCCACTGTGTGATTTCACTAGGGATGGCACCCGCGGATTCGGGTGCGGGTTTAGTGAAAACCCGCCCGCAGCCAAACCCACGGGATAGAAAAAAACCCGCCCACGAGAAACCCGCGGGTGGATTTGTACACCCGCACCCGCACCCGTCGGGTTTCGGGTGGGTTTCGGGTGCCCGCGGGTCTGGGAGCATCACATGCACAAATGATGAATTTGAACATGGTTTAAGTGATTTCACAGTTTTATTTTTACACATATAATTTTCAACTATCTAGTAGTATAAAAATTCTAATTTCCGTAGTCTCCGAATAAACATATAATCAAATAGAGGTCTCCAAATCAACAAATAAAAATTCACAGACAACGATATACATTTAAGTTTTACAATGCAGTCAATAGGGATGAAAACAACATGGTCTCCAAATCAACAAATAATCAAATAGATAAACTATTACAACTATCATTCAAATTAATGTATGAGAGATCTTATATTGCTTCCATTTGTATTTAGATGCAACCACAATCAATAATCTGTAGTGCTTTTTACAGTATATGCGAGCGGGTGCGGGTGTACCCGCGGGTGAAATTTCAGACCCGCACCCGCACCCGCGAATCTCGGGTTCGGGTGCGGGTGCACCCACGGGTGGAATTTTGAACCCGCACCCACACCCGTCGGGTCCAAAACCCACGGGTACCCGCACCCGCGGGTTGAATTGCCATCCCTAGATTTCACTTAACTCTTTACTACTTTTGTGGGTCCCTCCGTTGCTTACTGCTCTAACAAGATACATTGCGGCTGCCCTACCCGTTAGCCCTGGACCCAAACAGCTATGTGCTAAAGTTTAGCAAGCAAAATTTTAGCCCTCTAAACTTTAGACATTAGCATTAGGCAATCAAACAGGGCCAAACCCACCAGGCAACAGCGTATGCCCCGCAACGCTCCCATCCTCAGCTTTTCAATTCAGAATATCCGGTGGAAAACTTTAGCCTCTAGAGCCGGACGTAGTATTTTTGCAAACACATTCCTGTGTGCTGATTTTCCAAATAATGTACCGGAGCATGTGTTGCAAACTTGCATATAGTGTTCTGAAAGTAAAAGGCCTTCCTGCATTATCCTTGTTTTCATCCAGCATTTCAACTGCAAAATAAGTAAAGTTTTTTTTTTTGAGAGGAAGAAGTAAAGTTTTTTTTTTTTTATGAACGGCCATACCGCACAGGATAAGGCCAAGTTCGCAGTCGCGGTCCACTAGGCCCGGTCCAGGTCAGCCGAATCCTCTGGAAACCGTGTCCTCCCGGGAGCAGTTTAAATACGCTACTCGCGACCTTCCCAGCCGAATCGCAGTCACCATTCCCCAAGTACGAAACCTTCACACACGCTCGTCTCCGGATTTTCGCCAAATCCACCGCCCGCAGGCGCTGCAGCCTGCAGTGCAGGATCCAAGGTTCCGCCGCGTCGTCCCGCCCGCTTCGATTGGGTCGCGTGTGCGATAGGAAGTTCGTCATACACCTCGCGGTTTTTCTAGTTTCTGATTCTGATTTGTGTGCGCTTAAATTTTGTTGCGATCGATCGATCTGTTTAGGTACGTGAGATTGTTTTGATTGCTTGTGGATGCGCGTAGATGATGATGAACTGATACCGTCTAATTGTTTTGATTTGGTTATGGTGACTAACTGCTCGGCTTGATTGCGGATTGAGATGACTGATTGTTTGATTTATTTTTGGTACGGTGGAAGATCAGTTACATTTGACAATTGATTGATCGTGCAAGCTGTATAAAATGTCTATCCCCTTAATTGCTTTGCAACCACTGCATGCGTCTGATTCGTTTGTTCTGAACTTTGATCTGACAGCTTTGGGTGCCTATTTGAGATGAGATTGAAGATTCTGAGAGTTCTGTTTGCTGATCTAGGTTCGTGTTCATGTTGTTTGCGTTGTTGATGGATGGCCAGTACTTCTCTGGTACCTGGGGATTATTGTTCCGCGATGCATATGGGTGATTACGTGCGCAAGACAATGGGCTAGAATTTAGCATTGCCTGTGTGAAAGTTGTCTCAGTGAACTTTTTGCATTTAGAAGTTCAGAACTTATGTACTGCCCTAACTAACACATTCTATGATGACTTCCATAACCAATAATTACTGCATATGCTTTTCGTGAAAAATATTTCCTGCATATGCATGCCTCACTTTTGTTGCCCTATCATCTCTCCTTGTTGCACAATACTATGTCCTTTTTACTCCATCATTGGCCCGTCCTTAGCAAATATTATTTGACAGAAGTCGAAAGCTGCAGTTCTTTTGTTTAAAGAGAAGGGTGAATAAATTTTAGCAACGTAATGAGGGAAAGGTATCATCTTTTGGTCAAGTTCCTTAATGTGCCCCAGTTATACACAGCCGAATATGGGAAGGTGCAGTTTGTGGACTACTGGCAGACTATTGATTTCTGTATTCCTTGGGAGAGTTTTAGGGAGGGCATTTCTCTTATGCAGGTCGTGTAAACGCTGGTGATCTGAGATGATATATATTCAGTTGGGAAGTAGACATAGGTTAAATTTCAGGTTGAACGGATGAAATCTTGAATAGAATCATAGGATGATGCATTTAAGAGGCATGCTGGTTTTCTCCAAGGTATTTGTTATCGAAGAATCAAAGGATTGAAAATCTCTTATGGATAGAAGTGCTTGTTAACTAAAGATTTTGAAGATGAAGCTGATGTCTGCCAGAGGTAGGCTTCCTTGAAATCTAACGTCTTAATGAACCTTTCAGCGTATAACATCGTGCACGACTGGTGCATGCTAACACGTCGAAACGTTATCTCAAAAGAATCATGTTTCTTTTTTTCCCCTCCATTTCCTGGCATTTGATGCTATGACGTGTTCCTCTTGCCAGAGAATGGGTCGACAACGCAGTAAATTTGGTGCAGATGGATGCAGTTTTCGAATTGCTTGGGAGTTCTCTGGAGTCTGGATGGATACCTATCGAGTAGTGTAATTCCACTCTTGGCTCACTGTCCAGATAGTTAGTGCTATCTGTGACTGTTGGGTGATCAGTTTATTGAGATTTTGCCGGTTGGAGCTGTTCAGCGTTGCTTTCATCTTTTGTGATGCCTGGTCTTCGGCAGTATATGGCATTCCAGAACTGTGCGCAGTGGTTTCCTCAAATTTAGGACCTCTGACTGCATTCTGTATTGAGAACAATCCTGCTAAATACAAAATACTTGCAGGTATTTGTGTTGTGTTTGCAACTTGATAGCATTTAGCGGTGAGAAAAAAAAGTCAAGATGGGCGCATTGGATCTACACCTTGAGTCTGCTTTGGCTCAACATGGACAAGCCAAGCTAAATGTGGAGGAATATACCAAGGGCTCAGTGCTATCTGATGGAAATTACAACACAGAAAAGATCGATGGTTCAAATCCTGATGATTATGAGAATTTTGAGAAAGGGATAATGCAGTTTGGGTATGTTCTTCACTTAAATCTTTGGCTGTCCTGTCTATTTGGTATCTGCTTGGAACATTGACTTCCTTAATACACATTGTTTTCTGCGGTAACAAGCATTTGAATGGCAGGTGTCCACATTACAGAAGGAGATGCCGCATACGAGCTCCATGCTGCAATGAGATTTTCGATTGTCGTCACTGCCACAATGAAGCTAAGGTATCTTTTTTAGAGTTGTCAGTGTGAGAGGCAAGTTATTAGAATGTGCAGTTATGTGACTTTGCATCATGTTTTCTGTGGTTTAATTTAGGAGCCAATAATCAAATTTCTTTGTGAGCATTTTTACTTAAAATGGCCATTTGTATTCATGTGATCTTACTAACTTTGAATATCTGATGACACACAATATGGTATCTGTGATCTTACTAACAGTGAACAGTCTGAAAACACAAACAATATTTTTGAGAAGATTATGATAATAGATTAGTACTTGGTTCTTCCTCTAGGTAGTGTTGTACTTTTGTGGAGTAGTAGCTTGATGTCTGCTCAATTCATACATGGCTGTTGCAACCTGTAATTCTATCCAAAATCTGTAGTTACTTATTTTTCTGTTCTTATTTTATTGTTTATATTGCAGAAATGGTCTTCCCTAAAATATTTTCGCGTTATATTGTATGCCTGAGTGCCCCCAGTATTGTTTTGAACTTTGGATCATCTTAAACATAGGAAAACTGATACAGTTTGTACTCGATTGACAGAATTCCATTAAAATCGATACAATGAAGAGGCATGAACTTCCACGCCATGAAGTGCAGCAGGCAAGTTTGCCCTCTAGGCCTACTACCCTTTTGCTTGCATGTTGCTTCTGCATTTGACTGAGTTAATATTTTTCTGTCTGCCATCAGGTTATATGCACGTTGTGTGGCACTGAACAAGAGGTGTGTGACTTAACCTTTGCTACTGCTTTGTTGCATGCCAAATGTATGTCATCTATATACGACTATATCATCATGATATTTTTTCTGCTGCCAGGTACGACAAGCATGTATCAATTGTGGTGTATGCATGGGGAAGTACTTCTGTGGATTGTGCAAGCTCTTTGATGATGATGTTAGTAAGAGAAAGTTTGCTATTATCTCTTCTGTTCTCTTGATGTATATGTTGGAGTATGTCTTGCTAAAGCTTCTGTTTCTGATTTCAGGTTTCTAAAGAGCAGTATCACTGCAATGGATGTGGAATATGTAGGTACGTATGTGACAATTTTTCCAAGGGAACATTAGTTAAGTCTAAAATATGGAAAATAATACTTCAATTTTGACTTGTTTCCAGAATTGGAGGGAGGGAGAATTTCTTCCACTGCTCAAAATGCGGTAATGCCTCATGTGATTTTTGCAATATATGCAATGTGTCCAATATATGCAATGTGATTTTTGCTTCTTAATAGGTTTGATATTTCTCTGAATTTGTATGGACTATATGTTTCTCTGCATGCAATTTCCATTATGCCATGCGGCATGCAATGGAGCTATATGAATATAGCCTTTTAATGACAAGTTGCATTCTTTTGTAACTAGCTGAACATTGCTGTAGAATAATTTGGAACTGGAAGTTACACTTCCTAAACTCTATTTGGCTAACTGTCAAACTGAGCGTTCTACAAATATTATTTTTCTTTGTCAGACTATATTATTATTCGCTAACTGTCAAACTGAGCGTTTTTACAAGTAATTCTGCATTTTTTATAATTCTTGCGCACTTTTGGTCAAGTGGTATGGCATATCACTGTTTATCTGTTTCATGTAGGATGTTGTTATTCAGTTGTGCTGAAGAATAGTCATGCATGTGTTGAAGGAGCAATGCATCATGACTGTCCAATCTGCTTTGAGGTAGGTGCTCTGCGCTTTTTGAATGTTCAAGATGTTGAGGATTATCTTTTCGCTGAATTGTTAACAGTCTGTTCTGAATTCTAATATTATAAAAAGTCATGAAAATAAAGATATTAAATTTGACTAATCCTGTTTCATGAATTTCAGTACTTGTTTGAGTCGACAAATGATGTTTCCGTCCTGCCATGTGGCCATACCATTCATGTAAAGTGCTTGAAAGAAATGGAGGAGCACTGCCAGTAAGTTGGTTCAGCAAGCCCCTTCTGTCCTTTATTTACTATAATAACTAGGTTTTGACCGACTAAAATGAATCTCCAGGTTTGCATGCCCACTTTGTTCCAAGTCGGTTTGTGACATGTCCAAGGCGTGGGAGAGACTCGACATGGAGCTAGCAACTCTGTCCGATTCTTGTGACGACAAAATGGTAACGTTCTTTTCACCAATAACACCATTGACTGTAGCCGTGACATTGTTGTGTGTACTGGGGTGGAAGGATAGAAATGTGTGATCCCATGAAACCTGTCCTAAAGCCCATAATTCTGGATCCTTCCTGAGTGCTGGTAGATATAACTTGGAGGTACGATAGAACCTGTTCTGAACATTCCTAATTATCGTATTTCCTTGTAGGTCCGCATATTATGCAATGATTGCGGGGCAATATCAGAGGTGCAGTTCCATTTGATCGCGCACAAGTGCCAGAATTGCAAGTCATACAACACCCGTCAGATCTGAAGAAATGGGTTCTTCTGGTGTTTCTGCATTCTTCAAGAAACTTGATGGCGCCTCTCGCGTTATCTGCTGAGCTCTCGGGCGGTGGCTGGCGGGGTTCCATTGGATGCTCCTGCGGAAGCAAATCGCTCGAGACTATATTTACCTGTGCTATTAGGTGCTTCTGTCTTTTCCCTCCACTCGCTCCGTGATTCCATCGCCTTGGCTATATTTCCTGTCAGTTCGAGATTGTATTATTGGAGATCATAGATAATTGCTCGAGCTTGTAGCTGGAAGTTGATTGATGCAGGTGTCTCTATCCTTGTTTGGCAAGGATGAGGGTCTCTAGTTGCGCGTCAAGTCTGTACCCATGTTATCCATGTTTAGTAATTTTTTTGGTAACTACTATTAAGTTGGTACTTGTACGTTTTTGCTGCTTGCTTTTCCAGCTTGCAGCTTCATCGGTCGGAGTCATTTTGCATTCTCGCCCGTTGGATTCTTGAACGACTTCGGTTGTACGAGCTCTGTTTGGTACAGGCACAGTGGCCGTGTTCAGATCGGCAGGACAATAAATTGTCTCCAATGAATCTTGCATGCATGAAGTACTAAATGAAGTCTATTTACAAAATCTCGCCACAGATGAGTGCAACTTTACGTGATGAATCTAACGATCCTAATTAATTCATGATTTCATACAGTAATACTACAGTAATCATTCTCTAATCGTGCGGTCAAAGACCTCATTAGATTGAAAATGCATCTAGGCCCCCATGTGGGTTTTGGTGAATTGTATGACAAAACGATTAAAGGACTAACTTGTTTGCTTAAGACTATGAGCAGGTTTTTATTTGTACATTCATGTTGTGATATCGAATTATATATGAAATGAATGTTCTTTGGCTCATAATGAGAAAGGCAAGCAAGTGTGTGATCTCTTTGTGCATAAATAATGAATGACAAGCATGAGTGTTGATATATTTTGGACAAGTCAACAAAGGTATATCTATGTGGTTCCAATCTATGAGAAAGCTTGTTGATATATGAAGGGATCATTCAAAGTGGAAATTGCAAGGCTTCATGCATTTACACCAAAGGGACATATGCTTATGTGATATACGTTGGTCTCATTGTTGGAAGCTTGCAATGGTTTGAATGTACTTTGTCAATCAAGAACAAGCATTTGAAGAGTTCTTTCAAATGGGATTTCAAAATGATGAAGCAAAGCTAAACTCAATGTGGCAAGGGTAAGTGGTGAAGAAATCAACCGAGATGACTAGAGCGAGGGACTAAGCAAGCTTTGGCTAAGCGACGGCTTTCCATGTATGCAAATTGCTAAGGTGAAGTATCTAGGTCCGTGGGGTTTCGAAGAACCATATCCAAGCTTTATTAAGGAAAGCAATGCAAAGCATCAATTAGTTGTGATTGATAAAATGGAGGGACTTAAGGATTCAAATACACTTTGTCAATGGATGATGGAAAATCCTAAGTCACTAGCTCAAGTATGGAATTGCTCAAGAAAGTTAGCAATGTTGAAAGCCCTCAAGTTGACAACTATCAAAGTATGGCATTGATCAAGACTTGGAAACTCAAGAGGATGTCTTTGTGTTTATATTTATCCTTGAGTATAGATACGCCGTATTATCAAGAGGGATGCAACATTTGCTTATTGATAAATATCAAAAGTGCTCAATAGTTGACCCATGTGAGAATAGCCTTGAGAGAGACACAGAGTGTGTTAACAAATCCCAGATCATCTAACATTGTGTGGTTTTATCCTTGGATGAAACCTTGAGCTAATTTGAGGGGTTTTGGGACACACTCAGCCTGACCGGTCTGACCGGTCTGACCGGTGCAAGCTCTAACGGCTAGTTTTTCAAATCAGCTCTGCCTGACCGGTCTGACCGGTCTGACCGGTCACGACAGATTCTCCAACGGCTAGTTTTTGTGTGATGGGGTATTTATACCCCTCAGCCCCCCTCTTGATGGGCTGCTGCTTCCACACGACTTTGACACATTCCAGAAGCCAGGAAAGCCCTCCCCAACCTCTCTTTGTGAGATTTGTGTGATATTTGTGATATCTTTGAGTTGGGTTGAGTGAGCAAGATTGAGTGAGCATTAGAGAGCAAAACAAGAGCAACCATAGCTTGAGCACTTCGATTCGCTGTCAAGAAAACAATTTGAAGCATTTGTTACTCTTAGAGGTTCTTCCTCCTAGACGGCAAGGTGTCGCCCGGTGAGCTACCAAAGTGTGTGGTGAGCCTCGGGATTGTTTGTGCAGGTTGTGCTTCACCTCCGAAAGGGAAGAAGCAAACTAGTGGAAGGAGGAGATAGCTTGACCTAAGTGGTGGTCGCATAAGTTTCCTCAACGGAGAGTAGGATTCACCGTACCTTGGTGGTTGCTTGGTGCGAGCGGTGAATCCGAACTTCGGGAAAACAACTCCTTGTGTCTCCGTTGTGGTTTGCCTCACTTGTTGATTTCTAGCATATTTTTGTGCTTCCGCTTCGATCTACTTGGGTGTGCTTATACTGTGCGCAGGGATAGTTTTGCCTTGCTGAATTTCATCTACAGAAGCTGATCACCAAGTTTGGTTCGTGCTAGAAGTCAAGAAGAAGCTCGAGCTGCTGTTTTGGTTTTGCTCTGCAAGGCACCGGTCTGACCGGTGTGGAGCACCGGTCTGACCGGTCACCCCCTGGCAGCTAGAGCAAAAAGGGGAAAAGTTTGATTTTGCGGTATATCGCCTATTCACCCCCCTCTAGGCGACATCAAGGTCCTTTCAATTGGTATACCTCTAAGCGACATCAAGATCCTTTCATATATTCGTCTCGCGAATTTGTCAGAAGTTGTGAAAGTAGTTTTGTAAACTGATTTTATTTAATACCACTAATTAGTGGTCAAAATAGAGATAAAAAAATTGATCCTACATCTCAACACGGCCAGGACGACAGTACACAGCTCTGAGGTCTGCAGCTTGCTGCTGACGCCTGCAGATCTGCAGCGCTGCAGCTCAGATGGCGTACGGTTCCGTGTGAGCTCAGCTTTTGACTTCTCAAACTCCTCTGTTCACCCTCACTGGGGGTGTTTAGGCCATGTTTAATTCCATAAGTTTTTTCATCACTACTAGTGGAGATGCACGTGCCCAGGCACGTGTTAAAAAAATACAATATATAAAGTACATTTTTTTACATTGTTAGACAAAGATAAGATTAAAGAGATTAATTATTGCTGTCAGATGCTGTCAACACAAAGAAAATTGAGCATAGCCAATTATTGGTGTCACTCCCTCCATGATTTTATTTGTATAGTGGAGATGCACATGCCACAGGCATGTGTTTTTAAAACATAGTCAACAAAAAAAATCATATTCATATAAAATATACAAAACGATAGTTATTTATAACAAAGATGTAATTGGCAATAATCAAATTTTAGAAAATAGATTCATCAATCAATAATCAATAATAATAATAATTTTTGTCTCTTATAAATATGTAACACACTATTTACCTAGCATTATTTTATAATATAAAATAGATCTAGTAACGAACCATTTAGCATCCGCTAATATTTAATAAAAAATAATCACTATTACAACTAACTCAATCCACCAATGAATTTCTTTTTCCTGCACTAATTAGCTCCACCTATGATTTTCTCTCTCCCTCTCATAACTTGATATACATGTAAATTCCCTCTTTTCTCTCTCTACCTCTCTTGACTCAATACACATGTAATTCTCTCTCCCTCGGCTCCTAGTTTGATCCGCCATCGGCCTCTCTCCCTGTTGTAACTCGATACGCTCGTAATCTAACTCTCTCACATACTCTCTTAGCAAACTCATTCCACCTGTGTTTCTTCCTGTCTTTCTCCCACCCTCTCTACCTCTTCTAAATCAATCCACCTATGATTTATTCAGCTTCTCTCACTTCCTCTCCTAGACTCGATCCACTTGTGATTGTTTTTTTTCCTTCTCTCCCCCTCCCTCCCTTTGGAAAAGTGTTGCTAAATTTCTCCCTTCGTCCATTTGATAGATTCACCTATAATATCTCTCTTCCTACCTCTCCTAATTCTATACACATGCAATTATCCCTCTCTCCCTCATCTCCTAATACACATGCAATTATCCCTCTCTCCCTCATCTCCTAGTTTGATCCATCATTGACCTTTCTCTCTCTTAATTTGATCCCCTCATAATCTCTCACCCCCTCTTCCTCTACTAACTCAGTCCACATATGATTATGACAGGAATCATAGCTGGTAGCGATAAAGGAAAAAAGAAATTTCTCGCGATAAAGGGGCCACCAGCTGTGCGCCCAAAGTTTGTTCCTCCATGGTACTGCATCAGATTCAGAACATGCAAAAGTGGTCACCACAGCTATAACTGCATTCACTGCAACGGCATTACCGGTGTGACCAGCATGGACTCCTTAGTTCTTACCATGTAGTAGTTCACAAAGGAGCCTCCCTTCTGAATGAACCGTGCCACGGCAAAGGCAAGGTCCTCCACAGGCATGTGAGGCACCACACCTCCGAACTTCGTAAACCTTTCGACATGGTAATATGGCAAAATTAGGCAACTCTGAACAATCGTTTTCACAGGATCAACATGACTTGGGAATAAATCGGATCAAGAGAAGTACCATCCGGTCCAGGCCTCAGTCCATATGGCCGGCTTGTACTTCTTGTCCGGGGAGCTCCCAGTCGAAGTGGAAGAGGAGGCTGGCGAGACCGAGCTCCATGACGGCGAGGCCAAGCGCTATGCCCGGGCAGATCCTCCGGCCCGCGCCGAACGGCACGAACTTGGAAGTCCGTGCCCCTGAAGTCCACCCCCGCCCTGGCGCCGCCGTCCTCGAACCTCTCCTACCGGAATTCCTCGGCGTCGGGGCCCCAGCTCGCGGCGTCCCGGCCGATCGCCAACGCGTTGACCAGCACCATGGCGCCGCCGGGCACGCCGTAGCCGAGCACGCCGTGCGTCTCCTCCTGGCACTCGCGCGGGAGCAGCAGCGGCACCGCCGCGTGCAGCCGCAGCGTCTCCTTCTGTCCTTCATCACCAGCTGCAGGTAGCGCATCTTTGGGAGCGCCTCCTCCGTCACACGGCTCTCACCTTCGAGAACAAGACGCACTTCGGCCTGCGCCTTGTGCAGCGCCGCCGGGTGCCGCATCAGCTCCGCCATGGCCCACTGCAGCGTGGTCGCCGTCGTCTCGCTCCCCGCACCGAAGAGATCCTTCGGCCGTGACGCAGCATCCGGGAAATAAAATCTTGTTAGTTTCGTCAGGTGTTGAACAAATTGCAGAATGGAACTTGGTTTTTTTCTGGAAGAGATTGGTGAATGGCGACAATCTTATTACGATGATCACGGCGCGGACGGTGCCCATGTAGTCGAGGGGAACCTGCAGGCTGCCCTCCTTCTGGACCCGAAGGAGCACGTCCAGGAGGTCTTCCTCCTCGCTGCCGGCGCCGGCCGCCCTCCTCTGCCGGTGTTCCTTGATGACCCCGTCCATGAGCCGGGTCATCTCGCCCAACGTACCACAGGGTCAGGGGCGCAGTAATCCCACGCAACGCATCGCTGCAGCTGCGCCTGGGCGCAGCCCCGCCGTCGCCGGCGCCCATGGCAGCCGAGCATGGTCCGGCCCCGTAGCTAGACCGCCATCCACGCCGTTGGAGCACACGCCATTGGAGGCAGGGCCTCCATCCTACCGCGAGAGGCGGGGCCTCCATCCTACCGCGAGAGGTCGCAGCATGAGGCAGACTGCCACTTGCGTTGGCTTGGTAGGGTGGGGACCCAGCTGCCGCTGCCGCTACCTTGTTGTTGCCTGGTGATGAAGCGGGGCAGGAATCAAGACCTCCGAGGTCCGGCAATGGAGCGACGCCACCCTCCCTCCTCCGCCGCCCCTCGCCGTGATCCCCCAATACAATCCCCCGCCCCTCCGCTCATCTCCGTGGCCCCACGACGACACGCGCGATCGCCATGGCGGACTGGATGGGGCTCCACGAGGACCTGCTCGACCTCGTCGTCGTTCGCCTCGCGTACCTCGACCTCCCCTGCTTCTGCGCCGCTTGCGCCTCCTGGCGCGCTGCCGCCGCAGCCTTCGCCGCCGGCCGCGGCTAGCCCCGGTCCGACTGCCCCTGGCTGCTCCTCTTCACAGATGTCGCGGCGGACGTAGGCCGCTCCCGCCACCGGAGGGCGCAGGCCGCTCCCGCCTGTCGCCTCACTCCCACTCGTCGCCCGAGTCAAGGGCCTCCAGGTCCAGCATCGCGATGGCGGCGTCGCCCCCGTCGATGGACTGATCCAGAAGGTCGTCTCGGTGCCCACCCCGGGCGGCGTGCATCAACGCAGCTTCTTGGTGGAGTCCACCCGCGGTGAGCTGATGCATGTGGAGCTGCTCCGCCTCCGCCCCGTGGG
>CM014274.1:21330916-21342268 GCA_004135705.1 Alloteropsis semialata
GATCAAAATGGTCGCATTTGTGGATTCGATCAGTTGCAGTTGCTTGATGTAAGATTTGGGTCAAATGGGTGATGAGGTGAGAAGAAAAGGCGAACTGTGATTCAGCTTTTGCTTTCCTTCTCAACCAAGTCAAAGTTGCAGGTAAAAAGAGAAGAGAAAGGGGGTAATGATTGTCTATACGCATCAAACAAAGTACAGGAGACCAAACAAAAACGGAAAAGGAGGGAGCGATTCAAAGAAGGAAACGTTGTTTTGTTGCAGGCCCAAAGAGCATGAGAATACAAGCATCACGCGAGTCTGAAAGTCTGAACTTAAAAGCAGCACTTGAACTGAAGATGATCAGGGAGCATATGAAATGCACAGCAGACCGCCAACGCACCGACTCGTTCTTACCCCAAATCCTCTAAAATCCCCCCATCCACGAACTCTCCCCCAACATTTCAGAGAAAACCATTCGCCTCAATAAGAACCAATTGAAATGCAGAAATCAAACTATTGGCTCCACCATTGCGTCCGTCCGCTAGAGGAAGGCGACATTTTCGCCAAAAAAAACCCCATCAAGGCGCAACCAAAAAAAAAACTAGCAGAACTGCGGACGCAGGATTATACAAATGGGTGTACATACATTCTTAATTTTATTCCTAAAGATATGTTATTCTATTACATGATTTTTAATTAAGTTTAACAACTTGTTGATACTAACCATACTAAATATACAGAAGAATATAATCTTTTTTACAATAAATTTTAAATTTTTGACTAAAATATATGTTACACTGTTCATCTCATATTTTGGGAGATATCATGGTAACTCCGCGTACAAGCAAGCGCAGATCAGGGAAGAGCACAAGCACAAGCATAAGCAACCTGTATGTACATGGAAACGAGGACGAGCAGCGGCGTACCTCGTCGACTCGCTCGGCTTAGCTCCAGGAAAATGGGGGATGCGGGGTCGCGGCGGCTGCGGAGCGCGGACTGCCCGTCTCGACGGGGAGGCTGCTGCTTAAAGGAGAGAGGGGAAGGGGGAGGAGGCTTCCGCGGCACTCTGCTTCTCGCTCAAGACTCGTTCGCTCCGGTCCCCGCTCCGGCCGCGCCTCCCGAATCTGCCTGCCTGGTGGGGTCTCGTGTGCGCGGCGCGGTCCGGTCTGTGGTGGTGGTGTCAACGTGTTTAGGCCGTGTTCAGATTGGAGGGCAATTTTTTATCACCCTACTTTTACCATTAATTAGAGATATTAAATAAAGTCAGTTTACAAAATTACCTCCATAACTTCTTGACAAATTCGCGAGATGAATATAATGAGACCTTTAACCGTACGTTTAGAGGATGATTACTGTAACAAATTATGGATTAATTAGGCTCGTTAGATTCGTCGCGTAAAGTTGCACTCATCTGTGAAAAGGTTTTGTAAATAGACTTCATTTAATACTCCATACATACAAGATTTCTTGAAACAATTTTTTGATTCGTTTCATCTGAACACGACATTAGATCACCCTCTCTCTCCTCTATGTTGCATAATATATATTTTCTAATATATTTTTTCGATCCCATACATAAAAATACTATGCATACCACGTCTAAACACCCCCTCAACGTGCTGCGCGCTGGGTGCGGGGGACAAGTGTCCAAGGACGCGTTGCGTCGTCATTTGCCTGCACCTGCCGGGGCAACGGCCGGGCGGTGGCGACGTGGCTTCCTCCCCGGCTCACCACCTCTCCCCTGTGGGTCCCATACCCTGCTCCTCTCTTTTTAAAAATATATTTTCTGGTCCCTCTATTCTTTTCTATATTCTCTCTCGTGGCTTCGTTTCTTGCAGCGCAATCTCCTCTCTTTCTCACGGCAGGGTGTTTCTTTTCTTTTCTTTTTTTTAATCTCAAAGGGCGCAAGGCCTCTTGTCAAAAAAAAAAGAAAATCGAAACGACCCAGGGGATGGTAAATGAAATGACTCGATGGCGGATTCAAAATGTTTTTTTTTTGTGTTGATTGATGCCTCGCTGGTTTAGCTCGCTCAATAATTATGGTCACGCGCTAGACGAGCGACACATCATCGATGGTCATCCAATAATTCCAACGGGCATGGTCCAGCCACAGAAACGGGGCATGCGCTCGTGCAGCTCTTGGTTGGGCTTTCACGGTCGCAAATGCAAGGCTGTTCGCTTGGCTTATCAGCCACCAGCCAGCAGTACTTCAGTCTCACAACAAATCAGCACTAGTCATCAGCCATCAGTCAGCCAGCAGTACTTCAGTCTCACAACAAATCAGCATCAGCCACCAGCCACCAGCCATCAGCTAACCGAACAAGCTGCACGCTTCATGAATAGTGCCAACAAATGGATCTCTATGCATTCATGAATAGTGTCAACAAATGGATCCCTATGCATGGCGCAGCTTGTTTCGTTCTCATCGTTCAACCGCTCATCAGTGGCCAGTTGGTCACTGGTCTTGCAACAATTCGTTTGCCTCACCAATAATTCTGCAAATTTTGCAAAAAAAGTTTCACTTCGAGGATCGTATCAGTTTATTTCTTCTCTCTGTACACGCGACCCAATGTATAAACTTTTCATCACTTTTCACCAATTCACAAGAATTAAACATCCTATTGTCTTATGGGAATTTCGGTACTCCTTCTCGCACGTGTGGGTGGGATCGGAGGGAGGGCTGCAAGTGGGCGAAATTCGTGCTCCTAGTCCTAGTGCAGTACAGTACCTCTATGGGGTGTTTAATTTCACAAGAAGTGTATTTTTTGCAAAAAGTTTTTTACACTGACAACCGTGTCCCCTCTCACAGAACACGCTTTCTAATACAAAAAGTTTTCACTAAAATTTTAACTTTTTGTCCAATTAAACACGCCTATACTAGTGACCATTTACATTTTACTGCCCATTTTTTGATACGGTTTGCTTTTGCTAGTCCATCTTTGACCGCCGCGGTAAAAACGTTGAAACGGACGCGAGTGGAGGCGCTTGTCGTTTTCTGCGCCCAGCGACACCCGTGGTACGACGCGTGTATGTCCGTGCTGCGCTGGTATCGACTGGAGACACGCACAATACATGGTACGGGACCGGGGTCGATGGACCCGCTCGCTTTTAAGCTTTTTGGCTTTTTTCTTTTCTCTGCGGTACTTTGAAAAGCGACAGCACATGGTAATTACCGCGGATCTGTCCGTTCAGGCGGCAGGCCCCAGCTCTGGAGCCCTGTTACAGACGGGCCCACAGGTCAGCGGCTGGTACACGCTCCACGTTCAGCAGGGAGAGTATACTTTATATTTTACTTCGGAGAAAAGCAAATACTTTATATTTCACTGTGCGGTACGAGGCCGCCTATTATCCCCGTCCTCTCCGTCCAGATGCAGTGTTTCCACCCATCACCCTATACTTAAACACGAACCAGGTTCACTGACACCGTCACTAGCCGCCAGACACGGTGATAAGCTCCTGAGCGAGCTTTTGTCACAGGTCATGGGGGGCAGGTGTCTCTCCCCGAGCCGTCGTTATCCCCTCGCTCGCCGCGCTTAGCACCAGCAGCAGCCACCTCCGCTCCGCGCTAATCTCCTCGTGCGGGACTTAAATCTAACCCGGTCCCCGTCGCTGACCACGAGAAATTCCTCTTGCTTTGGGGCTCTCGCCCTTTTCTCCCTTTTGCAGCGCATTATTTTGCCCCTTTTTTTTCTCCCTCCCGAGACCGAGAGCAGTGCCGGGCACCGACTTTTTTTGGTTTTTGATCTTTTTCGTGAAAGAATTTCACAAATAAATCCTTAACAGAAAGAATTGTAAAAATAGACCCTGAACTCGGCGCCACAAATCACGGCGCCGAGCTTACACATCTCGGCGCCGTAAATCATGGCGCCGAGGTCCATTACCGTAGCAGCACACGTGGCATACGTGGAGCTGAGGTGGCAACACGGTTCAGCGCCAAAACAGATGGCACTGAGCTCGGCGCCAAGATCTGTGGCGCCGAGCTCAGCTCAGCGGTGGCCGTCACTTTCGAATAGTGAATAGTGAACAGTGAACATGAATAGTGAATAGTGACCGCATCATCAAAGTTAAGTTTGCCGATTACTCTCCCAGTGCTAAAATTTATTGCCTAATTTACAAAGATAGACGGATCAAAATTGGGTTAAAACCACTGAATGCAAGGAGAAACTGCTGGTAATTAAACAATTTTACATGATATTAGATACGACGACCAAGCAATACAGCCTATCCGAAAGCAAATAACAGTATACCTGCAACAAAGAGGTCGAAAACATGGTAAATATACAGTAGTTAACTCATGATTATTCCCACACAAAGAACTATTAGCAGCAGAGATATAGGGAGATAGCACCAGTAAAATAAGTAAAAGAGATGGAAACAATCATACATGGTGCTAAGCTGGGACTTACAGGATGAAAGCAAATGCAGAGCTGGGAAGAAATTCCATATACAACCCTAATTAATGCATGTGCCCTTAGAGATTTCCCATACTCGCACAGTTTTATCCAGTGAGCATGAAGCTATGTACTGGTTATTAGATGAAAAATCAAAAATCTGTAATGCGGTCAGAATTTGAAAGTCACGAGACACAAGCACTGTTCACTGTTCATTGTTCATTGTTCACTATTTACTATTCACTGAAAGGGACCTCAACCGGTGAGCTGAGCTCGGCGCCACAGATCTCGGCGCCGAGCTCAGCGCCATCAGTTTTGGCGCTGATCCGTGTTGCCACCTCAGTTCCACGTATGCCATGTCTGCTGCTACGGTAATGGACCTCGGCGCCATGATTTACGGCGCCAAGACGTGTAAGCTCGGCGCCGTAATTTGTGACGCCGAGCTCAGGATCCATTTTTACAATTTTTTATGTTAGAAGTTTATTTGTGAAATTCTTTCACAAAAAAGGTCAAAAACCAAAAAAGTCGGTGCCGGGCACCGAGCGGGTGTGGTGTGGCCTCTGCAGGGGACAAGCCCGTGGTGACTCACCGCGAGCACCAGTAAAATAAAATTTTTGTTTAGCGTCGAGTGGCGATGCATTTCAAAGCTTTGACCCCTCTCTCTTTCATTTTGCATAACACACGTTTCTCAATACACCCTTTTCTCTCTGTAACACAGAGACCTAATGTATAAAAACACTATACATAACAACACCTAAACACCCCCTTTATCCTCTAGCGCACGTTGCGTTGGCCATCGGCATGCGATGCAGCATTAGCGCGCTGTTTTGTGATGATCATGCCGTGCAGCGAGGCCCATGCGGCGCGAGATTTCAAAGGCCGCCGTGTCAGCGTGGGTCTCAGATGCTTGGCACGCGCACATTGGCTCGCCTCTCTCGTCAACCGCGGCGGCAGGGTACGTATTGAAAAAACAAAAATAACCCAAGCCTTGGTCCTGTTTAGTTCTTGAAATTTTAAAAACTAGTTTGTAAATTTACAACTTTAGAGTTAAACACCCTCTTTTAACTAGTTTACAAAGTTACAAAAATAACGCATTGGCAAACGTGCTCTCTTCCAATGCAACTTTTGTAACTTTGGAACTAAACACCCCTTCAACTAGTTTGCAAACTTTGACACTTTAGCAAACTAGTTTCTAAAGTTTCACGAACTAAGGCCCTGTTTAGTTCCAGCGAATTCGACCAAAAGTAACGTATTGAAAAACATGTCCCCCTCTCACAGGACACGTTTCCTATTGTACTTTTTCTACAAAAAATTCGAGCAATTCGACTGAACTGAACAACGCCTAAACATGCCCCGGTTCGTGAAACTTTGGCCGTGTTTGGTTTTAGGTTCGTGAAACTTTGGCCGTGTTTGGTTTTAGGTGAAAAAGTTTGCATGCACAAGTTTGCACGTGTTTGGCAAAAAAATTTGCAGCCAAAGTCAAAAATTGCTACATGCACACACCATCTGTTCCACAAAACAATGAAATTGCTAAGTGCACACCTCACATATTCCAAACCATCATACATAACTTATTACTTTGCAACACAACTAATGTTGAACTAACACAAATGTTCATCAAACAAATATGCCGGCACAACACACACGGTCTCAAGGTTCCCAGGGCAAACTTCATGTCGCAACAACAAATATTAACGACGATACTGACGCATTGTTGGCACCCCGCATGGCACATACGACATAAAGCGCAGGTATCTCAACGACGCCTACCGGCCAACAAACATGCGTATGCAATTTCATCGCGGACAGAATTGATGTTTACATCGTCTTCAACTTCATTGGCCTCACACGTGTTCTCCTCATCATTCTCGGCTTCTTCGACCATTGTCATCCCTCCAAATGCCCCAGCCACAGCAAAGTCCACATCCTCATCATCATTTTCCAAAATAAAATTATGCAGCCCACAACATGCAAGAATAATTTCTGCTTGTGTACGCTCAGGATAGCTAGGGATGGCCAACAACATTCTCCACTTCATCTTCAGGACCCCGAATGACTGCTCTATGACCGACCTAAGTGAAGAATGCGCTTTGTTAAATACCTCATGTGTACCAGAAGGTCGTGGTCCCTGTCTCCATGCGGCTTGATGGTACTTGACCCCCCTGTATGGTGATAGATACCCCGGCCTGTTGGGGTACCCCGCATCCACCAGATAAAACTTCCCTGCATTGACATTGGCATTTTAACCAAGGCATAAGATATATCTAAAAAGTATTATATTTAGTAGGGTAACTTCAGATCCATAGACTGCGATAGACTGAAATATCTAAAAAGTATTATATTTAACAAATAATCTGGTAACATAGTTAGTATATCTAAACAGTGTGATTTGCTTGTGGATTTTTTGAAAAGTAGTACTCAACCTAGCAGCCATATTTCAAGTGACAAAGTACATAAAAAGTAGATTATTTAACAAATAATCTGGTAAACAGTATTTATTTGACTATATGTCTATAATGGGCTTCTTCTGTAGGAAAAGTGAACTCATGGTGCAGCAATTTGTAATTTGTATGCTGTTTAACTTTAAGATCAGGGTCATGTACAGGGTCCACAATCAGCAATAAGAAGTGACTTCAAATAAAACATAGTAACAAATAAAAACACCATCCACAAATCATGTTCATGTACAGGTGTATCAAGTACTTGATAGAAAAGATAGAACATGTAGCCGTTAGCAGGCCCTCAGCATACCCATATAAACAGGAAATGGAACAGCAGCACACCACGAAACACAGACTCAATACAAATAACAACTCCTAACTCTTACAAAACAAAAACACACTTAATGATGTAATCTGAATTTACTCTACCCTGTCAAGGTCTCAAAGTTTATAACATGCCTGCAGTTGCAACTAATGGAGTAACATTTCGATAAATACAAAATATACAACATTCTAAAGCTTTTTACCGATGGGCATGTGTGACCCTTGTGTTCGTGCAATTCATGTCAACTTTCTGGACAACATATCGGGCAGGTAACATCTTACTGGTCGATAGTTTCTACAGTACCAAGAGGGGAAAAATGGTACTACCAAACGCATCAGTCAGCAGACAACTCCTGCTCTAGCCTTAATCTGAAGACAATAGGTTAGAACGTGGGCTGTTTTCAAATTTTGGATAGAATTTCTACAGAAATTTAATTCCTGCCACATCTGATTTTAGCTATAAAACCCAGGCTTCTAGCTACTGGTACACACGTAATATCTCTGGCTGGGAGGGGGGTAACTTGTTCTGGTTGGGATCAGGAAACCTGTATTTGCAATTGACCAATTGTTGCCAAACCATGCCCAGTGATACGTGAAAAAAGGCCTTTCCAAAAAACAATAAAGCCTACAGCAATAGAGTGTAGATCACCACGACAGCTTGCTGATCAATCATCGAGCACATCAATAGAGTGTAGTTCAGCACATAAAAGGCAACTGCAGAAGATATGGTTCAATCCATATTTCACGTGGGAAATTTGGAACCAGACGACATAATGAACCTGATGAAGCAAATAAACACAAGCTAACCCAAAGAATTAAACAAAAGGATCACACATTGCAAGTAATTCCATCATTCCACCTAATTCCACTCAAAATAAAATGTCCATTATCTTGTACAGGCAGATGAACATGCTACACTTGTAAAGCAACAATCACAGCAAACTAAAGAGCATAGCAAATCAAATATCACCAGGCATCACAACCAGGACCAACAGAAACTAAAAAACTAGACATACCCAGCTCAACAGTGTAATGATGAGCCAAGCTAAGTTCGCTGGTTAGATGAACAGAAAAGTACTGCCAGTACCAAGAGCATAGCAAATCAAATATCACCAGACAACAATACATGAGGTCACATGCATCTATATTATTTTCAGATAAAAGAAACATTTGAAGAAGTCGAAAAGTGTACCTGGGGGGGATGCGGGAAATTTGGTCCATATTTGAGAATGGCTTCTTGCAGCACTGTCCAATCATGGGCTGATCCAGGAATGCCCGATGCAACAAATGTGAAGCGACGATCAAAGTCACATATGCCTAGTACATTCTGTGTTTTCTCGTTTCTCCTATTAATATATTGGCCAGCCTTACTGAAAGGTACGACAACTTTGACATGAGTTCCATCGATTGCCCCTATTGCATTGTTGAAGGCTGGAGCAGACCTATGATTTGCTACCTTGTGGTGCACCGAACTGAAAGTGGGATCCTTCGGGCAAATTATATCTGTGGCTAGCTTAGTGACACAAGATAATACCTGGTGGAATTTGCGGCTAACAGTCTCCATGGACCTCTCAAACCTATTCTCAGCCTGCCTAACAGGTTGTGGGGGTCCAACCATGTAAAGGAACATGCCTAAAGCCTCTCTAGATGACATCCTCCTAGTAGACTTCAACCCATAGCTGCTAACCAACCGCTGATGTAGCGACTCAAACACATGGGGCTGCATCCGGAACATGTTGTAGCAAGAACTTGCATTTCTCAATGTCCTGTCTACCCACTGAAGTCCTGTCTCAACGGGCACTCTATATGGTTGTTTGCACAAATAAATGTCATGGTACGCACCTAAAATTATGGCCTTCTTTAGCAGTTTTCGCCGCTTCCTGCGAGTGTCCATGACAATCTTAATGGCCAGGAAAACCGGATTATCTTTGCCATACAACTCCTCTAGCTCCTTGTAGCGCTCATCATCTGTCTCATCACTTGATGTACCATCACTCAGCGAACTCGTGTCTCCTTCCCAATTCAGGCCATCCCCATCGGAGCCTGAGTTCGCCTCGTCGCCTTCCTCTTCTGGCCCGGTCGAACCCGTTCCCATGTTTTCTGCATTGTCACCTCCACTGCCAGCCTGCGTAGCAAAGGCAAACAACTTAGTTAGTACATGTATTAGAGAACAATGAAATAAATATGCCATCATATGTAAATGAATTCAAGTAAACAAGAATAGAACTATGAATTACAGAACAATGAATTCAAACAGACAACTTAGGTAGTTCATGTTTTACAGAACAATGAATTCAAGTAAACAAGACAGACAACGACTCCATCAACCGACACACGATTACATAAATAGATCCTTGGCCTACAAACTTGCTACGGCACTTCACTACATGACTAATTCCTATGGCGTCGCTCGCACGCTCTCTGGATCCAACTCCTTCTAGCCTCACGGGTTTTCAGGAACAGGAACGCGTCTCTGGATTGCTCGTCCTTGAACTTCTCCTCCGAAAGAAAAAGTACTCCTCGCTCGCCTCGTCGATCCCACAATCAACAGTCAACTCCAAGCACTGCCGATATTGCTCACGTTGCTCCTGGTGAGTCTGATGCTGCTTCTCTGAAAGATGTGTGAGAGCCTTTGTAGCTTTTTCGTCAGCTGAGCTAAGCTTGCTAAAAATTGAGGCCAAGAACGATTTTGTTTTTTTGGCCCGACTGCTGCTTGGTGCGGACGAAGCTGGTTGTTCCTTCTTGGAAGGGCTGTCAGCACTCGATTTGAGGTCGCCACTGCTTCCCCTCTTGCGGCTACCTGATGTTGGTTGCGATGTGTTTTGGAGGGCAGGGGTGTCCTCAGAATCCCGTGCGGCCGCTGATCCAAGCATGGACCCAAAGTCGATGGCCACGTCTACGAACATGGCGGGCAGCAGCCGTGCCCAACTGGGCTCCTCGTACTTGACCGCTCAATCTCCTTTAGCTTCTGTTCATGTAACATCGACACGAATTAGCTTCCAATATGTCATATGTAGTACCATACAATAACGAAATACGGAATGGAAGTAGTGGTAACCGCATGCTTACATTACTGAAGCCATCCCAAATATATGGGCGGGCCTTGTAGCCGCCCCCTTGTCGGCCACCCCCTGTGCTGCTTTGCAATGCGGTCAGACAGGCGTAGAAGATTTTTAGCTGCCGATACCTGTTCTTCAGCTGTGACTTCTCATGTTTCCAGCCCGTTCTTTCTTCGAAACGCTGAACCAAGTTCCTCCACCCTAAAGGAGTCATTTTACACTGGGAACAGTTGCCTTGCTGCATTTGTTCCACCCAAAGTTCACACAACGTTTCCGTTCGAGAATCGTTCCAGTTGGCTCTACGGTTCATGTTCTACGTAAGCATTTAAAGAAGGGAGGACTAATCAGCCATACTGCATATGGGGGGATTACAACAACATAACAGTATATGATACTCCTATGCAAGTAACAATGGTACAAAAAAATTTTGAATTTAATTAGAGGGGGCCGGTTGTCGTACCGAGGACACTCGGACGTCGTCATCATCAGAATCATTTGTGTCGTCGTTGCTTGACGGCACTTGAACGGGGGAAGGGGCCAGCGGGCTACTGCTCTCACGGCGGCTTTGGCTTCGTGTCAGCCGACGTGAAGGAGCTGAGGAAGCACATATATCATCGTCCATTGGCACCGAAGGCCATGTGGGGGGGCAGGGTGGCATGTCACCACGGGCTGGCCGGCTACTGCTCTCACCGTAACCCCCTGCACGTATGCAACGAACGAAAGAAGTTAGCAAATATTAACCATGAGACAGGAAATTGTTCTCCACATTTAACTGTCACGATTAGTATCCAAGAACAATTGCAAAATGAGGAGAATCTTATGTAAGTCAATTAGTATTTGTAAAGTCAAACAGCATAATCAGAAGAAAGCACAAAGAACTGATTTATTCAGGTGGGGGATAAAAATCCAACTACATTGAGGATAAGCAGGCTCGAAAATGTGAAATCTGCAGAAGAGGCACATAGAATGAAACTGGTGGAAAAACGAAGGATTGAAGGATTAGAACTAGTATGGACTACAGATGCTAAGAGATTTTGGGTCGATGCAGAAGTTTTAGCAGAATTAGTGCCACCAAAGACTGTACAAAGGTTCAGGCTACAAGGTTATAATTGGGTAAGATTTCCATCTTGGGTGCTGAACATTGCTACTTATTTACCG
>CM014274.1:21344019-21356248 GCA_004135705.1 Alloteropsis semialata
GGCCCCGAGCTTGAGTCCTCGCGCGGGCGGCTTCTTCGGCTGAGGAACGGCACGCCGCCGCAGATCCGGTGTGTGTGGGGTGGCGGCCACCGGATCCGGGCAACGAGCGGCAATACGGAGGCCGGCGGCGGCGGAATGCGGCGGCGCGTGTAGGGGCGGCGGCGCGTGGGGGAGAAGCCGGATGCGGCTTGCAGGGGGGACGCGGGCGCATCTTTGCGCTGGCACAGGCAGCCGGGGGACGCCTATCTCGGTCGCCGGTGGGTCCCACGCCTGGTCCCATCCCTGGGCCCAAATTTTCCCACTGTTCCAACCAAACACGTCCAATTGTTTCAACGGAAATTTTTTCCCCTCCACCAACCAAACAGGGCCTTTTGCAGTTTTGCACAGTAACGCGCGTCGATGTCAGTGGGCTTTTACTAGAAATGCTACCTAGGCGCTGTACAGATACTCTCCCATCCGAGTATCCGACCATCCCTTCAAGTCCTCGCGAGTTTTGAAGTCTGTGGTTTGACTGTCGCGGCCTCTCAACTTGCCTGCCCTCATTGGTCCCGCAGCCTCTCGAAATCCAGCATCCAGCTCCGATCCTTTTTGCTGTTTCGTGAGCCAATCGTTCCAGCTCCGATCCTTTTTGCTGTTTCGTGAGCTAATCGAGCTTTTTTTTCCTGATCGAGCACGTAAACGCGTAGCGGCAGAGCACACAGCAGGGTAACACGCGTTCGAGGTGGAAGCTCTGGCGTAATCTCGGCGATTAGCTCGTGCAGGTCTGCAAGCAAAACCCCCCCAGTAGCTTGCGGCGCGAGACGCGTCCCCAGGCTATTGCGTACTCCTAGCAGTATCTACGAGATGTTTAGATGCAGTGTTATGCATAGTATTTTTACGTTATGCATAGTGTTTACAGAGAAGAAAAAATGTATTGAAAAACGTGCGTTATGCAAAACGTTATGCATAGTGCGTGAACTAAACAGGGCCTACATTATTGCATACAGTGTTTCGTCGCCGCAGACAACAGAATCATTTCTTCTCGTCCAAGGCGATCGAGCATACCACAAGCTGGCACCCACTATAGCACTGGGGCCTAGTATTGGCTATTGCTCTCAGGTCTGTGCTGTTCTTGCTTGGGCTCCAAGAAGCTGCATTTGAACGTTTCCTTGTGCTCCAAGAAGAAAACGTCTCTGAAAAGGTTTATTACCATTTTTGGTACGTCGTCTTCTGCAGTTCTGCTGCAAGTTGCAACCTGCTTTTTTTTTTGAGAGGGCGTGTTAGAGCCCTGCAAGTTGCAACCTGCTGTGAACTGCACGGGCCTGGGTAGTTTTTTTTTTTCCTCTTCAACAGCAATAAAGGAATCGAGGGGGTGGGGCTAGCGTGCTTAACGATTTTGGGCAATGGGCCCAATACAAATGGATTCTTTTGCAGGCCCGAGGCCGTGATGCCCACGACCCTCGAGTTCTCTTCCACTTGATTTAGGGCCTGTTTAGTTACCGCGCGTTCTGCAGAACGCCGGTCACTGTGCAGAATGCAGGCGCCTCGTTTTACGTGCATAGAGAGAAAAAAGTGCATTGAAAAGCGCGTAGAATGCAAAATGCTCTCATTTTGCAAAATGGGCAAGGAACTAAACAGGCCCTTAGCTCGGCGGTTTGGCCCATCAGGAAGTGGACTGAGGCTTCGGCCCATAAAGGCTTTGCAGAAATGACACGATCTAGGGATCCGTAGTTTAAAGCTGAGCGATTAGAAAGTCCAAAGCTGAGGGGTTAGTTTAGCTTTCAATGATTAGCATGAGTGAGACTCCATATTTATTGATAGAACATGTACTGTAATCTGGATCTCTCTCCTCCTTCTTAAATAAATCAGCAGTACTCCTGCTTTATTTCAACAAAAGAAAAGAAAAGAAAAGAGTAAGCTAATAGCACAAAGTGAGTTTGCTCAAGTAGCATATGTTTGTAGAAAACAGGCAAGGATTATGTTATGCTCATGCCACACACGAATTAAGTACGTTTGATGAGTACGTATATTGTTAAGATCGCACTGATCAGGAATAGCGATAATTTACCATTGCCGTGCGTCACGGAGAGGCAGCTATAGCTAATGCAGATTTCTCAGCCGCCAGAATGGATCGAGACTAGTAAAAGATGCAGGAATTTGATCGAACACGTTCTCCCTATCTGTCACCTGTCCTACTCTATTCTATTCCGTTCAATTCAGTTCAGTTGAGTTCAGTTCAAAGCAAGCAGGCGAGAGGCAGTTTCACATGGCATGGACATGTAAATGGAGGACTGGATCATCTCACCTCCATTTCCGTCAAAAAAGCAAGCTCTCCTCTGCCAGCCAAGTCATCTTCATCCATCTATAAAGGACAAACAACATCAAGCTAGTCTCCTCCCAACTCTGATTCGGACCATCAAACAGCCTCATTGGATATTGCAATTCACCTCATTTTTCATGGCTCCTACAGCTTCTCTCCCGGAGCAGCAACCCTTCACATTCACAAGTCCAGCGCCGTCAGAAACCTATGAGGATGCACTCGACTTCGACTACGAATCTTGGATCCAGCAATCCAAGATCACCAACTGCTACTCCAAGAAGTGGCTGGAGGACGCTGACGAACAGACGATCAGCAGGCACCACCGGGAGATGATGCTACAGGCAGTGGACAGCCTGCCTGAAGAAGCCTACGAACTGTCTCTGCGAGACCTCAGCGAGCTCACCCTGTCTAGCAGAGCCACAACCACAGACGAGCCGCCATTGAGCCGCTCGTTGAGATTGAGCGCCGCAAGGAGCAGTAGTCCTTCCAACACCAAGCCCAGGCGGAAGAAGAGCCTCTCTATGGAGGGAGCAGGCTTCATCATCAAGCTGTTCATGCCTTCGCCATCAAGAGCCGCTGCTGTTGGCGGTGGGAGGAAGAAGAGCTTCTCCAGTTCCATGGAGAATGCGTCTTCTGGAATGGGAAATGACCCTGGCTGGACTCGCAACCATAGCATGCCAAGGAAAAGCCGCCATGACACTACCAACAGGTATCTGCAGACACTCAGAATTTCAACTTTGCCAGGGTCAGGTTGCAGTCACCTTTTTTTTCATCATTTTAAGACGGTGAACAAACTTGCAGGCAATCAATGGGCTGCTATCCGTTCTTCAATTCCAACAAGTACAGAGTGAAACGGGAAGCAGGTGGCCGCTTGTGCAGCTAGGAAACTGCTGGAGGCTGGACATCAATGATTAGGGAGGGGTGTTTTTACATAACCTTTTTTTTTGCGAAATGGGGAGCTTAATGTTCATAGTTAGCAGTGATATTTTTTTCCGAGTTGCTAATAGAGCAAAAAGGTTGCAAGATATGTGGAGAGTGGTACATAGATAAACTATGCATGTGTTCAAACTTAATACGCTTGGTTTACAGGATTGATGCTTGATCTATTCACCACAAAACTGGCCAAAAACAGCTCTCTCATAGTCTCATCCATCTGTATAAGCGTACATATACTCTTCAAGGAATTTAATTAGTGAATCAAATAATCCAAAAACCAACCAAGAAAAGTAGCAGGTAAGCTGTGCTCCTTTGTTTTTTTTAAGAAAGCCACCATCTACAATACACAAATTAGTTAGCCAACAAAAAAAGCTTCACTGAATTAGCTAATAGATGCGTAACGAATAAGCACCCTAAGCTTATGCAGAGCAAAATCATACTAGTTGAGAAGGAAAAAAACAAAAAGATTTAGGGTAACCAATCCCTATTAATTAGGCATCTATTAGCTTAGTCAGTACCCTTTTTATTTTTTTTTGGGCAGGGAAACCAATCACCTTTCTTTTTGTGATTCTGAAAACCAATCCTTTCTTGCAGAAAGTCTCCCCAGCTGCATTTAGCTTGATTCCACGAATCTGATACAAGTCAAACAGGTGCAAATGTATTAGATTTACATATGACAAATTTAATCAGCAGCAGTAAATCAGCAATATCCAACTTATTTATCATCAGCTATATTGTAACAAAGCTCCTCTTACTCTTGCCCTACTAAACGAACATTTAACGTCAGTGCCATCATACATGTTTAATTTTCACTAACATAAAAGTAGTGTTTCAGAATTCAGGGTTGTCTTGCTCAAAAGAATTCAGGGTTGTCTATAATCTCCGAGAAACAGGGGCTACCCGCTTAGTCGTCATGGCAGGAAGAACTTAGCTATGTGATCGAAGACACTGTGGGTTTTCATTTCCGTTGGCTGACAGAGTTTTAGTTTTTTTTCATACTTGTAATTATGCATCAAGAAGTAACCATGTTAACATGATGTTTGCTGCGGCAGAGATGAATAACTTGATCAGAGCTTGGAGGCACGCTATTGTTCAGTATAAATGTTCCAAATTATTGGTCATTTTAGCTTTGCCATGAGTCAAGCTGTCAAACCTCTCTAATTTTTCAAGATTAAAGAAAAATATGTTAATTTCACGTTGGATATTTTTTCTATATATTTGATTAAAATTAGACAAGTTTGACTTTGGACAAGCTAGAATGACCAATAATCTGGAAAGGAGTTTGTCTCAAAAAAAAACTGGAAAGAAGGGAGAATAGGGTAAAAGATCTCCTATTCAAATTTTTCAAAAGAAAAAGAAAGGATACTGTTGAATTTTAGTTCGTGCTAGTCTTATACTCTTGTTCATTTATTTCTGAATTATGCTCCAAATACCTGTATAGTTTTTACAGGAATTTTACAATGGTCTTGTTATTATACAGGTACTGAGACCCCGCCGCTTGGCTGTTTACATTTCAGTTTCTTGCGAGAACCCTTACCAAATGGTACCTTTTGTGACCTGTTTCGCAAAACCATGAGAAACGTTCCTCTTTTTTACGCTGCAAGAAGAGAAACGGGCAAAAGAGTGTTTCACCTGTTTCTGATTCACCTCCTCTCAATTTCAACTATCATCCTCAGTAGGAAAAGAATATTAACCGACGAGGCAAACGATTTCAGAAAATAGTACTTATTCACTAGAGAATTTGTTTCAAGAGAGAAACTGAATCTGAAACATTCGTAGGTGAATCCGGAACCGTGCCCTGAGCATTATCCTCTAGTCCTCTTGCAACTTTCACTCTCTTCTTCCTCCTCCTGGAGATACCAGCTTCTGCTTGTCTACTCGATAAAGCGTGAGCTATTTGACGCAATTTTTTTAAGTTCAAAAAAAATTGACGTAATTTTCAATTTGTACTTAAATACATACTCCGTATATGATATACCGTGGAGAATATATTTTATGGTCGTACTATTAGATCGGTGACATCTAGCAGTGAAGTAGTATTAGTGACACATAGAACTGAGGGTGTCTCACTAGTTTTAACTTTTAACTGCACGTCACTGCAATTGCACATACCTTTGCTAACTCCTAGTCCTTCCATGCTTTATCCAATCTATCTCACAAATTACCTTTCAATTAAACAACAATTTCACTAAAAAATTACAAACTTTTAGTACATAATGCTGTCCAATTTTCACTAGAGTAGTTCTAGCAGGACGGGGGTACAGTACAGTGCCGAGCTGCTGAATCCCACGGGGAACGGACGACCTGCCCCAAACTCGCCGGATTCCTACCGGTCCCGGCCAACCCAGCGCACCAACCACGAACGCGCAACCCTAGCCGCGGCCATGGGCGACGACGCGGCCCACGAGCTCGAAACCCTAGCCGCGGCCATGGTCGACGGCGCGGCCCCCTCGCCGTCGCCCTCCCCGTCCTCTCCTTCCTCGTCCGGCGCCTCCCCGCGCGCCAAGCGCCGCCGCACCGACCGCTACGCTCTCGGCTTCGAGTTCGCCCCGCGGCTCGCGCCCTACGAGGTCCTGGCCCCGCGCGCCGGGCCCAAGTGGACGGAGCTCACCACCTTCGCGCTCCTCGACGCCTGGGGCGACCGCTTCGTCCGCGCCGGGGCGGGGCGCGGCGGCATTCGCGCCGACGAGTGGCTCGAGGTCGCCCGCATCGTGTCCGCCGCCGCGGGTCGCCCCCCGGGCTACTTCTCCGAGACGCACTGCCGCAACCGCGTCGACACGCTCAGGAAGCAGTTCAAGAAGGAGAGGGAGAGGGCGCGCCTCGCCGCGCGCCGCGACCTCACCTCCCCCTTCGGCCCCACGAGATGGGTCTACTACGAGAAGGTGGAGTCAATCATGTACCCGTCGCCCCCGCTCCCGCGACCTCCCCCGTTCCTGCCTCCGGTCGTGAAGCGCCGCCGTGACACGCAGACATCGCCGCGCTTGGGATGGGGGATGAAGCCGCCGGAGTGTCTGCTGGGCGGCGGTGGGGAGGCAGGACCCGGTGTCACAGGGCCGGCAGCGGAATTGGCTGAACCTGAGGCTGAACCGCAGAAAATTAGTTCTGTTGAAGTGAATCGGGACGGGTTCACGGCTCTCACAGAGTCGATCCAGAAATTCGGGGAGGTTTTTGCAAGGATAGAGACTAGCAAGAGGCGGCACATGGCGGAGGTGGAGCAAATGAGGAGGGATTTGCAAAGGGAGCTCGATGCAAAGTGGAGGGAGATTTTGGAGAAGGCGCGAGCTGAGATTGCTTGTCTTGATGAGTGATGAGGATGAGGATGAGGATGGGGATGAGAGTGATGTGGAGGAAGATGGGGATGGTGGCAATGATAAAAGGTTGGAGGATGGTGGTGGTGAAGAGCAAAACAATGGTGCTGTGCATGCTTCTCCCTAGCAGACAGCCTAGAAGTTCACAAAATGAGGTTGGTTTACTCATCTCAGCTCAGCAGCTTATGTTGTGTGTGATATTTTGCTGAAGCAAAGTGCCACATCATGTTTTATTGTTGCATATATGCTTGGATTTCATTAAATTTTGCATGACCGAGTAAACTTTTCTGGGTCTGGAATTACAATTTGTGAAGGATCTCAGTCTTCAGTTTCATGTGGAGAACCACATTAATTAAGAAACTAAGGTGGTGGCTGCCAATGCCAACGGTGCTCAGTAGAAAATTACTCCCATGTTTGCATCCGATGTCATCATTCGGCACCACTGATAACTTTTGTA
Organism: Alloteropsis semialata; assembly: GCA_004135705.1. NCBI lineage: Eukaryota > Viridiplantae > Streptophyta > Magnoliopsida > Poales > Poaceae > Alloteropsis > Alloteropsis semialata. Next base: position 21,351,020 of record CM014274.1, read on the forward strand.
GAGTCGTGTACTCACAGTTTTATTGGGAAGGACTAAGCATTGTTTGACATAGTATTATTGTGTTTATATTCTTTCACAAGGAAGATTGTAGCAGGACAAATCATGTGGTTTGTCTGGTTGATGTTAGACTTATTGAGGAAAACTAGTTGAAGGCACATCCAGAAATCTTCAAATATTTGAGAATTGGATGCAAAAGAATACTATTTACTCTCTTAGATCTGTGATTAGTTTTTTTAAGAAACTGAAATCTAGTGTCAGTTGATGGCAATATATGCTAGTGTAGATTAACATTGCTATTGCTGGAGAATTCAAATTCTGGCCTCATAGGTATTGTTGGGAACATTGGAGTCTATTGGCCATACTTGGAACTTCTCTTGTTGCTTTTGATCATGATAGGTTCAACAGTATATGTGTTACCATACCTTGATATCTGAATGACTTGTGTGCTGGTCTGCTGGTACATCAGTAGGTCCAGTATTATGAGCCTGTTAAACATTAACCTGAAGGTTGTCAGGTCTACCAGAATACTGCTTTCTTTGGACAAATCAAATTCACCACTCATATAATTTACTCACTTTCTCAAAATTACTAGTTGAAATGTCGTCATGTGTGGCATAGGAAAGCAGTTGTGCCTGAGCTGTCATATGTGTGTGTATAATTGGGCTACATTTTTTTATTGATATTTTAAGCTTTTGTGGTGGAAAGAGGGGATTAGTGCTAGTTGCAAGGTAGTCATAAGCTGCTTGTGCTGTAATGGAAAAGCTAAAGGTATCGGCTTAAACTTATGTAGAGAATCAGGCATGTTTCTTGAGCAGGGCTATACATACTGGCAATTTTAGGGTTCTATTTTGTGCAGTTACTGGGCTGAATTATGCTGATAGATGTTTTTTGAAATAATTCGGTTTCTGTTGATAGTTGTTTGCTGCTTCAGATATAAACTTACTAAATATTTTTCATGCTGTTAAGAAATGGACGTGTTCACAATCCTTATTACTCTAGGCCTTTTTGGTCCAGTTGGAAGCTAGAATGTAAATTCCATGTATTGCTTAGACTTGGTTATTTTGCGGGGAAATTATCTAGAAATCCTCGTGAATGCATCTTCATGGGCATCTCCCAACCTCTCTGTTTGTTTCACTTGGTTTGTGGACCATATGGCTCCACCTTGTTGTGTTCTTACTACTATATCCGTTCGGTGTCAAGCTTCAGAGTTCAAGTACCACAAAAACTTGTGACTCCATATGGTAGTTGCATCTTAGATTTCCATGATTTGAAAAAGAATGATCAAAATATCTATTGTGAATATAGTTGACACATAGCTGGGGGTGGGCAAAAAAGACTGAAACCGAAAACCGAACCCAGAAAAAGCGAGACAAACTGAACAGACCGATTCCTTTTTTGGTTTTTTCGATCCTTTCCCTCAAGTAACAGAGCTCCCGAACTACCTGAGCTACATGTTGTTGAGTCAACCTTATTCCCTCAAACCTTTTCCATGTAGCTCAGTTCCGCCTTATCTGTTCCATTCTCTATCTCCAATAACTCAGGCACGTCTCCTCTCTCGTCTCTTAGAGAGGCCCACCAGCCCCGCGTGACCGTGAGAGGGAGCTAGCGGCGTATGCAGCGCATCGTTAGGAAGCACCTATGGCCGTCTGTCGCTTGTGAGAGGAAGCAGAGCTGGCTGCTCTTTGCCCTCGCTGCCGGGCACCCATGGCCGTCTGTCGCTTGTGAGTTCTCCAAGATCCATGGGGAGATCTCGCTGCCCTGATGCCGTACCTCCCCACAAATGCCTCGCCTACCTCGCTGGTTTGCCGTCCACGTGGTCCTGCCCTTGCTCTTCCTTTTGCAGCACTGTTTTGGCTCCAGGTGTCGCTCTCCGTACTCTGTGTGTGCTTGACAGCCACTCCGCTGTCCGCTCGCTCTGTTGCTTGCTCCGTGGCTCGAGTGGTTCGGTCTAGAACCGAAGAGTGAACCGAGAACTTGGGCAACCGAAATGTCGGTTCTTCGGTTCTCAGTCACAAGTTCGGTCCTCGTTCTCTGAAAACTGAAATAAAATAACCTGAAGGAACCAAGCCAAACAGACCGAAGGTACCAAATGCCCACCCCTACATATAGCTAGTTGACTTTTGATGCTGCCATTTGTCCTTCTCTGAGTTCGATTAATGTTTGCATCTACGGTGGCCATGGGAAATGTAACTTCTGGATTTGCACCAAATGGTCCATACGGTAGTCCAAACATTTTTTTCGGGTCTTCTGTGTTGTGCTATGTTACGAAATATAGTCAACAAAGTCGACACCCATATTTTTTTTTGTTGAGACCTTGTATATTTATTAACATGTGGTTTTATTGTATTTAAGTGGTTCCCTGGAATGTGTGCCCATGTTATGCTATCTTGTAAATTCTATGTTGGAGACCGGAACAGATGCTGACTTGTTCAACTTTGTTATTTCAGGAACAGAATTGGTGTTTTCATGTCAATAGATGAATCCACATGGTAGGCCGGTGATTATGTTTAACTCTGTAACCGCTGATAATAGGATTGTGAGTACTCAGATCCCAAGAGATGTAGCTAATGAATTAACAGGGAATATATCTGCCAACAACCAGTGCAGATTGTTGTATAATCCTCTTTTGTGTTTTTTTTTCCTCAGCGATGCTAAGCAAAATATTACCGCTCTTTTGGTTATTGTATATGTTTATTGGTTTACTGACGTGTGATTTCAAGATAATATCATTTGATAGCTTGCAGTGTTTCATGAACTAGTTTATAACTGCCGCATTTTACGTTGTTGTATAATCCTCTTTTGTGCTTTTCCCCCAGCAATGCTAATCAAATTATTACTGCTCTTTTGGTTATTGTATATGCTTATTGCATTGGCTTACTGACGTATGATTTCGAGATAATATATCGTTCGATAGCTAGCAGTGCTTCATATACTGGTTTTTAACTGCTGCATTTTACATATCCTTTTATGGAACTGAGATGCTCTGTGGCCTTTTTGCAGATGTGTTTTCATCGTGCTCAGGTAGTTAGGTACAAACGGCGCCTTCCAGTTCCACCTGTGCTCACTAGATGCTGCACATTTTTTGTGTCCTGATTTTTAGATAATGGATAAACATCCGGCCTCTACGAAACGTACACAGCCCAAAATTATTACAAAGTTCAGCAAACCCAGCTGATGAAACAGGAAGAAACAAAAGAAATTAATCTAGGCCAGCCTATTATTATGTTTCCATCCAAAGTTGGCCTGCTCCAGGGCGATGGTCTCTAAGGTTGAGCTCGCCTTCAAGAACATTTCTTTTGTCGTTTCATCCTGCTGTAGCTGCGACCAAAAGCGCAGCCAGTATGTTTCCCTGAAAATGGCCTGCAAAAATGAGGAGTACCTGGTTTTGTTAAATACTATATCATTACGACATCTCCAAATAGCCCAAAAAATTGCTGATATCCCCACCAAAATATTATGTTTGCTCTTACTATCTTGAGCAGCTAACCAACTACCTAGCATATGGGAGCTGGATCTAGGTGGAGACAGACCAGTAGCCAAAAAAATCAAGCGCCAAATTTCCTTTGCATGATGGCAATCGAAGAAGAGATGCTGAATTGTTTCGTTCATATTACAAAAACAACATTTTTGGCTTCCCTTCCAATTTTTCCTCGCCAGGTTATCTTTTGTGAGGGTCACTCCATTTTGGAAGAACCACAAGAAAATTTTTATCTTAAGAGGAATTTTTAGTTTCCATATCAACTTGTGACGAAAGGGGACTACTTGGTTTAGCAAATGGAGATACATAGAACGTACAGTAAACACTCCATTTTTATGTAAATTCCACATGAAGGTATCTGTCCCCTCTTCTAAGTTGATATTACTAACTTTGGCTATCAGGTTCTGCCATTCTCTTAGTTTACCATCTACCAAAACTCTCCGAAACGTTACATTAAGAGATTCGGTGGACATCACATTTGCTACAGTAGCATGTGGGTAATGAGCAATGTTGTAGATAGATGGAAAACATTCCTTGAAAGATATTTGGCCTACCCATGTATCTTCCCAAAATCTCGTTTGAGTCCCGTCTTTTACATTAAAGGACCTACAAGATAAAACCTCATCCTTGATTTTCATTAATCCCCTCCAAAAGTGGGAATCGGTAGGTTTGGCTTTAACTTGTGTTAGAGTTTTGGAGCTTAAATATTTATTTCTAAGCATCATCTGCCACGTCCCTTGGGTATTAAGTAAATTAATTATCCATTTACTTAAAAGGCATTTATTCTGGATCTTTAGATCAATGATCCCGAGTCCTCCTTGGTCCTTAGGACGGCACATGATATCCCATTTTGCAAGGCGATATTTTTTCTTATCTTTGGCACCTTGCCAAAAAAATCTTGATCTATATTGATCAAGATTTTTTAGGACACCTTTTGGAATCTCAAAAAAGGACATCATAAACATAGGTAAACTACTCAGCACTGAGTTTAGGAGTACTAATCGGCCTCCATACGATAAATGCTTAGCTTTCCAACAACTCAATTTCTTCTCAAAGCGTTCCTCTACTTTGTTCCATTCGGCATTAAGCAGCTGCCTATTCTTTGTGTCCTGATGAAGTGCGCTTCCCTAACGGTTTCGCACTCATGACTGGATATTCTTTTTACGAAATTATCTACTACCGTATGGTTTTTTGTGACGGATTTCATAGCGAAATTACACAATCAACTTCTTCACCCTTTCCCTGGCTTAAAATTTCGAGAAGGGTGAGATCTGCAACGTTGCTTTGTGCATTGTGCTACTTGTAGCCGGGTCTATTCTACCAGCACAGCACCAGGTGGTCCCCGTCTCTTAGCACGGCGATGTCGTCCACCTCGGCGCCGTCGACGGTGAGCACCCTCCTCACCGCCTTCCCGAACTTCGCCTCGGCAACTCTCATCAGCTCTTGCAGCGAATCCGGAAGGCTGACGAGCTTGCCCGCCGCGCCGTTCTGCTGAGTCTTCTCAGTTCCATCGCCGGGGAAGTGATCATGGATGACCACCCGTGGTCTGAATTGTCGACGCGGCAACATGTTGCAGGGAGCGGTCTCTTCGTGGTGCTCGGCGCCAAGCCTGGCATTCTGGCCCCGGACGGTCTTGGCTCCGTTGTGCGGCTGCTTCTGAAAAATGGCGCCGCTCTGAAGCTGATCCTGCGCAAATGGGACATGTTTCAGAGCCAACACTGCAAATTCCTTCATTTCAGTACTACATTTTT
>CM014274.1:21359530-21389953 GCA_004135705.1 Alloteropsis semialata
GGGCGCAATGGAAGAAGCAACAAGGCCTTCTCTGGTGACCAGTGGCGGATACAGGATGTGCTGCTAGAGGGCTCTTCTTTCTTTTCTTCTCCATTTTCAGCTCTTCTTACTCTTTTTTCCCTTGTTCTTTCACCCTTCTTCTCCTTCTTAACCTCAAGTTCCAATGGAGTTGTAGGGTGTAGAGGGGCTGGAGCACCCCCAGCCCCCCGGTAGATTCGCCATTGCTGGTGGCCGATTCCTAGGATGATTCTTCGTGCAGAGAAAGACAAAACCAAACCAAAATCTTACTATTACTAATTGGAGGCTCCTTTTTGAATCCACCTTGGATCCTAGGTGGACACTTTAGAAAAAAGAGAAATTCTAGAAATTCTCATAAAAAACAAAACATCTGACCATCAATTTGAATACTCAAATCATCATAGCCATTAGATCTATTATATTTTCTAAAAAATAACCCACATATGTCATTATAAAAATAATTTAAAATAACCCTCTAAATCTATATCAAAATTATATAAAATAAACCAAAGTAACCCCTAATATTCATCAAAATTACCCATTATGCCATTATAAACAATATTTAAAATAACCTCATAAATTTGTAACTAAATTACCCACTACAAATACCTAAAAATAACTTAAATTAACTGTTTTACATCTATATTACCCATATATGTCACTATTAAAAATAACATGAGGTAATCCTATATTGGAATCCAAATCACCTTAATTAAAAATATACCAACATAAGATTCTAAATCGTGTATTTCATACACTATTGGTATATTATATAGTGATTAAGGTATATACGCATAATATGCGTTGTCATTTATAAATATATATGGGAAGTGGACATTATAGAATTCTACGTTAAAGTTATAGTTCAAACTTAGGGTTCATTAAATAAATTCAAGGCATACATATGATGTAAAGTAAAAATTTAAAGATTATATTGTGTATGAGAACATTATACAGTAATTACTAACAAAGATCTATCACAATCAGATGAAAATAATAAGTATATATCTATATAGGTATTGTGTTCAAAATATTTAAACAAATGAGAGAGAGCTCATAATAGTTTGGTAGAAATGTAGCCTTAATTTTTTATTTGGAGACTCCGCATTAGTTACCACGAGACACGCTAGAAAAAAGACAAATCTTAAAAATTCACACAAAAATCAGAAACGTCAATCATGTAAACTCTAATAACCATAGTCATTGGTCTATTATATTTTTATAAAAGTTACTCACCACTATCATTATAAAAGTATTCTAAAATAAATCCTAAAAATGAATCTAAATTATCGAGCTATTCCATTATAAAAGATATTGAAATTAACCCCATAATATTTATCTAATTTACTCATGCATATCATTACAAAGGATAACTTAAAATAGCATTCAAAATTTGTATCTAAGTTACCCACGTATGTTGTTATTAAAGATAACATAAACTAACCACGTAAATCTTAATCTAATTATCTTCATGTGTATTCTACTGAAAAGTCCAAAAGTAAACTGATATATGATTCTAAATTATGTTAATTTATCATTGTTAGCATAGAAATAATAAGACAAAAAATGCATCGCTATCACGTCCCCGCGCGCCGTCTTCATTGTTCCTGCACGTACTCGGGCGTGCCGTCGCCAATTGCCCAGGTGCCCTGTCCTCCTGCCAACAACGGCAAGAAGCCCTTCGGTGCGTGCTGGCCGTCCTCGCCTCCTTTGGACTTGCAGCTTCTCCACGACATCCAAGTCGGGCAGCCGGCCAAGCAGCCTGCCAGCAGGTCTATCACCTTGCTCCAGGCTCATTTGTGCTACTACGTCTACGTGTGGTCTCGTGATTTGCTTGCTTATGGTGTTAGGTACACTTGCTGCTGGCACATCTAAGTAAATTGCTGCAAGACCTGCAAAAGCTAGGGCATGATATGCAAACTTAAAACCCGAGCAGATAATTAATACGTGGTCGTCAGAGGTTTCTCTATGCAAATATGACATCTGAGCAAAAATTGGCAAAGAGAAACCGTGAAAAAGCATGTCTTGCAAGACGTCCAAGTAAGAATTCGATTGCCCATTCGTATAACTCATCGGATTCAGACTGCAAGTTATTTATAGAGAATAAGTCAATTTTTGACATTCTAAAGCATGATGTGAGGTGGAAAATAGACCAACTTTTATTGTTTTATTTTATTAAGTTTGTATACACAAGTTATAAACTTCTGCTTCTATATGGTAAGATCCAGTATCACTCAAGAAAAATAAAAGTACGACTGAGAACTCCGATTGTCTATCTAAATTTTATAACTATCGTTTGTTTTTTCTGACATAGGCACACCCGTAGCAACACACGGGCATATTTCCTAGTGATTCTAAATTATGTTAATTTATCATTGTTAGCATAGAAATAATAAGTTAAGGTATATACGCATCATGAGTGTCACCATGTAGACCATTTATACATGTACTACCAACCTTGCCCGTGTGTTGCTATGGATGGAGACCATTATATCGTTTTCTTGCTTTTCCTAATCTGATTGCGGTATACAATGGACTGCTCCTAATCCAATCAGAGGACAAGATGAAGCATGTCTAATCCGATTGTAAGACGTATATGACAGATCGCTGAAACATTCCTTCCTTTAGAAATAGGTAAAGATATATAGATAGAGATAGAGAGGTAGGATATAAAGATTGATGGGTTCCGTTAGGACTCTAATCCAATTAGAAAACCGATGCCGATAGTTAGAACCGTGGTAACAGTTCGTCGCAATAGATGAGGCCCACCTATCAGGACGGACAAAAAGAAGAAGAAGCAATCCTCTATTTAGAAATAGGTAAAGATATGTGAGGAAGTAATGAAAAATATTGATTTTTATGTTAAATATATTGTATGGAGGCGCGATACAAAATGTATGAATTGCGAATGTGGATGAAAAAGTGTATAGAGTAATTACTAATTAAAAATTAATTTCAAATAGAAAATCATAAATACACGTCTTTATATGGTGAAGTATTGACAAAAATGAAAGAGTAGTATGTGAACAATTTTGATTAGATAGAAGTTTAATTATTAAATAATTTTAAATATAATAATTTTTAAAAATATTAGCCCGTGTGGGAGCATGGATTGATGGACCAGTAAGAATAAATCGTGACGAATAAAAAAAAAGACCCATTTGTCAACTCTCAGACCGAGCGAAATCAATCTTCTAGTACAGCAGCCGAAAGAACAATGTTTATTATAGCTCGACGAGGGCCCCACAACGATGGAGGTTGGATTTACCGGTTTTCTCAATGTCTACCTGGCTCCTTTTTCCCCTTGCATAGGTTCGTCACTGAAGGAAGCCTAAAATAAGCCACTCATAGCCAGCCTTCCAATGGAGGAGCACACCAAAGCAGAGGAGTGTCGCTGCCACACTTGAAGAGGCCCAAGCCGCGATATGGTGGAGACGCAAGACACTGGCGCCACCTCATCAACCCCCACGGACCCAGCTCCTCTCGCCGCCAATGCCAACGCATCCATGCCAGATCTATGGATATCGAACAGGGCCTCCGTCTTATAAGAACCAAACCTCTTTGCCTTTTCTCTAGCGGGGAAAGCATACATGGATACGAGGAAGGAGCTTGGAGCTCAATCTGGGATGAGGAAGACCGATCCAAACTTAGGGAAGGAGAAAAGGATGGATGATGAGGGCGCTTCAGCAAGACGATGTCAGCAAGCAGTAAGAATAGCGTAGCAAAAGAGAGAGGAACAGGGATAGCGATCCAAATTTTTAGCTGTAAGCGGTGGCAGGGTGCTGAGGCTATTGCCTTTGTAATCATATTTTTCTTTTCTCTCGTCTAATATATTTCGTGGCATTTGCCGCCCTTACAAAAAAAAATTGCTAGTGGATCCTATGTTTAGAGTCCATATACATGGCTCACCAAAGCGATAATAAAAAAATAGACCCCAAGACTATTGACATGGAACCCACATGTAAGGACTAGACGGTCGGCAAACACGTTGTTGATATATGGGCCCAATAGAAACAGATCTGAATTGGCCCAGATACAGAGTGGTATGAGCCATACGAGCCCAACCCAGGCACCCAGCTTCCCAGGTTTGAAGAGTTTGAACACCCGTTGTTTCCAATACGCTTGTACATGTTTGGATAATGTAGCTTTGAGAAAACCGTATTAGAAATAAGCTTGTGTATACTATCAGGGCTCGAGTCTAATCCTTCCTTGTCCTCCTCTGCTGTCCTTCGTTCTTGCTTCTCTTCCAATCCACCGCTATCCCTGCTACTAACATATACTCCGTAGGTCATTACATTCTACTCAAAGTTTCGAAAAGTTTGTTTTCTTCAATAATGACAATGTGCCGAGATCCTAGGTTTTCCCCGTTCATCAACATTACCAACACACGAGAAATGGAAAAATGACCACCCTCATCAGCAAACAAAATCGGCTTTTAAAAAATCTGTACGTGGCTGGTTTCTTTTTTAAAAAAAGGAGGCTTCCTGTCCGTAGGGAAAAAATAATAAAATCAAATGTCTGGATGAGCTCAGGCTAGGCTGAAAATTTGGGGGCCTTCCTTCCTCTAGGCAAGCCCATCCCAGTATAAGACGGGTCAAAACCCAGTGGGCTCGAACCAGACCGGGCCTAAATGCTGTACCAATACGTGAATCCGTATGTGTGAGAAATCGGCCCATCTGGTCCTGAGATGCATTCAATGTCACGATGGCGTCATAAAATCATTATTGACGAGTTTAATGTAGCAATTAACTTTTCTTTCTAATTTAAAAGACATTTTTTTAATTGTTAGTAGTCATTACCATCAACAATATTTATTTTAAAATTGAACGTAACCAGTATATGTATTTGAATTAAGCAACGGTTAGATAGTTTATCAATCTTTCTTGTGAATTTTGTTTACCATGAACATTGACATTGCATATTTCTCAATTCTCAGTATTCAAAAAGGTGCAGGTCTGAGTCGTTCACCTCCTGTTCTGCTCAATTTCCCTGGACTACCATCGGATCGGAAGGAGCAGCGCAACACAGCTTTCCCAGATGGAACGGGATTCTCTACTGCGCAATAACAGGGGTCTGCGTCAAAGCTCAAGCAGCCATATGCATGCAAGGCAGGCAGTTGCCAAAGCTGGAGCGAGCGCGACGGGCAACGGCTGAGTTCTGACACTGCTCTGTTGCTTTGCTTCATTGCTTGCACCAAGGCAGCCCAAGCTCAATGTTGCAAAAAAAACAGAGACGAAATGAAAGGTAGCGATGAAATTGCTGGTCCGAGCACCACACACAGACATGGGCTATAGATTGCAAGTTTGCAACTCTTCCACCGTTGCATCTCGAGGGAAAACGAGATTAACACCTCACACGCAGGTCAACTATCTACAAAGAATACAGGATTGATGAGATTAGTCAGCGAAACCCCCTATTCCTGACGGCTGATCAGCGGAAGAGGTACACGACGAAGACCGCCGCGAGCACGAGGACGTGGTCTATCCCTTTGTCCACGGCCAATCCTGCAAAACCATGGCACCCCAGTGAGTAACAGCTTCAAGTCTCGACACGTGCGCATCCACGGTACACGGATTTACTAAACGATGAGGCATCCAGCATCCACACTCACCATCCACGGCGAATTTGCCGGCGACAGACACGGGCGAGGCGGCCGCGGCGCCGAGGCACAGGCACAGCAGCAGCGCGGCGGCCAGGAAGAAGGCGAGCACGAGAGCCTGTGGCCTCATGGCGGCGCCGCTCGCTCGCCGGCTGCTGGGTTCGCTCCGCTCTCCGGTCGTGCGTAGCAGACGGCGGAAACGCTGCAGCAACGGGCTACGTCGGCAAGTTCTTGGACGTGGTCGATCGATCGATGCAGCGATCTGCGCGCGCCGGGGTTTATATGGAGGCGGACGATCGAAAAGAGTTAGCGCCAGGCAATCTGGGTTCGGTTCGGAAACCTCACGCCGATCTGACTTTGGCTTCGCCAGCCGCTTCTGACTTCGTGTCCGGTCCTGTGGACGGACGGCGGTGATCCTGAGAAGGACGGGCGGCCGGAGCTTTGAGTGCGTCCGTCAGGTTCGGCACCAGCCGAGTTTGAATCGGTGTTCGGGCACGGGAGGTTTTCAAATAATGCATGCTGTCCGAGCTGTCCTGCCGATCGGAATTCGGAAGCGGCAGGTCAACTGAAAGCGAGCGAACGCCATGACGTGCCATGGGTTTGCCATGGGCTGTGCCGTCCAAAATAATGGCATCCAATCTTCCAACGGGCTACAAGCACGAACAGCTTGCTCCGGCCCATGATTCGGTGAATCCTGAGGTAGTTTGGTCAGTCAGCTACCGATAAAACGTGTCCTTTCCAAAGTCTGTCTTATGGTTCTGAACGGCACCCAGATCAGGTTCACTTTTTTAGGAAAATTATAGTAAGATCAATTAGTTGTGGTGACCAGTCAAATTAGTTCCCCAAAAGACTGAAAAACAAATAATTTAGGACAGAATCAGCGTCGCCTCCATTCCTGCTGCTGCTGAGCCCGTGTCGGACAAAGCCCAGTCTATCAGCCCGCAAATAGAAACCCACCACCTGCAACGCGACGACCAAAGAGGGCCCATGGTTCGACGGCCCACGTAGAGAGATTCTCTCTCTGGTCCCTAGCCCACAGGAACAGTACGCTATTCCCTCAACAGCGATAAGATTAGCGAGACGGAGGCTGGAGGAGAGGAGTAATCACGGGCGGAAACCGCGACGTGATTCGCTGCCCAAAAAAGCGGAACCGTAACGGGGGGGCAGGTGGCGCCGCAGGACGGGCCCATCCATCCAACCAATCCAATCCAAACCCCAACTCGAGTCCGCGCGAGCCACCACTGGGTGGTCAGTGGTCACGCACGAGCGATCCATCGATCCTGTGCCCCGGTCTCGCCATCATGGCATTCAAAGTGCAACGGAGGGGAAGCCCCACGGTTCCATGCGTACGCGCCAGCCTCATTATTGCCCCGTCCCGTTTCCCTATCCGGGGCTGGCTCACGTGCGGCAGCGGGCGGGGAAGGAGACCCCACCCACCGGCCCGATCGAGCACGGACCGGGCCGTCGTATTTACTCGCGCACGCGCGTACGTACGGAGCCCGTGTAGAGCCTGTGTGTACACGGGGGAGGGAACCGTGAGAGTGAGACTTTATGGCCGTATATGTTCTGTCTGTATGACACCGTATAAAGTACAGTCTGTGTGCATGCCAATTTTTCTAATTCCAACATCCAAGAATAAACCTAATTTGAAAGCTCAAAATTTTCATAAAATGATAAAATATAACTTATAAGTTCTTACATATTTTAGTACGCGTGGTTTGTCAAAGATACCCTTTATTTGACATTTCACAAACATTGTTCTCTACTGGTAATTCCCAAACTCTAACATCCCAATGGCAACCCTTTTCGCAATCTCTAGTCTTCCTCCTCCAAGAGCAATAATCCACACTCCAATCTCGCTAATGAATCGGTGTACAGATCTTTGAAGCGGTTTGTGGTTTCTATCCCTAACCTATCATGCAAACAGGAAGAAAATGAGTCAGGGTCTCGGAAGGGACAATACTTTGATTTTCTTCCAGCGACTCCTTCCTATTGCCAACCAATGAGTACGAGTAAAGAGGATCAGGCATGCATGATCACATTTCATCGCTCGCCGCTACTATTGCCATTGTTGTTCTTTGTGTTTAAATCTTCGTGACAGATATATTAAATTGTGTTTTCATAAATTGTCGTGCTCTCTCTCTCCCCTATAATCCTTTATGTGTGTAAAGACTGGGCATGTTTGGTTGAGTAACAAATTTGCCATACAATTTTACCTAAGGTTACTAAAGTTAGTTTTGCCACACTTTTATGGCAATAAAATTGACCACCTAACCTTAGGCAAAAAGTTTGAGTCTATGACATGTGGATCAAGTGACTAAGAAGTCAGGCAGACTAAGTTGTGGCGGGAACCAAACATCAACTAAGAAAATTGTGGCTGCCTAAAGTTAGTCGTGGCAATCTTAGTCGCAAACCAAAGCCCCCTCCCCCTCCCCTGGCCCAATGATCCGACACTGCATATATAGAAAGAATTACAACGTGTAATACTATCGATCTATCATTGTCTTATATTTTCCCCTAAGATGCTTCATGAGGTATGCTTATGTAATCTTAACCTTGTCTAGCACATTATGATCGTTCCATTTCCACTCGATAAGTGACCCATGAGGTATGGTGATGTATTCCCAGCATTTAAGGGTTTAAGCATTGTGTGACCATGGGTTAGCCATTATTAATCACACAAAAAGAATAGTACCTCTACTGGAACTAGTATAAGGATATAAGTTTCTTGTTTCAGGGAACACCTTAAAAGAGATAAAGTCACCTCACCGTAAAAACACAATAGTGGTAACTACCATTAACATCGTCAAGAAACAGAGGCCACAAAAGTATGCATCAGAACGTACTAGGCTAGTCTAGCTTCCTTTTTTCCCTGCGGCCTCTTCTCGTTTCAACATCAGCTAAACTTCCGTACAAATAACACACGCCCGGGGGTCCGGCCAAGTGGAACGGATCCTTAATTTTCCCGGCTGGCGAAATTCCTGTACCCCCAAAAGGCCAAAACAGAGAAGCTCTCAACTCAACAACGTTTTTGCATGCTATAAAAGAAACTCAACAGCGTTCTAGGTCCGGCCCGGTCCCTGCAGCTGTTACGTGCAGAGAGATGTACGTAGCGTGGTGCCGCTTGGCCAATCAATTCCGCAATGAAACCAGCGGCTTCTTTGGGGGTGTTTACTTGCCCCCCATTTTGCATTCTACCTACCGTTTTGCATTCTACACGTTTTCCAATGCACTTTTTTCTCTCTACGCGCGCTTCTCATCATTTTGCATTCTACGTTTTGCATTCTGTACCTAAACACCCCTTTTCTTTCCCCTCGCCTCGCCTGGTCCTTCCACCCCGGTCAAACGCCACCAAGCGGCGCGCGTGACCGACTGGCCCGGCCACTGCCGCACCCCAGTCCCAGTGCGCACGGAACAGGCCGGCCTCCCCTGCCCAGCGCCCTGCCCTGCGCGGCGCAAAACCTTTGCGAAGGACGGGGCGAGACGGGAGCCGAGATCTAACGGCAGATTCCGGCGGCACGCGGCCACAGACGCGCGGGCGCGGGCCCGGGCCTCCCGATCCGACGGCTGCGGACGGCTCCACTCAGGTGGTCCCCGGAGGACAGGCGCACGTGGCCCGCTGGTGCGGCTCGGGGCCCCGTCCCCGGCGAGGCGCACCAGGCGCTGCCCGGTGACTTGTCCAATCAGGTGTCCGCGGCCGCCTGCGTCTCGCTGACGGGTGGAGCCGTACGCCGCGGGGGCCGTGGGGCGGAGGCGCCCTGGCGCTGAGAGGTGGGGTCGGATGCGGCGTGGGTGGGCCACGCCACCGCACGGGTCCGTCCGGCGCAGCGTTATCGTGGCTCCTCAGCAGCCAATCAGCCATAGCTGCTCGCGACAGAGCTGTGAGAACTGAGAGGGGTCGAATACGGAGATGAGGCGACGAGTCGATCACGATCAGTTTCCAAAAGATGAGCGTGTCTAATCACACGCGCGAAAAAGGGCGGGAAGACGCACGGGGTGTGGCCGTAAGTCCGTAACCCTCATCATCCGCGCTCGCGCCATCTCTAACAAAGTTCCTTTTTTTTTTCTTTACTGAATCTTTGGAGATTTGCGCGCGTTTTTTTTTCGGGTAAAAGGGAGCTTTTATTAACTAGGCAGGAGGATTACAATCATTCATAACTAGGTCAAGGACACACGCAGGTGTTTGACCAAGCCAGCATGCTGTATGAGTATTGCGCCTAGCTAAATGAGCTAATTCATGGGCAACCAAATTGCACTCCCTATTCACCTGAACTACTCTCCAACAATCTAACAGTTGGCCGAGCTCTTGTACTTCTGCAATGGTGAAGCTGATTGCCGACCTGTCCGCCTTTCGACCCAACGCCTTGACGATTTCAGCACAGTCCGTTTCCAGGAGTATCGAGCCCTGTGTCCATTGCGTCGCCAAGCGAATTCCTTCGGCACATGCACGGGCTTCCGCCTCAATCGCACTCGCACAACGGAAGAGAACTCGCCACGCAGCAAAGATTACTTCACCTTTATAATTCCGAGCTATCACTCCAACACCGGCAGCACCCGTCTGTTCCACAAAGGATCCATCAACATTTATTTTAATCCAACCTTCCGAGGGGGGAGACCACTGCTTCTGCCTTCGTTTGTTTGGGTCATTCCTGTTGTCGGATGGGCTGCAGTATTCCTTCCCTTTCCCTGTCACGACCTTCTCCTGATGTTTGCTCTTCTCCAATGATTCTCTAAGGTTCAGAAGACAATACATAGAATCTTCTACTGAAGTCGGTCCAGACTCATGTGTAATGTTGTTGTGAACTGTCCAGGCTCTCCAAAGAACTAGCTTTGTCAAGATTTGTTGTTCTGAAGAGCAACGATTCAATAGCAACAGCAGCCAGTCCGGCCCAGTGAACCTGAACAACTCCTCCTCTGGTAACGACCAATGTTGGCGCATAAGCTGTCTGAGATTAAATGCTTGGGGGCATTCAACTGTTGCATGAAAACTTGTTTCTGCAGCTGCACCACACAACGGGCAGGTATCCTCAGCTTCCAAATTCCTTATAAGTTTGCTTCTCCTTGTTGGCAGTGCATCTCTACACAACTTCCAAAAAACATTCACTTTCGGGGGCAGCCCCCCTTTCCACACATTCTCCCATAATTTCCTTCCTCCCTCTGGATCATTGCTAGAAGCTGTACTTGTTGGCATATCCCTCCATTTTAAAGCCAGGTTGTATGCACTCCTAACTGTAAAAATACCAGACTTCTCTAGTGGCCAAGCAATAAAATCCTCCACCTGTCTAGAAGGGATTTTGATTTTTGCTATTGCCTCAGCATCAATCGGGTTAAAAAAGATGGCCAGCTTGTCGTAATCCCAGTCATTTCCTTAGCTGTTCAACAGTTCAGACACCCAATTCAACCTGCATCTTCCCTTCCGTGAGATTACTCTGTAGGAATGTTCCCTTGGAATCCATGGGTCTCTCCATATTCGTACCTGAGAACCACTACCAATCCTCCAAATGAAACCTTTTTTCAGTAGCTCCAAACCATGCAAAATGGATTGCCAAGTATAAGACCCATTGGAGCTAAAGGTTGTATCGACCAGACAGCCCCTTGGGAAGTACTTAGCTTTTAATAGCCGAGCGCACAGGCTTTCTGGGAATTCAATCAGTCTCCATGCCTGGCGAGCAAGTAAGGCCTGATTAAACAGACGTAAATCTTTAAATCCCAGACCACCATTGCATTTCTTCAGTGTCAAACTTTCCCAAGCAATCCAAGCCGCTTTTCTTTTTCCTTCTTCAGCACCCCACCAAAAGTCCTTAATAATCCTTCTCAGATCATCACATACTCCAAATGGCAGCTTAAAGACGCTCATAACATAGGTGGGCAAAGCTTGCGCTACTGCCTTTATA
This sequence comes from Alloteropsis semialata, assembly GCA_004135705.1. Classification (NCBI taxonomy): domain Eukaryota; kingdom Viridiplantae; phylum Streptophyta; class Magnoliopsida; order Poales; family Poaceae; genus Alloteropsis; species Alloteropsis semialata. Next base: position 21,371,042 of record CM014274.1, read on the forward strand.
AGCACTTCTTTTGCTGCCGACGACATATTCTTCTCCGTATAATCCTTCAATCTTTTACTGAGTCTCTCTTTTAGTGACTGGAACCTACCTCTTTTCATCCTTCCGGTTGCTGTTGGCAGCCCCAAATATTTAGCCTCGAAGCCACTCAGGACAACTCCCAACACCTGTTTGACCTGCTCCTGGACTATTTGCTGCCCTTTCTTGTTAAACATGATGGAACATTTTGCCGGGTTCACAAGTTGCCCAGTGCACCGAGAGTAGGTGTCTAGCACGTCCTTCACTTGTGCAGCTTGCTCAACATTTGCCTTGAAGAATAACAGTGTGTCATCCGCAAAAAGCAGATGCGACACACCCGGGGCTCCCCTGCAGATTTTTAGTTCTTTCAAAGCACCTGTATCTGATTTCCTGGAAATCAATTTAGATAGACCATCAGCCACAAATAAGAAAAGGTACGGCGAAAGTGGATCACCTTGACGTAGACCGCGGGAAGGAGTAAAAGGTGTCGTCATGACACCATTGAAGCGCACCGAGTAGCGCACCGACGTCACACAGGACATGACTCGTTGCACCCACGAACTTTGAAAGCCCAGCTTCAGTAGAACATTGTTCAAAAAACTCCAATCCACCCTGTCATACGCCTTGGATAAATCCAGTTTATACGCGCAAAAATCCCCCCTCTCATCAGCATTACTGTTGATCGCATGTAAACATTCAAAGGCAATAATAGCATTATCTGTAATAAGCCTTCCAGGAATAAAAGCACTCTGACTTGGCGAGATAATATCTTGGAGCAGCGGTCGCAGGCGATTTACAATGCATTTGGAGACCACTTTGTAGACCACATTGCACAGGCTAATGGGCCTGAAATCCTTCAATGTTTCTGGAGTAGAGACCTTTGGGATCAGGACAATACAAGTATCGTTGACCCCTTCAGGCATCACACCGTTATCAAAAAATTCTTTTACCGCTGCAGTGACATCCTTTTTCAGCAGTCCCCAGTTTCTTTGGAAAAATCTAGCCGGCAGCCCATCCGGGCCAGGGGCTTTCAAGGGGCCAATCTGGAACAGTGCATCACCTATCTCCTCCTCCGTATATGTTTTGCAAAGCTCAGCATTCATATCATGAGTAATTATAGAATCAAACAAATCAACAATTTCTCCTGGGTCTATATTCTCATCTTTAGTAAACAAATTTTTAAAATACTGTACAGCCATACCTTGCATCATTTCCTCCTCAGAACACCAGATCCCATCATCCCGTTTCAGCCTCTTGACTCGATTTTTCTTTGCCCTCCACATAGCCTTACGGTGAAAATATTTGGTGTTTCGGTCACCTTCACGTAGCCATGTAATACGGGATCGTTGGAGCCACATCATTTCTTCGCGATAGAGAACCTCATCTAGTTCCCTCTTAGCCTCTAAAATCTTGTCCCTGTTTTGGATGGGATCAGCACGTTCCCACCCCTCCATTTCCTTGTACAACTCCTGAATGCGCCTTGTAACATTGCCAAAATTCTCCTTACTCCAGTTGCGCAATTCCTTGGTGACTAACTCCAAAGACTTTGAAAGAGAGCCTAAGTCACTTCCGGGGTTCTTACGTAACCAGGATTTTTCAATCACCGACTGCAGGCCTTCCTCTCTCTCCCACATGATTTCATATCTGAAACTCTTATTATGTTGTTTTTGCCTTTGAGTCGACACCGTGCGTAGCAGTAGTACTTTGTGATCTGACCGAGCAGTCTCAAGATGCATCACGCTAGCTTCTGGGAACCTCAGCGACCAGTCCGTATTCGCCACGCCTCTGTCTAATCTTACTCTGACATTTCTTTGCCCGCCCTGGTTATTATTATACGTCCAAGGTAGACCTGAAAAGCCAAGATCATGTAAATCACAGTGACTTAAAATTTCTCTAAAATCCATCATGTGTCTCTCCGATCTGGGAGTTTCCGAGAAATGTTCGTATTGCCACATGGCTTCATTGAAATCGCCCAAAGCAAGCCAAGGACCCTCCCAAACTCCGCACAGGTCCCGCAACAAATCCCACATCTCTCTTCTATTTTCAGCACGCGGCTCTCCATACACAAAGGTTGCCCTCCAGGGGGCTTCATTTAAATCTTCCTTAATTAGAACATCGATATAGCGACTCCCCTGGGAAAGCAGGGTAACATTTATTGAATCATCCCAAAATAACACAAGACCACCACTAAGACCATTACTACCAACTGACAAGCTGTTACGAAAACCTAACCTCCAGCGAAGGTTGCTACTCCTACTAGCACACATTCTAGTTTCACAAAGAAAAACAATTTTGGGGTTGTGTGACTTCACAAAGCCACAGAGTTCCTGAACTGTCCGGGAATTCCCCAATCCCCGGCAGTTCCAAGCCAACGCATTCATTGCTCCTGACGGGTCTCAACACGAGAACCCGTCAGGTTATGGGCATGAGGGTCAGATACACGGCTGCGCTTGGCAGGCGATTCTCCTTCCTTCGGCTTAGTATCTTTCTCACCATCATTTCTTGCTTCAGTCATGTGTTCATCCACCACCACCCCTTGCTTCTGTCGTGTCTCTGCAGGCTTCTCTAGCTCGGCCCCATCTTTGATCCCCTTAGCTTCCATCAAACGATCATGCATGCTCATCTGGACGCTTGATGGGGCTTCTTCCTTAGCACTGACTGATCCATCACTAGATCCCGCGTAGGAATATAGGCCGGAGATCCTCTCCCTTCTCAAGGGCTGGCTTTTCAAAGGATCAATAAGGTTCGGTACTTCATTGTCGACCTGCATGTTTTGCACCCCCCTAGCCAGCTCATTTGTTTCTTCCACCAACACATCCGCCACCTTGCTTCCTTCTGGCATATTGTTAGCCCGATCTGCTGCAGCACTCAGACCATCATCCCCGCTCTCCCTCTCTCTTTTTTGCTTATCCCCAAAACTCCTGAACACCGGGGCCTTATTGGAAGAATAAGAGCCCGACCTCACTTTTTCCTTCTGCTCACCACTGAAATTGAACGCCCTCCTAACTTGAGAATCAACTGGAGTAATAGTCATCCACTTACCCACATCCCTCTTCTGTGGAGAGCATCTCAGTAATTCCTCAAATCTGACCCCTCCCCCTTCTAATTCATCATCCGGGCAATCACGTTGTGCATGCCCTAGTCTACCACAATTAAAGCAAAAGTGTGGTATGTTCTCATATCTCACCGAAAATTTCATCAACCCATGACCTTTCACCTTCTGCTCTACTGTCTCCATCAAGGCTCTCTCAAGAGGAAACTCAATTTTAATTCTCTTATAGTCCTTCACTGCATCTCCTATCAAGAGCACATTTCCAATTTTCGATCCCAGGGCTTTGACAAACGCATCCTTCATCATGACAATTGGAATATCATAAATGCGAACCCAGATCTTGATCGAATCAATAGACACCTCAGAGAGTCTTTTAAAACCATCATATGGAACAAAAATTAGGGCATCAAACTGATGCTTCCATGGACCTCCATGTACCATCTTGTTTAGCATAAATTCTGAACCGCACTCCACCAGGAACCTGTTCTCCCCAAGTTCGCGGAAAGGAACTGGATCACGCAGCCCCCAAGCTTTCTTCAACTCGTTGAACATTCCCCATGTATTGAACTTTTTACCTGAGTAGTACCGTGCAACAGCTAGCCACTTTGATGTGGCTTGATTAGCATCTTCCTCCTCTTCGAAGACGAACTCATCTTCCTCGTCGTCCTCTTTCTCTTGCGGCTTGCTGACTAGCACCAAGCGCCTATCAGAGATAGTATCATCCTGATGCCTCTGGTCTTCTCCACTCTCCCCCTTGCCCTCCTTCTTCTCTTTCTCCGATTGATCGGAGCAAACCGCTTGCGCCTTCAACTTCTCTGCCTTTCCCGACATGGTTTCACGGTCACTGAATGGATCCCGCACGCACACCAGTACCAGCCCTAGAACAACAGCAATCGACTTTGGCTTCGGATGGGAAATCTCCTCACCGGAGACCCCGTATCACCCCCACCGCAGATCGAGAGCAATTGCCCAAGTATGGCAGAGACAGATGGCGGCAGAACCTAAAGACGGCAAAACCCTAGGAACAGGAACCAACGAAGGCAGCCTTGGACTTAAAGCCAAACACCAACTCCCAAATCTTCCGGACTCCTGAAACTACGAAGATCTCCAGACTCCCACTCGATCACGTCGAAGCAGAAACGGATCTGTTACGAGGAAACTGCGACAGCACCCAATGCCAGATTGCCAAACCTGATCGGATGAGAAACGGTGTCCCGTTGGGAGTTGCCTCCCGTAGGTCTGCTCGTCCCTTGGACAGCAGTAGGATCGTCCTTCCCGAGGAAGGTTTAGGAATCCATGGCAGCGCCGCCGTCGCCCTTGAGTCGCCCCTCTTTCGCCTCCGTCATTTTCGGATCCGCAACAGTCGGAACAAAACTTTGCGCGCGTTTCTTCGGTTAGTCAGAGACCATGATCGCCCCAAACGATGCTGCTTGTGAAGGAGCGGCTGGACGTGTTGCACCCCCGTTCAGCTTGACTGCTTCGTTCTGCATGCTCGTCTCCTCGCCTCGTGCCCCCGTCCCCTGTGGGAGCTCACCGTAGCGACCCTGTTCTCGCTTGCCGCAGGACCGAACGACCTGCGCGCGGATCGTCAGATTTGTTATGGTTGGCCTGGGCTCGGTTGGCATGGCAAATGTTTAGCTTAGAGTTCACAATTAGGACCTGTTTAGTTGAGAAAAGTTTCACAACTTTTCATTATTCACCCGTCACATCAAATGTTAGGATACTAATTAAGGGTATTAAACTGTAATTAATGATAAAACTCATTCTATAACCCTCGGGTAACTTCGCGAGACGAATCTAATGAGTCTAATTAGACCATGATTAGACAACGTCGTGCTACAGTAAACAATCTCTAATGACGGATTAATTAGGCTTAATAGATTGTCTCGCGATTTCCCGTCCATCCGTGTAATTAGTTTTATAATTAGATCATGTTTAGTCCTTCTAATCTTCGGTTTAAAATTGCTACAGTAAATTTCGCAAACTTTCTCACCAAACTAAACAGGCCCTCAGTTTCACGACAAAGTCCTAATGCTGCTTGCTGAATCTTGTCACGTAAGGTAATTGCCATTTTTGGAAGAAACTCGGAGACTCGGAGTGGATGAACGCGTCGATCTGGCGTAGCGGTTCTCTCGCTTCTTTTGGCTCTTCAGCGTGGCCTAGCTGCGTGCATTGGATATGAATCGATGACGCACGCTCTGATCTTTCACGTGATCAAGGTCCGGGATCCTGACAAATAACTTTGCTTGGCAGTGACAAATAACGCTGATTGTGTACGAATCATCTGCGTGCCATTTTAGGTACAAGCATGACGCGATGCTGCAGTCTATTTTTTTAACACAGGGAAAAAAGTGCGCCGTTGTCATTTCGTGGGCTTTCCGAGTTTATGTAACCATGTTCGATCGTTCATATTCCAGCAATTGTCCCCGAGCCTGATGTGTGTGTTCCACGACAAAAAGGCTCCACAACACGGTTACGGTTGGTGTTGCAGGAACATTTGAAAGGGACGGTGGTCTGGTCTCCTGTGCAATTTTGTTACTTGCTTTGAATGCATAAAGCAGGTAATTGACATACGAGAATCTCACAAGCACGCATCAGAACGAGAAAGAAAGGCATTCCACATATCAAAATATGGCACTCGTTCTTAGTCTATACTATAAAGAGGGAGAGATTTGATGTCAAAATCTACACAACCTTGATCCTACCCTCACCTCACTAAACACCTTTTTGGGCCCACCCGTCAGGTAGGACGAAGACGAAAAGGAGGGGGGGGAGAACGATCTTGGGGTGGTTTCCCCGTTAAAAAGAGCGGATGCAGCCAAATTTTTTTCACCAGGCTTCTCTCTCGTACCCGCCGGGCCCACAACACCTTCCACCGTCCTCCTTCCACACCGCGCATGTCGCCCCCGCCACCAATATCGTCCCTGATTTACGTCCTCTAATCACGTCCCTGATTCACGTCCCTGATTCACGCCTCTGATTCACGCCCCTGATTCACGTCCTCTGATCACGTCCCTGATTCACGTCCTCTAATCTCGTCCTTGATTCATGTCCCTGATTCACGTCCTCTAATCACGTCCCTGATTCACGTCCTCTAATCTCGTCCCTGATTCACGTCCTCCTGCTCTCCTTCCTCGCCACGGCAAGATCACCGCCTCAGGCCTCACATCTCGTCCGCAATCTGTATCCGTCATTCACGCCTTCCTTTCAAGGCGAGTGAAGGCACCGCCATCTTCTTGGCTATAAGGCTGTTTGCACCATGGCGTGCCGTCGCATGACGAGGCTGTCGTCCAAGCGACGGAGCAACCCTGACCCCACCTCCGCACTGCCTGTCACACGGGGCCACGTGCAGAGGCGGAGCCACTGCTTGGCCGCCGGATAGAGAAGATGAGGAAGGGAGCAGTGGCCGAGCCCGTGGAGCGCCCTGGCGCCGGCGCCGGCGTCGAGCAGGAGCAGCGCGGGGTGGAGAGGAGCGAGGGGCGGCGTAGGGAAGAGCGAGGAGCGGCCGGTGTGGGGAGGGAACAGGGGGCGACGCTCCTCCGTGGCCGCCCACCGGGCTGCAAGTCAGCCGCACGCCGAGGCCGCATGCCCGATCCGCTCAAGGAAGGAGTGGATCCATACCAGCGAGGGCCCGCCTCCGCCGGAGCTGAGCTACTTCGCCGCCACCTTCTCCTCCTCTTGTGGATGAGGAAGCCAGCATGGCACGCGCAACGCTGGATGCCAGAGAGGAGGGCCCCCTGCTCCTCCGCCGGCGCCGAACGCGGGGAGGAGGGCGATGAGGCAGAGGCGTGCCGCGCCATGGCCGCCGCGCAGAGCTTGGGGAGCCCAACCACCGGAGAGGGAGCGGTGGCCGCGGCTCACCGGCGGGAGAGCAGGGCGCGCACGCAGCCGGCACGAGGGGAGAAGGAGGGCGCGCACGGATGGAAGGCAGACGGTGGCGGACGAGTCGAGGTGGCGGCCATCGATGAAGGTGGTGGCGAAGCTGACCGAAGGGGGCGCGGGCAGGGGTAGCAAGGGAGGGAAAGGGACCGGCGGAGAGAGGGAGAGCGGGAGGGGAGCGTGGGGGTGTGGGGTTCGAGTGGATAAAGGGTGAAAAAGGAGAAAAAAGAAAAAAAAATTCTGACATATGGATTTCACGTGTTGGTTAGTTGGTAGTTGATATAGAGGACCTCTTTGGTATAGATTCGCTCAGCTCCATGTGTTTTGAGGATGTTGACGATGGATTGTCATATGTGTTGCTTGTCACAAGGAATAATTTGCAAAAAAAATTTGTCACAAGGAATAATTAATTTAAGAAAGTTTATATCATTAGCACGAGAAACAAAAAATCAACTGTGACCTGTGTAGTCAGTTCTCAGACATGAACGGGAGGGAGAGAGGAATTATGGTATGGAGTAAGCTATTATGTTATTGAATAGTTCTAATACATGTAATTATAAATTATTCGCTTTATTGGTTTTTTAAATATAGGCCTTGTTTAGTTCAGTCTAATCGATCGAATTTTCTGTAAAAAAAGTACAATGAGAAGTGTGTCCTGTGAGAGGAAGGCACGTTTTTTAATACGTTACTTTTGGTTGAATTCACTGAAGCTAAACAAGGCCACACTCTTGTCATAGGTACTATTATTTATTTTATTTTTATGAATTTAAATTTTGATTTCTAAGTTTTTTTAAAACACGTGCCTGGGCACGTGCATCTCCACTATAAAGAAAAAAGGCTGAGGATGAACGCGTGTCTGGGTAGAAAATCACTAGCACAACGCTTATACTAAAAAAAATATGTTTTTAATTTGGCCGTTTTAAATTCTCACCACTAGATATACAGAACATAATTCAGTGAACTCACCAGACATCCAAACGCCGACGTTCCCATTGGCCGCTGCTCTTGACATCCCCGGCCGCAGATCAAACAAACATTCAGATTCAGCTGCCGACGTAACGCCGTAACGGGACCTTATCCACTCCAACACGGCCTCGCTCGCCATCATAACACACGCGCGGCTCAAAGCATCCTCGCACCGAAAAGGTGGCACGGCCACGCCACGGCGGGGCGGGGCGGCAGCGTCCACCGCACGCCCGCCCGCACGCACGCCCGCCCCGCCCGGATCGGATCTACCCGGTGCGGGCGTTAAAGACAAAAACCCTCGGCGAAGCAACGCGGCCCACGCGTCCGCCTCCCTCCGCGCCCGCCAGGGATCCCGCACGCTCGGACCGCGACCCCGAATTCCCCAAACCACCCCTGCCCTATGGATGATGGATGGAGTCGAGGCGAGGGCGCGCGGATTGACGAGCCCCAGCGGCACGTGACCCCGCCTCGAGCAGAGCACCGCCTGCCCTGCCCCCGATCGCCGATCGGGGCGGCCCCCCGCCGTCGGATCGGATCGGGCTTAACCTCGCCGCGGGCAGCGGATAAGCGCCGTGGTTTAGAATACTAACCCTAACCTCCCTCGGCCCTCGGGTTAATTAGGGCAGCCCTTCCCCTTCGATTCGCGATGAGGAGGGGCAGGCAAGCGCGAGAAGGGCAGGGGCACATGCCATGTGACGTGGCCCCACCACCACTCCCTTCCCTCACCTACAGCTGTTAATTTGCTCCCCGCCTCCTTCATCCCCCCCTCTCTCTCTCCTCTTTCCACTGTTGCTTCTTTCTTCCAGACTCTTCTCTCTCTAGCTCTGCTAGCTCAAGCACAAGCAGCAGCCCATCCTCCTCCTCACTCCCCCTCTCTCACCGTCCCTTCTCCCCCCTCACCCTCCTCCCCTCCTGCCATCCCGTCGGCTCCCCTCCCCCATCGCCGACCCGCTACTTTAATGGTTTTAAGGTAGCGCGCTAGTTCATGGAATCTCCGGTGCTGCTCGCGGTGCTGGCGCTCGTCGTCGTCGCGGCGGTGTCCGCCGACGACGGCCAGCTGCTCGAGCAGTTCAAGGCGTCCGTGCCGAGCCAGTCCGCGGACCTCCGCGCCTGGACCCCCGCCGACGGCGCCTGCAGGTTCCCCGGCGCGGCCTGCAGGGGCGGCAGGCTCACGTCGCTGTCGCTCGCCGGCGTGCCGCTCAATGCCGACTTCCGCTCCGTCGCGTCCACCCTGCTGCAGCTGGGCAGCCTCGAGGCGCTCAGCCTCCGCGGCGCCAACGTCAGCGGCGCGCTGGCCGCCGCCCCGAGGTGCGGGGCCAAGCTGCAGTCGCTCGACCTCTCCGGAAATGCGGGGCTGCGGGGCTCCGTCGCCGACGTGGAGGCGCTGGCCGCCACCTGCGCCGGCCTCAGAGCGCTGAACCTCTCCGGCGATTCGGTTGGTTCCGCGAGGCCTGCTGGCGGTGGCGGCTCCGGATTCGCTGGGCTGGACGCTCTCGACCTGTCCGGCAACAAGATCTCCGGCGACGGCGACCTCCGGTGGATGGTGGGTGCCGGCGTCGGCGCTGTCCGGCGTCTGGACCTCTCCGGGAACAAGATCTCTGGGCTCCCGGAGTTCACCAACTGCTCTGGGCTCGAATACCTCGACCTCTCCGGCAACCTCGTCGCCGGCGAGGTGGCCGCCGGGTCCCTCTCCGACTGCCGCGGCCTGAGCTCGCTCAACCTCTCCGGCAACCACCTCGTCGGCGCGTTCCCGCCGGACGTCGCCGGCCTCACGTCGCTCGCCGCTCTCAACCTGTCGAACAACAACTTCTCCAGCGACCTACCCGCCGACGCTTTCACCGGGCTGCAGCAGCTCAAGGTGCTCTCCCTCTCCTTCAACCACTTAAACGGCACCATCCCGGACTCCTTGGCCGCGCTGCCGGAGCTCGAAGTGCTCGACCTCAGCTCCAACGCCTTCTCCGGCACTATCCCTTCGTCCCTCTGCCAAGACCCCAACCCCAGCCTCCGCATGCTCTACCTCCAGAATAACTACCTCTCCGGCGCGATCCCGGAGTCAATCACCAACTGCACCAGGCTCGAATCTCTCGACCTCAGTCTCAACATCATCAACGGCACCCTCCCTGCTTCCCTCGGAAAGCTTGGGGAGCTCCGGGATCTCATCCTCTGGCAGAACTTATTGGAGGGCGAGATACCGGCGTCTCTGGAAAATATGCACAAGCTCGAGCATCTCATCCTCGACTACAACGGTCTCACCGGTATTATCCCGCCGGAACTGGCGAAGTGCAAGGAGCTCAACTGGATATCATTGGCTAGCAACCAGCTGTCCGGGCCAATCCCGTCTTGGCTTGGGCAGCTCAGCAACTTGGCCATCTTGAAGCTGAGCAACAATTCCTTCTCGGGGCCGATACCGGCCGAGCTCGGCGACTGCCAGAGCTTGGTCTGGCTGGACCTGAACAGCAACCAGCTCAATGGGTCAATACCGGCAGAGTTGGCAAAACAGTCTGGGAAGATGAATGTCGGCCTCGTCATTGGGCGGCCTTATGTATATCTTCGCAACGACGAGCTGAGCAGCGAGTGCCGTGGCAAGGGAAGCTTGCTAGAGTTCAGCAGCATCCGACCTGAAGACCTCAACCGGATGCCGAGCAAGAAAATGTGCAACTTCACTCGAGTTTACATGGGGAGCACCGAGTATACCTTCAACAAGAATGGATCCATGATATTTCTGGATTTGTCATTTAATCAGCTGGACTCAGAGATCCCGAAGGAGCTTGGGAGCATGTACTACCTCATGATCATGAATCTTGGGCACAACCTACTGTCTGGCCTCATCCCACCGGAACTAGCTAGTGCCAAGAAGCTTGCAGTGCTCGACCTGTCGCACAACCAGCTGGAAGGGCCTATACCCAACTCTTTCTCGTCACTGTCCTTATCAGAGATCAACCTTTCAAATAATCAGTTGAATGGGTCAATTCCAGAGCTCGGCTCCCTTGCCACATTCCCAAAGATGTCGTATGAGAATAACTCTGGCCTCTGTGGTTTCCCACTGCCAGCATGTGAGCATAATGCTGGCCCAAGTTCTTCGGACGAGCACCAATCCCACCGGAGGAAGCAGGCATCACTCATAGGCAGTGTTACTATGGGACTCCTGTTGTCGCTGTTCTGTATGTTTGGTATTGCCGTCATAGCTATTGAGTGCAAGAAGCGGAAGCAGAAGAATGAAGAGGCAAGTACTGCTCGCGACATTTACATTGATAGCCAGACGCATTCTGGGACTATGATTTCCAATTGGAGACTCTCTGGTACAAATGCCCTCAGCATCAACCTTGCTGCATTTGATAAGCCCCTGCAGAAACTCACCTTGACTGATCTTATTGAGGCAACGAATGGCTTCCACAATGATAGCCTAGTAGGGTCTGGTGGTTTTGGGAATGTCTACAAGGCCCAGCTCAAGGATGGAAGGGTTGTTGCAATCAAGAAGCTTATACATGTGAGTGGCCAGGGGGACAGGGAGTTTACTGCAGAAATGGAGACCATTGGCAGGATCAAACACCGCAACCTTGTTCCGCTCCTTGGCTACTGCAAGGTTGGTGAGGAGCGACTGTTGGTGTATGATTACATGAAGTTTGGCAGCTTGGAGGATGTGTTGCACGACCGCAAAAAGATCGGAATTAAGCTGAGCTGGGCAGCAAGGCGAAAGATCGCCGTTGGGGCTGCGAGGGGATTGGCATTCCTCCACCACAACTGCACTCCGCACGTCATCCACCGTGACATGAAGTCAAGCAATGTGCTTATTGATGAGAACTTGGAGGCAAAGGTATCAGATTTTGGTATGGCCAGGACGGTGAGTGTGGTTGACACACACCTGAGTGTCTCCACTCTTGCTGGCACTCCGGGTTATGTACCACCGGAGTACTATCAGAGTTTCAGATGCACCACCAGGGGCGATGTGTACAGTTACGGTGTTGTGTTGCTCGAGCTGCTCACGGGGAAACCGCCCACGGACTCAGCTGATTTTGGCGAGGACAACAATCTTGTAGGATGGGTCAAGCAGCACTGTAAGTTGAAGATCACTGATGTGTTTGATCCTGAGCTGCTGGAGGATGATCCAGCCCTGGAGCTTGAGCTGTTGGAGCACCTAAAAATTGCTTGTGCGTGCTTGGATGATAGGCCATCAAAGCGGCCGACAATGTTGAAGGTCATGACAATGTTCAAGGAGATCCAGGTAGGATCGACTGTCGACTCGAAGACCTCATCAGCATGCACAGGCTCGATCGATGATGCAGGTTTTGGTGGCCTGGAGATGACGACCCTTAATGAAGACAAGGAGGAGAAGGATTAGCAAGACCACACCGACAAGCAAGAACTTGCGCACGGCGAGTTGCCCCCGGGGTGAGTGCCAGTTACACGACCAGGCAGAGGCAAAATGCCCGTAGGAATCAGTTCGTCAGGCGATACCATTTGAAGTCTCTTCGTGAGCTTAGCATTCCCTTCTGATGGTACAAGACAGAAGTTTTCCATCGTAGCTTCGTCGGTTGAAGATGTTATGTACCTATGGGAGTAGGTCGATTTTTCCTTTCTTTTTTTTCCAGCTTTGTTCATCTCTTCTCGTCACACTTCAGTAAGAACTGTGTATGTACATATATAAATGGTGATTTTTCTTCGGTGCAAAATCCTCTCCGTCCCATAGTATTCCTCTTTGCCAAATTTTACCCTCCCTTTGTTTAATAACGGTGTAATGTAAATCCTACTCCTCAATGTACATTGGTACATGAAAATGCATGAACATTATTGCAGATGCAGCAATCATGTTGGAAATGGCATTCAAATCTGAGAAGCGAGCAGTGAAAGCACCAAGGGCAGGGGCGGATGTGCGAGAGGACACTGGCCAAGCAAGATGAACAGCAAAAGGCCACCAAGGGGCCAGTCAAGCAAGAGGCTGACACAGCTCCTGTTTCCATGTGAGGCAACGCATGGCTTTGCTCAAGGGTAGGGCCAGGTGCAGTTACACACACCCACAAGAAGAGGACGCACTCACGCTGCACAAGCACTTCCTTTCAATTTTTTTTTCAGGGGGGACCTTGCTTTGTCCCCCCAAATCATCAAGAGAGCTTAGCAGAGCTGAGCCTTTAGCTGGTCAAAGGTTCCCCCTAAGCATTTTTTGTCCTCTCTGACTATCCTAATCACTCGGGTAACATGGCTCCTAATCTTATTATAATCCTCGTCGATTTATAGTTGCATGGTGCTGTGTCCGATGCGTGGCGTTGCTAAACTACTGATCTGTTGTCCAGCAAGTAAGTGGCACACTGGCGTGCACGCAGATTCCCTCAGATTTCAAGAGAGCTAGTAGTAGTATTCAAATTAATGGCGTGGTGTCCCTTGGCTTCAAGATTTGAGCTTGCAATGTGTTCCTCGCTCTGATTTGTAATGTTTTCCCACTGTCCACTTGGATGATTAGGGGACAGCAGCTGTCAGATGCCGGTAAAAGCTCGTGAAGCTACTGAATGGCAACTCTGATCAAAATTAATATCTTTAATTCTTTATTACATGTAGTATATATTATATATAGTGCATGCTAGATTGCTAAGCAAGAATTTTTATTTTACCCTCTCGGGTAAAGATGGGCGTGGTGCGGTTCAATCCATTGGTTCGCCGAACCGACCCGCCAAAACGAACCTACCGGGCTCCTATTTTGATCCACCAATCGTGTTAGGCTCAGCGGGTTTGACCCCTAGGATTGAGTGGTTCGATCCTGCTCTGCCGCTCTGCGTCGTCTTCGTCTCCTCCGCACCGTTGAAGTCAACCTCACGGCTCCCGCCTCTTGGACTCCGCCTGGCGCACCGCCGCGGCCCCGCCGTGGCGCGTGGCTTCCTCTCCCGCATGACGTTTCTGGCGGCGACGGAGGTGGGTTATTCTCCACCGTCAAGGGCGCTGGCACCGGCGGCGGCGGCAGCAACCCGTTGATGCCCACGCTCCGGTGCCGGACCAGTCCCCTGCACCTGCAGCAGCCGGCGGAGCTCGCCCTCGCGACACCGCCCTCCACGTCTGTGCTTGTCAGGAAGCACTGGTTGCTGCTCCTGTATGCGCTATCGGCACTAGCGTCGCCCAGCAGAATCGCGTTGCTCAAGGCACTTTTCCTCCCATCCAAGGTCAGTATGAAAGTTCAGACTGTGTTTTATAGCTAGTATGAAACACTGCACAAACACTGGGAAGAAATCGCAAGATGATCCACGTGCAGGGGCGGTGCTAGCCGGCTGCTGACAGAGGGCTGCTGCTGCGGCCACGTGCGAAAGATATGGGTCGATCCAGCTGATCCATTGGTGCACCGAGTCAGGCAGCATATCGCAAATGGATCGACGAGGTGCTCCGTGATATTGCATCTGGGTCGGTGGAGCGAGTATGGTTCGCTCCACGGTGCACCATCGCCCATCTTTACTCTCCCGGGGCTCAAAAGGTTCCATGTAGTTTGTCCAGGACTCCATGCAACAGCAACAATGGAGAAGACACACGATGACACAAGGTCTGAAAAAGCTACAGATAGGCCTTTGGTGACATTGACAAACTGTGCCTCTGAGTGAATGGAGCCTCTGACATCACCACAAGGGCGTGGCCCCCCTGCCTGCCTGCATAGTTTTGGTCTTTTGGAGCACACTGGCTTGTATCGCCCCGCCCCAGTGCTGTCATCATTTTTCCTCATCGGAATAGTGGCAGGACGCACCACTACCGCCGTGTGTGGTCTTGATGGCTTCCCACTTTCACAGTCCACATCATGTGGTAGCTATAGAAGGGGACTGCCCGTACTTGATCAGTTCCCCGATTTACAGCTCTCTGCCTTGGGCTAACGTTTGGCAAAGTCTATTCATGATGAGATCATGGAGTGGTAGCGGTGGCCGCGTTTGGTTTCTAAAGGGAAAATTTTCCCTCAAGGAATCTTGCATGCATGAAGTACTAAATGAAGTCTATTTACAAAACCTTTTCACACATGAGTACAACTTTTTGAGACGAATCTAACGAGCCTAATTAATCCATGATTTGCTACAGTAATGCTACAGTAATACTACAGTACTCATCCTCTAATCGTGCGGTCAAAGCCCTCATTAGATTCGTCTCGCGATTTACACAGCGGGTTGTGGAGGTAGTTTTGTAAACTGACTTTATTTAATACCTCTAATTAGTGGTCAAAGCTGCATTTATTACGCTGCAAATTTTTTACACCCCCTAACCAAACGCGGAATGTCACTCTCCAACAGTTGCTCAACGAATAAGTTTGAGAAAGTTATTACATAAGTAAGGTATTTATTTTTAGGAATTGATATGTAAAGACTTTTCTTAGTAAAGGTAATGTACAATACAATAGCTTTTAATTTTTTTCTTCTATATTTTTAGATAAATTCTTCTATTTAATGCCTATAAGATCCTTACATATCATCGGTCAAACCATAAATAGGGTGGACCAAAAAATCACAAGGAGATGTTTGGAAAAAAATGATTTTTCTTGTAAATTATAGTGTTATGATGTTTGTAATTTTATTGTCATCCACATTTCTTTGTCCCCTTGTGATTAACACAATCACTACTATTATTGCTCGCCCTCTCAAACCTGCCTCCATCATGGTGAACATGAACCCTAGCACCATGTCATCACACAGCAAAAGATAGGATGCCGACAATATCGTCTAACGCAAATGGTCAAAAGGCGCTATAAAAACCAAGCGAAGATTTACTTAATTTCATGCAACTGATGCCAAGGAATACATACATAAACCATGATGAGTGGCAACGGCACTACGAGACACAACCTTAGAAAAAAGCCGCGGAAAATACCGCCACCTTTCTTTGGTTTCTTTTCTCCGTTGAATCCTAGCTATCCTCACCCTTAATGGCCAGAGTAGCTATAGCACCAGGTGCCAAAAAGTCCGCCACGTTCGTCGACCTGATCCTAGCACAATGCTCGCTAATCTAACCCAACGATCAAGTTCACATCAGCATTAGCGACTTTCACTGCACGATCGTTACCTGCAAGATTTTATTGAATTGTGTACGCCCAGCTAGCACTAGCAATGAAGAGCCACAGGAAATGTTTTTGGCAGAGCAGAGAGTTTTTTTCTTTTTCTTTTTTTTTTCGTCCGTTGCAAACTGTGGTGGCATTGGCATAGCATGGCGTATCATGTGTGCTGGGGCCCGGGCGGGCCTAGTAGGGCGGTGTCAGTGCGTGGCCGAATGCCTCCACTCCACCCCTATCTGCTGCGGCGGCCTACGGGAGCACGAGGACGTGTAGGGCATCCAGGGACAGGGTTATGATGGCACAGTGACTGGCTGCAGCAGCTGATTCGGCCGATCTAGCTAGCACTCGGTAGGCTCGTAGCACCGGTACGTGAAATCTGCCGGAGGTTTCATCGCTGAACGGCTGAAGCCTCCGCTGCCGGTGCCACAGCGCTAGAGTAGAGCACCCCTCGATCTCTTCTCTCGCTCTCTGGATGATGGCCAGCTTGCAAGCTGAGGGAAAGGTGACGGGGGCTACATAGGACTAGGTCAAGCGTGCCGGGTTGTTCGTGCCGGCGATGCGGCATTTACCGCCGTGCATGAATGCGGCGCTGCCCATGAATGCGCGGAGGAAGAGGGAGAGGGGGTACTGGACTGCTGGTACCCTGCGTGACCCTGTAGCCCGGTCTTCAATGGGTGCCTGCGCCCATCACCTGCAGAAAAGCTTCGTCGCCGTCCCCAATTCCTCTGGCGCTAGTGCTCGCGCAAATGGACAACGCTTGCACTTTGCATAGTGTGGAGGCACAGCTAGCTGGGCTATACGAGACGTCGCGTGCCAATCCAATCTTTCATCCACAAAGCTAGTGGACACGTGTCGCTCCTTTAACATCGCTAGGGCACTCCGTATGTGAGCTGAGCTCTACAATTGGTACCGATCGATCTTCCTATCGGTTTTACCAATAGATTTCCGAATCATTGGAGATCTCCCGAAAAGCGCAACGAGCGCCACAATCATAGCCCAGCTGAGCCTAGCCGCGACGCGATCTCTTGCCATCAGTGGCCGCTTGACCGAAACGTCCCACACAGTAGCGAGACTGTTCCTGTTCGCGGCGCCTAGCGGTGCTCCTGGCGTTGTACGAGCCGCGTGCATCGCCGCGCGAGGACGGACGGGACGGGGGAGCGCGCCGCGGACGTCCGATACGGCCCGTCAAGTGCACTGTGGCGCGTACACACGGCGCCACCGTACCGTACCGTCTTCGTCGTGGACGGCAGGCACGGCCACGGCCACACCACACACGGTCGGTAGGCACCGCACGCCCGTGCGCGGCGGGAGCGCATCGCGGCCGGCCGTGACGCGCGGCGCGCCCGGTGGATCGGCCGAGCCCCCACGTGGGGGCCCGCGCCGCGGCGGCATCGGCCGCGGCGTGCACGGGGACGGGGGCGGCCGTGCGTCCCCAACCCCCGCCAGCGCGCGGTCGCCGTCCGAGCCGAGCCCTCGAACTCGAACGCTTTGTTTGCCCCCGACACGGGCGGCCCCTCTGGTTTTTTTCACGGACAACCGGGCGGTGGTTGCCGCCTACAGCGCCTCGCTTTGCCGGGTTTCCTTTCGCGCGCAGCGGCGCAGGGCCCAGATCGCGCGGAACCGGAGCACCGGCTCGCGGCGTGGCACGGGCGGGTTCGCTGCGCTGGGACGGGCCGGCAACAGAGGTGCGTGCCAACGATCTGGTCAGTAGCTCTGTCGCCGTCAGCCCGTCTAGCTTGCCAGGCCAGGTAGCGGTGGCGAAGTTACCGTTCCGACATGCATAGGCTGGCCCGGCGCCATCATGCAGCAGTCAATCGATCGCAGCACGGGCATATGCATATCCTAATTAAGCTGTGATGCAACTGGTTGAGAATTGACCTGCATATACTACGTTACGTGCTAGCTGGTTCAAGTATGATTGAAGGCAGCATAGTAGTATACGGGCAACAGGGTCACGAATCACAAGACGAGTTGGACAGCTCGATCTGCGAGTGAAAGAGAGATATACTAATAGTTCGTGCTGATTAAGGCTGAGATCGATCGGGGCTACGTACATCGAAGGAGCTAATGAATGCAAGGTGACAGGATTTAGCTCAGATGATAAGGCCTGTACCAACCAAATGATCGCTTCGGAAAAGCCTGATCCGTTTCCCTTTCTGACCCCGGAACGTTTTTAAAATCGGCCCAACTTTTTGAACGTTGAGCACACATAATAGAAAGGATAAAAATGTTTACAGAGTACTGACTAAGCAATCGTCTGGCATAATTTTAGTCCCCAACTAAACCACCACCCACATGGTCTGCTAATTTTATTATTTTTGGTCAACATTCAAGGGCCCTTTTTATCAAAGGCAAATCGTGCCTTGACAGATTTGCACCACCTTGCAGCCCTCATCCATGACTAGGGGGGATCCAAAATCCAAAATCCCCACGCTTTCCTTTTGACAAAGTTGTATCTTGAAGCGACAGGAGGCATGCACCCTCGCAGCCGGTGAAATCGACCTTTATTATTGCCCCACTCATTGAGTGAACGCGTCCCTGGAGCGAGGAAAATCCAAATCACGCGGCACGTTTGTTTAATTTGTCAAGAATAAAGCTCCGGTTGAGTTCCACATCAGTTACGTCCAGTTCTTTCTTCTCGTGGTACGGCGGCTCAATTAATTTGAGGACTTTAGGTGCTTCATCTTTGATGGAGATTTGCTTACCGCAGGCGTATTTACTCATGAAAGCTCCATCCTCTAGTATGTTGCTTTTGGCCTTTTGGGATGGATGAGGAGGTTAAAAAAAATATGGCGTCTCAAATCATGTGCTCCTCATTTTCTTTTTTCGACTGTCCCATGAATATTTATTTACTCGCTGTCATTGGGCAGTTTTGTACCTAATTCACGGGTAGTGGACAATTGTTGTAGAAAAGTAAGACAGTTTGGAAACCCTAAAAGGACCTAACATGTCTAGACACGTCTGTATTGGAATATAGTTCCAGACGGCACTGCTTTCT
>CM014274.1:21390461-21406261 GCA_004135705.1 Alloteropsis semialata
TGCGCGCGAACTGGCCCGTTTCCCTCCAACGGCTGGAAGTACTACTAGTTGCTCCGCGTAACCCAGGGTTCTTCTGCGCCAAGGCCTCCTATGCTCCAGTTTGTGTAGCCTCTGCTTCTTCGCCGCCCGCTGCTGATGTTACGATTACGAATGCCCATAAATAAATCCGTAATAACATATAAATCTGCACTGCTGATTAGATGGCTAAATGCTTCATATTTAATTTAACATTCCGGTCACGTGTGCGTACCTCACAACCGATAATAATCATCTCTAAGATCTGAACTGAAATCTCCATAATCAGTTAGTACCAGTATTAAAAAGTGCGTTCAATTCTTGCGGTGCAAAGGGAAGAGCCAGAGGCTTAGTTTATTCTCATGTGTATAATGGAGACCTCGGCGCCGTCCTGATAATCTTTCAGTTCGATGCATCGGCGCCCGCCTAATAGTTGGAGCAGTCGCATCATTTCCCTTCGTGCAGCGTTAGTTACCAGCAAAAGGCCAACGAAACGGCCACACAGATATTGTAGTTTAGCACTGTGCATGATTCCAATTCCATACATGCATGTACTTCAAAAGCAAAGCCCCGGCCCGCATAATGATCGACGCATTCCCATGATTAACTATCGTAGCCCTACATAATTTATCAGTTAGAGTAGTAGTAGTATTGCCATGTACTATTGCATCTTCTTTCTTAATTATATACATCTTTTGTGGATCATTTTTAAATTCTATCGTGCATATCATACTGTCACCGGCCCTCTCCCCTTTTGCGCGAGTGGAGTGGCGGTCAGAAGAGACAAACAATCATGGGCTAAGAATGGGCGCAATTGATTACACGCACGCAACAGGACAAAGAGCCCACATTTCGGCCAATCTCTTCGCCTTTTTTTCTCTTTGTGCATTTGGATCTTTTCACTATCATAATGCCATAATTAGGTCCTACTATGTTCCCACTAAAGTACTATAATACTCCAGAAAGAGTTTGGCCTCGTGAGGCAAGGAAAAGGAGAACATTCATAGACCCTGCTTTTGGTGACAGTACTATACTACTACCACCACCACTAATGAAGTTCACCTCACTCGTTACTTGGTTAATCGTTAGCTCGCTCACCAATTGGCAAACACAACACCCAGCATATTAGCAGAGCAAGAACAAGCCGGGCTGATGAGGCCATCAGGGCACAGGGCAGGGCCATGCCCAATCCCTCGCAGATTTTTGGGCAGCAGCTACCGATGACAGGCACTTGACACAGAACGTTTGACGCATGCCCGGAGTCTCCTGGGCCACCTCGGCAGCCTTGGCTGGTCGCGGTCGCGTGCCGGTGGGACGCTCCCATCCGCGCGTCGCCGTCGAGGGCGCACGCGGCCCCCAACGGAAAGCGCCCTTGCCGCCGTATCCCGGCGCAGCCGTCGCCGTCGCGTGCATGCGCAGTACAGCATCGGGGGCGCCCCGGCCCGCCAATGCACACATCGTTTCGTGCGCGCGCGGCTGGTCAGTCAGGCCACTGCTCACCGCGACCGCCTGCCCCCTCGGCCGCTGCTGCGTGCTCTCCGTAGCCCGTACTGCCGCGATCGACCCGTGGCCAGCCCCGCCGCGCCCGCCCGCTGGACGGACTCGGGGCTGATGGACATGGCCTCGGACGGCGCGTACGTACGTCGATACTGTGCCGCGAGCGTTAGCGCTACGACGTGATGACTGACGATGCTTTGCTTTGGCCTTGGCCCCCCTCGGACGCCGCCGCATGCACGCGTCGCATAGCGAGCGGCGGCGGCGCCATCGACGCCCTGTGCGTGCCTGCCCGTGCGCGGGTGTGGTTGCCGGTCCCTCTCGGGGTCGTACGAGGCTTGGACGGAGGAACAGGGGGGAGGCGCAGGGATAGAGATGCATGGGGCCGTTTGTCTTGTTTGCCTGTTGGCCGAGGAACCAGCCGTGCGGGGACGGCCCCTTGATTGAGCTGTAGGCACGCTGCGCTGCACGGATTGATGGCGCGCGTGACAGGCGAACCTGCGCTGCTAAGCACTCGGTGATGGGCGTCTGATGGACGCGGACGCGCCTCCTCCCGTTCCAATCAACCAGGGGCCACGGAGATGGTCGATGGGATTGGATCGGTGGATCGGTGGATGAAAGCGGCGGTGTGTGGGATCAGGACGGGTCACGTAGCTCGCGAGCT
The DNA here is from genome assembly GCA_004135705.1 of Alloteropsis semialata. Classification (NCBI taxonomy): domain Eukaryota; kingdom Viridiplantae; phylum Streptophyta; class Magnoliopsida; order Poales; family Poaceae; genus Alloteropsis; species Alloteropsis semialata. The sequence goes on from CM014274.1 coordinate 21,392,635, forward strand.
CTGTGTTCTGGAATCTGTGTTCCTCCTGACTGTAGGTGGTGGGGAGATACAGAGAGTGCGCACCAGTTCTGGTGTCTTCAATTCTTGCTCGTGCCGATCACAGTTCTCCTCCTGCACGCCCAGTTCTGGCCATTCCGTGTCACAGTTCTGGCACGGTACAGCTGCAGCACAGACCAAGGCACGGCAGGTGACTGCACCCGCGTCACCTGCAGCGCTAGGCCTGCTGGTTATCGTTATGAATAGCAGTACATGGGACGGAACCAAGCTACTAGCTCCTATGCTCCACTAGCACGCCACTGAACTGTTGGACACCCAGCCACGCTCCTGCCGATCCGGTACCGACGACTGAAGAACCAGAACAACTCACGTGGCGCACGCATAAAATACTCCTCCATGCCGTAGCCCCAAGCCTCCTACTCCTGTCGACAACAATGAAGAGATGGCGATCGATCCTGCCCTGCGCAGCTGCGCTGCGATTCCCAGACGGCAACGCCGGGAATTGAAAGCGGGAGCACATGGGGAGAGGTGACCGGAGACGGAGGAAAAGCCCAGCGCGGCATGGCAGAGCAGGGGCAGCCCAGGTAACGCCTGGACTGGGCGTTCCCCACGCTCAGGCTCGACCCGGCCTATTCATCCGTCCGCACTGTCACATGACCTGTCTCGGCGACCTCAACTCTCCACTCCACCATCGGCCGTCGCTCGCTGACGCTGCTCGCTCCGCCCGCTACTCTATCGCCAACTTGCGCGGCGCCCAGGCCCAGCTGCGTGCGTGCCGATGACCTCGATCTGCCATCGTCCGCCCACGCTTGGCTTCTTCCTATCCCCCCAGAGACGATTGGCTAGCTAATCCTCGGAGGTGGCAGTGGCAGCTGGGCCGCGCACTAGGATATTGTTTCGTCACGTGACGCGCTCGCGGATCGATCGGTCGATCAATCCCTCATCCCTCCACCTCCACTGCCACTGACCACTGGTTCTGGTTGTCTGCTGGCTGATGGCATGCGTACAGCGCACTGCTGCTGCTCTGGGGGCGTGGTCGCGTGGAGGTTCCTGTGTCGGCTTGCCATAGGCCTGCAGCGTCCTCCTCTCGGTACATGTACAGTAGACTATTAGTAGTGGCACACTTGCCGGACCGGACGGAGTATAGTACGATTTGTTTCGCGAGCGTCGTTTGAATCCGCCGTGCGTGCCGGTGCGGATCGATCATCGGTCTGCTGCGAGCGCTGTTCGAACTGCTCTAGGGCACTGCACTGCACATGTATGCCGAGGCTCTGTGTTCGCTGTTACACTGACATGGAACCGGATCGGTCGATCGAGAGGTAACGTTGGACTTGCGAGATAAACAAGGACGATAAACAAACACTGCCTGATATTCAGTTCAGGACAGCTGCTGCTGCTGCCGCCGCATGAGTCTTTACTGGCACACTGCTATTGATCCGTGGAGAGGCGACGACCGTACAGGAGGATACGATCATAGTATGAGTATACAGTATACTGTATGCGGATAGCACGCACTGCAGATAAATTAAGCTCAGCTGTGCCTCGGTCGACCGTTCGCCCGTATCGTTTCGTTTTTGCGTCCGTGCCATTAAGTTAGCAGAAACCAGATACGAGCTATTACTGCAGAAGGGCATGTAGCATGTACGGTCACTCGGCCGTGCTTCCTTAGGGCTTGAAAAGAAAGTTTGCGAAGAAAGTTTCCAATTCTAAATCGAAGATTAGGAGGACTAAACATGATCTAATTATAAAACTAAATACACGGATGGACGGAAATCACGAGACGAATCTATTAAGCCTAATTAATCTGTCATTAGAGATTGTTTACTGTAGCACGATATTGTCTAATCATGGCCTAATTAGGCTCATTAGATTCGTCTCGCAAAGTTACCGAGGGGGTTATGGAATGGGTTTTGTCATTAACACACGTTTAATACTCCATGCATGTAAGATTCTCTTTGATGAATAGTGAAGTTTCAAAGTTTCAAAAGTTTCATGGTGATCTAAACATGCCCTTAGTTCCTTTTAGCATCCGATCATTGCTGCGCGTGTAGATAAGGCTTAGCTCTCGCCTGGTGTCAACCTTATTATTTTCTGGGCGAAGCACTCTATATGTCCTGCTGCCAATCCACACGTAAAAGACACAAATATCAGCATACGGTAAGAGTCTATGCCTGCGTATCCCTATCCACTGATATTCTCCTCATCTTCTCTCTATCCTGATGACAACGGCCGGGGGTGGGGGGGTGGGGGTGTGGGACCTCGTCAAGGGAAGAAGATCGAGAGAAAAAAAGGAAGGCGAGAAACGTACGTGCACCGGGCGGTGGCCTGTGGGATGGCGTCTGCACATAGTACGCGAATAGAGAGAGAGAGGACAACGATGGCGCGCGGCAGAGGAGAGGGACACCCGTCGATGCCCGACCGGGCGGCACGGGCCTGTACGCGCGCACGTACGCATCGACAGCGGCCGCGCTGGAAGAAATGTCTGCCTGGTCAGGGTCCTCACGGATGAGGGGCGCGCCCAGGTGCGTACGTACGTATGGTAGCGCCGCTTGCTGCGCATGTAGAGCCATCTGTACTGTCGTCCGGTACTCGATCCCATCCATTGTCACTTGTCCGAGAGAGAGACGTGTCGATGCGCGTACACGTCGATGCGCTTGGATTTTTCTGCATGCACATACCGAGCACGTGTCAGGACTCGCAAGGGCCATTTCCTGTCACGTTGGGTTTTCTTTCCAGCGACGGACGACTGGCCGCGAAATGAGGCTGCGACGCAGTTACTTTGCCGTGCGTGCAGCTACGCTTGATCATCATATACAAATACCATATACACATGCATACCACGCCATTCTCTGCGAGAAATCGATACGGTCGTCTGGGACGGTCTTGGGCTACATATCTGATCGAAGTATCGAGCGCACAGTTAGCTAGCGATGAACAAATACGTGTCCGTGTCGTGTCCCGTGCCAGGTCAGGAAAACGTACGTACTGGTTCGCCCGTGCTAATAGGGTATGCACGGTGGCGCAGCGACTTAACAGGAAGGTGAGGTGATTCGAAGCTTCGGCATCGCGGCGGCAGGTGGTGCAGATCAGCAGATCGACGACCAGCCGCACATGCGCCTCCGGCCTCCCCGAACCTTAATTCCATCGTCTGGTCAAATCCGGCAACAACTCCTACTCTCAACAGCTGGCCGCTAGCCAGCCAGCCCAGCACGAGGTACGTCTGATCAGATCAGATCTCGCCACGCTCCAGTACGATCCAATGTACTGGTTCAGATTTTATTTTCTTTGATTTTTTGTTTAGTTCCTGCGAGTTTCTACAATTCAATCGAAAGTAACGCATTGAAAAACGTGTCCCTATCTCTGTAACATATTTCTCAATACACTTTTTCTACAGAAAATTCAATCAACTTTCACTTACTAAACAAGGCCATAATATGATATGACAATGCAACTGCTAATACATGTACTAGAGTAGAGTAGGGGCACCCTTCCGTGCCCCTAAACGATGATTAGGATATGATGTTTTTTTATTAGAAGCCACGCGTTTGTCACGGGCCCGCTGGGTCTACCTCACCGACAGGTCACCCGGCCTCGCACGTGCGCGCGGGGACGGCGGCCCATGGGCGATGCGGGGCTGGTTCTGACGACGACGAATTCGGAACCACTCACACGTGCGACGGAGCTCGCCGGCCGGACCGAACGGGATGATGCAATGAGCGCACGCACGCGCGTACGGTGGTGACGGTGTGACGGAGAGAGAGAATTGATTGGAATCTCGCGTGCTCGCGGCGGTGGGTGCCGTGCTGCCGCCCCTCTGCCCGCCTCGGTGGGCACGAGCTGGCTGGCCTGGCCTTGCCGGACCCGGACCGGGGCGTTGGCTAGATTAATCCGTCCGTGACGCACGGCACGGCCGGTGTCTGCGCGTACGACGCGGCCTAAGCCTAGTTTAACAAGGCCCCTCGTGCGCCAATCATCGAGAAGACGTCGCGCGAGGACAAGCTGCGTCGTGGTACGGGCGGGTCGCAGACACGAGAGCGGAGAGCCCGGCGCGGCGCAGCAGATGCCGATGCGGATGCGGGTCATGCGCGCTGCACGAGCTCGCAGGCGGCCCGGCACGCAGGGCGTGCGCGGCGAGGAAGGTTGCGGTGCGCCGCCACTACTGGACAACAGGGGCTCCCCGCAGGCACCATGGAAAAGTAGATCGACGCTACCGTACCGTACGTACAGGAGGTGGCATTAATTCGGTCTCGTACGAGGCGTCGTACCGGCGGTACTTTGACACGGTGGCTTTCCCCCCACGAGTTTGTGTTGTGCGAAAGCGGATCAGAGCTGTGATTCCCGGGACAAGAGCCACTGTTTGTTTGCCCGTATGGATCGGTTGAATTTATTTGGCTACGGCTGCTCTTGAGTTGTCATTATTTAAGGAGTAGCTTGGCTCATTAGGATTTTTTTAAAAAAAACCTTAAACCGAAGTAGGGATGGAAATGGTGCGGATACGGATAGAATTTGGATATTTTTAGTCGGATATCCACATTTTTAGACGAATACAAATTCGAATTCAAATATACTCGAATGCGAATGCAAAAAAGATAGTTCGAATTCGAATTCGCATTCGGATATCTACTCGATTTGCACGATAGCAATTCTCCATTTGTTTATGTATGGTTTTAGAAGAACAAAATCATTGAAAGTGTAGAGACTAAAATATGACCATGCGTGCAAAGATAGCCGGTGAAAAATAACATATATATCCATAATTATTTAAATAAATAAATATATAAATAACAAAATAAATTAGAAATAAAATAATATTTTTAATAAATCTATTGATATTTAAGAAGAAATAAATAAAATTGAAGTATATAAAATAATTTACATAAAATAAATAAAAAATAAAGCATTTAAAAATAATTTACTTCAGCAAATATATCATGTTCGGACTATATCGAAATAATATATTTATTTGAAAATTATATTATATTGAAATTTATTAAACTTAATTTTTTATATCATCTGTAATATTGAAATTAATATTAATAGTCATTAGTCATAAGCTAACTTTACGTTATTCTTCACGGATACGGATAATTGACGGATATCCACATTTATTTCGAGTACGGATATGGATTCGGATAGAGAAAAATAATGAAAAACGAATTCGGATACATCCATTTTAGTATCCATATTAGCAATCCGGCATGAATACGAATAACCATATTAATATTTTTGTGAATACGAATTCGGATAATTCAGTTAACCACGTACCCCTTTCCATCCCTAAACCGAAGTAAACACAAATTGAATGATAGTCACTGTTCTCGTACTTTCGAAAGACATGTTTTTTTAACACCGCGTCACTGTTCTCGTACTTTCAATGCAAACGGAGGAACGAGGTCATTCTGAATGATAGTTTTATGGGCATAATTATCTGGAGTAATATATTATCTAAAAATATTTGAAGCTAAAATGAAATACGCTCTCTGAATGTATAGCTCTCTAGAAAATAGTGTATGATGGGTTTATCCCCATAAAACTCATCATCTTTTTTTTATTAATACACTGCTACGTCAAAAAACGTTAATATGATAGTCTATTTAATGTCTATGTAATTTCGATTGAGAATGGTCAGACGGTGCCTTGATTGATTGGAACGTTGAAAGGAATTATGTAGGGATTTTTTATACTAGAAATTACGGGCACCGTCATGTCCATTTGACATGGGTTGGGCTACTTGCGCGAATAGAGATTATAGAGCCTGTTGGCGTCTGAAACAGCGGTGGTGCCCAAGCCCAATTATTGATTACGCGAGCCCAGTGCTGCTATTCAGAAGAGGGGGCCTACAGAAGTACCGTACTCAACAAGGCCCAAACTTGCTAGGCACCTTGCTTAGGCCCAAAGAACCCCACTGGGCCACTTTCTTCTGGCATATGCTCCTTATTGTACTAGGCTGGGCCGAAAGCCCGAAATAACTTTGCTGATCAAAATTCTCGTTACTTCGTACAAATAGGCCCATCTGTCTGCAAGGTACGGCACATACTTGGTGCCGGTGATTCTCAAAAAAAAAAAAAAACATACTTGGTGCCGGTAATTTCTTGTTCTCTTGCCGGTCAAAATCAAACTAGCAAAACGGGTCAAGTCCTATCCGGCCAGGGCGGCAGGACCATGAAGACCTCGACGGTGTTGAGGATCGGCGGCAGAGTAGACCGCCAAGGGTTTTCTAAACATTTTTAAAATTATTTTTATATTATTTGAATCATTCTTCTTTTTTAGTGAAATTTAGAATGGCGCGTAGGGGTGTGAACTACAAATTCAATAAAGCGTGCCCCGAAGTGAGGGATGTCTTAGCAAAGGACCTATTTCTGAGGTCCAATACCCGCTACGTCGGCCTTGCCCAATAATTTCATAGCCCAGCTCTCGCCTGGACTCGTTCGCCAACGTCGGTGCTCGGCACAAACCGCCAGAGACTTGGACGCCAAGTTGCCGAGTGCCGACCCCGACACGGACCCGTGACCGCCAAGGAACCGGCCGCGCACTGCGACTCCCGTCTCCCGGCACCTCCATATAAATCTCACAGGCCGCCCCCAACGCCGCCGCACACAATCCCCCACAGCAACCAAGGCAAACCAGCACGATGCGTCGCGAGGGCCGTCAGCACGGGTGGGTGTTCGCCGTCGACCGCAGCCTGGTGGACCCGGAGGGCAAGATCCGCGCCCGCGCGGTGCAGGTAGAGGGCGCCGCGGCGTCCAACGGCGGCTTCGTCAAGGCGCCGCGCAAGCCCACCAACCACTCCAAGCCCGCCGTCGGCCGCGCGTACAAGGACCTGATCGGCAAGGGCGAGGCCGGCTCCGGCCGGGGCAGGCACAAGTTCAAGCACGACGAGGTCAAGATGTACTACCAAGAGGTCGATGGAGCCAACGACGCCTTCGCCGACGCGATGCTGGACTTCAACTACTACTGACGTGGGTTGCGTGGGCGTGGCCTCATTGCCAGGAAGTGTAGAGATCAGAGATGGCTTTTGTGTCTGGGGTCTGATTCTGAATGTGTTAATTTGGGATGTGAATCTGTGTTGCGTCAGTGAATAAACTCGAAATTGTTGTCAGGAGGTTATGTTTTGGATCTGGATTGAATTTCATAATGGGAAATCAATCCTGATCTCCAAAGTCCATAATGTAAAGTTGAAATTTCAATCCTAATTGTTCTTAAATGAAATATTGTTCTTGCAGTGGAAGACGGTGCTACTTTCTATCACAGCGTATTCTTGATTGTGTGATAATATTTTATTTTTTATTCGGGTTTATTCTAGTCTGAAATTCTGAATGCGAATGCGTTCTGTGGGTCTCGCTGCTTTTTAGTGAATAATCTAGGACTTGTGCGTTTGGTCTGCAACTCCGCATTGTAAAGTTACTCGTCGCGAACTGTGAGTCCCATCGTGCGAGCGCCTATCCCCCTCCCATTTACAGTTAAAAACAACCATTTACACAACCTTAGCATATAGCGATATTTCACATCCATAGCAACAGATAACTGCCCTACAGAAAATATGCATGAGCTCTGAAGATGTTGGGCCTCGTCATGGAGCCCGAGAGCGTCAGCCCAACGTCAGAGCGCAAGATCCCGAGCTATTTGTTTTAATTAAGAGCAGAAGTACTGCTATGTCAACGCTCACCCCTTCGCATAGAATCTTTCTTTTTCTAAAATGCGCAGGGCTCAAAAGGGCGGCGAAATTAGTCAGGTACGCAACTTCAGTCCAACAGCATATTCTCCAACGGTAGGATGCCTCCCCCTGCCCCTCCCCGACCCCCACCCCCACCACCGCCGGGCCGGCGCCGCCGGCCGGCAGCTGCCCGTCCAGCCTCCCACCCCCCGGATCCTGCGTCGTGAGCCACCCCGCCACGCGCCCCTGTGCCAGATCCGGTCAGCCCCTTGGCCCACCGCGCCGCTCTGGGAGGAGTTTTTCCGCCCCCACCATGGCCGGCACCGGCCGGATTCGGGCACGGCCACCTCAAATCGGAGCTTCCCCCCCACTGATTCGGCCTCGACCAAGTCGCCTGCACCAAGATCTTACGCGGACGTGGTCCGGGGGGCTGCGCCCGCTGCGCCCCAACGGCCGGCCGGCAGAGCATTTACTCCGCCGCGCAGCTCGTCACATCCACCTGCGGCGCCGGCCTTTATTCCCCGTCGTCCGGCGCACCCACCGCGACGCCAACCAGGCGCTGACCTGGAGCCGGGCTAAACTGCTGCATGAGGAAAGGGGCGTTGCTCCATACGCCGCGCCCCGCCCCCTCGACACGACCGGCGACACGACCCGTCTTCAAGGGGCGATTCAAGGCGGCCAGCTACCTCCGCCGTCCACGCCTTCAAGCGGGCCACGGCCGGCCGCTGCTTCACCTGCTTGGCGCTGTTGACGCGGAAAATCGGCTGACGTATCTCCCGCGTGCAGCACACGATGATCGGGGAGATCAGCTTCGCTCCAGTGCCAGTCTACACTCCAGTTCAGGTTCGCGGCGTGCCAGTCAATTTGACCTGAAATTGACAAGGGAATAAAACAGTTAAATTGCTCTATGATTGTGTCGGCTCTATTTCAGACGATGGAGTAACGTCGAATTTTAGCCAAGACCCAATCAGACACGCATCGGCCGATACCGATCGGACCTCAGAATCGGACCTCAATGATGACGTCAATCGGACCGAGTGATCGGACCTCAATCAGACACCAAATCGGACCTCAGGATCGGACCAATCAGGATCGGACCTTGATTGATATAACAAACCGGCCTTTGAATAATGAAATAAAGCATAAAACAAGGCCAATATGTAAAATAATGGATCAGCTGTGTCTTGAAACAAGATATTAAATAATCACAGTGTAAGCCGATACATTGTCCATCTTGTCTAATTGCCAGTTTGACTCATCTTATCGGACCATCTAACCAGCCAATCGGACTATAGCCTTTTCGGAGAAATCTAGCTCCGACGTAGGGAATCTAGATTTCTCCAACTATGATCAGATCAGATAGCTAGATAATCAAACTCGACTCATCAACCTGTCAATTAAACAAGATGCTCGCACAGGTGTTGATCAGATTAAGCAAAATAAGCAGGTAAAACATTAACAGATACGTTCTGATTCTAAGATATGCTACTGAACAATTAAGCAAGATCCAGCTCCGACGTAGGGAATCTACACCATACTTAACATTCAAATAGCAATAAGGCATAACCAAAGCTTCCTTTAACTAATCAAGATGAATCTAGCTCCGACGTAGGGAATCTAGACCAAACATGACAGTCAAAGATTAATCTAAGCGTATTACAAAGATCCAGCTCCGACGTAGGGAATCTACACCAATGCAATACTCAAAGAACAACCGGATTAAACCACAAAGCAAGATCGGACATAGAACGATGCTGTAAGATAAATATTGCTTAAATCGGACCAAGACCTATGCTCAAAGCCGTTGAAGAAGTAGATTTGATTCACATGGCGTAGATCTAAACCAATCTGGCAACTCCAACAAACCGCAAAGACTACCTTTAGTAACCAAGATTACTCTAGCTCCGACGTAGGGAATCTAGATTAATCTTGATACCTAGCTCCGACGTAGGGAATCTAGGCTTAAAGTGTAGTCCGATAAACGATAATCTGTTGAATAATCAATATTGATCTAGCTCCGACGTAGGGAATCTATATCAATCTTGATTATTCAGAGATAAATCGGTTGAACAGTATAAACGAGAAAGGGCGATGCGCCTCAATTCAAAGCCTATACTAGTTCGATAAATTGACTAACTTACCGGTAAGCCGGAGATCAGAACTGATGCAGCCCGTCCACCAATGAGCTTCGTCGGTAACTACTACTAGGGTTTTGGCGTGAAGCCGGGTTGTATTGAATTGTGAGAATTATTCTTTACAATGGACGAGGGTTCATATTTATACCCTGGTCATGGAGAGTCCTGATCGGACCAGACTAACTAAATAAGGTAAACTAAATTAAAGACAAAACGGGACTCTCATAAGCCTTCTGGAAAGGAAATAGTCCCTGAATCTGATACGCCTCCTCCTTAGCCGACGCGCCTTTCTTCTTGCACTCGTCATCGGATCGGACTCCTGCCTCATCGGACTCCTTTTCGGTATCGGCTTCCTTCTTTGTCTCCTTCAGCCTTGACCAGTCAACGGGTCCACTACGCAGCCTCATCTTCACCACGTCATCATCTGACTCAGCATGTCAGGTGCGAAAATCCGGTGTCAACACATGCCCCCCAATTTTGGAATAAAATGTCATTTTGTTCCAAAATTCGCATTTGCCATCGTAACTCCTTCACCGATTTTCGTGCCGAAATTTTCCATCTCTGCACTGCACGGCTCCTCGATCTTTCTCCCGGGCAATAACATCTCTGACAATGAACAGATATGGATCCCTACATTTACCTCACGGGCATCCATGCGTCTCCTGACCCAGGCGATACGACTTTTCAATGCAGTTCCTCAAAAGACGTTCCTCCTTCAATTACGGCAGCTCTGAATCAATGCCACATCTCCGCGAGAATACTGTTCTTCATTTGGACGGTTTCCACGAGCGTCCCTTGGATTCCATTCCTCCCCCAACGCATCCATCGACTGCCGGCTATAAATACTTGCCTCAAGCCTTCTTCTTCCACCATCCCTTAGCCATGGCGCAGCTAATATTCATGGTAGAGCACAAACTTCTTCTGTTCGATATAGGATTCGACTCCTTCCTCCTCCTCTGCTAGAAGAATTCTCGTGAAAAAGTATAGGGTACTCCCCCCCTTTTCTGATCCCGCAGTGAATCCAGGTGGAACTTCCGCTAGAAGAATCCTCGTGAGGTTCCTCCATTGGTTCACCAAAGGGAAGGTTTTTCAGAGGGGTGTAATAGAGTGCCCTTTACAGGCTAAGGGCGAGGCGTCCACCGGCGCGCTCTTCAAGGGACTGCATCCAGAGCGGATTTCTTCGACTCAAGGAAGAAGATATCTCCTCAAACTTGCGCTTCCTTTTGCCCTTCCTTTTTTAGTCCTGTTCTGGCAATGATGAACAAAGTACATCGGCGCCTACTAGATCCTTTTGTCTTCTGAAATCCTTCTGTATGAGAAATATATGAATATATATGCAATCCCCTTTTCAAACAGCCTGACCCGTCATCGAACGGCTTGATGATAAATGTACTTTTTTCTGTTTGTATATAGCCCTTAAGGCGATGCATATTGCATCGGCTCTTGTTTTTGTTCTTGAGGCGATTTTCCATCGGCTTTCAAGCCTGACGCATAGCATCGGCTCTTATGAGTTTACCCAAATACTAGGGTAGTACTTCTTCAAATATTTCCCGTTTAATGCTTTAGGAAACATTTCTCCTTCAAGCGTTCATAGAATATAAGCATTTCCAGGAACACATCGGACGACTTGATAAGGTCCCTCCCAGTTCGGTGACCATTTGCCGTACTTGGGATCTTTAGAACCAATTGGCAGAATAACCTTCCAGACAAGATCGCCCTCCTTGAACTCTTTCCCTTTAACTTTCTTAATGCCTCGCCACTCTAAGCTTATTAGCCTCAATATTTTCAAGAGCGCGCAGCCGACGAACAGCCAAATCATCGGACTCACTATTCATGAGCTCCATGTATTCGCCGGCCTTCAATTTATCCTGAAGTTCGATACGTCTTGATCCAGTACGAATTTCCCATGGAAGAACGGCTTCATGTCCATAAACTAGTTCATACGGAGAAACCTTGATCGATCCATGACAAGCCATTCGATAGGCCCACAGAGCTTCAGGAAGCACAATATGCCATTTTCTTGGGTACTCTTCAATCTTCCTATCAATCAACTTGATCAAACTCTTATTGGAGGCTTCAGCTTGACCATTGGCTTGTGCATAATATGGCGATGAATTAAGAAGCTTGATACCCATATCAGTAGCAAAATTTTTGAACTCGTCCGATGTAAACATCGTACCTTGATCTGTTGTGATCGTCTGTGGGATTCCAAATCGGTAAATAATGTGTTCTCTAACGAATTCAATAACATTCTGTGTTTTCACCTCCCTCAAAGGAATAGCTTCAACCCACTTGTGAAATAATCTGTTGCCGCTAATATGAATTTGTGCCCCTTACTTGAATGTGGAAAAATCTGGCCGATCAAGTCAATTCCCCATCCTCTAAACGGCCATGGCTTGATAACAGGGTTCATGGCCGATGCTGGAGCCCTTTGAATATTTCCATATCTTTGACACTCTTGGCACCCTTTATAATATTCAAAACAATCTTCTAGAATCGTCGGCCAATAATACCCATTCTTTCTTATCATCCACTTCATCTTGAACGCCGATTGATGAGCCCCGCAGACACCCTCATGAATTTCTCCCATCAAAACTTTGGCTTCTTCAGGTCCGATACATCTCAACAGAACTCCATCAATCGAGCGAAAATAAAGCACTCCCTCAACCAAGACATGTCTGATCGATTTATAGCGTATCTTTCTAGAAGTCTTGACAGAAGGATCCTTCAAATATTCAACGATTTCTTTCCTCCAATCCCCTTCTGGTATCTCCTGTACCATTACATCGGACGTAGGCCGATAGCCAGACGCCTTTTGCGCCAGCCGATTTGCTTCTTCATTATGATGTCTCGGAACATGCTCAAGAGTTACCAAGGCGAATTGACTAATCAAATCTCGGCACTTTTCAAAATAAGATAACAAAGCATCCATCTTGCAATCATATTTGCCGAGTAGCTGATTAATAATTAGCAAAGAATCTCCAAATACCTCAACAAACCGAGCGCCGATATCTTTAAGAATCTGGAGACCTTTCATCAGTGCTTCATATTCCGCCTGATTATTTGTGCATTTCTCAATTGGAAAAGCGAATTCAAACTTTGCCCCCCGAGGCGAAATAATAATCAGACCGATTCCGCAACCATCATTGCAAGAAGAACCATCAAAGAACATAGTCCAAGGAACCGCGTCAACCACATTAGCCTTTTCCATCGGACCAGATACATCAAGTTCCATAGTGCATTGCTTGTCAGTATCAATGCTTGGTCCACAATGATCAGCAACTAAATCAGCCATTATCTGCCCTTTTACCGCTTTGGTCGATTCATATCTGAGATCAAATTCTGTCAGAGCAAAAACCCACTTGCCAATTCTTCCTTTCATGATTGGCATTGATAACATATACTTGATCACATCCTCTCTACAGATCACAGTACACTCGGCCGACAGCAAATAATGCCTTAATTTTGTACAAGAAAAATACAAACAAAGGCAAAGCTTCTCCACATATGAGTACCGAGTTTCAGGATCCAGCAATCTTCGGCTTAAATAGAATATGACTCGCTCTTTTCCATCAACTTCTTGAATCAAGACAGAGCCGATTGCATGATCAAAAGCTGATAAATAAAGCTTGTACGGCTTACCCTTTTGCGGTGGAATAAGAACTGGCGGATATGCTAAATATTGCTTGATTTCATCCAATGCCTTTTGATGCTTAGGCTCCCAAACCAATTCTTCTTCACTTTTCAGCTTCAGCAAAGGAGTAAACGCCTCCAATCGGACCGATAAATTTGATATAAACCTCCTCAGAAAATTAATCTTTCCAATCAAACTCTGCAATTC
>CM014274.1:21416410-21492809 GCA_004135705.1 Alloteropsis semialata
ATGAGAAAGAATCAGCTTCTCGTAGTACAACAATCAGCGCTTTGCTGATCATTTCCAGTATTAATAACTGCATCGTTTCATGCTTATTCACACCTAGTGCTATATGGCTACTCACAGCTTACTACCATGATGAGAAACGATCAACCCTGGAGTTGAGCATTCCGTTCACTTTTGGTACCGAACCAGTCGATCTCCCGTGGATTGCCGTCACACGGAGCTCGAACCACGGGCATCGTCGTGCTTCTCGGCGTCGACGAGATCTGTGAGCCTCTCCATGAGCACGTCGAAGTCATCACCCGACTTGAGGAGGCTGATCCTCGTGTACCTGCTGCCGGCCTCGTAGTAAACGCCGGTCCGCGAGATGATGTTTGCCTTCAGCAGCGCCTCGGAGCAGTCCTCGTCTTCCTCGCGCTCGCACTTCACCCATGCATAAGCTGTGTCCACCCGGTCATCACCATGGAAAGAGGAAGTTCAGCAATGGCGATCTGAGGCAATGTGCTGTTATGAGCTGTGTGCGCGATCGGACACAGGCAGTTCACTTCAGACGCGCTCTCACCTGGCGATGGCTCTCTGACCCGCTTGAAGTAGGTGCAGTACTGGGGTGGGATCTTCTGGAGCGAGATGCGGCGGGACCGCGACACGACGGCGCTCAGCCTGCGCCACCTGGTCCTCATCACGTCATGCCCGAACGCGAAGATGTCCTCCTCGCCGTGCAGGTTCGCCACCATGGCCTTGACGATCCCCAGCATCCGCAGCTGCATGTCCCGGGACGCGCCCATGATGCTGGTTGACACGTAATCTAATGCCCTCTGGGCCACCTTTTCGTCCCTGATCAGCGCCCATCTGTGCAACAACGTAACGCATTCAGAAATTCAGATGATGATATGTGCCATGTAGCCTGCCGCCCATGTTGATACCGTGCATTCAAACTGATTCACATGTGCACGAAGGTGCGTACGTACCCGAGTCTGCTGCCGGCATGGCCGGAGGGCTTGGACATGGTGAACATCATGACGTCCTCGTCGGACGGCGCAGGGATGTGCGTGAAGTGCGGCCAGTAGTAGGCGTGGTCGAAGATCGCCGCCGAGCCGCCGCCGAGGGCGGGCTTGCGGAGCATGGCGTCGGGGTTGTTGGGCGACGTGACGAACTCGATGAAGCCGCCGGTGGCGTTCCGTGACGCGTTGGCCCATAGGGCCGTGGTTCCGCCCCACCTGTACTCGCGGCCGTCGAACATGGCGGTCTCTGTTTGGTACGCCTGCACGGCGGCAGATCCATCAACAGAAACAGAAATGAATTTCAGTGGCCATCTATATATATGTGATTATATTGTCTGGTGCGAATGACGGGCAATCAGTGTGCTTGATTGGAAAGACTACTGACAGGGTAATACGGCGCGGCGGCGACCACGACGGCCGGCGGCGAGGAGGAGTTGGCGTCCGGGGAGAGCGCGTACACGAGCGCGTTGATGAGCTGGATGGAGCCGGACGCGAGCACCAGGTGCTTGTCGTCGACGACGGCGTTGCCGACGGCCCTGTGCAGGCGCCGGATCTGCCGCTCGAGCTCGGCGGACTGGAACTTGTCGGTGGCGGTGTAGCTCATGCGGTGCCACCCGGAGAAAACCACGGCGCTGGCCGCGGCGTGGCGCCGCCAGTACGGCTCCAGGAACAGCGGGTTCCCGCTGCAAAGATCGGACAAGCCCGGCGTGGTCACTGGTCAGTCTCGGCGGCGGCGCATGGTTACCCCCAGCGAACGACACGCCCGGGGCCGGAATCGTACGGCGCTGAAGCTGACACTGTACGTGATCCGCGAGCGTTCGTACCGTCCCATGAAAAGTACTCCACCCAACAATGATGTTGGTCCTGTTAGATATTTTGGATTGACCTCGGTCAACTAACATCAAGAGATAAGGGGGAGTTGTTCCTATCCCCTAAATCTCGGAATTAAGCCTAACTACATGCTGCCGTGATCGGGAGGCAGTTCTTATCCATCTAGAACTCGGCCCTGGGCCTACAGCGCTATAAATCTAAGGGAGGGGGTTCCACAGGGACTCCTAAGAGGTTAATCACGAGCTCAAGGCTCGCCAAACCCTAATCCACCCAAACCCGATCTCTCAGTGCGCTGGAGGGCCTGGAAGCTCGAGCTCCGCGTCCTGGGCAGTACCGCTGGCGTCCTGAAGGCCATCGGTACCCTCAGAGGACGCTCAAGGAACGCCTACGCTACAAGCCGGACGTCGCCCTCGCCATTGAGTCTACTGCTACTGATCCGGCTCACACCACCGCGATGGACACCACTGCCGCCGGTATGAGTTCATCCCTAAGTTATTCCGCATTAGTTCTAAGTGCTAGTTGTGATCTAGGATAGACTAGAGATCCTGTTCATGTTCATGTGTTAAGTGATTCTTAGATAAGACTAGCAATTGGTATCAGACGCCTGATCTACGTCTCCTAGGATCACTAGCAACCCCTGAGTTATTGTCTTTAGTAGATCAGTAGCACATTCATGCTTATGCTCAATTTTTTCACGCATCAGTTCAAGCTTCAGTACAACATTCATGTCAATGCTAAGTTTTTCCGCACACTCAGCACATCTAGGGCTCATTCACATTAAGAAATAGAAGGGGAATCAACCAAAATTCAGATCAAATCAGCAAATCCCAAATAAGTAAACCCTAGATCTAAGAACCCTAACCCTAAGTGACTCACCTTTGCCGCCGGCCATCAGCTTCGGCCGCACACCTTCCGACCGCCATCAGAGCACCCACGGCGGAGCCCCTTGACGGCAGCGCACGCGCCTTGTGCGCATGCGTCGCCGGCAAGAGGGCCCGCGGGGGCGCGGCGGTCCGGCGAGGAGATGATTAAGTGGAGAATAAGGGAGCTCCGCGGCGGCGGCGCACTCGCGGTGGTGGCACGCTCATGCGGCGGCCACTCGCACGCGGCGGCGCTAAAGCCACGCGCCGGCGGCGCTGCTGCACCGCACGTGGAGCAGAATAAGGGGAAGGGAGGCCCGGCGGTCATGCAGCCGCTGCAGCTCGACCGCGCGGCGGCGGCGCGCACGCACGGCGACGGTGAAGCCGCTCGCCGGCGGCGCCGGCCGGCCGCGGGGAGCGAAGCAGCTGCGCGAGTGGGAAGAGGCAAGTGACCTAGGGTTCACTCCTCCCCGTTGTTTTCGGTCCTTATACCCACTCCGGCTGCGCCAAGTCAGTCGGATCGGATTCGACAGTTCAGATCGGCGCGGGGCGCGGGCGTCGGGGGCGAGCTGGGCCAGTTTCGCGGCCCGCTCGTTCGCCCCTGGGCCAAAGGCCCACTAAGCAATAGCGCGGGCTGTTTTTTTCGCTTCTTGGGCTGAGCCGCGACGAGCCGCTGCGCCGAGCCATGAGCCGAGCCGTCGCGCCAAGCCATGAGCCGAGCCGCTGCGCCGAACAGAGCTGAGCCGCGCGTGTTTTTGGGCCGGATGGGCCAGCCTTTTGGGCTGCGCGCGAGTCAATCAGGCCGAAAGGCATCTTCTTTAGTTGGGCCGCGCGCATGAGTTACAGGCCGAAAGGCATTTTCATTTAAGTATATTTCCTTATTTTTTTCAGTATTGTTTTAATTCATTTAGCTTAAGTTAATTACTGTCTTAAGTAAAGTTTATATTCTCTGAGTTTAAGTTAAGATTAATTACTGCATAAGTCTATTATTTTAAGTGGTTGGTGTTATTCTTATGATTATTTAAGGTTTATTCATGATTATTCACTGATATTTAAGATTTCAATCCACCACTATACTTTGAGATGCCTCTAAATGAATGGAACCACCGGAAAATTTGTTTAGAGTAAACTTGTGATTATTTCTGACCACCGTTGTTTAATCATGAGTATTAAGATGAATTTCAATTGTTTTCCCCACCGGTGATGCATATTGAAATTTAATGCATGCTTTTAATCAGACCACAGTAGGGTTATTATCATGCTTTTATTCGTATTTCATTGTATATGATTACTAAGCTAAGTTTTGTTCTTTATTATTTCAGTGAGTAATGTCAACACTGTGGCATCCTACCTCAACAACATTGAGCCGCTCAATGGAGCGAACTTTCCGGAGTGGAAGGGCAAGGTCATGACATGCTTGGCATGGAATGATTTGGATATTGCTCTCAGGGAGAATAAGCCTGCTGCACCTGCGGCTGGACAGACTTCACCTGCTCTTGACAAGTGGGAGAGGTCTGATCGCATGTGTACCATGGTGATGACTCAGACAATCAGTGCTGTCATTAAGGGGGCTATTCCCACTAAGAAAGCTAATGGCGATGATCTCACTGCTAAGGAGCTGCTGGCTAAGATTGAAGAGAATTTTAAGAGCTCATCTAAGACTTATGCAAGCACTTTGATCATGAAGCTTGTCTCCTCTCAGTACAATGGTCAGAATGGTATAAGGGAGCACATTCTTAATATGTGTGACATGGCTAACAAGCTTAAGGAGATGCAGATGGAGATCTCTGATGGTTTCCTAGTGCATTTTATCATGACCTCACTCCCTTCACCACAGTACGCTACTTTTAAGATAAACTACAACACCAACAAGGCCGTTTGGTCTATCAGTGATTTGATCAGCTACTGTGTTGAGGAGGAAGAGAGGCTTAAGACTGAGAAGATGAAGGACGTGGTCAATTTGGTTGGCAATCTTTCTCTCAATAACACTCCTAAGAACCAGCATGAGTCAGGCAGCAGCAAGCAAGGCAACAACAATAACAAGAACAACAATAAGAAGAATGGGAATAAGAGAAAGAATTTAGGTCCCAGGAATGACAACAAATTCAAGCATGGCAATCAGTCTCAGGATGGCAAAATGCTTTGTTCATTCTGTGAGTCACCCAAGCATCTTCAGAAAGGTTGTCCAGGCTTTAAGGAATGGCTAAAGAAACAAGGTAATATTAAGTATGATGTTGTCTCTTTCATTGATGAATTATTTTTAGCAGATTTTTTCCCTAATACTTGGTGGATTGACTCAGGTGCTACTGTGCACATTTCCAATTCATTACAGGCATTCAGTTCGATCCGAACTATAAG
The DNA here is from genome assembly GCA_004135705.1 of Alloteropsis semialata. NCBI lineage: Eukaryota > Viridiplantae > Streptophyta > Magnoliopsida > Poales > Poaceae > Alloteropsis > Alloteropsis semialata. Next base: position 21,421,455 of record CM014274.1, read on the forward strand.
AAGGGGGAGCGAAACCTAAGAGTGGCTGATGGGAACGGCGTTGAAGTTGAAGGCATTGGAAGCTTCGTCTTAGAGTTGCCGGGCGGCTTCCAGCTCAATTTAGATGAAGTTCTTTATGTTCCTAGTTTAAAGAGAAACCTTATTTCAGTTTCAGCTGTAGCAGATTCAGGACATGTTTGTGTATTTAATAAAGACAAGTGTGTGATTCAGTTTAATTCAATAAATGTGGGCTCTGCTGAAAGGCAAGGCAAACTTTATATGCTCTCTCTTAATGATGATTCTGTGATGACTATTTCTAATGTTTCAAATAAGCGTAAGCGTTTTAATGAGACCTCTTCGAAATTGTGGCACTGTCGCCTTGGTCACATTTCGAGGGGGAGAATAGATCGTCTCATTAAAGATGAGATAATCGAAAACTTAGACTTTTCAGATTTAGAGCAGTGCATCGACTGCATTAAGGGGAAATATGCTAAGACAATTAAGAAAGGCGCTACTAGGAGTACGGGCGTATTAGAAATAATTCACACAGATATCTGTGGCCCTCTCTCCGTAACATCTGTAGATGGCTATGATTCTTTCATTACATTTACTGATGATTATTCCCGTTATGGACACATCTACCCTATTCATAAGCGTTCAGATGCGTTAGAAATATTTAAGATATATAAGAAAGAAGTTGAGAAACAGCATAATACTCCTATTAAGATAGTAAGATCAGACAGGGGAGGTGAGTACTATGGGAAACATGCTCAATTTGGTCAAATTAAGGGACCGTTCGCTAAGTACTTCGAAGAAAATGGCATAAGAGCTCAGTACGCCATGCCAGGCGAACCACAGCAGAATGGGGTTGCTGAGCGTCGCAATCGTACACTTATGGATATGGTACGGAGCATGCTCAGTCATTCCAGCTTGCCAGTGGAATTGTGGATGGAAGCATTAAAAACAGCTGCTCATATACTTAATCGGGTTCCATCTAAGTCAGTTCCCAAGACACCTTTTGAGTTGTGGAATGGGAGGAAACCGTCATTAAATTATTTAAAGGTATGGGGTTGCCCTGCTGAGGCAAAGTTGTTTGATCCACAGCAAAAGAAATTAGATTCCAAGACTGTGAGTTGTCACTTTATTGGATATCCAGATAAGTCAAAGGGATACAGATTTTACTGTCCTGGTCGCTCCACTAAGTTCGTCGAGACCAGACAAGCTGTGTTCTTAGAGGACTCAGAAATGAGTGCAGGTTTTCCGAAAAGAGATATAAGTCTTGAAGAGTTACGGGTCGAACTTCCCGATCCGGAAATCCCTCAGTCTACAGAAATGTATCAGTTTATACAACCAATTATTCCTCAGTTAAGTGACACCACGCCTAATACTGTTATTCAGCAAGGACACGTGGAGCAGGCTCCTGTTTTTCAGGCGCCAGCTGCTGAGATTCAGGCACCAGCTACAGAAGTTCGAGCAGAAGAAATTCTGCAAGAACCACCTCAAGCAGTACCTGAACCAGTTGTGAATGAGCCGTTAGTAAGATCACAAAGAGTAAGGAGGCCTGCAATTAATCCTGATATTTATGAGACGTATTTAAGTGAAGATTTATATGATGTAGGAACAATAAGTGATCCTGTCAATTTCAAACAGGCAGTTGAAAGTAAGAATTCCACTAAATGGATTGAAGCCATGGAAGAAGAGCTAAAGTCTATGAGTTCTAATAAAGTATGGGATTTAGTAGAAATTCCTGATGGGGTCAAACCAGTAGGCTGTAAATGGGTCTACAAGACTAAACGTGATTCCAAAGGGAAGGTCGAAAGATTCAAAGCTAGACTTGTAGCAAAAGGATTTACTCAGATAGAGGGAAGAGATTACAATGAGACTTTCTCTCCCGTGTCTACTAAAGATTCATTTAGAATTGTCATGGCACTAGTAGCCCATTTTGATATGGAACTACATCAGATGGATGTTAAGACTGCGTTCCTTAATGGAGATTTAGATGAGACTATTTATATGACTCAACCGCAAGGTTTTGTTATTAAAGGGAAAGAACATATGGGATGCAGATTAAAGAAATCTATTTATGGACTTAAGCAAGCATCCAGACAGTGGAACCTTAAGTTTGATGAAGTCATTAAGAAATTTGGATTCAGTGAGAATGATGTGGATAGATGTATCTACATTAAGTTCAAGGGTGGAAAGTTGATAATTCTAGTACTGTATGTGGATGACATACTATTAGCTAGCAACGATAAGAATATGTTACATGAGACTAAGAATTTCCTATCATCTCATTTTGATATGAAGGATCTCGGTGAAGCCTCGTATGTACTTGGCATTGAGATACACAGAGACAGAGCCCAAAGAGTACTAGGATTGTCTCAGAAAGCTTATATTGAGAAAATGCTTAAGAGGTATAATATGGAGAAGAGTAATGCATCACCTGCACCAATTCAAAAGGGCGATAAGTTTAATAAAGATCAGTGCCCTAAGAATGATTTTGAGAAAAGCAAAATGGAGAACGTTCCCTATACATCAGCTATTGGAAGCTTGATGTACACACAAGTCTGTACGCGTCCAGACTTGACATTTGCAACCGGAGTACTTAGTAGATATTTGGAGAATCCAGGTTGGGCTCACTGGGTTGGCGTTAAGAAGGCATTTAGATATTGCCAAGGCACTAAGGATTACATGCTCACATACAAGAGAACAGATAATCTTGAAGTTGAGTGCTATACAGATGCCGACTTTGCCGGTGATGAAGACGATAGAAAATCCACTTCTGGGTTCGTCTACATGCTGGCAGGGGGAGCAATCTCCTGGAAAAGTTGTAAGCAAGGAGTAACTGCTGCATCTACAATGCAAGCAGAATTTGTGGCATGTTATGAAGCATCGGGCCAAGGTGCATGGCTCAAGAATTTTATTCCGGGATTAAGAATTGTTGATAGTATCTCGAGACCTATCACAATGCACTGCGACAATCAAGCCGCAGTTTTCTTTTGCGCAAACGATAAATTATCTGGTGCTTCTAAGCACATTGATCTTAAGTATCGTGTCGTGAAAGAAAGAAACCGGGACGGTACGTATATTATTAAGCATATCAGTACTAAGTTTAATATTGCGGATCCGCTCACCAAAGGCTTACCACCATCCCTTTACGAGAGACATGTCCTTCACATGGGATTAGTGGATACCTTTGACAAAGTCCTGGTTAAGGGCCATTAGAATTTCCCCTAAACTTAGAATAAGAGTCCTGACGAAGTTTTTCAGTAAAGGCTATGGGTAATGTTGTCCCGGTATGCCGTGGTGCTGCTGATGACACATTGGTCTGGTACTTGCTGTTTTACTAAGGAAGGATTTAGATTAAGTTAGTATTAAGTTTAGTTTAAGTTAGTTTTTAGTTTAAGTGTTGACCTTCGGTCAAGGGGGAGAATGTTAGATATTTTGGATTGACCTCGGTCAACCAACATCAAGAGATAAGGGGGAGTTGTTCCTAATCCCCTAAATCTCGGAATTAAGCCTAACTACATGCTGCCGTGATCGGGAGGCAGTTCTTATCCATCTAGAACTCGGCCCTGGGCCTACAGCGCTATAAATCTAAGGGAGGGGGTTCCACAGGGACTCCTAAGAGGTTAATCACGAGCTCAAGGCTCGCCAAACCCTAATCCACCCAAACCCGATCTCTCAGTGCGCTGGAGGGCCTGGAAGCTCGAGCTCCGCGTCCTGGGCAGTGCCGCTGGCGTCCTGAAGGCCATCGGTACCCTCAGAGGACGCTCAAGGAACGCCTACGCTACAAGCCGGACGTCGCCCTCGCCATTGAGTCTACTGCTACTGATCCGGCTCACACCACCGCGATGGACACCACTGCCGCCGGTATGAGTTCATCCCTAAGTTATTCCGCATTAGTTCTAAGTGCTAGTTGTGATCTAGGATAGACTAGAGATCCTGTTCATGTTCATGTGTTAAGTGATTCTTAGATTAGACTAACAGGTCCCACTCCTGCACTGTTTGATGATTTGCCAACTATTTTGGCAAATTTCTGGTGTCCTATGCTCCTATTAGGATGTCCACTGTGAAGATGGTCTATAAAGCAGTGCTTAAAAAACAATCCATATACTGATGTACATATGGATGCCCATAAGCAAGAGAATAACATTTCATCCCTCTTCTTTCCTTTTATCTCCATTTTATCTCTCATCCATTACCGCCTTCTCTTCTTGGAGTAAGTAATAACTATTGATCATTATCATAGGACCTCCCTTTATGGACTTCTGCAATAAACATTGTGGTTACCCTTAGTCAGTTTTGGCCACCAACCGATGATCAAACCTCGCACAACGGAGTGCATCAAGGAGAACACGGATGCCCATGGAAGGACTGTGGTGGCTTCTTTAACATCATTTCTTCTTGAAAGCTTTGTCTAAGGCTCTGTTTGTTTAAGCTTTCAGTCGTTTTTTGACTGCTAGAATTTTGCATGTCTAAAAGCCAGATCTGCACAAAATCCAAAAGCACCCTAATATGGATTTTTCAGCTTCTGACTTTTGAGGGCATCCGGTTTTTGGACATATCCCAAAAACCAAGGGTCCAAAATTATACAAAAGCTCAAACACACACAACTTTAGTGTCTTACATGTCTTTCCACTTCCAGAAAGACTTTGGGTTTTTATCGGCGGTCATTTGCGAGTAGACATGGTGATTTGTTATTATGGCAGGTTTCCATATGTTTCGTGGATGGGGTGTGCAGGCTTGCAGCTGTGTGAGTTGCTTTCATGTGATTGTTGTCAGTGGCGGAGCCATGGGGGCTCGAGCCCCACCCCATCCCCGCAAACTAGTTGTATCCTCCAGGTTGGGGAGGAGAAGGTTAGGAGAGAAAAATAAAAGAGAGGAGATGAGAGGAGGAAAAGATATCAGCCCCCATAATTTGTGCCCGTATTCGTCATCTCTAGATGATGTGTTGTACTGCATACCATGACCTTATTACAACTTTGTGTTTTGAGGCTCCTCTCAGAATCTGGGTTTATGTAATCTGGAATGGTAGGTCTGAGTCTGATGGTGTGCAGCTGGTCATGTAATTCTCCTTTTCTGTTAATAGAACACATGCTCATCAGGCATGTTCTTCAAAAAAAAAAAACCAAAAAAATAACCACCCGACCCTCCTTTCCCAAATGATCGCTCAAGGATGCAAGTGGTATTTGATTGGTCGTCTACGTTAGTATAATAGTATTTTAGTTTAGGTCCATATTATACTCCAGTAGAAATTGGCTGCTCCAATCCCAAATAAGCTAGGAAAGGCAAAAACTTGAATCGGGGTAGTTGCCATCTTGGGCACGAGACGAGACGACGCCTCAAGCCAAGCACAAGCGCGCTTGGAACTTACCTGTCGGCGTCGGCGGTGCAGTTGGGCGTGCGGAGCGAGCAGTCCGGCCCGCCGAAGCAGCTGTTGCACTCGCACCCCGGCCGGCCGCCCTCGCCGGCGACGCCATCGAGGAACACCTGCCCGTGGCCGGAGCAGTCCACCGCGGCCACCGCCTCGGCCTCCCTGGCCGCCTGCAGCGCCCAGCTCAGACCGCAGCTGCCGCCACCGTCGTCTCCGAGCAGCCGGGTCGGCGAGAGGAAGTGGTGCGCGAGGAAGAGCGCGTTGAGGAGCAGTGACGAGCAGAGGATGGCCTGCTGCCCTGCACCCGACGGCTCCATAATTGGATGTCTCGAATCTGCTTTTCCAAATGTCGCGCTATATATCTGCAAAATGTCCCCGAGCAGGTGGCGTGCAGTAAGCAAAATGGCCCACGGTCACATCGTTGGAAAGGACAAAGACCATGTAGCTAGGGTCTCTCTGAAGGCGAGGATCTTTCTTTGACCGTGTTCAGATAACCCAGTATAATTTTTGGATCAATTGGAATCTTACATACATTGAGCCTTAAATGAAGTTTATTTACAAAACCTTTTCACAGATGAGTGCAACTTTGCGCGACGAATCTAATGAGCCTAATTAATCCACGATTTGCTACAGTAATGCTACAGTAATCATTCTCTAATCGTGCGGTCAAAGGCCTCATTAGATTCGTCTCGCGAATTTGACAGGGGTTGTGGAGGTAGTTTTGTAAACTGACTTTATTTAATACCCTTAATTAACGGTCAAAGAGACATTTAATGCAGGGATCAATTTTTTTTATCCCCAAACGAACACGGTATTCCGCCGCCGGCGACACTGAATGGCGGACCGGCGGTATCGACACAGACCTCGAAGCAAACGAACGTACTCCCTCCATATTGTAAAAGAAGTCGTTTTGAGATTGTCCTGAGTCAAACTTTTTAAACTTTGACTGCAAATATTTTTTTATGTGTTAAGTTTAGAAATGTGAAAATGATAGGAGTAGATTCGTATTGAAATATTGTTTCATAAAAGTACTCTTTAAACATATTTTATAAATAGTTTATAGCAAAAAATATTAGTGTCGAGGTTGTACTCGTCAGATATTTGTCCGGCAGACACCCCGCTTCGTGCGAAGATTGATCACGGTGATGAACAGAAAGACACGGGATTTTTATACTGGTTCGGGCCCTCGAGATTGAGTAATAACCCTACGTCCAGTTGCTGCTTGTATTATTTCGTCGAATACAGATTACAATGCGTAACAAGTACCCTCAGGTGGATTGTCTAAGATTGCAAATCAATAGAACATACCCTCTACGCACAGGACCCCCGCTATTTATATCCAGGGAGACGTGCCTTACAAGACAAAACAGACCTAAACCTAGTAGGACTCGAACTGTCTTCGGGCTTCCCTTCTGCGATCAGGCCATCGTGTCTTGTTCGGAGTCTTGGTAGTCTTGGAGTCGGTAGTCGGCAATCCTCGTGGTCGGGTACCCTGGTATTATGGCCTCAACAGTAGCCCCCGAGCTTATCTTGTTCAGAAAAGGTTGATTGTTCAATAGCCTTCGGGTCTTTTTGCTCTTCGGGTGATTTTTTGGATATGTTAATACCTCGTCAATCACTTTTGTATGAGAGCCAGAAAAGTTCCCGAACTCTTGAATGTAGAAACCTGCATCTGAATGATAAGGTCAAAGAAAAATATCAGCCATAAAAATAGAACTGTTCCGTCTTGGAAAATGGAACGCCCCAGGATTGATGTAACTGCTGCCCAGGGCATTAAAAACCCACTCCGCACGTCTCCCGGGATTTTAGCAGCGCACGCGATACGGCTCTGCTCTAGCTCCTCGATTCTCGCGCGAAGCGTCGCACCCCTGAGTCTTTAAATATCAGATCTCCTGGATTGACATGTACTTGAAACTTCCATCCTAAGCCTTCTTCCTCCACTCGCCATGGGAAAGAAAAAGCTTAGCAGCAGGTTCAAGCTTCCTCGCCTCCTTTTCGGAGACTCCCCTCGCAGCTCCGGCGAACAACCGCCCGACAAGCCGGAGGACCCGCCGGCGACGACATTACCCACCGCTCCTCCTCAGGCTCCGCTCCTGGCTCTCCCCTGGTACGGGGATGAGGGAGTCGAGGTCGAGCCACCAGAGGAGGAGGCTCCGGCGATGGCACCGCCGTCTCCCGAGGCTGCTCCTTCGAGCATTGCCACCGGGAAACGCCCTGCGTCTTCCTCCCCAGCCCCGGCGTCCCCTATCTCCCTCTCCTCCGACGACGAGCCAGCACAAGGAGGGAGCGGAATCCGGCTGAGGCCAGAGGCGGCGCACGCAGGCGTATCTTCGTCTTCTGCTCCGGTGGATACCAGCGGCGACGAAGAATTCGCCCGGCGCCTCTTCGTCTCCCTGAACCGCGACCTGATCGGGATTCCTGGAGACGGAGCGCTCATGGATCTCGTCAGCGACTCTGAAGAAGAGAACGCGATAGATGACGATCCACCGGCAAGCACACCATCGTCGCCCTGATCAGATTGGTTGTCAATCATCAACCCAAGATCAGGGCGCTTTAGTATTTTGATTTCAGGATAGTTATCAATCCATTGTGAAATGTTCCCTCTTTTGGATTTAATGAAGAAATTTCACTTGATGGATGTAACTCAAATTCCTTGTGCTTTGGAAATTTATCTGTGTCAATCTGTTCACGAAATTGCTCATCCAGAAACAACATTTCCGAACGAAAAATTTCTTCCGACCAGACTAACTATCTTCAGTGTGTTCGGGAGATTTGACCCTGATCAGACATGATCGGGGCATTTCCTTGATTCACACCGATCGATTGGTCATTTAAAACTGATAACTTACCAAATAAGCTAACAGCCCTAAATGCATTGAATTGGACTTACACATTTTTCGAAACGACGCGTGCCGTAGAAAAAGGAAAGAATCTTTTTGACCCAACAGTCACTGCGGATTGCGCGGCTCAAGGGCAGGTTTTTCGGGGTTCGAGCTCCAGTGCAGAACCATAAAGCCCCCAAGCGCGGCCGCTTGAGATCTATTTGGGCCTTCGTCTTCCTCGTTCGCATCCACAAAACATTCGTCATTTTCAACCGCTTTCTTCCCTCGTCCACTTGCTCCTCCAATCCTACTAGCTTCCAATCGCCATGGCGTCCACACACCAATCATCTTCTGGCACTGAGTCCGCAGGTGACCAGATCAGCACTGCCGCCGGACGAGAACTCCGTAGTGGGAACACGATTCCCACCTCGGATGAGTACTGGTACAAATCAACTACGACGGCCAAGCACTTGCAGAAACTGGAGGATCTTGGACTACTCCCTGATACCACACTCTTCCCTCGCCGCCATGCCAAAGGTCAGACGTATCCAACCCCCAACACTCTCGAGATGGTGGTGTTCTTGGAGTTCTTCTACTGTGGATTCGGGGTTTTTCCTTCTGATTTCTTCCACAGCATCTGCGAGCATTACCAGATAGAGCTTGTGCACCTAAAGCCCGGCGCTTTGACAATGCTTAGCGTCTTTGCCTTTCTGTGCGAAGCCTGGTTAGGGATTAAGCCTTCACTATTGCTGTGGAGATATTTTTATAGTCCTTCATACTACAAGAACCAAGTGATGCTCGGGTCCATCGGGTTTTCCTTGAGAAATCGGGAGATGTACATCCCCTTCCCAGTTAAAGATTGCTGGAAAGGATATGAACATCATTGGTTTTACATCACCCTTCCCCAAGCCTCATTGGCAAAAGGGAAGTATCTGATGCCCTATCTCAAGGATTCGGCCAAAGCCCTGCCAAGAATTACCCCGGAGATGCAGAAGCATATTGATCGGATCTTGGAGCTCCGCAATGCTGGTCTGACGGCGGTTCATGTAGCGGAAATCTTCATTAGATGGAGATTTATCCCACTTATGAATCGCGACCGCTACGCTTGGACATTTACGGGCTACAAGGACCCGAACAGAATGAAACCCAATGGTGAGCATTTGTTTTTCTGTTCGATTGTTTTTCTGAGTTCGTTCGGTCATTTGAATTCATGACTCTTAACTAGCAGTTGTCCCAGAGACAGAAGTGGCCATGCGCCTGAAGAAGATGTTTGGGGCTGATCTCCCGGACTGGGAAAACGTCCCAGCACCCTACAGCGCTGACAACCCTCCTCCAGAGGTAAACTGTTACTCAGAAAAAGCTTCTTTTTTTCTTTAATAGTGATATAATACACCCCTTTATTCCCGACCAAGGCCCCAGCTATTGTTGATGCCCCCGCCCAGAGCGGTGCCATCAATGTCGAAGAGGAGGGGGATCAGCCCGTTGATCCAGGCACCAGGGCCCCGACCAACGAACAACCTGAATCATCACCTGGTTTGGAAAAAGAGGTCCCGAGCAGCCCCCAGGCGATTATCCCCCGAACCCGGAAACGCTCTCATAGTGTGGAGAGGACAGTTCTTGATTCGGGAGCCTTTGGATCGCCTGGGCCCGCCAATCTGCAGCCCATTCGTGATCAGCCTCGTCCTGTTGCCCAGGTATCAAGCATGATCGTATTCGGGCGTTTATTCGCAGCTTTTGATCGCATAACCAAAGCTAAACATGATCGGGAGATTTCTCGACAGGAAAATCGTCCGACCAGACAATCATCAAAGCTTATTCCTGGCGCCAAGAGATTTAAGGTTACACTCCCGACGATCGAGTAAGAGCTTTGACAACCTTTGATTATGTATGAGCATTTTTCTTAAATGCTTGTTTTCACTGTATTTGTTTGTTCGGGAATTCAGGCATCCCGATCCCACGGCCTCTCCTCCTGTCAGACCATCTGCCAGAGAGAAAACTCCCGAGCCAGATTTAACAGCACAACTTGACCGCTCAGAGGAAACTGCAGAGATCGTTGGACCCATCCCGACGCCCCTGGGCCCGATCATTAGCGCGCTCTCGACAGAGTGGCGTTCGCTAGACGCTCGTGCCTCTGCTGCTGAAGCGTCTGTGATCAGACTGGGAGCCCAGGTGACTGTTCTCCAGTCCGAGAAAGAAGGTACATGCTTTAAATCTTATGCCTTGCTTATTGAGTTTTTATCCTCAAACTTTTGTTCACATGCTGCCTTTGACCCTGTAGCTGACTCCAAGAGCATTGAGGTGCTCAAAGAGAAAAACTCGGATCTGGAAGGAAGACTGGCTGACCTGACCGCGCGTCTTGAAGCATCAGAGAAGCGCAGTTCGTCCTTGGAGTCCAGGCTGATGGAAGGTGCCTGCGTTGCTGCAACTCACACCATCGGGGCTTTGAAGAGCCATCTCCCTGATCTGGACGTTTTTCTGCTCTCCAAAGGCTTCAAGTGCTCGGCGTCAGAAGCTGAGGTAATGTTTGATAGTCTTACCCCACTGGTGGAACCGTTTGTCAGAAAACTTGGTCTCCATCTGAGTGATTCGGAGGAATCACCCTGAACACTGTGCAGAATTCCTGTAATAGGGCAAAACTTTAACAGTTTAGAATGCGGTTATATTTNGCGCTCTCGACAGAGTGGCGTTCGCTAGACGCTCGTGCCTCTGCTGCTGAAGCGTCTGTGATCAGACTGGGAGCCCAGGTGACTGTTCTCCAGTCCGAGAAAGAAGGTACATGCTTTAAATCTTATGCCTTGCTTATTGAGTTTTTATCCTCAAACTTTTGTTCACATGCTGCCTTTGACCCTGTAGCTGACTCCAAGAGCATTGAGGTGCTCAAAGAGAAAAACTCGGATCTGGAAGGAAGACTGGCTGACCTGACCGCGTCTTGAAGCATCAGAGAAGCGCAGTTCGTCCTTGGAGTCCAGGCTGATGGAAGGTGCCTGCGTTGCTGCAACTCACACCATCGGGGCTTTGAAGAGCCATCTCCCTGATCTGGACGTTTTTCTGCTCTCCAAAGGCTTCAAGTGCTCGGCGTCAGAAGCTGAGGTAATGTTTGATAGTCTTACCCCACTGGTGGAACCGTTTGTCAGAAAACTTGGTCTCCATCTGAGTGATTCGGAGGAATCACCCTGAACATTGTGCAGAATTCCTGTAATAGGGCAAAACTTTAACAGTTTAGAATGCGGTTATATTTTGCTAAACATATGCTTGCATGTTTTTGCGTAAATCTTAGAGCTGATCGGTATTTTCATGGATCTTTTTAACTGATAGCTTTGTCATAGCCAAAAAGTCCCGTTACCATAAGCTATTCTGGAATTGTTTAGTTGCTGAGACACGGGCGGCCTTCTGAACTGTGTAATTCCTTGTAGTCATGGTGTTCGGTAATTTTAGCGTCTGCCTAGCTTTCTTGAATTAAAAAGTTCGTTTCTTGCATGGTAGTAGTACCGTAGTAGCCCCCGGGCTCTTTTACAGTCATGCTGGTATGCTGAAAAAGAGTCTAGAAGTACAAACTGCAAGAAACTTCCCGATCAAATGGGGAGCCCCCGAGCGTATAGCTCGAGATGCATAGAATAGGTCTGAAAAGAAAAGTTTCAGCATGGTAGTCCCCGGCTCTTTGTTAGTGTATGCAATATGATAACAAAGAGTAGAAACAGAATAGAAAATAGAAAACCCAGCCCCCGAGCATAAAAGCGAGGGTGAGTAGAGTATATAGAACTTATCTTTTTTGTTTTGTTGGCGCTGTAGGCGACGCAGACGACGGTTTTATACCTGCCAAACCTGATGGTTGGTCTAGAACTGTGCACGATCTTCATTGTTTAGGCGTAGAACCTGCGTAGTTGATCCATATTCCACGTGTTTGGCAGTACGTCCCCATCTATCTCTGCGATCCTGTAGGCTCCTGGTCGGGCGATATCTACTACGATGTACGGTCCTTGCCATGGAGAGGACAATTTATTTTTGTCCTTGGTGCGTTGATCCAGTTTGAGCACCATGTCCCCAATGCATAGGCTTTGTTGTCGAACATTAGCATCGTAATACTGTCGCAATTTTTGCTGATACTGGGCTACTCTAAAAGAAGCTGCGTCACGAGCCTCCTCCAGGAGGATTAGCTCATCAGTACGTCTATCAAGCTCTTCAGTTTCTGAAAACATTGCCACGCGAGGGGCTTCTAGTCGGATGTCGGATGGTAGAATCGCCTCTGCTCCATACACCAAGAAGAAAGGTGTTTCGCCTGTTGCCCGATTCATAGTGGTCCTCATTGACCAGAGTACTGTAGGGACTTCATGAATCCAGCGCTTGTCGTAAGCTTGTAATCTGTTAAAAATCCTCTTCTTGATGCCCTGGAGCACGATGCCATTGGCACGTTCTACTTGCCCGTTTGTCTTCGGGTGGTTTACCGATGACCGATCATGCCTGATCCCGTGGTCGTAGCAAAAATCGTAAAACTTTTTACTTTTAAACTGTGTTTCATTATCGGAGATTATCCTGTTCGGGACACCGAATCGTACGACAATACTCCGTAGGAATTTGACAGCGGCCTCTTTAGTGATTTTCTGAACGGGCTCGGCTTCAACCCATTTCGTAAATGTGTCAATGCCAACGAACAGAAATCTGTATCCCCCGACAGCCCTTGGAAAGGGTCCGAGGATGTCTATACCCCATGTGGCAAAGGGCCATGATAAAGGTATAGTATTTAAAGCTTGCGCAGGTTTAGTTTGTTTCCGTGCGAAGAATTGACATGCCTCACACTTTTTCACTAAATCGCTTGCGTCTTGAAGAGCTGTAGGCCAGTAGAAGCTCTGTCGGAATGCTTTCCCTGTTAGATATCGGGGAGAAGCATGTGATCCACAGATTCCTCCGTGAATGTCGTGGAGCAAACTAATGCCCTCGGTCCGTGTGATGCATTTGAGGAGCATTCCATTGCGGGTTAGCTTGTATAATCGCCCGTCAACCAATTGATAATTCTTGGCTTTACGATGGATTTTCTCCAATGTAGCATCATCGTCCGGAATAGCTTGGTTTGTGAGGTACGCCCAGATTGGACCCATCCAGTTCTCCTCGTTTCCAACTAGAGCGGCAGCTCGGGCCGTACCGACCAACATAGACTCCTTGACGGATTCGTTGGTTGTAGAAACTGGTCCCTTGGCGGGTTCAGTTTTTAGGTTCGGTAATGAAACCGACACAGATGGTTTAGTAAGAACTTCAAGTAACACGTTACCTGGAGCCGTGTGCGCTCTGCAGCTGCCTTTGCCAGCTTATCTGCGTCGCCATTGAATTCCCTCTTCACGTGCTGTACTTCAAGCCATCAAATTTGCTCTCCATCCGCCTATATGCTTCCAAGTATTTGGCCATGACCTCGTTCCGCGCACTGTACTCTTTCATGACTTGCTTCGCAGCTAACTCGGAATCCCCTTTCACGAGCAGCCTTCTGACACCAAGAGATGCAGCTATGCGGAGACCTGTCAACAGTCCTTCGTACTCGGCAACATTGTTAGTAGGAGTTGGATCAACAAAATTGATTTGCAAAGCATACCTAATGACGTCATTGCGTGGTGAAATCAGGACCACCCCAGCCCCCGCGCCTGCTCTGCAAAATGCTCCGTCATAGAACATTGTCCAGTGTTCGGGATTTTGGGCAGCTTCTTCAGGTTCGGGGTTAGTCCATTCTGCGATGAAGTCTGCCAGAGCCTGCGATTTGATGGCAGTTCTGGGTATGAATTCAACGTCGTAAGCCCCCAGCTCCACAGACCATTGTGCGATCCTACCCACGGCATCTCGATTATGTAAAATATTGCCTAGGGTAAGTTGACACAACCTTGATCTTGTGGCTCAGAAAATAATGCTTGAGCTTCCTGGAAGTCATTAGTACAGCATATAATAATTTCTGAATCTGAGGGTACCTCGTTTTGGCATCATGCAGTACCTCGCTTACGAAGTAAACGGGATGTTGTGTTGTAGACTTCTCTGTTGGTCTCTCGACCACCAAAACAGTGCTAACAACAGTTGGTGTCGCTGCTACGTACAACAGCATCTCTTCTTGTGGCTTTGGCGGGACCAGTACGGGCATTTTCCGTAGGTACTGTTTGAACGCCTGGAACGCCTCTTCTGCTTCTGCCGACCACTCAAAACGATCAGTTTTACGTAGCAATTTGTAAAATGGCATACCTCGTTCGCCTGACTTGGACACGAATCGACTCAGGGACGCCATCATTCCTGCCAACTTTTGGACCTCGTGGCGGCTGCGTGGAGACTTCATGTCGTCGAGTGCCTTGATCTTGTGCGGATTTGCCTCTATACCTCGTTGGGAAACAAGGTAACCGAGGAGCTTACCCGATGATACACCAAAGGTGCATTTGGCGGGGTTGAGCATCATCCTGTTTTTACGCAAGTTGTTGAATGTTTTGGTTAAATCAGCGATTAGATCGCCTTTTAACTTACTCTTCACAACAATGTCATCTATGTATGCCTCCACATTACGGCCGATTTGGCCTTGAAGAACAATGTGAACACATTTTTGATAAGTGCAACCTGCGTTTTTCAGACCAAAAGGCATCTTTATATAGCAATAAACACCGAAGGGAGTTACAAATGCAGTTTTCTCCTCATCGTCAATGCACATGCTGATTTGGTGATACCCCGAGTAGGCATCTAGAAAACAAAGCAATTCGCATCCAGAGGTTGAATCTACAATTTGATCTATCCTAGGTAATGGGTACTCATCCTTCGGGCAAGCTTTATTCAGATCTGTGTAGTCCACGCACATCCTCCACGTTCCATTGGGCTTCTTGACCATGACTGGGTTCGCCAGCCACTCCGGGAAAGGGACCTCTCGAACGAAGCCGGCTTTGAGTAGTCGGTTGATTTCTTCGTTAATGGCGTCTCGCTTCTCCGGGGTATATCTCCTTTGCTTTTGCTTGACTGGTCGGATGCCAGTTCGTATGCCAAGCTTGTGCTCGATTACCTCCCTGGGGATCCCGGGCATGTCAGATGGTTCCCAAGCGAACACATCTGCGTTTGCCCGGAGGAAGGCAATGAGCTCGAGTTCCTATTTGTCACCCAGGCCAAGGCCCACCTGGGTGGTCTTGGTCGGGTCTGCGTCATCAAGGATTACTGCCTTCGTGCCCGGCTCGGTGCGTCTGGCAGGCGGCTCGATTGGTGAGGCGTTGGCCGGTGACTCGCCAGCTGCTTGTGGCGGCGTCCCCTTGAGTGGGGTCTGGTCCACCACAGTCTGCCCTCCAGCGGCACGGTTGTCAGCTCCCAGTCTCCCGACGAGCTCCTGTTCCCCGATGGGCTCCTGTTCGGGAACTTCTTTCCCCTTGGCCCTTGGTCGGTTTTCAGCTGCTCGGGAGGTTTCAGCCAATGCGCCCTTGGCGGCAGCCTTGGGCTGGCTTCTTGTCTTTTTCTTGGCAGGTTCGGCAGCCTTGGCTGGTTCCTGCTCGTCACCCTTGATCATGTCCAGGGTCTTCATGTCGCACTGGACCGCGCCCTGCGATCGCCGCTGACGGTGATCGGACCCAACGGCCCCGGGACCTTGATCATGGAATACGCAAAGTGAGCGACCGCCATGAATTTCTTCAGGAACGGTCAGCCCAAGATGCAATTGTAGGCCGACGTGATGTCAGCCACCTCGAAGGTGAGGAACTCTGATCGGATGTTTTTGCCCTCTACGAGGGTTACCTGCAGATCGATCCTCCCCAAGGGAAAGGCTTGAATGCCGGGTATGACCCCATAGAAAGGCTTCTCCACGGGGGACAAGGACCTTCTTGGGATCCCAAGTTCATCAAAAGCGTTGACAAACAGGAGGTTGAGGGCGCTTCCACTGTCGATCAGGGTTCGCCCGATCTTGCGGGGCCCGATCCATGGCTTGATGCACAGTGGAAGTAGCGGCCCGTCGTAAAGCGTCTCGGGGTGATCCCTTTGATCGAACGTGATCGGGATTTCAGACCACCTCAAGAGTTGCTTGCAGGGCTCGGCGCTGTTTATCTGCCTCTCGACCATCTTGAGCTGGGATTTGGAGGTTCGGGTTGAACAGCCACCGAAAATTGTAGCGACCTCTAGATCTTCGGGAAGATCTAGCTCATCATCACAATCCATGTAGTTTGCCGCGCGAGGGTTGTGAGCTGCCTGGTCACGTGGAGCCCCCTGCTTCTGGCTCTCCTCCTCCTGCCTCTGCTTCTTGTACACCGTGCAGTCCACGAAGTGATGCTTCGTGGACCGGTGAATCGGGCAGTACATCGGGAGGTTCTCCGGTTTGCCTTGACGCCTGTACGGGGGCTTGTTGTCCACGGCCATGACTTCGTCACCCTCGGTCTTGCGCTTCTTGTTTTTGTGTTTATTTTTCTTCTTGCCCTCCCCGGCCGTATGGCTTTGTTCGGGCTTTCCGTGAACCCGTGCTCGGGCGTCCGCCATCTTGGCGGTTTCTTCCAAGATCCCGTATAGCTCTGCCACCGTCTTCGGGTTCTTCTTGGCAAGCTCCTCCGCCGTTCGCTCGTCTTTGCAACCTTGATTGAAGGCCACAATCACCCGATCATCCACCATGTCGGGGATGGTGTTACGGGTGTCGCTGAACCTGCGGATGTAGTCCCGGAGGGATTCTCCAGGCTTCTGCACACAGTTGAGCAGATCTCCCTCATGTCCGGGGCGTTTATAGGTGCCTTGGAAATTGGCTTCAAACGTCTCCCGGAGATGAGTCCATGACTTGATGCTGGCCTCGGGCAGGTTCATGAGCCACGTACGGGCTGATCCCTGCAGAGCAGTCGGCAAGTAGTTGGCCTTGACATAGTCGTCACCCCCGGTGGCGTCGATGATTGTGGAATAGATCTGAATCCACTCGCGGGGGTTGGTTGTTCCGTCATACTTCTCAATGCTAGTAGGACGAAACTTTTCGGGCCACCTGACCTTGCGCAGGGCTGGGGAGTACGCAAGGCATCCCCCCGTGCCTGGTCGGGAGTCACGTGGCGGTGAATCTTGATGGGACCGATAGTAACCCTCACGTGCTCGGTAATCTCGATTGTGGTTGAGAGTTTCCCGAGCGTCGCGAGTGCGACGATTGCGCTCGAGTTGTGGCCTCATGTCGCGCCCCTCGTGTGGGCGATAGTATGGGCGTCCGTTAACAGATCGAGACCGAACCGGCTGTGGTTCACGTGGTCTGTTTGACGGAGCTGGTGGTGCGGCAGCAGCGGCTTCGATGCGCTCTTTGGCCTTGTCCGCTGCTTCCCGAGCCTTCTTGGCTATGGTGGCCATCGGAGTCCCTTCGGCCATTGCTTCCATGGTCTCCAAGAGGGTTCGGATCTGCAGATTGTCCTGTTCGACGGCCCGGAAATCGTTGTTGAGATCTCGGGGAGCCAATGAGGATGCAACCTGCTGTGTACGGGTTTTAGCCGTTTGAAGTGTCGGTGCGTTGCTCAAACGTGGAGGAGGCACGGGTCGACGCGAGCTAGACGACTCGGCAACGGCCTCTGTCCCGTTTGCGTTTAGCACATGGATGCGGCGGTCTTCAGATTGTTCTGACCCATTGCTAGATCCACTGTAGTCGAGATCCAACTGCGCAGTGCGATCTGCAATGTCTTCAGGAGTTGGCTCCGTGAAGGTGGCGAAAACTTCCCGACCGGCGCATGTGAGATCGGGATCGTGGATCCCTGTCAACTTGAGCTCGTAGTCGCCTTGGTGCTCGAACACGAGATCTCCGAAGCGGATCTCCCGTGCAGGCACTAGATGGCGGTGAGCGTAGAGATTGGAAGCGGAAGCAGAACTCCCGATCGCTCCCGACTTGACTGAACTGGGCATGTAGGGCATCGAGGAACTCGACGCGTCGGCGATCCAGATTCCGTTGACGATCGGCATGATCTTTCTTCACGCAAGGGCCCCTACCTGGCGCGCCTCTGTCGAGGTTGTACTCGTCAGATATTTGTCCGGCAGGACACCCCGCTTCGTGCGAAGATTGATCACGGTGATGAACAGAAAGACACGGGATTTTTATACTGGTTCGGGCCCTCGAGATCGAGTAATAACCCTACGTCCAGTTGCTGCTTGTATTATTTCGTCGAATACAGATTACAATGCGTAACAAGTACCCTCAGGTGGATTGTCTAAGATTGCAAATCAATGGAACATACCCTCTACGCACAGGACCCCCGCTATTTATATCCAGGGAGACGTGCCTTACAAGACAAAACAGACCTAAACCTAGTAGGACTCGAACTGTCTTCGGGCTTCCCTTCTGCGATCAGGCCATCGTGTCTTGTTCGGAGTCTTGGTCGTCTTGGAGTCGGTAGTCGGCAATCCTCGTGGTCGGGTACCCTGGTATTATGGCCTCAAAGTTATGTTTTGAAGACTGTGTCCATGTCCTAAACGACTTTCTTTACGATATGGAGGGAGTACATGTATACTCTGCGACCAGTGGCAAACATAGATTACATAGTACTCGGGGCACCGTGCCCTGGTCCTGGAGTGTGTAGCGCGACCGGAATGGTGCAACTGACCAGAATGTCAAGCAAGCCGAAACTATTCCCAGCTGGATTGGTTCACTAATTTGTATAAGATTTGATAAACTGGATTGGTTCCAAGTCCGATCCACCTGCAAACGAACAAACTATTTTGTTTTAATATAAAGATGAAAATGCACTATTTTGCTTTATTTTGTTTTTTCTGTATGTCAAGCAAGCCGAAACTATTCCCAGCTGGATTGGTTCACTAATTTGTATAAGATTTGATAAACTGGATTGGTTCCAAGTCCGATCCACCTGCAAACGAACAAACTATTTTGTTTTAATATAAAGATGAAAATGCACTATTTTGCTTTATTTTGTTTTTTCTGTTTACATGCAACAAATAAACTATGTCGGAAACGGTGTACGCATGGTTTAATACAGATGAAACTCATTTCACCCTCCCTCCCTCTCTCTCTCTCTCTCCCCCGTATGCTTTTTTTTAAGTTAGCGTGCTTTAATTGTTCCCAGGCGTCATGGATGAGCCTCTGCTGATAAATAAGTATGTGCAGGCGCTCCTCCAAAGGTACAAACAGAATGTATTTGTTTCGCATGTTTGATGAGCCAAAGCTCGGGGTGACGTGAAATCCTGGAATTGCGGTACAGTTTTCTCCCCTGTCACTTGCAGCCACATCGGCTGTCCGCCTGTCCCTGCCTCTGTTCTGCGAAACATCAACTTATTAGGGGCCACTGCCAACAGCCACGAAGTCGAAGTGTTGCTGTCGTACAAAGTATTGTCATCTTGCATCATGTCATATGCTTTCCACACGTAAAATCTTGTTATGTTACTAAGTCAAGCAAACTAAAGAAAAGAGAAAATACTATGGCCCTATTTGGATCCACGCCCAAACTAAAATTTATAGCTGGGGTTGTTCGGATTCTCTAGCTAATTGGTCTTTTATTTACCATATTGCCCTTACTTTTGTTGAGCATGATACTGACATGAAAAAATAGAGGGCAATTTAATTTCATCAATAAGCATGTTTTAGTTGGCTGGGTTTAGCTAGGTTGGAATAAGCTAAGGAGATTCTGTACATTTTGGTCTCCAGTTAAAATTTCACTGAGTTTTAGTTTGCCCCATTTGGATCAATAGCAGCTAAAATTTAGCTCGTGGATTCAAACATGGCCTATGCATGGTATCTAAACATGTATACCGAATATCAAGAACATAAGGTAAACAGTGACGGAGCCAGGAGGCTGACTTTTTTGTTTTTTAGCCTTTTTCGTGAAACAAGTTCACAAATAGACCCTTCACGAAAAGATTTGCAAAAATGGACCCTCATCTCGGCGCCACAAGCCGCGGCGCCGAGCTTACACGTCTTGGCGCCGTAGATCATGGCGCCGAGGTCCATTCTTATAGCAGCAAATGTGGCATACGTGGAGCTGATGTGGCATCACGGGTCGACGCCGAGATCTGTTGCGCCGAGCTCGGTGCCAAGATCTGTGGCGCCGAGCTTGGCTGACAGGTGTCGTCGCTTTCGATGAGCTGAAGCTGCAGGTGCTGTCACTTTCCATGAAGAGAAGCTGCATGTCGCTTTCAATGAGAATCGTGTGGAATGGTCCAACAGGAGCAATGGTCCCCACGTTCATAAGTGACAAAACTGAAT
Organism: Alloteropsis semialata; assembly: GCA_004135705.1. NCBI lineage: Eukaryota > Viridiplantae > Streptophyta > Magnoliopsida > Poales > Poaceae > Alloteropsis > Alloteropsis semialata. The sequence continues at coordinate 21,441,772 of CM014274.1, forward strand.
AATAATATGTAGGGCCTGTTTAGATTGGTGAAAAACTTTGCAAAATTTATTGTATCAATTGTAAACCGAAGATTAGGAGGACTAAACATAATCTAATTATAAAACTAATTACTTGGATGGACGAGAAATCACGAGATGAATCTATTAAGCCTAATTAATCCATCATTAGAGATTGTTTACTGTAGCACGACATTGTCTAATCATGGCCTAATTAGGTTTAATAGATTCGTCTCACAATTCTACATGGGTTATGAAATGGGTTTTTATCCACCAGCAGCTGCCGTCGCCCATGTGGATAACTGATAAAAACCCATTTCATAACCCATGTGGAATTGTGAGACGAATCTATTAAATCTAATTAGGCCATGATTAGACAATATCGTGCTACAGTAAATAATCTCTAATGATGGATTAATTGGGCTTAATAGATTCGTCTCGTGATTTCTCGTCCATCCAAGTAATTAGTTTTATAATTAGATCATGTTTAGTTTTTCTAATCTTTGGTTTAAAATTGATACAGTAAATTTTGTAAAGTTTCTCACCAATCTAAACAGGCCCTACATATTATTATTCAGTTTTGTCACTCATGAACGTGGGGACCATTGCTCCTGTTGGACCATTCCACACGATTCTCATTGAAAGCGACATGCAGCTTCTGTTCATGGAAAGTGACAGCACCTGCAGCTTCAGCTCATCGAAAGCGACGGCACCTGTCAGCCAAGCTCGGCGCCACAGATCTTGGCGCCGAGCTTAGCGCCACAGATCTCGACGCCGACCCGTGATGCCACATCAGCTTCACGTATGCCACATTTGCTGCTATAGGAATGGACCTCGACGCCATGATCTATGGCGCCGAGACGTGTAAGCTTGGCGCCGCGGCTTGTGGCGCCGAGATGAGGGTCCATTTTTGCAAATCTTTTCGTGAAGGGTCTATTTGTGAACTTGTTTCGCGAAAAAGGCTAAAAAACAAAAAAATCGGTCAGGGAGGGACTGGCAGAGGCCATGGCCCCCCTATGCTCAAAAAAATTGCACTATGTTACATAATTTGTGTTGAAAATTATTCATACTTAAGATGGTTTAGCTTTGAGCATCATAAAAATTTGTATGATGTAATTGTTTTGGCCACCCTGTTGTTTTGATCCTGGCTCCATCCCTGAAGGTAAAACTCGAGACTTTGATTTAATAAGAAAATATAATCAACATACACCATTCACCTCCAAATCATAAAGCATAATTTATTTTACGAAGTTCATTTATTCATGTATTTTTTTTAGAAATATTGGTAGCCCATGCAGGATTGATGGAGAAGCAATGTAATTACATTGTTGCGGTACACAATTTCCATTCAAGTAACTGTAGAATAATCAGCGCCTAGGTGATCATTTCCAATATAGACTGTATCTTATCATGCCTATACACAGCTGGTGATATGGCTATATTCATCACCAGATTAAGATGAGAAACAATCAACCTGGAGTCGATCATCCCAGTACGTACTTCCGGTATGGCGGTATGTCTGATCAAACTACTGTCGATTACCATTTTACATGGAGCTGGAACCGGGAGCTTCGTCGTAGTTCTCGGCATCGACAAGATCTGTGAGCCTCTCCATGAGCACGTCGAAGTCGTCGTCCGACTTGAGGAGGCTGATCCTCGTGTAACGCCTGCCGGCCTCGAAACGGACACCCGTGCGTGTGATGATCTTCGCCTTCAGCAGCGCGTCACCGCAGTCCTCGTCTTCCTCTCTCTCGCACTTCACCCATGCGTAGGCTGTCCACACCGAGTACAATAACAACAGATCGACTCCCATGTCTGTCGGTGAGCTAGCTACAATAATGTCAATCCGAGGTCAGAGACGCTCACCTGGGGATGGCTCCGTGATCCGCTTGAAGTAAGTGCAGTACCCCGGAGAGATCTTCTGGAGCGAGATGCGGCGGGACCGCGACACGGCGGCGCTCAGCCTGCGCCACCTGGTCCTCATCACGTCGTGCCCGAAGGCGAAGATGTCGTCCTCGCCGTGCAGGTTCGCCACCATGGCCTTCACGATCCCCAGCATCCGCAGCTGCGTGTCCCGGGACGCGCCCATGATGCTCTCCTGTACGTACTTGTTCGCCTTGTTCGCCACGCTCTCGTCCCTTATCAGCGCCCACCTGCGTCGTCGCGCACCGGGTGAGCCGACGAGGTATTTATCACAAGTACTGTCGCTGCTCATCTATCTGGGTACCGTGCATTCGTGTTGAGCTCTTCGCACGTACCCGAATCTGCTGCCGGCGTGGCCGGAGGGCTTGGACATGGTGAACAGCATGACGTCCTCGTCGGCCGGCGCAGGGATGTGCGTGAAGTGCGGCCAGTAGTAGGCGTGGTCGAAGATCACCGCCGGCGAGCCGCCGAGGGCGGGATCGCGGAGCGTGGCGTCCGGGTTGTTGGGCGACGTGACGAACTCGATGAAGCCGTCGGCGGAGCTCCGGGACGTGTTGGCCCACAGAGCCGTGGTTCCGCCCCACCGGTACTCGCGGCCGTCGAACATCGCCGTCTGTGTCTTGTACGACTGCACGGCCGATCAACAGCAGAAACATTATACGTAGCTTGATCGGCCCCCATTTCTCTTATACGATTAGTGTACAATTTACAGTGTAATATACTGAAAGAGATCGAGGCCAGCTGACCGGGTAGTACGGCGCGGTGGCGACGACACGGGCCGGCGGCGAGGCGGCGTTGGCGTCCGGGGAGAGCGCGTGCACGAGCGCGTTGATGAGCTGCACGGATCCGGCGGCGAAGACCAGGTGCTTGTCGTCGACGCGGCGTTGCCGACGGCCCTGTGCAGGCGCCGGATCTGTCTCTCGAGCTCGACGGACTGGAACATGCCGTCGGTGGTTCGGTAGCTCATGCGGTGCCACCCGGACACCACCACGGCGCCGGCGGCCGCGTGCCGCCGCCAGTACGGCTCCAGGAACAACGGGTCCCCGCTGCACCAATCATTGGAACACGGCCGGCGTCAGCAGACAGAAACAGGGCCACAGATGCGGCCAAGCACGGACAATTCCACACAGAAGGCGCACGGCTGCAGTCGTTGAATTGGTTACAGAAAACGACCGCTCACCTTCGCCTACTCTAGACTCTACCGCTGCTGGTCGCCGTGGATGCCTAGGCAGTGCCATGGATAGAGCAATAAAAATTTTTCAAAGTAAAAATCCAGAGAAATTTCATTATTTAAATCTCAATTCGTAATCCTTCTAGAATTTGATATCCTATCGCATGTGTCACTGATACAAATGGCCTGATTGATTGTCATCCCGGTTGAGCCTGGCTCGCACCACGCAGCCAGGCCACCGCCAGCCAGGCCCGCAGCATGCAGGACGACCATGTTTGGTTGCTCTGCTTGTTGCAGCCAAGCCATGCGGAGAAGCCGATTGGTTGCATGGACATGCATGAGATAAAGCTGTTTTTAATAGTGCATGCATGCGCGCTGCGCCCGTCAGAGCCTGGCCGCGCGAAAATGCGGAATTTCTCTGTATCTCCAGAGCCAGGCTCGGAGAGGCCTTTTGCATCACCAGGGCAGGCCCAAACACCAGTACAGGCATCCAATCATGAGAAGGCTGCATCTGCGGAGCCTGGTTGGCATAAAAACAGGCAACCAATCACTCTGAAAGTGATTGTACTCCCTCCGTCCCAAAAGAATGCAACTTTCACATCCCTAGAAGTCAAACAATTTTAAGTTTGATCAAGTTCATACAAAATTACTAACATTTATATTTCTTTAAAAATTTAGTATAAAACCTAATGATACTTATTTTGTATCATAAATATTAGTATTATTTTATATAAATCTAGTTAAATTTGAAATTGTTTGACTCCTCATGATGCGAGAATTGTATTTTTTTTTGGGACAGAGATAGTACGTGTCATTGTGATAGCGGTGTCATATAAATAATAAAATCTCTCAAAAATCCCCGACCGAACGCTGGGCTTCCAATTATGGCGTCCACCAGAGTCGCGATCCAGACGAAGGAACAAGCTAAGCAAGCCAAGACGGCAGTGTCGCGTACCTTTCGGCGTCGGCGGTGCAGTCGGGCGTGCGGAGGGAGCAATCGGGCCCGCCGAAGCAGGCGTGGCACTCGCACCCGGGCCGGCCGTCCTCGCCGGCGACGCCATCCAGGAACACGTGCCCGTGGCCCGAGCAGTCGACGGCGGCCACCGCCTCGGCCTCCCTCGCCGCCTGCAGCGCCCAGCTCAGCCCGCAGCCGCTGCCACCGGCGTCGCTGACCGCGCTGAGGATCTGGGACGGCCGCCAGAGGAAGTGGTGCGCGACGAAGAAGGCATTGAGCAGCAGCGACGAGGAGAGGAGGGCGAGAAGCGCAGCAGGTCGTCGCCTTGCCTGCCGGTGCTCTCCTCCTGCCAGCTCCATATTGGATGATCCGACTTGTCTTTGGCTGTGCGTTCTAAAATTTGTGATATAAAATTGTGTTGCGTACACTGGTTGGCATTATCTAGAGTCAGGCGCTCCGTTTCAACTTTGAACCGCCCCACATGCCTCTAAACAATACACTGCCGTGCACAAAATATACTATCGTTTTGCTTCGCAAGCATGATTTCTTTCTTTCTTTCTTTATTCGCCTCAACCTCGACTAAGCTTTCAAAAAGATCCGACCTGACACGGAAACTGAAACTGTGCCGCTGAGTTCAATCGTAAGCTGGGCCCCAGCTTTGTCCTCCAGCATGAGCACACGATTCAATGGATAAACCGCTTTGAAACGTAATCCCCGTTCCAAGTTACAAGTCATTTCAATATTTTGAAGAGTCAAACCATATTAAGTTTGATCAAAATATAAAGAGAACTACAATTATTTATGGCATCCAACATATATACTATAAAAGTATATGTGATACATAATCTATTGTTACTTATTTGGTATGATAAATATTGGTACTTTATTGTAAAAACTCGATCAAACCTGAGATGGCTTGACTTTGCAAAAAAGATTAATGACTTACAATTTAGAAGGGAGAGTACATCCACAAATAAAAAAAATAGAGCTAATTCTTTTTCTTTTGGAGAGGGGGTTCAATATAGGTCTTTAGAGCATCTCCAGCAGACTACCTACATCCATCCCCAATACCAAAAAATTAGATTTTGGAGATTGAAATATACTCCAGCAGACTACCAATCCCATCCCAAATACCAATAAGTTTTTGGCGATTGCCAAAAACTCAGCTCCTTTTCCCTTTATGTAGGGGGATGCAACTCTCTCCCCTATAACTTATTGGTATTGGAGATTGGTTTTGGTAGTCTGCTACAGCAGTGATCGCTAAAAACACAAAAGTAACTATTGGGGATGGAGAGAGAAGGTATTTTAGTAGTGAGATATAAGCAATCTGCTGGAAATGCTCTTAGGATGCCTATATGGAGCTATACATGCAGCAACATTATGGTCGCGCATTGTTGCCGTCCAGGAGGTCATTTGTGATAAGAATTCCACTAAAGAATTATTGGGATCCTACTTTATTAATGCCTTAAAGTCTCCACTCATGATGGTAGGCTATTGGACTTCTACTAGTTCCACTATAAAAAAGGGGCCATATGTACATGCTCATGAGATAAACGAGAAAAGGATTCCTCTTTACAACCATGTGTCACTTGTGTCTCTTGTGTATGCGCGTTTGAGGGAAGAGAGCGGGACCATCTTCAACAAACTCTCATGTCTCACATGCTATCAGGAGGGACGAAAACCAAATCGGGAATCCAAAACGACATAAATTTCTAACAGTTTGGTACTTACCTTACCTCTCGCCCGACATCTATGTTTAGGCCCCAGCTTTGTCCCCCACCTTATTTAATTTCTAACAAGTTCAATCATAAGCTAGCTTTTTCCTCCAGCATGAGCACACGATTGAACGGATGAGCCACTCTTTTAAGGGTAGTCCCCTCCGTCCTCGAATAAAGGACATTTTAGGTAGTCAAATTTTTGAAAACTTGATCAAATTTATTGAGAAAAGTATTAACATTTAGCAAATCAAATAAGTAAATATCAAAATATATTTTATAATGAGTCCATTAATGCCCATCGGATGTCAAAAATTGGTTAAAATAATTTATCTAGTCTAACTTGGAACAAAGTTATAATACCTTACTATATTTCAGATGAGGGACTACATTTCACCAACAAAAGTCACAGCTATTACGTCCACTCGTCCAGGAGGTCGTTTGGTACTTATCTTACCTGTCGCCCCACATCGACTGTGTTCCTCGTGCTGCCGGATAAACATCGGAGACCCTGAGAGTTCCATGCCCTACTCCGATCAGTCAACCAGCAATATGGCAACATCTGGCTCATTTGCAACGAGGAGTCGGTGTCAGGCAAAAAAACAGTTGGCTACCATGTGCGAAACGGCTCTTAGCCTCGTAGACCAGCGCCCGGTGGCCTCGTGGACCAGCGCCCGTTGACTCCAAGGCTGTTTTTAGTGATTAGTTTCATACTAATCAAACAAATATGCCACTAAAATTTCTTGATGATGTTGCACACAATTAAAGAAAAGAGAGAAGTAACAAGCTACATCTCGACGAAATCTTTTATGCACAGTTTTCAACTCTAAGTGAGTCATACAATTAAATATTAGAGGAGCCTATAAAACAACAAAAATAAAATAATGCATTGTAGAATAAGGCCCTGTTTAGATTCGCGAAATTGCACCAATTCAATCAAAAGGCAACGCATTGAACTACGTGCCACCTCTCTACTTTTCAATTCCCAATGCATCTCCAATTATTGAATTCAATTGAATTCACCCTATCTAAACAAGGCCTAAGTTTCATCCATGTTTTTATTTCTATTTTGTTGATGTGTCATTTTAGAAGCAACAAAATGAAATGCTCCATTAAAATTGGCCTAAATAAATTTTGACAGCGCCGGGCCATAGAAAACGAAGGATCATGCATGAATGCATCGATGCGTGGGTGTCCATGGGTCCGTGTACGTCTCCATGAAAGGGACACATGCAAGTGATTCTCGTCGTCATCCCATTGGAAAAAGCTTGGCAGAGCTTGAGAGATCCCCGCGGATTCTTCTCACCCCCTCTGTACGCCGGCCGTCCTCATAGGCCATAGATAGCTCCTGCGAGAGCGACTGTGCATAACAGACCAAGGAGTCGCCTTCAAGTGGCGCGAATTTTGCAATCAGGCTGCTGTCAATGCTCGCCGCTCTGCTTCTCGTCATGATATTTTCAACCGTTTGATTTCATGGGGTCGCGGGGGCGCCAGTAACAGGGGAGACAATAACAATCATCAAAAGGAAAAAAAATGGACAGGCACAGTCGAGACACGGGCCATGCTTTGCGTTGGGCTTCGGGCGTGTTTGGCATGGATTCCTTCGGCTCCAGCTCCGCGGTTTCTATATATCTTCCGGAAGATTTTTATTTAACTCATCTTTCATTATCTAAGATTCGTGCAGCATTATATGAATGGATGAGATCCACCTGAACAAGAAAACACCAGGCGGAGCATGCGCGCAGCAGCTGTTAACAGAGCAAGAAGGAGGACACGTGGTGCAATGTGAGAGGAGAGTGGTGGATGAGACGGAAATAGATTTCAAACATAAATGCTCGTTTCTCTTAAACTACACATCCAAATCAAAATCCGTTTGAACTATGGTGTTCACTGGAATTAATGTGACGACATAAGATCCAATATGTTATTTTTAAAAAATTATTTGAACATTCAACTACTAGTTCAACATTTTCAATATATACCATTCAATATTTGTAATATGTTATATCAACATTTTTAAAAATAATGGCTAATCTCACGAGAAGATACATTAGCTAAATAAAATTTTCAATATCTAACTGTAATACAACAATAATGGATTTTTGAAAATGTTGAAATTGTAATTTCAAGATATTGATCTAGTTTTGACAAAATGTTGAACTAAATATCTCATAATGTTGACATGTGTAAAATTATTAAACCTTGAATTTATCATTTCGACATTTGTATTTACCATTTCGACATTTGAACTAGTTCGACATTTTGGATGGACTCGCTCAACATTTTCTACGAACTATTTTAACATTTTTATGAACTATTTCAACATTTCTTTAAAAAATGTTGAAATGGTTTCTTTGAAATGTTAACTTTGGTTTACAAAATGTTGGATCCAGCATTTTAATACGCTAGCCATACTAGTTTAATAACGTTTTGAACGTGGTGCGGTGGTGCATGGAACTTTGATTGTGGTGGCCTCTCGTCATAGAAGGTTGTACTGGTTAGGGCCAATCATGCTCCCAGTCATAGAATGTTGTACTGGTTAGGGTTGACCATGTCCCCTGCCATAGAAGGCTAAATTGATTCTGCTTCGGGCCCCGTCATAGAAGGTTGTACTGGTTAGCATTCAGGGTTGTTGGGGGCGACTCTGTCCTATTGGGTTCAGAAGCATGTTCGGGGTTTGGGGCGGCCATGTACCCCCTGCCATCGAAGGCCAAATTGTTTCGGCTTCGGATATACCGGTTAGGGTTCAGGGTTGTTGGGGGGCGACTCGTCCTATCGGGTTCAGAAACATGTTTGGGGTTTGGGGCGGCCATGTACCCCCTGCCATAGAAGGCCAAATTGCTTCGGCTTCGGATATACCGGTTAGGGTTCAGGGTTGTTGGGGGCGACTCCGTCCTATCGGGTTCAGAAACATGTTTGGGTTTTGGGGCTGCCTTGTATACCTTGCCATAGAAGGCCAAATTGCTTCGGCTTCGGATATACCGGTTAGGGTTCAGGGTTGTTCGGGGGCGACTCCGTCCTATCGGGTTCAGAAACATGTTTGGGTTTTGGGGCGACCATGTATACCCTGCCATAGAAGGCCAAATTGTTTCGACTTCGGATATACCGGTTAGGGTTCAGGGTTGTTCGGGGGCGACTCCGTCCTATCGGGTTCAGAAACATGTTTGGGGTTTGGGGCGGCCATGTACCCCCTGCCATAGAAGGCCAAATTGCTTCGGCTTCGGATATACCGGTTAGGGTTCAGGGTTGTTCGGGGGCGACTCCGTCCTATCGGGTTCAGAAACATGTTCGGGGTTTGGGGCGGCGATGTACCCCCTGCCATAGAAGGCCAAATTGCTTCGACTTCGGATATACCGGTTCGGGTTCAGGGTTTGTAAATTTTTTTGTGTTATCAACATTTGTTTTGATAGTATTTCAACATCTTCAACATTATTCCTGCTCATGCAACTCCATGCCTAGTTTCAATTTGGTAACATTTTTTGTTGTTATACACAACATTTGTTATAACAATATTTCAACATTTCAAACACTTTACTAGAACTAGGTTCAACTTTATTTGTGGAATGTTCAACATATCTATATGTACATTTCAATATATCTATTTGTACATTTCAACTTTACTATGTTTAATGTTCAACATTGTTGTATTCATTAAGAATGGAAATTTTGAACATTTCTTGTTTTGTAATGCTCAAAGTCACAATAAAAATTGACATAATGATTAACATTTGGAGCATTGTTTCATTGTTAACAGGTTCTTGCTACACTACTTGCTGATAAGTTGCTGTGGAAGATCAGTTGTCAAAGAAAATGCTATATTAGAACTAGATTATATTACCTATAATTTGTACTCTGAAGTCTGAAGCAACAGAATGTTATGTTTATTTACAAATTTGCAACTTGAAACTTCAATTTGTGAGTTGGTACCCACCCGTTAATTTCCCACTTAGAACCACGTACCCAGCAAAAAATTAATAGCAAGAAAATTTTTTTGGGCGCGCTCGTTAAAGAAAAAGTCTAGCGCGTGCTTATTTCACGCAGCGCGCGCACGTAAACGAAAACTTGTAGCGCGTCGTTACTTCACGCACCGCGTCGTTACATCACGCAGCGTCGAAACGGAACGGAAAAAATAATCTCAGCAGCTCCTATCGATTGGGCCTTTTCTATTGTAATTGGGCTTTATAGATAGTTTGCTTAAAAATCTTCCGCTAGACATATAGGAGCCCCCAGCTCCGCCTGACTCTCCTGACGTGTGCACTGTAGCAATACTGTAGCGAGAATCTCTTTTTCTTTCTCATCTCGCTCTCTCTCACTGACACGCCCGGAGCTGCCGAAGCCGGTAAAAGCATGCTCCCCGCAGCTTCTTCTGACACAGCACAGTGATGTTACAGTGGTGAAGCTGGAGCTGATCGAATCTGTACCAAACAGGCCCTTCGTATGTGTAGCCCACGCAAAAATGGGCTGTCATCAGGCCCACTCGTAGCGCATCCTAGACCGTCGGTCCGTTTAGTCGGGTTCGTGGCCCATTAACAAACGAACTGAACGAAACCAGCACGGTCATGAGCCACATGAGCCCATACCTTTGGCGCGTTTTTATGTCTGAAACTGTTTTTCCAAATGTCCCTAAAAAACTGTTTTCCAAATGTACCAAAACTGTTTTTCCTAAAAAATCTTTTTTAAAAAAACCGAATTTCATTCCCGTCTCTGCATCACTGCATACAGTGTTCACCTTATTACAAAGTTTCAGCATAATCGCTGATAGTTTAGGAGAACAAAAAGTAGCAAGTTATGCCGGACAAAGTTGATTATTAAATTTCCATCCATTGGAAGCAAACAACTCCAATGCGACAGTCTCCAGCTGGCTGCTCATCAACCAGAACATCTCCTTTTTCCCATCATCACGCTGCAGTAACGCCCAAAACCGCAGCCAGTATGTCCCCCCTGAAAGTAGACTGCATAAAAAAAGGTATATTTGCAATTTTCAAAGATCAGATCATTACGACATCTCCAAATAGCCCAACATAATGCAGAAGCTCCAACCAGATTTAATTTTTTATTCTTATCAAAATTCTGAAGCCAAGTCCCTAGCATATGGTGCACAGATCTGGGTGGAGTTAATCCAGTAGCTACATAGACAGTCCTCCGGATTATCCTAACATGATGACAATCAAATAAAAGGTATTTAATTGTTTCATTACAATTACAGAAACAACATTTCTGACTGTTGTTCCAGTTTCGTTTACTAAAATTATCCTTTTTAAGTATGACCCCCTTCTGGAGATACCACAAAAAAATTTTGATTTTTAAGGGACTTTTAGCTTTCAATTAACTTTGTGTGAGAAAGGAATATCTTGATTCATCAGGTTTAAATACATAGAACGAACAGTGAATTGTCCATTCGGATGTAGTCTCCAGACAAACATGTCTTTCTCACTAGTTAAATTTGTGTTCGTGATCTTAGCTACTATGTTGTGCCATTCAACTAGCTTATCATCGACTAGAGCTCTCCGAAAAGAAATATTCAACGGAGATGCACTCATCACATTATTGACTAAGTCATGTGGATGATGGGCAATATTATAGATGGCAGGACAAAGCTCTTTGAATGGCACATCATCTACCCAAGTGTCTTCCTAAAATCTTGTTTGTGTCCCATCATTAATTTTGAAGAAACCACGAGAAAGAACCTCATCTTTAACTTTCATGAGATCCTTCCAAAAGTGCGAGTCATGAACTTTCGTTTGTACTTGTGAAAGAGATTTTGAGCTTAGATATTTATTTATAAGTAAAGTTTGCCAAGTCCCCTCCTCATTGAGCAACTTGTAAATCCATTTGCTCAACAAGCACTTTATTTTGAATATGAAGGTCTATGATGCTAAGACCTCCTTGATCCTTGGGGCGGCAGAGAATGTCCCATATAGCGAGGCGATAAGTATCCACAGTATATTTCCAGTTACTCTAGAAAAAGTCCCTCCAAGTTGCTCGTTATTATTGCACGATGTTCTCTTTATGCTGCCATAAGTATCCCGAGTGTTACCGAAAACACTCGACAAACTATAAAACACTACGGAGCTTTGCAGATTCTGGTAGTGGTCGATCGTCATAGTCCCCGGCATTGACAAGATCCGTAACCCTCTCCATGAGGACTTCGAAGTCGTCATCCGACTTGAGGAGGCTCACCCTCGTGTACCGGCTGCTAGCCCCGTAGCCGGCGCCCGAGCGCGAAATGATCTTCGCCTTCAGCAGCGCCTCGTAGCAGTCGCCGTCTTCCTCCCTCTCGCACTTCACCCATGCATAGGCTGCCCGGCGAATACACAGTTGCAGTTTCAGTTACCTCGATCTTGGAAGACGCCATGAGCTAAGGTGTCGAGCTGTATTGAACTAACAAAGTTCAGGTGCTCACCCGGCGATGGCTCTCTGACCCGGTTGAAGTACGTGCAGTACTGGGGAGGGATCTCCTGCAGCGAGATGCGGCGGGACCGCGACACGGCGGCGCTCAGCCTGCGCCACCTGGTTCGCATCACGCCGTGCCCGAAGGCGAAGATGTCCTCCTCGCCGTGCAGGTTGGCCAGCATGGCCTTCACGATCGCCAGCATCCGCAGCTGGGTGTCCCGGGACGCGCCCATGATGCTGTCCTGCACGTACTGGTACGCCCTCTTGGCCACCTTCTCGTCCCTGATCAGCGCCCATCTGTGTAATAAGTAGCGCGCAAGAGATGTCATGCGTGTGATTGCGTCTATACATAACACGTGACAAGCATCTGCCATGCCGGCGTGCACATAACGCTACGCACCCGAATCTGCTGCCGGCGTGGCCGGAGGGCTTGGACATGGTGAACAGCATGACGTCCTCGTCGGCCGGCGCCGGGATGTGCGTGAAGTGTGGCCAGTAGTACGCGTGGTCGGCGATCACCGCCGGCGAGCCGCCGAGGGCGGGCTCGCGGAGCATGGCGTCCGGGTTGTTGGGCGACGTGACGAACTCGATGAAGCTATCGCCCGGGCTTCGTGTCGCGTTGGCCCATGTAGCCGTGGTCCCGTCCCATCGGTACTCTCGGCCGTCGAACATCTCGGTCTGTGTTTTGTATGGCTGATATCAACAGAACAATCAGTCCGTCTGAGCGTTTGGCCGGGAATTAGTTGACCTCGTGCTGAGATGTCTGACCGTGTAGTATGGCGCGGTGGCGACCACGCGGGCCGGTGGCGAGGCGGCGCCGGCGTCCGGGGAGAGCGCGTGCACCAGCGCGTTGATGAGGTGCGTGGAGCCGGCGCCGAAGACCAAGTGCTTATCGTCGACGACGGCGTTGCCGACGGCGCTGTGCAGCCGGCGGATGTGGCTCTCGAGCTCGACGGACTGGAACAAGCCGTCGGTGGTGCTGTAGCTCAGACGGTGCCGCCCGGAGACAAGCACGGCGCTGGCCGCCGCGTGCCGCGTCCAGTAGGGCTCCAGGAACAACGGATTTCCGCTGCATGAACCAAGCATCTGATTGATTTCGCCAGTGAACACTACTGCGCTTATCGGTCAGAGATGATGGAAATGGGGTCACCTGCTGGCGTCGGCGGTGCAGTTGGGCGTGCGGAGGGAGCAGTCCGGCCCGCCGAAGCAGCGGTTGCACTCGCACCCGGGCCGCCCGTCCCCGCCGGCGACGCCATCCAGGAACACCTGCCCGTGGCCGGAGCAGTCCGCGGCGGCCACCGCCTCGGCCTCCCTGGCCACCCGCAGCGCCCAGCTCAGCCCGCAGCCGACACCGTCGCCGCCCAGCCGGGACGGCGAGAGGAAGGGGTGGTGCGCGAGGAGGAACACGTTGAGGAGCAACGACGAGCAGAGGGCGAGGACGCCGAGGCCGGCAGGTCGTCTGCTCTGCCCTCCCGCGGCATCCATTGGAGTCGGATGTCTCGGCGTGTTCTCGATGGAAAGCCATTGTAGTATATAATTTTCCTGCTAGCAACTCAACTCTAGCACTCCACCGTTAAGTTTAACAAACGTTTTATCTTCTTCTTCAACGTCATTAACGAAAGAGATCCAACCCTTCAAGGCTAGACCGATATAAATTTCCCAGAGATCCAATAGGAACAGGCGAACAGCGATGATAGTCTTACACTGAATTGTGTATTCGCACGTATCTGTTGTTTATCTCTCGGTGATCAGTCGCTTATACCAACGTAATCTGATCATCGTAGACGTTTCTTTCCAACGAAAATTCAAAGCCCGGAGTAGGCATAACCACGTTAGAAATTAATAGAATCAATCTCGCCGTATTGGCTGATGCTTGGTATGGTATGACGGACCTGATATTGACTGCTCGCTTGTGCTCCTTGTCCATAAAATAATTTTATTAGATGCGATAATCCAAGGATCAGACCAAATTAAAGAATCTGGGCCTTCACCCTGGATAAATACTTCACTCAGAGTACTATATGTACTTTATAGTTTGTTATACCATCGAGAGTATATCAAGGTACAAAATAGCGGGCTAAGACCTTCAGCAGTTAGATTTTCAGAGGCTAAGAAAGGACTATAGCCTAGCTAAGTCATTTAGCGGTTTTGTAAAGTGATCAGAGACACGTGTCATAAATATTAGACTGAAACTTAAAGAGATGTTTAGTACATTATAGTATGAAAGCACGGGTGCTGAAAAACTTGAAACTAAAACAAACACATAATAGGGTTTTATGCCTTTGTTACATTATCAATCAACATGAAAGTCCATATGTTCAGAAGGCATTAGAGGTTCTCAGCGGGCTAAATGCCGTCCAATTTAGCTTATTTAGCGGGCTATAACTGGATTTTAGCGCCTAATCTCATTTAGCGCTAAACGATGGTTATCTTAACGCCGAGCCTCCTGAGAAGCTAAATCTAGCTATAGCGGTGGCTATAGCTGGCTATCTAATTGCAAGCTCATCAAACTAAAAACCGTCTTGATTTGAAAAAAAAAGAAAAAGATGCATTTTAGGCGTGGTAATTGGCCTGGCATCAGCCCCATCAATATACAGTAGCGATTGTTTTGAATGGCCCAATAACTAAATAATTAATGAAACCTTGGAGGACCCAACGTCCCAACGGCCAACGCCTAAGGCAGCCCGGTCCATCTCCCTGTCAGTGATCACGCAGCCCACGGGCTGGCCCGCAAGCTTTCCGCTTGAGGAGCTCTAGAAGCCCTGATTCTGAAGTCTCGACCACGAGTGTCTCTGAGATAGAAATGATCAGCTATTTCGTTCTCAAATCCCGGGCATTTGCTTCTCCGAGTGCCGGGAGCGAGCACACGATATTTTGGTCCCTATCAAGGCACTTTTCTGGAGAGAGCACGCTATCTCGTGTCGCACCGTCCCTTTCTCCAATTCTTGTTCTATGCTAATTCTTTGGCCCTTGCTTCTTGTTCGATCGAGGCGCTTTTGTCCTGTTTCCGATCTTGTGATTTTTCTCTTCTTCAGGAGCAGCTTTCAATGGAGATTAGATTGTGATGCCACATTGCCACTCCAATCATCGAGTCTGCGTACCATTCTACCATCACTAGCTCGCTACTATGTACTGCTGAAGCTAGACATCGCCTCGATGCTTTTCGATCGCTCTCCCTGCACTGCGCTGTGCCTGTGCGGTGGATGGGACAGCAACTCTGCCATGATCTGCAAGAGATGGTAGATCTCGCTGGTCGCAACCAGTGATCAGCAGTGGCTCATACGCTACAGCACATCATCATCACACTGTTCGATCCTTGTTCTGTGTTCTTGACAATTTGGGCCCTGCTGCTCCTATTCCTGTTCGATGCGTCAGATTTTTCTTGTACCTGTCCACGAGCTTTAGCATAGGATCCCACTCCAATCATCCAATCCAACGTACCCACCACTGCTAGTCTGCTACTGTTGAAGCTTCTTCGTCGCTTTCAGCGTGCCTGGTGCTGCTTTTCGGTCGCTCTCAATATTGTGCCGTTCAGCCTCGCGCGTGGTGGACGGGGACTTGCATTGTCGTGGTACGCAAAAGATCGCAGACCTCGCCATCACTCCCGGTGATCAGCAGCGTGGCTCGTCATTTCACTGTGCCCGAATTTCTATGTATATGCAGGTGAAGAAAACACCTGCGATTAGCCTCCCATGACGAGCGTTTCCAGCCGCTCGGTGCCACACCTGATGGGAAAATTTGTACTTGGTATAAAAATAAAGTAGATGGGGGGTGGTGAAAGGAATATGCCGGCACGATGCCTTCGCTTCATCACTCTTTAGCTCATTTGGTCCTCAACCTCCAAAGCCCAAAACCTTTTTATGTCAAAAAGAATACTACGTACACATAAAAATTGCAAAGGCCAATGCAACAGGATGCAGTAGGTTCTGTGACCAAACGGGCGCCGCTTGCTCTTTCAGTTATTTCGTTCCATCCACAGGCCATCATCGTCTCGTGCGTGCGAATCAGAACACTCCGCTTTATGCCTCCCCCAACATCGCAAATTATGGAGCAGGATCCGTGCATGATCTATCGCAAAGTTCTTCTAGGCCGGGCAGCGGGCATATAATAATTCGGTGACCGGGAAATATGTATGATATCTGCTCGAACGGCTGCAAAAAAAAAGCAGCGGTGCGGAGCGCTGCTCCAGCGGCATCCAGTGGGGAGTGGCGGTGGCTCTGCCGGCAAGTGGCGTTGTGGCAACTTGGTACTGGTGCTGGTGCCGGTCGGTCAGACGATCATCATCCATGATCTGTGATGCGGCGACGGCTACGGCGGCTATGCCGGTGCATGCCAGCATATGTCAGCAGAGGACGAATCTGATCTCTCTTTTCGACATGCGGATGGTGCAGGAGCCTGTTGGAGATTTTTGCCAAATGCTGGCCGCCTGCTGGCTTGTTGTAGGGGACAGTAGGCTAGGTTAGAGCAGCTCCAGTGTGTTTGAAAAGCCAACAGAGAGCGCCACACCCCGAACCATGAACACTAGAGCATTCGACCTCTGCTTGTCAGATCCAAAATCGTCTGTTGCAGACTAGCCGAACCGAACTCCATAAAATAATATAGTCTGCCGCATCCAACACCATCTTCATCAGCTTGCCCGCTTGCCGCCACCTCGTCGGTGCAGTCCTGCACCTGGACAAGGCAGCCAACAGTGCAGTACCTGCGCCGTCGGGATTCTAGTTCGCCGGCCACCCATGGCTCGAGAAGGAGCTGAAAGCCGCGACGGACCTTGTCTCTTGGGGATTAATTCTAGGATCTATGGCTGCCTGGCTGGATTTGGGGTGAGGTGTGGAAGGATGGGAAGGGGAAGTGGAAACGGCAGAACAGGGAAGGCGAAGGCGATGGCGAGACGAATCGACGATGACTTCCTTCTCTCGAGAGGGAGACGACGGAGGAGAGCTGATTTTTATTACACGGGTCCCACAACTCGATGTTTACATTAGAGCTATCGAACCGTGTTTCTATTTGGCTTCCGTGGATCACAGCCGCGGAACCAACACTAGAGCTGCTCTTAGGGCTAGGAGCCAATATGTCGAGATGGGGAGAAGAACCTGTAGGCTTTTCGATCGCCATGTAGGCGTTGACCTCAGTGCTCTCGTCACGAAATCTCTGCTTCTCTTTTCGAACAGATCAGGGTTTGGGGAAGAGACCTCCACAATAGAGCTGGTGGCAGTGGCGGACCCAGGATTTGAGGTTAGGGTAGTCCTAGCCAAAATTTTCAAAATACAATTCGGTATAATCTAAAAACAAATCGGTAAAAAAGGTAAAAAGTAACCAACATTGATAATATCATATTTGATAAGGTTTCACAATAGCTTCAACTCAACAAATTAGTTCTAAACTCTAACAAATTACAATATAAAGATCCCAAATCGATAAGAGTCATACATAAATAGAAGATTACAATAGCCTACACTAAGGCTTTTGCTTTACGCTTTCTCATGACCATGAAAGTGTTAACTATGTCATCCTCGCTTACTTTAGAGAAAACATCACGCTCAATAAAAGTGGTCAAACAATCATTTAATAACTCATCACTCATACGGTTTCTTGTGTTACTCTTCACTAGATTTAGTGCAGAGAATGCCCTTTCCACACTTGCTGTTGCCACCGGTAGAAGCAATGCCAACTTAAGGATCAAGAACACCTTACCATAAAGATCATGCTTATCTGTTGCAACCATCTTAATAGAGAGCTCACTGAGATTATTTAGGCCTTGGAATCTATCATCCATTCTCACATCATCAATATATGTATCAAGCTGAAGCTCAAGTTCTGTTATCTGAGCACTTGTGAAGTCTTTGGGATAAAAAGTTGCAAGCTTAAGTATTTTTTCTTTATCAAAATAGGCAAATGAGTTGGAGGGATTCAATGCTGACATACAAAGGAGTAACTCCATAGTAACCTCATCAAACCGATTCTCAAGCTCTTGATGAATTCTATCAATCACACCAATGTACACTTCTCTTCTATAGTGATCATCAATTGTTTGTTCCGGGTAGAACCGATGGGATCTTCCATGGGGCTCATATTTACCATCCATTGGAGGAATATCAATAGAATATTTGGTGCAAAATGTTGTAACCTTTGCTAAGAAACCTTCCCACCCACTAGACCTCATTTGCTGCATTCTTTTCTTTGCCAAACTAACAAGTGTCATTGCATTAACAATATCTTGATCTCTCTTTTGCAATGATTGAGACAGCTCATTTGTGTATCCAAGAATGATAAGCATCAAGTGTGCATTGAAAGCAAACTCAAATGACTCAAAAGTTAAAACCATAGCATGTATGTTTGGCCAATCATCTCTTTGTGTGGGATCCTTTCCAAGAGTTATGAGTACTTCTAGAATTGTAGGATACATGTCAATGATATGCAAAATAGTTTTGAAGTGAGAACCCCACCGAGTGTCACCAGGCCTAGCCAATCCCATCTCTTGATTTAAACCACTCCCACTTTCTATTTCACCCAATTCAAGTGCCTTCTTCAATTTTCGAGCTCTAACATCTCTAAGCATATCATGGCGTTTGCAAGAAACTCCAATAATATTCAGCAAGCGGGAAACTTGAGCAAAAAAGTTTTGACATCCAACATTTCCCTTAGCAACAGCAACAAGAACTAACTGGAGTTGATGTGCAAAACAATGTACATAATATGCGGAAGGAGACTCCTTCATGATCAATGTTTTCAGCCCTTTAACCTCCCCTTTCATGTTACTAGCCCCATCATAGCCTTGCCCACGTATTTGAGTGATAGTCAAGTGATGACGAGCAAGTAAAGACTGAATTGCTGCTTTGAGTTCCAAAGAAGTGGTGCCAGCTACATGAACTACAGCAAGAAACCTCTCACAAACCCTTCCAAGTTTATCAACATAGCGCAAACAAACAGCTAGTTGTTCCTTATGTGATACATCACTTGACTCATCAACTAGGATCGCATAGTGGTCATCACCAAGTTCATTGTTGACGGTCCTTACAACATAAAATCCGACCGTCAATAGGCTCAGAAACCGATAAAGATCAAGGCATAACTTAGACATTAGTATTCAAAAAATAGTATACCATGCATATCTGGAATATATTTGAGTACAGGGACTACGGTGCAAAAGATGGGCGAAACCGGGCACAGGCCCAGGTCGGCCGACCTGGCTAGGTCGGGCGACCTGGCCTGGACCCCGATCAAGCTCAGTTTCGACACAGGTCAAGAAACACACTGAAGAAGGATCATGGACGTTGATTCATCGTCGGTTCAAGTCAAGGGTGAGGATGAGCCACGTGTCATTCCCATGGATTGAAGGGCCCACACATAAACACAATTGCACCCAAATGGAGTATACCCACCTGGAACCGTCATGAGGACCCACATGGAAGTCAACCAGAGAAGAGTGGGGCCGAATGGCGGCGGAACCAGGTCGGCCGACTCAGCTAGGTCGGCCAACCTGGCCCTACGGCCGTTTCGGTTCCCCCTTGACCAGTACCTGTAAACCGTCATCAGGAGTTCATCAGAGCCGTGCGTTGCTAAAGACGGTGGATCCTAGGGTCGGCCGACGTGGGGAATTCGGTCGACCTAGGCCCACTTCCAACCGGCTTCAACCGCCTCTGGCTAGCTCCAACGGCCCTTGTGATACTATAAATACCTGCAAAGGGCGCCGTACTCAACACACACCAGAAGAAGAGCTCTCCTTTGCTACAAGCTTAGTCTTAGCCTTAGTAGTGATAGTCATAGTGTTAGATCTTCTGAAGGGCTTTCGGAGGAGTCTTGGTAAGTTCTAGAGTTCAGTTCTTGTATTCTCTTACTTACTTGTAATACTCTGAGCTTAATGGAAATACCTTCATACTTATGTTGTATGCTTCAGTTATACCTTATCTACTTAGTATATACTACTTATGTCTTACACCTCAATCAAGTGAATGTATGCTATGGCATTGGCTCAATGTGCCTTTTGGTTGCTCTATTTATTAACGTGATAGATAGAGTTGTATCTCGTATTGCAAACATGGTGTTTGGGATACGGTATGCTATTGAGGGTACCGCTGCCCCACGGATTAGTAGAGGTAGGCGGCAGGTGGTGACAACCCTGTCCGTCCTTTGTAATCCTCCACGTACGGGAGTGGGTATTAGGCCTTTATGATAAGACGTCCTACTGTCGTCCCTTGATGAGGGAACCACTGGATACCTCGATGTGTCCTCTTGCATACGATCATTGAATGAGCTTGTATAGGGTATTGTAGTATATCCAAGTTCCATAAATGTGATGCTAATGAACCCTTGTTAATCTTCACTAGTGTACTATACTAACTAAGACTACCATAATGATGAGCAATGAACTTCTGTGTGTCAACCCAATCATTCACTTCTATATCTTTTACCCCTGTTTAGATTATGGTACATTAATACTGTTGTACGTAAGAGCATTGGATGGCACATCTCTCTTTTAACTAAACGCTTTCCCTGCGGATAAACAAATAACGATACTCTGGAATACTCCCGGGTGAAATGCTACAACGTACTTCTGTGCGCTTGCAGAATATCTGTAACATCTAGATTTACGATGAAGTATCTCTAGTACCATTACTACTCTAAGTAGTGATGCTAAGAAATACCAACATTCATCAAGTATGAATCTAGTAGTTTCTATGGAGCAACATCTAATAATTTGCTTTTGTATTCGAGGGGAGGTCAAAGTGCAATTACCTGGAGCATTATTTAGAACTAACTTATTGACCTCTTCATTGTTTCCTGCAAGCCATTTCAAGAGTTCAAGAAAGTTCCCCCTGTTGCTTGATTCTTCACTTTCATCATGCCCACGACATGCCAATCCTTGATGCAAGAGAAATCTCAAACATCTAATTGAATATGTCAACCTAGCCTTATACTCCAATTGATCCTTTTGTGACACCTTCACAATAACCGTGTCAATTTTTGTACCCTTCTTCACAAACAAATTGTATTTCTCTTGAGCAAACTTGTGGTCCTTTGATTTTGCATGTTTGTTAAGTGCTATAGTTTCCATATTCCAATTTTTCCAACCACCAGTTACAAACTTTCCACTTTCTTTGCCAAACAAATAGCATACGAAACAAAATGCTGCATTCTTCTCAACACTAAATTCAATCCAAAGATAGCTAAAAAACCAAGAAGGACTGAAGTGGCGATCTTTACAATATTTTGGTTGGATTGGATACTCATGGGCAAGTGGTTGGTATGCACCTTTTAGAATGTATCCCCTTCTAGCTGCATCTTGATCATTGACATGAAAACTTGAAATAAGCACCCTTAAGCCCGGATCATGTTCAAGGGAATCAACATTATAAACAGGAAGTGCTTCTTCATCTTCTTTTTCTTCTTCAGACAACCTTGCCTCCACATCGTCCACAACTGCCCCCCCATCGTCCACAACTGCCCCATCATCTTTATTAGATAACACATCAACTACTACTTCAGAAAGCGCTTCAGAAAGCACATCCACTTCTACTGGAACAGGAACCGGTGGGGGAGAAGCAATCTTCTTTGCCTTCTCTTCATGTTTCTGAAAAAGGAGCGCAATTGTGCTCTTCTTCATGCCTCAAATATCTAGAACACAATACAAAAATTCCAATTGCACACACCAATTAATCACTGATGAATTTTAGAATCTAAGTCTTATACACACCAATTAATCACTGATGAATTTCTGAATCTAGGTCTTCAATTTCAATTCACAAGTAACAAGCAGAATTCACTAGAAAATAGAATGTACATCAGTATGTACCTGTGGTTCGCTCATTCGCTGGCTGCTTGCCTGAATGTTGAATCTGAATGCCTGGTGCCCTGGTTCGCTCATTCGCNGGGAGCAGTCGCGACTCGCGACTCGCGGATCGCGAAGGGGTCTCGCGGACGGCGCGGTGGGATGGTGGCCTGGTGGGACGGCTATTGGGCTAGATTTGTTTTGGGCCGTTTTCTTGTGTTGGGCTAAAAATTCTGAGTATTAGAAATTTTTTGGGCCAAATTTTTGGGTAGTCCTGGACCTACCCGGACTACCCATTGGGCCCGCCCCTGGCTGGTGGCAGCAAAAGTGCTGAAGGCTCATCCAGTGAGTCATCCTCATCTGAAACAAACAGAGGAACCGGTTCGTCTCATTGCTAGCATGCATGGGCACCCCCTCCTCCATTCAGGATCATCCCCCTAGAAAACCTTGCACGCCGTGCCGCTCTGACCTGCGGTGCACGGGTGGGCAGCGACACGATACGATACGATACGATACGATACGCATGCGTACTTACTTTTGTCTCTTGGGTCCGCGTTGGTGCTTATCCACCGCTCGCCAGCTGGGCATTTCGTCACCTCTGACTCTTGTACCGAGCACCATGACCAACGTTTTGTATCCTTGTTGTGCCGCGGCCAAGGCAATGCAGTTTCTGAGAGCTTTTCCTTCTGAAAGTGACGGAATGTAACCTGTCGGCCTATTTCCTCTGGAGAACGTACTCATTGATGATGTGATTATCCACAACGTGACTGGGCATGCTACACTTCCTTTGGCGTTTGGTAGGTGCTCTACTCTCTGTCCGCTTCCACCGGCACGTCGGCCATTACAACTCAAAGTCTGAAACTAGTGGGGGAGTAGTACTGTGCAGGAGTGCAAGTGTATCACATGGGGATGGGCTGGGGACAGAGAGGCCGACCCGCGCGCGACGGGCCTCACTAATTAACCCCTGAATATTAACTACCGCAAGAGATTCCCTAATAAAAACTACTCCAAGAGATCGGGATCAGGATCAGCATGTGCTCAAAAAAAAAAGATCGTGCCCGTCCCCCTCGATGAACACACGGAACACACGCTGCGTGCGTGCGTCGTCGGATACGAGACAAATTAAGCCTCGGAAGTGTCATGTGGTAAGTCGCAGTAGGGCCGGTTGTTAAGGATTTTTTTTGATCTGCTGCTCCATCTGGATAAAGCAGCAACACGGAACACGCGCTTGATCGTCGTGCAGTAAAGCCTCGAATTGTTTTTTTTTTCGTGCGAATTTTTTATTGCAAGAATTAAAAGCCTCGAATTGTCACGTAGTGGTGCTGGTTGGTGGGTAAAAGCTTGATCTCTGCGGCCCCGCCCGCGGAGCGCGATCAAGTGTGTATGTGTGCATGAAACACGATCAGGCCGAGTGCTCATGGGTCATGTGATGTCTCAAGTCTTAAAACAGCGCCGCTACGTCATTTTGCGGTTGCATGCGGCGCCAAAAGTCTTAAGTGTTTGTGACAAATTTCAAACCATGCGTGCATGCTAGCTCCTGGCCCACATTAGGCGCATGCATACAAAGTCCCTGGTCAATGTCGACCATGCGCTCATTCATAAATATTTTCAGATGCGACAAGGTCGCCAAACACATGACGTGGATTTGACGAAGCACATTTCTCCTTTTTTTTTTCATTTGCTGCATACTGCTGGCAATAAACATGGCGAATATATCAAAGCTGACATAAACCAATAGCGTGCCAGTTTTTTTCCTGATAATGCGAGATACATGGCCTAGTTTTTCCTGATAATGCGATATACATGGCCAATCAGCTACTCTCTCTGTCCTAAAAAGAATGCATGTGCCAGTTTAAATAGTTCATGCTGACCAAATTTATAGCTCTAAATAATTTTATTATATAATTATATATTTATAATTAATCAATGATATTTATTTTATATCATAAATATTAATATTTTTATCTATAATTGATAAAACTTGAGATATTAAAACATGACATCATATTTTTTTTTGCAAGGAGGAGTACTAGATTAGAGGTCGTGCCACCAACTACCAAGCTCGGTTATTACAGTGGCATGATCAGCTCGCAAAGTCGCACGTGCACGCAGCAGAATGCATGGCACGGATCGGGAGTCGGTTAGCTTATCTATAAGCACACATGGGCCCATGGCTGATGGCTCGGAGCCTCGGACCGTCGGACGAACAGCTCTCCCGACCCATAGCGCCTGTTTAATTTCCCCAACTTTTCATTCTCTTTTCACTTCGAGAACCGTATCAGTTCATTTCTTCTCTCTATGCACGCGATCCAATACATAAACTTTTCACCACTTTTCGCCCTTTCATCCCCAGTTAAACAGGGCCATACTCCCATTCTCTTTCGCCGGGTCTGGAGACGTGTTGTTCTGTGTCGTACTGGATCCCACCGCGTGTGTCCAACAAAAGCGCGCCACGTACCGGCGCCAGCCTTGCCGAAGGAACGTGTCCGGATGCTACGCGTGGCCAACGCGGGCCACATAGCTGTCACCGCCGCGACCTCTCCACACGGGATCTGACGCGGGCGATAATCACCGCACCAATGGCCGCTGTTCATAGGACGGTTTGTCAGCCCGTTCCGTTGTCCGGTTTTGCGAAATGCACCTTCACCTTCACAGAAACTAGGATACGCTCCCATGTTCCGCCAGCTGGCACCTGTGTGGATCTTTTTCCATTTGGTTGTCAGAGACATGGGGTCTGTTGCTCTTTGGGTTTTGGATTCTGGCTAGAATCCAAGATCACATGGAATCTGGGATCCATGTGGGCCCACCCTGTAGTAGATTCTAGAACGAGCTGGCGATTTCCGATCAACGAAAGAACGTCGATATTATCTAGGTGCAAACTTAAATTCTTAGTAGAAACGGTTTTTTTTTTTGGAAACATGTTGTAGACTCACGCATGCTCGTAGCAACGAGAGTTTGATTAGAAAAAAAAACTCAATGGTTACTATCTTATTGTGCTAATAAAACTCGGATTTGAAGACATGGGTAACACATGGTTGAACTTCCTACTAATTAGCATAAGTGCCTACTAGCAAATCAAGGTGTCATATATAGAAGGGGCTATTATGTTTTTGTCCCTATTTTATAGTTCAATTGTGATTTTATTTTTATTTTTTTCGTTGCATTTTTACCTCTATTTTTCGAATGCGAAGGTTCCGTTTGTCCACACTTCGTAACCCATCCATATTAAACAAATCATAAAAATAATAAAACATCTGTAATGCAACGAAAAGACACAACTACCCCTTGTCTCTTTGCCTTCTCCCTTCGTGACCTTCATTCAGTTCAATACCGACCAGGTATCTCGGTCTCAATCTCTCTGGCAAGCCCCAGATGCGGCGGTGATTCTTGGGTGCGCCGGCGGACGGGGGCGCGCAGGCCCTGGCACGGGCGGCGGCGACTCGCTGCACTCAGGGCGACCGCGCGGTCGCGCGTTCCTGCGGCTCGCTGCACAGGGCCTGCTGCTCGCGGCGTGCGCGCCCAGGTGCGTAGCTCGCGCGCAGCAGGGCGTCGCGGTCGTGCGGCGCCTGGCCGCCAGGCAGCCTGCATGGGGCTGCAGCGCGCGGCGATGAATTAGCTTGTGCTACTGCTACAGCCCTTCAGGATGAATTAGCTTGTGGCTTGTGCTACAGGCACCTGTAGGATGAATTAGTTTGTGCTACAGCTTCTTGTGCTAGAGCCCTGCTCAGAACTCACTTAGAATTAATTTTATTTGAGCCATGATACTGTTAAAAAAATTCCAATCTTTGCTCATGATATTGTCAAAAAAAATCCGATCTTTGCTCAGAATTTAAAAGTATGCTATTTTGAATGAGTTTAGTTTCATCTGTCATAATGCTGTCAAAATATTTGATGTCAAACAGGGATAAAATCAAAAAGTTCCAAAAGAAATAGGGACATTTTCGCAAGGGCAAACTTGTCCTTTTTAGGTCATTGACGCCGTTGAGTGCTGTTCACGGAGGAGGGGTAAAGTGAACCTTCACATTCAAAAAGTAGGGATAAAAATACAACAGAATAAAAAACGGGGACAAAATTACAATTGAACATCAAATAGGGGTAAGAACACAATAGCCCGATAGAAATCATATTATATAAGAAATATATGGAAATTATATGTTTTATGTACGAGTATGACCCACAAGATGAAGGACCTGCTTTTGATACGCTGCCCTTACCAAGCCACTTGTCTTGTTCAGAGTTTGACGGTTTTTAGTCTGGTAGTTGTTGTCGTTGCGTTTACCGTTGTTGCGTGTTAAGCTGCCTGTACAACTCTTTCAGCTGAGGCGTTTGGACAGGGTGATAATATTTGGTTCGGAACATCTAAAAACTTTGTAATTTTGTTGCTTTAAGTAATGAAATTCAGCCATGACTCAGCTTGGAAAAAAAATGTACGAGTATGTTTAAAAACTATAAAGCCCTTTCAAAGATGCTCAATGAGGTTTACACGTATTTATAAAGAATTAAAGATAAGCGTAGAGTGGACTTTGTTCTGAAGAAAGAAATACATACTCCGTACTAGCTACGTAAGCAAACATGAGAATAAAAAATGTCTCACACGATCTCACTGTATTTTTTGTGAGAGAACCTTCCCCACGAAGCAATGTTACGACTAACGCGGTATCCCCAGTAGGAGGATGTAGTTTGACTACGCCTTCCCGGAATGAACGGAAGCTGGAGGGGCCATCCGCAAAACCTCGCGCAACCAACTCTATTTATACTCTCCCCGTCCGAGATCTGCGAAGCAGATAGCCATAGCCGTTCCCCTCCCAAACACAGCACGGCACAAAGCTCTCGCTTTGCTCTAATCTCGCTTCACTTCGATCGCTTCAGCGGAGAAGGGAGAAGAAAAGAAAAGAAAATTCCAATTTCCAATAGCAAAAATCAGCGAAGAGAATAAGAAAAATTTCCGTAAGAAAGTGCCAAATCCCCCCATTCCTCTTCTGTCGAGGTTTCAGAACGTGCGGGAATTTAGCCAGGATGGTGGCAATCGAGAACCAGTGCCAGGTCGCGCGGTCGGTGGCGGCGGAGGCGGTCGTGCCGGTGGCGGGGCCGCGGATCCCCAAGGAAGCGCGGCGGCTGCTGCACGAGCTGGCGGCGGCGTGGGCGGACGTGGCGGACTGCCGCGCGCTCCAGGTCGTGCCGCTCAAGGGCGCCATGACCAACGAGGTCTACCAGGTGCGCTGGCTCACCGGCGTCCCCTCCGTGGACGGCGAGGCGCAGGAGCCCCGGGGGGAGAGGGAGGTGCGGAAGGTGCTCGTGCGGATATACGGCGACGGCGTCGACCTCTTCTTCGACCGCGAGGACGAGGTGCGCACCTTCGAGTGCATGTCCCGCCACGGCCAGGGGCCCCGCCTCCTCGGCCGCTTCCCCAACGGTCGCGTCGAGGAGTTCATCCACGCAAGGGTACATAGTCGATACCACCTCTTACTAAATTACCTCCTGTTATAGGATTAGTAATTCAAGCTTCGGTTTCCCTCCTCTGCATCCTCATGGAACATGTAGCTTTACCCCCAGTTCTAGGAATCATCATGCTCTTTTGCTTTCTTTAGATGACCGATTCTTCTCGTACTTTTACTTGTTGTGTGGGTTCTGGTTGAAATCGGTGCTTAAATTAGGCCGCAGGTGGCATTAATTTGTCTTGCGTGCAATTATTTATCGATCTCATGTCTTTAGACATGAACATGATAAACCGGCCGTTTTTAACTTTCAAAAAAAACCTGCCGTTTTTTCTGATACTTTTCGAGATTCTATCGACATGGGGCCTACTTATTTAATGCAGCGTGGTTCTCCTCCTCTGAATTTTCTGCCGTGGGAATCTAGCATTCTCTGAACTTGCTGCCTTTCTTAAGCTGCAGGTCTTTTTCAGTCAATTAAAAACTGTATACTCGACTCGTTTAGTCAATGACCAGGCGTTTATTTCCCACGCGAACAAGTCCCCAGGACACTGCAGCTATTTTATCAATTGATATCTTTGTTGATTTTCTCGTCTCCTGTACTCGCAACAAACTTGTGATGCAAAAGTCAGCAGTTGATGATGCAGTGTAGTACACTCAAGGCCTGTTTAGTTCGGTGAGAAAGTTTGCGAAATTTACTGTAGCAATTTTAAACCGAAGATTAGGAGGACTAAACATGATCTAATTATAAAACTAATTACACGAATGGACGGGAAATCGCGAGACAAATCTATTAAGCCTAATTAATCCATCATTAGAGATTGTTTACTGTGGCCTAATTAGACTCATTAAATTCGTCTCGCGAAGTTACCCAGGAGTTATGGAATGGGCTTTGTCATTAATCCACGTTTAATACCCTTAATTAGTGTCCTAACATTTGATGTGACGGGTGAATAGTAAAAAGTTGTGAAACTTTCCTCAACTAAACGGGGCCAGATTAAAAAAGGTTATCCATATGACAAGCGGAAACGTCTCTCTCACAAAAGCTAAAAATTCAAAGCAATTGATTGGACTTGGGATAGATGATAATATAAGTTCAGCCCGAATTCAAGTCCCAAGGGAGTCTCTTTAGGAAATATGCTCTGGGAGCTACGGAGTATATAAGAAGCTGAGAGTCACTGTAGCACTTTCCAGATTCTTTATTTGCCTTTTTATTTGTGTCGGTCTCACAAAAAGGAGTTTCTTATGCTGTTTTCTTTGTTTGGTGACATTGCAATGCTACAAAATATTCTGCTCAATGTGACAAAAGATATGTTATGGTGCTGTCCAATCTGTTAGCTCACTTCACAAGCTAACATCATTGTTTCTTGCAGACACTCTCAGCTTCCGACCTTCGTGATCCTGAAATTTCAGCCCTTGTTGCTTCCAAACTGAGGGAATTCCACAACCTTGACATGCCTGGTCCCAAAACTGTGCTCATCTGGGACAGACTAAGGTGAGGTTTTTGTGGCTACATAACTAACCGCTACATATGAAGTTACAAGTGTGGAACCAATGCCTGAACCTGCTGACATGAATCTAGGAACTGGCTCAAAACTGCTAAGAACTTGTGCTCATCTGATGAAGCGAAAGAATTTCGGTTGGACAGCCTGGAGAATGAGTTTACTGCATTGCAGAACGAAGTTTCAGGTGATTACCACTGGGTTGGTTTTTGTCACAATGATCTTCAGTATGGCAACATCATGATTGATGAAGAGACCAACATGCTGACCATCATTGTAAGTTTTATGCATCCACAATTCCACATCCTTCGAATCTTAACTATATTTTGCTGTACTAGCAATATTCTTTTTGGCGTGCCTCAATTATCGGTTATGTGCCAATAATGTCAATACAGCTATGAGATGAGAATATCTTGAACATGGGTAGGTAGGAAGAGTTCTGTTCTGTTGAACAACACATCTTGCTTTGTGCAAAAAAGTGATACTCGGAGTTGTTGTATCATTTTGGTATACCGTATAGGACTACCCTTCTTCTCCCCTCCCTTTCACATTTCTTCATTTTCTTGGCGTGTGTTTGTTGTGTTCCCTCCATCCTGGACATGCTAAGCTGCCACGCCTCTGGCCTCTGCTGAAGACAGTTTTAGTTTTGGAGGCTACTACTATGTGAAAGACGCATTCTTGCTGTCCTTACTTTTCTGCTTTGTACCAACCTTCCATGACAGCCCCCTTCTCCTTTTCTTACAGGATTATGAGTATGCAAGCTTTAACCCAGTTGCGTACGACATTGCTAACCATTTCTGTGAGATGGCGGCAGATTATCATTCAGCAAAACCTCATATCCTGGACTACAGCAAATATCCAGGTATTGCACCACTAAGAAAACCGCAGATGCATGGACTGTTGTTTTTCTTTTATTCTTTAAATCTGTCTTCAGCCTTGCTCCATGTGCTATTCTCTTTTTCATGACAGATATTGACGAGCAGAAGCGTTTTGTCAAGACCTACCTGAGCATTTCTGGTAAATATGAGTTCATTGTTTTGTTTGGTTGTATGAATTTATTTGCACAGTTTTAGTTGAGCATGCTATCGTGATGCACACTTCTGATTCACTTAGAGCCTAGTCTTATGTCCAGTCACTGAATACAAGTTTTTAGCAGAGTAAAAACACAATAAGCTACTTATTTGTTTGGCAATTTCAGCATATATAAAACAGGACTATAGAGTTTCTTGCAAATAAAACAAACAAAATGAATCATTCCATTTCCTAAGGAAGATGGCACACCGCAATTGCTGACCAATTCACCAACTTTCCAGATTCCATATAATGTGATGAAACGTAACCGCACCATTCTTTAGATTCAAAGTAGAGGTGTCCTTATTCACCTTGAATGTTCTCTGCCTAGCTGATTGCGTTTTGTAGACCATATCTCCTAAATTCTATTGCGTGTAACTACCTGGCAGGTGAGGAACCTGATGCGGAAGAGGTGGAGAACCTGCTCCAAAGCATTGAGAAGTACGCGCTTGCCAGTCATCTAGTATGGGGCCTATGGGGAATAATCTCGGTGAGTTCATCAGTCAGAATTGTTTTTGTCACTGTAAACTAAAACCTCTGTGTTGTTTTCTAACTTCTATCTTGTCCAGGATCATGTCAACGACATTGACTTCGACTACAAGGAGTATGCAAGGCAGAGATTCGAGCAGTATTGGCAGAAGAAGCCTGCAAATCTGCAATCTTAACTTCCTAAACATGTTAATAAAACACCCATGGCCTCAGGGGGCTCCTTGAGGTCCTGTGCTGAGCACACAAGGTGTGCGATGTCACTGACAAAGCAAGATGCTGTGAAAGAAGATACTGACAAATACAATGACGAGGAAGTGAAGAACCCCGTCTTGGGATCAGGGGGCTCCTGTTCCAGAACATGCTTGGCTTCGGCTTCGTCTTCATGAAGGAAGAAGCTATGGGGCTTTGGTTGCTCGTTTGTACAGTACGAAGGGAAGGGGACGATGATAAAAGCCCCGGGGTTGCGTGCTGTATGCTCAGTTGTGTTTTAATTTCAGTTTCTGTACGCTTGATGCTAATATACCGGAGATTTTGACTTTGCTCTTTGAGACAATGCAACTCTGTAGTTTGTATACGGTGTAGATAGCTAAAGGTAGAAATAGCCTATGCTGTTTCCTCATCTCTGTTAATAAAACTATATTACCTGTTGTATAACAGCTGTATGTATGTGTGTGGGGATCGATGATTATGATAAGCATTATTCTAGGAACATGAGTTGGATAATTGCACCGTTTCCTGCACAAAAAAGCTTTGAAATTCGCGTGGACAGCATTTTCATATGGTAATGTTGAAATAGTATAACTGAAATGTTGAAGTAGTATGCCTAAAAAGCTGAATTGGTGCATTCATATATGTTGCTCCTCACTCACTTTGTCAGGCGTCCATCGACCGTAACACGATTCTCTAACACTAAAAGTTAGTTTTTTTTAAAAAAAAAAACTTGCGGAAGATCTAGCGCGTCATTGCCCACCCCCCTGGCCCCTGCTGGTGCCTCTCTCCCGCTGTACTCCCGGGGTCCAAGGTCTGCCTTCCGCGCGCCTCTTCCAATTCTTCCGGTCCGCGAGCGCCGTCGGTCACTCTCGCCTCGCCGCAAAAACTCGACCCACCGGGTCATCAACTCCGGTTCGCAGCGTTCGTCTCCGGGATACCGGTAGAGATTCACAGACAGGGGCTCGTAGTTGCGGTGATGGCCGGCGCACGGCGGGCACCGCGCATTACGCGGCTGCGTGAAGGCGGGTGATTCGAGTGCGTTTCGCGTTACGCGGCTGCGTGAAGGCGGGTGATTCGAGTGCGTTTCGCGTTCCGCCGGCGTCGACTCGTCGCCCGCACCGACGACGGGCCGACGGCCAACTCCACTGGTAACCATCCTCAAAACTCTGCCTTCTAAGGACACCTACGCAATTACAGCCTGTAGTAGGCAGAGTTGTGAGCAAAGGTTATCAGAAACAATCCCTGATATGATTTTTTTGTTTGTTTTGGTACTTCCGTTGTTTCAAACAACTGCCATCAGGATGCCGCAGGCCTTGGTAGCAGTTCAGACTCTCAAAAGGAAAACAAGTAGCTTACTCCATCTACTCCAGTCCAAATGAGTTCAAATTAATCAGCTCCACAATAGCTTGACCAAACAGGGATGGACTGCAGCAATTAAAAAAATACAATTGAACTGAAAATGCACAATGCCACAATCAGTCGGCCAGGAAATTTAATGCTGGACATTTTAATTATAGTTAGACTGTTACAGAGCCTCTGCCTGCACAATGCCACAAACAGAGGAGAGATTATTTTTCCACATGCGAGGCACACCATACTCTAAAGAGGGGGAAGGAAGAGAAAATAGCGAGACACATGACATCTGATTTCGAAATATGGTCAGAGCATGGAGGAAATGTACATGGGACTACCTACTTCCAAGTTCCAACTGCTGGTCTCTGAAAAAGAGAGACTAGAGAGGCACTGGCTGGACAGATTAAGCGGCAACGTGTCAATCTTTCCATCGTATACTTGAGAAAAGCATCAATTTTATTGTGCATGTGTGCAAGTTTACCTTGGACTTAACATAGTCCAAGGTTGTGTATTCCAGAAGGGCTATCTTCCTCGAAGGAGAGCTGTTCCTCAGCCTCTGCGTCAGTGAAGGTAAGAGCTCTCTGCAGCTTTTTTGGAGAGAAAACCTCAACATCTGTCATGTACACAGCAGTCACAGGGCGGTGATCCGATAACCGGAGATCAACCGTCTTATATGACAGCAACCTCATGCCCTTGCCATGAGAAAGAATTCGGTCACACCTACAGAGGTAGAAGATAATTTTATTTTAGTACACACCACCACTAACTTGAGATTTATGAACAAATATTCAATTCTGGTATTTTCATCAATAAAAGAAGAACATATGGCCAGGCATGTATCAATGCTAAACCAATGATACACACCGCGACTAACTTGAGATTGATGAACAGATCTTCAAGTCTGATATTTTCATGAATAAAGGAAGAACATATGGCCAGGCACGTGTCATGCAAAACCAACGAGATGAATTGTCGTCCAAAAAAAAAAGAAAGCGGAGGAACTTATGCAACTGCAATTATCAGACTGGCATACCATGCAGGTGTCCTCCTTCCAGATTTGTGATCATCACTTATGTACTTTTCTGAGTTAACCTTGTACTTATACGTTGGAGGGAAGTTGACGACCCCTTCAGTCCACCCTTCAAATAGATGCCCCTTCTTCAGCTCTACTTTCAGCTATCATAAAAAAGAATGGAATGGGTGAGCTGTAACTGTAACTAATGAGAACAGGGGCATTTTGCAATGAGCTGGTAGAAGCTAACCTGATCTTTCCCAAATAATTCATTCCAGTCCTGCTTGGAGATGAGTTCATGTGTCTTCTCGTATGATAAGTTGAGCCTATAGTTGAGATCACCTAGCCACACAATCCTTCTGAAGCACTCAAGAAATACAAAATATCAGATTAGACTCCTTATGTTTCAGGTTTCACCAAATCAAACTAGCAAGACTGCAGACTCAGAGTAATTTTTTTTATTGCGCACAACCCTAGACCACAAGCTCTTTTTTCTCCACACTATATCAATTACCCCTTCAATTAAATCAAAATTCATTGAAGAGTGGCTGAATACAGTGTCTTGTTTCACTCAGAACTATTATTAAAATAAGTAGCAGATGAACTGCCAAAACGTAGAGGTAAATCTGTTACTTACTCGTGGTCATATATTGTCTTAGGCATGTCGACTCTGGAAACTGGATTAAATACCGTCCTTCGGTGGATTTCTAGAACATCAGCATTCCTTTTTAGTTCATCTCCTTCTTTTTCTCCAGAGGTCAGGTGACAACATATAAAGCAAAAGTGTGTTTGATATATGGACATGCTTACTGCTATTGATCCCTGAAGAATGCCAAAGCAAGAAGAGGTCACCTCTTTATCAAATATAACATTGGCGTACTGATGGAAAGTAAATGAAAGTGAATTGAGACTAGCAAGACAAGAAGACAATGATTTCTGAAATAAAGGTATTCTAGAAAAGAACGCCAGCTAAATTAGAATTAGGTGAAAACAAATACTTTCAGTTCTCTTAAAAGCATGCATTTGAAGCTCAGTTTTGCAGCTGCAGAGTTTCTTTAGACGAATAAAAAAGGATTTGAGAGTGACGTGGCTTATATAAACTTACCTTATTACCAATGTAGCCCATGGCACCAACTCCTACGGTTGATACTTTCAGACTCTGAATGTGCTTCCGAAGGCTTCTTCGTACCCAGATTGATAGATACACTCCAACCATCTGCTTGCTTATTATCCTTACAAAATATGGTTTTTTCCTTTTAACTGCGGCATAGTCAATGTTTAAATCGGGAACTAAATTATCATCTGAGAATGGACCAGAGTCTCCGTTTACTGACTTGAAAGACAAGTATGTTCGTAACGCCCTCCCTGAAGGTAATGATTTTGTGCTGTCCGGAAGACACTGAGCCAACATATCCAATGGTGGTTCAGGCCAAATCATTCCAAGCCTCTCTGAGTGACTAAGTGTTTTAGTTAATAGCTTCTGACAGATCTTCTCTTCTAAATTTGATTCTTTGAAACTTAAGTTAGTGGATCTATCAAAAGTCTTCACTGAAGGCAGCCTGCTGAACTTATCATCTTGTAAAATTGTTTCAGGTGCGTCAGCAAGGTGTTCACATTTGTTGCCATGAATGCCATCAATAGAAGCAATAAAATCTTGTTCATTCAACGGATGCACCTCCCCATCACTTTCGCTATCAGACTCACTAATAAGCTCATCTTCCATTACGAAAGCATCATCAGATGGCTTGAACCTTGACGGAGAAGGAGGATCACTATGGCATTTATATTTTGGTTTATCTGGGCTGATCTTATTCAAAGTTTCACGGATAATGTTCTCCCACATTGCAATAGGACGGTTGTCTTCAGCACCAAATATATTCCCAGCATTTAGTGGAACAATTTCTTGAAACCTGAAAGAAAATTGAATCCTCTTATTAAATAAAACAAAAGAAACAACAGTTATATTATTAGAGAACAGCGTATGAAAATAATAGCACCTTTTTTATCATATGGGACAGACCATTAACAAACGCAAGAGGACATGACAGCTAAAGTCAGTGGCCTCTATTTAATAAGACAAGCTGAGAGGTTCAGTTGCTTACCCAAGAACATATATATCAGCTGGCTCCTCCATATCTAACCATTCTTGAATATTCAAGTCATCAGGTGGAAGTCTTCCTGCAACATTCCATGTTCCCGCGCATATCCTGAACATCAAGGCACCACCGATGTTGAGGAACAGTAGTAATAAAAATAGTGTCTTTTTTTTGTGCATCTTCAGTAGTCAGTAGATGATATTTAATGTTTACGCTTGTGAGTTGTGATAGGCAAGATCAATATCTAGGGAACAACCAGTAACAATTCAAGTAATTGAAAAAAATTTAAGAAACAGTTGGGTAGATCCAAAAAATATTTAAGGAATACATGCCTTAGTTCCCTGACATCAATATACTGCGCCCGAAGGGTCTCTGACTTGCGCCTTCTATGAAGCCCATAGGGAACCGTCCCCAATTGGTTTCCTGCAATATTTTGTAGATAGTGTCAAGGTATAGGAGAAGTATAGGTGCCCTTACCAATTGTATGTTTTATTTCTTTTAAAGCACCAGTGTGTATGTTTCTAAGGTGCTTTAGAGGTATTTATTGAGAATTAGTGGTAGAACAAACTAGCAGTATATCTCAGTATGCAGATGCACACTGTATTCATGCTGCATGGATCCCAATTTAACAGCTTACAATGCGGTTAACAGTAAGGGGAAATAAAACAAAGGAAAACCTTACAAAATGGAAAATCTGATTAATATGGTAACTATTTGATAGAACTCCTGATCATGAACTACAAACTATATCTCGTCGAAATAGCCAGAGTGGTATGACTCTCTGTAGCCCAAATTTTCAAGAACAGTGATTCAGAACTTCGTCTTGTTTGTTTGCAAATAATTTATTGGAAATGAAGTACATTTGCTGCCAGATATTATTTATATCAGCCACAAAGAAGTTACCAATAGTCTCAGCACCAAATCCACGGAGGCTCCTCTCTTCATCATGTAACTTGCGCTCCCACGCACACATCTCTGCTCAAGTTCCATTACATGTGCAACTATTAGACATTGATCCTTCATATTGATCAGAATACGGCGAACCTCGCCCCCATCCTCCAACGCCCCCCCCCCGGGGGGGGCACACGCACACACACAGAGGTAGAGGAAATCTAAGGCAATGTATATCTCTAAAAATCATGGCCAAAAGGAGTAAAGCGCAGTATAATGCTCCATGGCCTTGTCAAAAGTTACCTGCTTTTTGTAAGCAACCATGTGCTGCAACTGTATTTCACGTAATCAATTCAGACATTCATTCCCTTTTACGTTACTTTTCATAATCATGGAAAAAGCCGGAATATGCTGTCTTAGGAACAGGGTGGGAGATCTTATCGTTTTGCAAACCACAAGGAATAACATTTTATTCTGCTATTACATTGATCTCGACGCCCCATTTTTGTTTCATTTCTAAGGAAGGAAGGAATATACCAAGGCAAAACGAAAGCTTAGGAACACAGCACGAGGAACCAAACAACAAAAGAATTGACTAGATATCTCCAATTGCTACGAGTAAATAGTTGGGTCATTTTCCAATTCCTTGGAGTCGACTTCCAACTTTGACTTTTCCCCACTAAAAACCAAAATAATAAACAGGATCGCGGTGCTGGATGCAATCATGTAGTTACACGGACAAGTAAGCACCAGGAAAAGAGCCATCCTGATTGGCTCAAAGCAAAAGTAGCATTCACCAATTAGATCAGGCCAGTTCTTTTCCAAACATATCATGGGAAGCAAGATGTAATTCCAGGTAAACTGTAACACCACGTGTGAACAGTGGGAAACAGAATCAAACACGAAGCATTGTCTAATTCATTCGCGCAACGGCAGAGGAATTTTTGATTTGGCTTCTTCATAATTGGAACATGCTAACTTAGCAAGTAAGTAGCTCATGTGCATGTGCAAGAGAGAGAAATGAAGGATCAAGGAAGGAAAGGGGAGGCCTGGAGCTGTGGGTGGGTGTGGGTGGACGACTGACCTTCGTACTCGACCTCGCTGTCGGTGTCGTCGGTGGTATCGCCCTCGTCGGCGCTGAAGTCGGACTCCGGCGACCGGAGGTTGAGCCACTTCCGCAGCACGGTCTTGGGCCACAGCTGCAGCGCGTGTCCGGACGACACAGGCAGGCACGCAACACATCAGCACGGCAGCAGAACAACGAAGGGAAACGAAATGACTCTGCTCCGACGCAGGGAAATCAAGAACAAGAAGCTTCTCTCCCTCACCTGCTTCTGCTTCCTCCCCTTGCGCCGCATCCGGTGCGCGCCGGGGTGGGCGGCCGCCACGGCTTCCCCGTCCTCCAGGCGGTGGGAGCCGCCGGCAAGGGGATGCAATGGGCGAGGCGGCGGCGGCGCGCGCGCCCGCGCGGACGAGGAGGGGTGCGCCGCGGCCATCCGCGATGCAGCAGCAGCCCGCGAAGCGCTAGCTTTGGCTTGGCGGTTGCAGGTTTCTTCGCCTAGCTCGACGCCTCGACTAAAGAAGAAGACGAGAGCACGAGCCACGGGCGTCTACGGCTGCAGCGCAGTGGCACGCCACTGCCTTTCCCAGCGCGCCTTGATCCCTTCCGGCCTTCCCTCTACGGAAAACAGAAATGGCCAAAATGGGTGGAGCGAACCAGCGACGCCGCGCTCGCTATTATTGGCCCGGCTCTGCCCGGCTGCGTTGAGCTCCTATCCTGCACTGGAGAGACGGCGACTGACGGGGGACACCGACCCGGGGGCGCACTGCACTCACCGCCGGGGCGGGGGAGACGATAATTAAAGGTAGCGGCTGGTGGTAGCACGGTCGCCAGCCACGGCCCCTGACGTGGCGCCACGTGGCGGAGCCGGGCCTCCCCGTCCCAGGCCTGCACTCCCGACCAACCATCTGCCGCGTCCGTGCACCGCTGCGCGCGTGCGTGCGAGTGGCTGCAGCCTGCTGGTGCTGGGCCATCTCATTGGCGAGAGATCTCTCGCGCGTTCTCTGCGCCGTGCCAACCGGCGTACGAGCCCCCTTGCCCGGGGTATTGGTATGGCCGTAGCAGTCGGGGCGAAGCTATGCTCGGCTCTCGGCAGCGGCCGGAGCCGGTAGCTTTCCGCGTCGCCCTTTGTGCAATCCACGGGCGATCGGCTGGCTCCGACTCGACGGGCTCTGGTCTGGACGTGTTTGCCAACAGGGCGAAGGGGGCGTTCGCTTCTGGACCGCAGATCGGTCCTCACTCCGTCACTCGCCCTGGCGGTTGCTGCCAAACCAAGGCCGTTCCAATCCGGAGAGGTTGTAGCCGTGGACTCGCAAGCCAAACCAAAGCCTCTAGTAGGCTCTAGCTGGATGCATGGTCCACGACGCCGATGGTGCCAAGTGGGCGGCGCGACTCCCTTAAATTCTTGGCGGGGAAGTAAGGTACTACAAGGCAATTGACAGTTTGAACCGACGGTGGTGGAAGCAAATCTGCACGGGCGAGTACGCACGCAATTTCGCATCGATTTTCGCCTGTCCCGTCGTCCGTCCCCTGTAGCCTGATAACGAGCCTGAATTAAGCGAGACAGGCTGCAGGAGAATATGGAGGTCGGTTAGCTTGTTGAACGAGCGGTGCCATCAGAGCCACTAGACTACTGTTGGTGGTAGCAAACTTTCCCTCTTTTGCCCTTCTCTTTCCACAGCTTCTCTGTCATTTCTGCTCGCAGCACACACAATTCCTGAGCGCTGACGCGGCTGTTGCCGATTCTGGTGGTCCCTTGCCGCTTTACGTGCGAGTTCGGCAAAGCCCAAAAGGCCTGGGGCCTCGGCAGAAATTAATCCTCCGTCACGCTGAACTTGTGATCCATATATACACAGCCTAGGTTATAATTACTTTTCCCACGACTTGTTTACTCAACGTGTGTAACAGTGCTTCTTCGTTATCTCCTCCGTAAAGCGGAAGAATCCTCTCGAAGGTCGTAAACACGAGCTAGCCAGCCAATCGGAACGCCTAATCACCAAGATTAGGTTGACCTGTAAAAGGATTATTAGCTATAACATCAGTCATCTTAGCTGAACTCTGAGTTTTTTAAAAAATAAAAGTCTAAATTACCCCAAGTATGGCTAAAATTCTGGTTAACCCCTAAACTATATTTTGGTCCAATTTACTGCAATAACTTTGTCAAATGGTGCCTAAATAAATTTGTCCTCTTTTGTTTCTATATGCACAAACGGTATTCTAATTCAAATTTTGTGGGATCATAGTAAACATCGTAATTAAATATATAACGTATTTGTTGCGCTTAATTTTTATAAATTTTATGATTAATTTATTATTATATGCAGTAGCCTATTAAAATATTATTGAAAAAACATAATACATTTTTCTAACATAATTATATGATGCCATCTATTACGCTCCAATATTTGAACTTAAAACTTTATTTGTGTGTAGAGAAATTAAAAAGACAAATCTTATTAAGGGTGTAAGTTGAATCAATTGATACAGTTTGTGCGAGTAATTTGAAAGGAAAAATAGTTCAAGGGTTATCCAGATTTTGGCTATAATCGAGAGTGATTTAGATTTTTTTTTCTTTTAAAAAATTAAGAGAGACAACAGAGTTTTGTTGTTCAACAGCAACTCTCTATAGCTGTTGTCCTTAGCTAAGATTGACATTGTACTATAAGGTGGTTGATTGCAATGGTTTCTAGATTCTTCCATGGGCTGCTGCTATTTTATGTACAAACATTTCTTTTATCTTCTTTGTTGGCATTAGGTGTACTTTGACTACTTTCTGGGACGCAATACACCGACTGCGTACAGTTTGGTGGGGAGTTGGGAAACTTTATGGATGGCACTGAGATGCGTTGGGAATTCTTTAGTTTCACTAAAATTTTGTCCACCTAGACTCCATGTCAAATGTGACAATCTGATTCCACCGAAGGAGGACCAAAAATACATTGAAAATATTGGAGAGCACTATGCACTTGCTTATGAAATTGCCGCAACAGTGTGGTGCTGACAATGGCCACAAGCACAATGGACCGTGTGGTCACCGTGCTTACTATCAGTCACCACCTAAAATTTTTATTATATTTTCATTTTTTGTTGTATGTGGCCTGAGGAGAATATTTCGTTCAATCCCGTGATTTGACATGCGCTGTTTTCCATAAAACACTGTTTGGCAAAATTTTTGACGGTATTAAATACATCTTTGACCGCTAATTAAGGGTATTAAATAAAGCCAGTTTACAAAACTACCTCCAACCCCTGGTTAAATTCGCGAGACGAATCTAATGAGGCCTTTGACCGTACGATTAGAGGATGATTACTGTAGCATTACTGTAGCAAATCATGGATTAATTAGGCTCATTAGATTCGTCGCACAAAGCTGCACTCATGTGTGAAAAGGTTTTGTAAATGGACTTCATTTAGGACTCCATGCATGCGAGATTCTTTAGGGCAAAATTTTTGCGCCCCTGAACCAAACACGGCCACATGGGATCCTACTAAATCTGCTGACAGGAGAACGAGCCTGTCGACGTGGCACCTCACCTCCTTTTCTTTTTCCTGAAACGAAAAACAACTGGACAGACCATGTTCTCTTGCACACAAATGATTCTGCGCAAGCATATGTATATAAAAAAAAATGATTCTGCGCGGTCCATGCAGCCAAAATCTAAAATCTGCCACCGTTTTCAAATGCCGAAACGCACCACTCGTCTCCTCCGCGGTGCGTGCACATGAGAGCAGAGCAGGAAAACAGATCAGGGCATCAGGCCATGCTGGTCGCCCCGGGAATGTCTCACGCGGTCACGCCGTCCGGGCGCTGCATTATTGAGGAGAGGACCTGACATCACCTCACAACTCATCATCAATCCAATTGGTTCTCCAAAGTGTATCATTGTCAGTTATACTAGTATTATCAGCTCATGTCCTGCATGCACGTCCCTTTTCACCTCGCGGACTCGCGTCGTTTTACCACTTTTTATCCGGCCCCTGGGCGCCAGGATCGCGACGCGCGGCGCCCGTGGATGGCGGTTTCGTTGGCCGCCCGGAGCGCGGCGTCCATCCGCCTGCCGTGCCGCCTCCGCGCCGGGACCGGGACGCATGGTGTCTGCGAGCGACGGGTCGTCGGGTCCGGTCTGGTTGCTGGCATCACCGTGGCTGTGTGTCGCGTATCTGTTCGAGGCGTTCGGTACGGTGCCGGTACTTATTCGTTCGAGCATTGACGCTCGCCGCCGCTGGTACATTACAGGAGCAGCGGCGAGAACGTGTGGTCGGAGGCGTGGACACGAGGACGGCTTCGCGCCCGTCACCTGATGCTGCCCCGGCTTGTCTGTTCCGTGACGTACTCGTACGAGTACAGATACAGACCGGGGTTAGATTATGTTATCTTCAGATAGGGGTGATGTTACATCCGTCGTTGCAGCTGCAGCAGCAGGAGGCTGATGACTGAAGGCCGATACGGATGCGAGCCAGACACGGCCGGCCAGTCATGTTATGTTACGTGTGTGGCAATGGTATGATCGTGTCTGACCTTCGGGCTCCTGATCTGAAGTTACCATGCAAGCCAGAAGTGCTACCCTACCGTTTGTGGGTGGAACCATATCTATCGTTTGCCTGTTGGCATGGCACTATGGCAGACATGGCACGAGGATCTCAAGCCAAGCCACGCACACAAATCTGCGGCTGAGCGCGACGCGGCGATGACAGTGACTCGGCGACCGACGGACGGGGGAACTGGTGGCCGGGGTTCTCTGATAGCCTGATGCCATGGAGTGGGAGTGGAAAGCGTCACGCCCCCACTACACCTGTGCGGCGGCCGCCGGCCGGGGACACACCCCCTTTTCGCGACCTTGTGCTTGTACGGTTACATGTGCTGAGCATCTCGGGACGTTCCAGAAAGATCTGCGAAATGTGGCTCCAACGGTTGCCCTCGATCGATCTGAAGTTCTGAACACTGACCATCCCTAGTACGCAGTTGCCCCTTGGTTGTCCTGACTCCTGCGTGTCCTGAAGGACTGATTTCTTTTTTTTTTGGGTAAAACAATAAAACAAGCTGCATGGGTGGTGCGCGTTGCCGATCGATCTGTGTGCCGGAGGGAGAGGTGGCGACGGCTGGCGGACGCGTCGAGATCACGCGCGCGCGCGGGATGCTCTTCACTTCCTTGGAGTGGAGAAGAATAATGATATGAGCTGCACTGCACGGGGAGGCATCCGTAGGGGGGGTAGGGTTTGGTTTCCGTGATCTTGAAAAATATCCGGGGCGAGGCTGCGAGAGGAGACTATTCGGTCGAGTGGTTCTGATGGCGCCTCGGTTGGCAGAAACGTGATTCGCTTTCAGTGTCCACAGATTGGTTCCAACGTTGCCACCGCTGACACCGTTGACATGACTCGGGTGCCGCTTCGAACCCACGTTCCATCGTATAAAGATTCATGTAAGCAACTTTTTTTTAGCTAGATTTATCTAAGGTTTAATGGTTTTTTATTTAATTTGTGGCCTTAATTACTTAAACAATAATTAATTAATTTTAGTAGAAAAGTGCTTGTTGCATCTCATGTCTTTGCACCTGTTTTTGATTGTTTGTGTGGATCCCATCCTCAAGCCAAACTTTCTCAAACTTCCAAATTCAAATTCAAATAAAGATCAAACCTTAAACCTTTCCCTCCATTCCTTCTTCCTTTCTGGCCCGGCCCAACTCACCCTCTCCCTTTCTTTTTCTATTTTCTTTCCTCCCCGGCCCAGCACCTGGCCCAACTAGCCGAGCCACCAGGCCACCCGCGCTCCCTCTCTCTCCCTCACTGCCCTGCGGGCCCCGCCTGTCATCCCCGACCTCACGACGCCGCGCTTGCCCGAACCGCCGCCGCAGTCTCGCACGCGCCGCTTCTGCGCCCACGTCCCCGGTTCTCCCGCAACCGCGTCCTCCGCTCCCACGTCTCGCCCCGTGACACTCTCCCCTCTGTAACGGACCCCGCGCCCTCATGGCCATCACGACAACCGCCTGAGCCCTCCTTCAATCCCCCTCCCGATCCCTCTCTCGTCCGATTCCTCTTTGCTCCCTCTCCCCTCGACTATAAAAACCTGGGAACGCTCTCCTCGCGCGCGCGCACACACACACACATCCTACATCAGAACCACCATTCGTGCTCGCGCTATTCCTCGCCGGAGTGCTCACTGACGCCGCCGTCGAGGTGAAGTTGCGCCACCGCCTCGATTCCTTCTCATTCGAGCCCTTTCTGAGCCTCCCTATGCCTTTGATCCGTGCACAGGATCACCAGGAGCCTGAGCCGACGTCCAGGAACTGGAATAGAGGCCGGACATCGCCCCGCACCTCACCGCCCATTCCGCCGCCGCATTCCCTCGCCGTTGGGCGCCTCCAATCGATCTCTGCCGCTACAAATCCCCGGGAGCTCGCCTCGACACACTCTATCTTCCAGTGCACTTCTTGTCGCGAATGGTGCCCCGTTGCGCCGTGCAGTGTATGCGCCGGCGAGTCCTCGCCGTAGTCAGGGCGGCGCCGCCGCGAAACCCACCGCCGGCCGCTCAAACCCTCTCGATGCCGTCCATTCACGCATCAACGGCCCGGACCAGTCCTTTGATACCGGTCAACCGTAGTCAAAAGCCGCCGCCCCTGGTCTTTTAGTTAAAGAGCCCCTGATGTTTCTGTTAATTAACCCGCAGTCCATGTGCAGTAGAAAATATTCATACATATGCCCCTGCAATTTCTGTTTAGGCCCCTGAACTCTTGAATTATCTAACCCGCCATCCTGTTCTGACCTTTTCGCATCCTAGCCCTTCTGTTTTTATTTGAAATTGTGTTTAGGCCCTCGGTTTTTATCAAAACAGTACGCAGACTTTAGTTTTTATTGCATATTAGTCCATGCAACCTTGTAACTAGTGTAACTTGGTCGTTTTAAATCCGTTTTGGGCGATTCTCGCGGTCACGCGATTGTCTCTGCATGCTCTATAGTTTAGGGTGTTTGTTTTGTGCTTTTAGTATTGTTTGGTGTACTATTTTTATTTATTTTATTGTATTGCAATGTTTGATCGTATAGAGAACGTGCTGTTCGAGGAAGGAGAAGAGCAGCTGCAGTTCGAGGAAGAGCAACAGCAGTTTGTTGAGGAAGGCAAGTGGCCTCCCTCTACATGAATATTCTTTTTGTCCCAATTACATTCGTGAAATTCACCTTTACTTCATCGTTTATACATTAATTTTGATGGGATACCTATTAAGGACATGACTAGTCTTTTGCCTTGAACCTTTAATCGCCGGTTATGAAATGGGTAGATAAATGCTTAGCTTGATTATACCTTGGGTTGGTTCTGTTACTTTGATGCAAATGTTAATCATGATTTAATTATGTTGTTATATACTTGCTTAATTACAAGATCATCATGATTAATTGGAACATGGAGAACCACCCAAGAAAGTAGTGCAACCACAGTATCACATGGCTCTGACTTAGCTAATTAATTAGACTTGGAGTTA
This sequence comes from Alloteropsis semialata, assembly GCA_004135705.1. NCBI lineage: Eukaryota > Viridiplantae > Streptophyta > Magnoliopsida > Poales > Poaceae > Alloteropsis > Alloteropsis semialata. Next base: position 21,486,280 of record CM014274.1, read on the forward strand.
GCTAGTGGTCTTACCGAAAGGGAAAGGAGGGGGGGCGGTGAAGGGGTCATAGCTCGGTCCTTTTGGAGGAGTAGTCTTTGCTAAGGTACGGTCTCATTAGGGAGAGTTATGGACCTCACCGCTGCTGAAACTCTAGCGGGCTGCTAGTTAAATTTGGGTCTTTGTAAAGGCTTCGTAGTGAACCCTCGCCACTCACCAAAGGAAGTGTTTAAGGGTCTTGCAAACCCGGGCGACAAAAGGAACACGAGCTGTGGGGAAAGTGTACAACCTCTACAGAGTGTAAAACTGATATATCAGCCGTGCCCACGGTTAAGGGCGGCTTAGACCCTCACATGATAATTGAACTTAAACATGATCTAACTTCTGGTTCTAGGTCTTTTGTGGAATACCATGCTTAATTTTGGGTTGGTATAAACTTACATCTAGTAATTAGGTGCTTGCTAATAAAACTTGATCAACTAAAAGTGCTAACTGCTTGAGCCTGAACCACCTTTGATGGCCTTGCATATTCCCCCACTTGTTGAGTACCAACCATAAGTGTACTCACCCTTGCTAAACAGCTGCTGTTCAGAAGAAAATAATGAAGTGGAGTACTACAGCGACTTTGATGAGTTCTAGGCGCGTCAACCAGTCAAGTGCCTGTGGATGAAGTCAAGAAGTTGTTTATCGTTTTAGTTTATCGGTGAACGTTTAAGACCTTCGTGTCTAATATCGATGAGTATAATAAAGTTATGTACTCTTTTTGTACACTTTGAACATTGTCTTTTGATATATTCACTGATGAAGTCAGCATATCATTTTGTCCTTAAAATCGGGTGTGACAGAAGTGGACATCCTAGTCCAAGGCTTAATAAGATTGATAGAATACACATACCAACAAGCTGCAACTTCTTTTCTGAAAGCCGATTTGAAAAGAACTCTGAGGTTAAGCGTGCTTAGCCTAGAGTGATGGGTGACCGACTGGGAAGTCCTTTCCGAGTGCGCATGAGTGAGGACAAAGTGCGCAGAAAAGACTCGTGTTGATTTGTGAGATAATTCTTGAGGTCCTAGAGAGCTGCCAGGCGTAAGTGGGCCCGGATCCGGGAGGTCGGGACGTTACAGACGCGGGCAAAAGCTGGACAGTGAATTTGGGTGACGCCGTGTCGCCATTGCGAAGAGACTGTTTTTTGTGGCTGAGGAGCGAGGACGGACTCCAGCTGCTTCCACCTCGATCCAGGGTTTCAGCTTCTGTTCTTGTTCGTCCTTCATTTGCCGGAATGCACGGCAAAAGCGTGTATTTTCCCGTGGAGAGGTGGGCTTGCATTTGCGTTTCATGAATTTTTTTAATTTTTTTACAATTTTTCAAAAAGAACTGTCGGATGACAGAATTTGCAAATCTGTCATCCAAACGCCGTATCATATGGCTGCCGCCATATGATACGGTGGTAAGAGGAAGTAACCGCCAGATCACACGGCGGTTAGAAAAACCACCGTATGAATTAGCTATTTGAATTTAAAAATATAAATTTGAACTGTGTGCCGAACCTAACCGCCGAATGGTTTGGCGGTAGGTGTCGGCACCTAGGCCCGGCCATCCTAACCGCCAAATGATTTGGCCGGCCCTTGCCGCGCCGTTCGATCCAGCGGGAAGCGTTCCCGCCGCCGGATCCACGGCGGCAGCCCCCTACCAACGAATCATTCGGTGGTTAGGTTGCTGCCGCCTATATAAGACGAAATCTAGTTGAAAAATTCATTCTAAATCAGAAAAAAGAAAAACTAGGGTTAGAGAGGAGGGTTAGGGAGAGGAAGAATCAGCGGCGAAGCCCTGCCGGTTCTGCGCTTCGGTTTCAGGTAAAATCCGATCTCGTAGTTGTAACTTCAATTTGGTAGATGTATGATTTTGTAGTTATTTTAGTATTTAGTTTACACAGTATGAAATCGTAGTATTATTTTTGAGTTATTGATATTAGACTTAGTTACTGAAATAACTATTAGAGGCAGTTACTGATATTAGATTTAGTGACATTAGTTTGAGTTTCCTTATATTTAGTGACATTAGAGATAGTTAGAGTCATTACTTTTATTGATATTAGATCTTTATTAATATATCATTTTATATTAGATGCACTGATATTAGAGTTTACCCCACAATTTTATATATACTGTAATTATGCATTTTAAAGTTTACATTACAGTTTATATCTTTTTATATTAGAGTTTTTGTTAGAGTTTTATGCATATTAGAATTTATATAAGAGTTTATATTAGAATAATGACTTTATATTAGAGTTTAAATTAGAGTAATGACTTCATATTGGAGTTTATATTAGACTTTATATTAGAGTAATGACTTTATATTAGAGTTTATATTAGAGTAATGACTTTATATTATAATTTAAATTAGAGTATATATTAGAGTAATAACTTTATATTATAGTTTAAATTAGAGTTTATATTAGAGTAATGACTTTATATTACAGTTTATATTAGAGTATTACAGTAGAGTTTTATTGATATTAGATTCTATATACGAGTTTATATTATAGTTTATAGTAGAGTATTATGCATAAGTTTTTTCTGAGTAGAAAATCGTATTAATTCTTCTTATTGTCCTGGTTTGGTTTTAGGCATGTCTGAACCCTTATGGTTCCAATTGTACTATGGATCAGGGGAAGTTAGATATGGTCCTGAAGGGGTAGACCTGTCAGAATTTAGTTGTACCACCAGAAAAGTAGCTAGAGCAGCAGAGAGAAATTGGGTTTCAATAACAAAGTGGCTTTATCATTCATTTGGACTTGATGAGGCCCAGCATGACCTGCCAGTGATGGCACTGATGAACAGAAGTTCAACTACATATTGGGAACTTGTTGCGCTTCAAGGAACCCAGAACTGGAGGTCATTTGTGAGACTTTGTATGCAGCATGGTATGCCGCTGGTGTTGCTTATGCGAGCCTTCCACAAGGCTAGGTCCAGCAGTGAAGTGCACGAAGAAGTTGAAGATGCTGGAGGGGAAAACCTTCAAGATGCTACTGGGGAGGAAGGTGAAGAAGTGGAAGAAGGGGCAGCCGGACAAGATTATTATGCACTCCCTGAACCATCGGGGGAGCTTGATGAAGCAGAAAATTTTTCTGAGATGATTTTGGAGGCAGAGAGGGAGGGCACAGAGCCTGAGCAGTACTTTGAGGAGGACTGGTCGGATGATGACGACGGCGAGGAGGTGCAGGTGCCAAGGAACTGGGACAACTATGACTTCTCAAAGTTTACGATAAATGAAGGCCAACAAGTCCCCTAGGAGTATAGGTGCAACGAGGTTTGCCTCAGTTCGTGCTACAAGACTGCAGAAGAAATGAAGGATGCAATAAAACAGTGGTCCACTTTGTGTTTGCAAAGGGAGTTCAGGGTTATTAAGAGCAGCAAACAGGTCTATGACATATGCTGCGTCACAGAAGGGTGTCCTTTTCGGGTTCACGCATTCTGTGGGAAGTGGAATACTTACTGGGAGGTGAGCAGAATCGAGGATCACACATGTGTGCTTGAGCAGTTGGACACAGACCACCGGAACCTCACATCTAGTTTTGTGGCTAACTTCATGTATGCATAGATCATTGATAATCCAAGCTACGAGTCCAAGTCTATAATATGTGCCATCGAGGAGAAATTCAAGTACAAAATTAATTACAGCAAGGCATATAGAACGAGACAGAAGGTATTCGAGATGAAGTGGGGGACTTATGAAGCATCATATGACAACCTTCCTACTTTGCTCCACGCCATATGCCAGCGAAATGAAGGGAGTTTCTATGACCTTAAGACTTTCCCCTCTGTCTTAAGGCCAGGGAAGCAAGTGCTACAGCGGGCATTCCTGGCATTGGGGCCATGCATTAAGGCTTTTTGACACTGTAGGCCAGTCATATGAATTGATGGGACCTTCCTGACAGGAAGGTACAAAGGCACAATCCTCACCGCCGTTGCCGGCGACGGTAACAATCAATTAGTACCCTTGGCCTTTGCTTTTGTGGAGAAAGAGAGCGGAGACAGCTGGTATTGGTTTCTGGAGAGGCTGAAGAGTATGGTTGTGGGGGATGTGCCAAACGTGTGTGTCATACACGATAGGCACAAAGGTATTCTGCTGGCAATTGAAGAAATAAAGAATGGCAGCACCGAGCGGCTGACATTACCACGATGGACCGACGTCGTGACCAGGTGGTGCATGCGCCTCATGGGGGAAAATTTCCATAGCCAGTTCAAGAACAAGGCACTGATGAAGCTGTTCAAGTGCTTATGTAGCCAGAATCAAGAGAGGAAGTTCAAACAAATCTGGATGAAACTAGATGACCTTACAAAGATACAATCAGAAGAGCTCGCAAAGAAACCCGTGACAAATGAAGCAGACGAACCCAAGTCTCTTGAGGATGTGGGGTTGGACACTAGCCAGACTAGAAGGAGAAGGGGTCGTGCAGTTAAGACTTTCAGCCAGTGGATTGAGAATGAGCCCAAAGAAAAATAGGCATTGATCTATGATGAAGGAGGTGCTCGGCATGGTATAAAGACTACAAACTATGCCGAGGTTTACAATTGGGTGCTTTGCAGAGCTAGGGGCCTCTCCCTAGTGGGAATCATCGAGTTCTTTGTGTACCATACAATCAAATATTTCCATGACCGGTATGGAAAGGCTGCGGCTGCCATGGAAAGCAACCAATTGATGTACGGCTACAAGATGACCGAGTATATGGACGAGAAGCAGAAGAAGGCTCTATTGCACCGTGCGTATCCGCAGGGTTCAGCTGAACGGCGGTTCGAGGTTCTTTGCAAGGACAAAGTGAGGACGGTGGCCAGACGGGAAAGGGTCAGACAAGAGTGTGTTCTCCGGAACGATAGTTGCATTTGCTCGTGCCAGAAGCCTCAGCAGCTGCACAAACCTTGCTCCCATGTAATTGCTGCTTGCTATGAAGCTGGGGGACTGCAGCCCTGTATGTACATCTCTCCCTACTTCTTCAAGCAAATCATTATGGCTACCTGGAGTTTTGAGGTGTATGGCTATGGGATATTTGGCTCCTTCACCAACAACCCAGGAAAAAATGCAACTTATATCCCCGATCCAGATTCAAAAATGAGGCAATGCCCTGGGTGACGAAAAAAGAAGCGCATTAGAAATAACATGGATCGATCTGAAGCTGGTCCAGACGTGTGTATCTGCTCTAAGTGCAATGAGGTTGGGAACACATACAAGAAGTGCACTGCGACGTCTTATTATGGTCCAAGCGGTGCAGGAGGGTCATCAAATGTGGTCTCAAATCCTCCATCAAGGGGCGCTGGTCGTGGCCATCGCACCAATAAGGGCCTCATGTAGAACTACTTTACCATTGTTTAGTTTATTGTATTATTAGTTATGTAATATAAGTTCTGAATTATTAGTTTGGTAATATAAGTTGTGTAATGTAAGTTCTGACGCATTAGTTATGTAATGTAAGTTTTGTAATATAAGTTCAGTAATATAAGTTGTGTAATATTAGTTATGTAATGTAAGTTCTGAATTATTAGTTCGGTAATATAAGTTGTGTAATGTAAATTCTGACGTATTAGTTATGTAATGTAAGTTCTGTAATATAAGTTCGATAATATAAGTTGTGTAATATTAGTTATGTAATGTAAGTTCTGAATTATTATGTACTGTAAGTTCTGAATAAGGTTTTTTTAATATTATTGTTTTAATACAAGTTATGTTTTTAATATTATTTTTTACTATTATTTTTTCTATGTCAATGTTTACCTTATTCTGTTTTTTTCCACAAATTCCCTGCAGCTATGGCGGACCCTTCTGCAAGAGCGTACGTGACTCCTGAGTTGCTCGACAGGCGACTCGACCTGCAGCACCGTTCGTACCACTCCGCCGTGCTGGGGGTCGACGTCGGGAGCAGCTTTCGCTCTCGTGTCGGCATGACCTACATGCCGCTACACCCCCGCTTTTTCCGAGGTAAGCCGTCACTTGAAATTATCAACATTTATGATATGTTAAAAATTTATATCTAATGCGAGCACTACTTTGCGCTGCAGGTTACGCGCAGCAGGCCTTCTGTCTCTCGCGCGTCTGGTGGAGGACGACATGGACCGGTCGCACGTTCGACCACCGGATCGCATGACGCGGTTTCGGTTTGACTACTCCTCGCTGGCGGCTCTCCTCGTGTCGGGGTTCTCTACCGCCGGCAAGTAATATTTCTACGATCGCGTGTCAGGGCACCGGATGGTGGCTCAAGAGACACAGGAGATTTAGACTGGTTCGGGCCTACGGAGAGTAATACCCTACATCCAGTGAGAGCCGGTGTTCTCGGGCCCAAGTCTGTAGTAGGGGTTACAAACTAGTCGGGAGAGGGAGAGGGTCCCAAGTCCCTGCGTTGTGTGGTTTCTGTTGGGAGTTTAGTTGGTTTGCTGCTTGAGCGTCGTCGAATCGAATCCCCCTCACTGGTCTCCCTTTGTCCCCTTTTATAGTCTCAAGGGGAGAAGGAAGAGAGGAGGTAAAAAGAGGAAAATTACAACGAGAGTTACTGCCCCGG
>CM014274.1:21495791-21509128 GCA_004135705.1 Alloteropsis semialata
GCAAGAGATAGGATTGGCAAAAGCAGCTTTCCCAAGTATGTCATGAAGGCTCCCATGAGATGCTTCTTTTTGGAGAAGCTTTTCTAGTGAGAGGCCTATGAGAAGATCAAAATCAAAGATAGAAAAGATATGGAAATCTAGATGAACCTTGATTTTGTCTATTTTGATCGGCACAGCCCTTGCAATTCCATGACTTTCAAAGATGTGTCCTGAGGGACTTTTCAAAAGCTTGTCGGTCGAGGCTAGAGGAATGTTGCCCAAAAAAGTGTTTGCAAAGGATTCAGACATGATGTTAGCCTCGACGATTGGGTTGTAAAGGGCTTCTACAGTAATTCCCCTTAAAGAGCAAGGCATGGTTTTGGAAGGTGCAACCATCCGAATTGCTTCGGAAGAACGCTTTACTTCCTTTAACCATTCCATTGGTGGTTCCCTTATGGATATATTGGGGAAAACCTCCTTGAGTGGATTTGAAGGATGAGAAAAAGGAGGTGTCATAGCCTTCTTGTGCCTAGTGTGATTCGAGGGATTTCTAGAATCCTCGGATGCCAAAGGTTGAACTTCTTCTTCCTTCTGTGGCTTTGGTTCGGGAGTGGGCTCTAAGACTTGATCGTGCGAGGTAAAATGGTTTGGCTCGGGTATGACCATACTAGGATCATCTTGCTCGGATCTTGTCTTAGAGCTGTGCTGGGGTTCGTGCTGTGTTTCGATGGAGGGAGTGTTTTCCAGAATCTTTTCTAGAAGAGCTCTCCCTTCATCCAGGGTTACGTGCATGAACGAACCACCGGCAGCACCATCTAGGATGAAAGCGGCTTCCTTTTTTAGGCCTGATCGAAAATGTTGCATGAGCATGAAGTCGGGTATGCCTAAGTCTGGGCCAAACTTGTTTAGTGAAACAAATCTCTCCCAAGCTACACCTAGACTTTCCTTCTCACCCTGCTGGAAGCAGATGATCTCCCTCCGAAGGGCACATATACGGTGAATGGGAAAGAAGTAAAGACAAAACTTGTCCCGTAATTTTCCCCAACTTCCGTTTACATCTCTAACGGTCTGGTAGTACCATCTCTTTGCCGTCTCATCGAAACTCTTCACATAGCTTCTCTGGCATCTGATGAGTCAAGAGGGTACTAGCATGACCCTTCCTGCTCAAAGCATCTGCAACCACATTGGCCTTACCAGGATGATAGTGTATCTCCAGATCATAATCCTTGATCAATTCTAGCCAACGACGTTGCCTCAAATTCAGATCCTTCTGCGTGAATATGTACTTCAAACTCTTGTGGTCAGTATAGATCTGGCACTTGTTCCCAAGCATATAGTGCCTCCAAATCTTCAATGCATGTACCACTGCTGCTAACTCCAAATCGTGAGTAGGATAATTCAACTCATGTTTCCTCAACTGCCTGGATGCATAAGCTATAACATGTCCTTCCTGCATAAGAACACATCCAAGGCCCTGACGAGAAGCATCACAGTAGATATCAAAACTCTTATGAATATCAGGCATCACTAACACTGGAGCTGTAGTTAGCCTTTTCTTCAATTCTTCGAAACTAGCTTGACATGCATCTGACCACCTAAATTCTTTTCCTTTCTCTAATAATGAAGTGAGGGGCTTCACTATTTTAGAGAATCCTTCTATAAATCTCCTGTAGTAACCTGCCAATCCCAGAAAACTCCTGATCTCAGGCACATTCTTTGGTGGCTCCCACTTCAGAACATCTCTGACTTTGCCTGGATCAACTGCAATTCCACCATCTGTAATGACATGACCCAGAAAAGATACTTCTTTCAGCCAAAACTCACACTTACTAAACTTGGCATATAGCTGGTTCTCTCTAAGCTTCTGCAATACTAGCCTCAGGTGTTCCTCATGTTCCTCTTCATTCTTGGAGTAGATCAAAATATCATCAATGAATACCACCACAAACTTATCCAAGTACTCCATAAACACCTTGTTCATCAAATACATAAAATAGGCAGGAGCATTAGTCAAACCAAAAGACATAACTGTATACTCATACAAACCATATCTGGTAGTGAAAGCTGTCTTCTGGATATCGGATGGCCTGATCTTCAACTGATGATAGCCTGAACGCAAATCAATCTTGGAGAATACCTTGGCTCCTTTCAACTGATCAAACAGATCCTCAATCCTGGGCAGAGGGTACTTATTCTTGATAGTAACTTCATTCAATGATCTGTAATCAACACACATCCTCTGTGTACCATCCTTCTTCTCAACAAAGATAACTGGTGCTCCCCAAGGCGATGAACTAGGTCGTATGAAACCCTTATCCAATAATTCTCTCAGTTGTTTCTTAAGTTCTTCCAGTTCATCAACTGACATTCTATAAGGCCTCTTAGCAATAGGAGCTGTACCAGGTAGAAGTTCAATGAGGAACTCGATGTCTCTATCTGGTGGCAAACCTGGCAAATCATCTGGGAATACATCTGAAAACTCACATACTACCCTGATCTCAGCAACTGTAATACTCTTCACTTGATTCGCATCTGCCTGTAGTGAGTTCAACTGCTTCTGGCTGACCTGAGCAGGGCTTTCAGCTTGAGGCTGCCCTATGGCTTGCCTTTGGTTGTTCCCACCAAACAGACGTGGATATTTCTTTGGACATTTACTAATGATATGTCCCTTTTGCTTACAACAGGAACACACCTTGGTACTTAGAGCACTTACACGACTGGGATTACTCTGTGAAGGCTCTAAAGCTTGCTGAACTGATGCTTGACAGTTACCAAGTTGTGGCCGATAGCTGATCTGTGGGACTTGGGCTTGGTTGGAGGGGCCAAACTGGTGGACGGGATGACTCTGCACCTCATTCTGCTGGGCAAGACGGAAGCGAGTGTTGCGATCAGACTGCATCTGTCTCTGAGAATTCATCTTCCTCTTCTTCTCCTTTATCTCCTCTCTCAAATTTTCTATCAAGAGAGCCTTATCCACTAGCTGATCAAAACTATGAAATGAATGTGCTGCCAGCTGGTAACGAATAGGTATAATCAATCCTTCCAAGAACAGGTCTTGCTTTCTCTCATCCGTAGCTACCTGTTTTGGGGCATAACGAGACAACTGTATGAACTTGTCACGGTACTCAATCACTGACATCCTTCCTTGTTTCAGATTGAGGAACTCTTCCTTCTTCTGCTTAATCACACTCACAGGGATATGATATGAGCGAAATTCATCCTTGAATTCCTGCCAAGTGATGCTACCTGAATCTTCATGAGCATCGCAATATGCATCCCACCAATCTGAAGCTGCACCTTCTAATCTTCCAGCAGCATATAAAACCATCTCTCTGTCAGTGCATTGAGTAATCATTAGCTTCTTCTCCACTGTTTTACTCCAATCATCAGCATCGAGAGGATCTACAGAGTGAGAATATGTAGGTGGGTCGTGACTCATGAAATCCCTGTGTTTGTCTCTTGGGGGCGGTGGAGGACCTATATTCTGATTCAGCTGAATAATAGAGTTGGCCATATTTGTCATCAGCTGAGTCTGGGCAGCTATAAACTGTTCCAATGCTGAATTCGACATCTGGTTCTGACTTGAGTTAGGCTCTGGATTATTTTCACTGCTTCCAGCACCAGACCTAGTGTTCACCATCTGATTGTATAGAAAACAAGAACTTAGATATAGGTATAGAAAGACATGGTACTAGTGCAGATGAAACTAAATAATTCAGGGAAAGAACCAAGATAGGAATTCCAACATTAGCACTTGCATGGTCAAATCTCTTTATCCAAATTAGCATGACCAACAGAAGAATAGCATCCATTAAGAACCTTTTTCATGATAAGGACAGATTCTAATTATCTCGAAAAATCAGATGTATCTTCTAAACAGAATATCCAAAAATCACGAAATTTTTCCAGAATGTAGATACTGAAATTATGAATCCAATGCAACTGGAATCAATTCATTTGGAGTTCAGGAACTAAAGTTATTAAGAAAACACTCTAGCTGTGTCAGGTGCTCTGAACAGATTCTGTATACTCCAATAAAACGCAGGTATCTCTTTCTGGGAAAACCCAAAAATGGTAAGATTTTACCAAAAAAATAGGTTATCAAATTCTGGAACTAACCCAACTGGTTTCAAATCAATCGGAGTTCGGAAACTTGAGATATGTAATAAACAAGTCGACTGTGCCAAGTTACCAAAAACAGATTCTCTTTATCCAACAAAAGTCATGTATCTCTCTGTCCAATAATCCAAAAATCGTGAACCTTTGCCAGAAAATAACTTATGAAGTTATGGAAATAATCCAACTGGATTTGCATCAATCGGAGTCGGGTAGCTCGAGATATGAATGAAACAGTACTGCACTGTCAGGGGGTGACGGGAATAGGTTTATGCATGAAGGGATTCATGATAAGATATGGTAAAGATGGATTTGGAACTCACCTAGGTACTAAGACCACGAACAAAGACAAAACCCAACCATCTAATCGTTTAGTTGATTTATTAAGATGTAATTGTGGTCATCACTCCACAAAACATCACACTCATTACAAAGAGCCAACTCAAACATTTGCATACAACAAACACAAAGCAAACAATCCTACACCAGAACTAAACATCGACCTCAACGACGACTCTTCTAACGGTGACATGATTTAGGGGGGGATAACTTCCTAAATCCTTGTGTTGAGATAAAGCACGACTGATGGTGTTTTCAAAATATTCATGACTCTCTTATTTCCAATAATATCCACTTTCTCTTATTTCCAATAATTCATGCTTAGGGAGAAAAACTCGTTAACTGTGGCCTCCAAAGTGATCCATACTGGTTATGTTGGCTTACAGAGAACGTTAACTAAGGGCAAGAGAAAGAACAAAACAAGTGTAAAGTTGGATGATGGTTAAGAATCAAGGAGAAGGTAAGTCAAGGTTGACGGAAAACAACGAGTTTAGACCAAGATTGCAGCAGACAAGATAGAGCAAGTATAAGAAGACATTTAGAACCCTAAAAATGACCATTGCTACTCTAGGCTTGCGTCCTACAGTCAACACAGCTCTGATACCACTTCTGTCACACCCGATTTTGTAAACAAAACCGAATGACCATAATATGTGCGCCAGGATCAAGTTTACACACATATGAGACTTCATCAGTGATATAAAAGACAGTGCAAAAACGTAAATAATATTAATCAACATCATTACACTCACGGAAACGAATTACTAGCAGCGGAATCTTCAAAACTTCTCCACAGGCAGCTGACTGGGGAAACACGTACGCCTAGAAACTTCCAAAATACTCCACTGAAACTTCTGTCTAAGCCTGAGCCGCAGATAAAGCAAGGTTGAGTACACTTATGGTTGGTACTCAGCAAATGTAGAGCAAAAGCAAATGACATGCAAAGGCTTAACAAGGAAATAGTTTGGCTTCTAATTAAATTGCTTAAAGCACTTAAGTTGGTCAAATTTTATTTAGCATCATAATTACTAAAGTATAAGTATATACCAACCCAATTAAGCATATGGTAACCCATAAGCATCATCACCATAAATAAATTAATTTAATTCTTCTTTCGATATATTAATCATGTGAGGATCCAGGCCGCTCATGACCGCGAGCACGGCTATTGCAATAGATTTTAGACACTCTGCAGAGGTTGTACAGCTTTCCCCACAATTCGTGTTTCCCATGTCGCCTGAGGTCGCGAGCCTCTTCAACACTTCCTTAGGTGAGGGGCTAGGGATTCACTACGAGGCCTTTCCAAAGACTCCCTCTATGTATGTGTTTGGCCCCGGTCCGAACGGGTAATCGGAAGGCGCACCTTCGTTCCCCGCACATCACACACAAACCAAACATCCGCCCAACACACACCTCCAAACACAACATAGAGTTCATCTAGTTACTTAGCCAAGACCAGAGCCATGTAGTATTATGGTTGTACGGGAAATCCTGGGTGGTTCTCCATGTTCCGATTAATCAATGTGGTCTTGGTTCAACGTTCTCATCAGATCATATATATCATATATAAAAGATATCACAATATTATTATCTTCACATTTAGTATAAACCATTCCCAAGTATAGCAACTAAGCAATGCTACCCAACATGAATATAAAACCCAGTTTGACAAGGCATGATTAAAGAAAACTAGTCATCCTAAATATGGGACCCATCATGACTATAAGCATGCAAGCATAGCAAACTATAGTGTATAAGCATGTCACATGATTATTAGGACAAAAAGTATGATCAAGAATACACTTGCCTCAAATCCAGCTAATAACTGCTATGGCTCAGGGACTTCTCAAATGAATCCTCGAACAAACCTTGAGAACCACGAACGTTGCTCCTATACGCAATCACGGGGTCACACATGCAAGGAAACAATACAACAAATAAGAAACAATACACCAAACATGGGCAACAGTACAAAAGGACGGTATAAAGGTATAGATCAAGTCCTTACGATCACGTGAGCGAAAAGATCACTTGAAACGGAGTTGAAACGGTCAAGATATGGATAAAACAGTGTTCCAGGGGCTTATCTGTGAATACACACAAATTCCAGGAGTTAGATTGAAGGAATCCGAGGGCATATACATAATTATGCATAGAACCTTGAGGTCAAGCATGCAAAAGGGCAGGGGTAGGACGGTGGGCTCCATATGTTGAAAGTCCAGGGGGCTAACCAGAAGAAATCAGGACTTACTTGCAATTACTTTGCACGCGGAGTGGACTGCGGGTTTATTCCAAAATACTTCAGGGTCTCTTTAGCAAATTTACCACTGCTGACCGGTATCTTAAGGGATTGACTTGATCTGGAACGTCGATTGGCGATCGGACGGCTGACACGGCTCGGTGACCCCCGGCGGCGGCGGAATGGTCGGAGACGGCAGCGACGGGTGGCAGCCTCGCCGGAGCGGGCCAATCTTGAGCTAGAGAGCTCGGTTTTCTACGTGGCTTGGACTGGGACGACGCGGAGATCACGGCGAACTCAGTGCAGGTGCTTTTGACGATGAATCGGCGACGGTGGCTCGGATCAGCAGAGGCGGCGGCTCGGCCTGCGAGGGCAGCTCCGATGAGCAATTCCGAGGCACCCCTGGAAGGACGACGGGTTCAAGCGCAAAGGCAAGCTTCCTCACCTCCTTGCGATGACCGGGGTGGCGTCCTCGATGGTGGGCGGGCAGCGAGCGCGGAGATCGGCGGTGGCCGTGGTGGACGCAACCTCAAGCTCGGGCGGCGGCGGCGCTAGCGGCTTGCTAGGGCACGGGGCTTGAGGCCTAGGGTTTCAAGGGGTGCGAGGTCGGGCGGCGCGAGTTTTATAGATGGCAGGGGCGCTCCTTGGCGTGTGCGACACGGAGAGAAAGGGTGGCGCGCTCGGACTCGTCCGGCTCGGGCGTGAGTCCGATTCGGGGAAGATGAACCTGACCGATGGGGTCCTGTTGTCAGCGAAGGGAGGGAGAAGAGCGTTGGGCTCAAATGGGCCAAGGGGCGAAGCTGGGCTGGAAGCGGGAAATGGGCCGGGCTGAAAACGAATAGAACAAGAGTTGAAGGGTTGATTTCGGACCAAGTGATAGATCAAGGAGGTAAATTGAACTTTTCCGAAAACGACCATTCTAAGGATCAAACAAATTCAAATAAATTCGAATCCAAACAATTTGAACTCAAACTTAATTTGAACAAGGCATTACAAAAAAAATAATGCAACAGCACAAAGTGCAACAAACACTTATTGTGACTATTAAATTAATTATTTAATTCAAATAAATCCTAATAATTCCCATTAAATCCTAGAAATTTATTCATGCCTTCAATAAACCCTAGAAAACTATGAAAGTGTTTCTATAATTTCTTGTGATGAAAATTAGGGTGTTACACTGGACCAGCTTCAGATCGATCCATGTTATTCCTAATGCGCTTCTTCTTTCGTCGGCCACGGCCTTGCTTCATTTCTGGATCAAGATCTGGGATATATGTTGCATATTTCCCCGGGTTGTTGGTGAAGGAGCCTAATATCCCATAGCCATACACTTCAAAACTCCAGGTAGCCATAATGGTTTGCTTGAAGAAGTAGGGAGAGACGTAAATACGGGGCTGCAGTCCCCCAGCTTTATAGCAGGCAGCAATCACATGGGAGCAAGGCTTGTGCAGAGCCCTGTACATAATCCGGTTTGAACCCACCCAAACCGTCAAACCGGCCCGATCAATCCGTTTTGGCGTGCTGTCAACGGGTTAGGTTTTGACCGGGTTCTACCCGCAAAACCGGTGCAGATTATGGCATTTAACTTTCCAGCAGCGGGACCACCGAACAAGAATAACAGAAAAATGAAACGTTATTCAATTCTTCCTCACGATTTCACAATTCACATCGTATCTCCCCAAGTTCTCTCTCCGCCCTTTCGTCAATGGAGAGCCTCCTTTGAATCTGCTGCCGGCAATGGCAGTGACAGCTATTATTTGAGTCTCCACGAAAAATCGATTGCCATGCTACTCCGCTATTATCCTAGATTCCTATTTCTCTATTGATCCTCGTCGGTGTGTACGCTGGGGACTCGTCGGCAGGCTGGAGCGAGGCTTCCGGCCGGAGGAACAGGCGAACAGCGCGTCGCGTTGGAAAACCGGTCGGCAATGGCGCAGTAGTGCTGCTAGTGCAGCGGGGCCTCAACGACCAGCATCACGAGATTCCGCGCGGCGTTCCCAACTTGGCGCACACCAGGTTCACGTGGTGCACCCACCGCCTGAAGTTTCAGAAGAGTGGCGCACACCATGCTCGAGCAGAAGCAGCTCACCATCAACTACCCCTCGTCGAGTATCTTCTTGCTGACAGATGTAGTTGCTCACCACTGCACACCAGCAGGACAACATCTTGGAAGAAGCTCCCTTCGCTGATGGTGACCAGTTTCCTCGCAAGCTGCAACTCCTCCGCGGCAGCCACGATGAAACCGTCGAACCCGTATAACCCGCGGGTCTCGAACCGCTCAGCTTACTCTCTTGCGGTTTTGGGTGGTTTGGTTTAAAAAACCACTAAATCCGGACCATGAACAGGGCTATGTGCAGCAGCTGAGACTTCTGGCACGTGCAAATGCAACTATCATTCCTGAGAACACACTCTTGTGTAACCCTTTCCCGTCCGGCCACCGTCCTCCCTTTGTCCTTGCAACGAACCTCGAACCGCCGTTCAGCTGAACCCAGCGGATACGCACGGTGCAATAGAGCCTTCTTCTGCTTCTCATCCATATACTCGGTCATCTTGTAGCTGTACATCAATCGGTTGTTTTCCATGGCAGCCATAGCCTTTCCATACCGGTTATGAAAATATTTAATTGTGCGGTACACGAAAAACTCTATGATTCCCACTAGGGGGAGACCCCTAGCTCCACGAAGCACCCAATTGTAAACCTCGGCATAGTTTGTAGTCTTTATACCATGCCGGGCACCTCCTTCATCATAGATCAGTGCCTATTTTTCTTTGGGCTCATTCTCAATCCACTGGCTGAAAGTCTTAATTGCACGACCCCTTCTCCTTCTAGTCTGCTCAGTGTCCAACCCCACATCCTCAAGAGACTTGGGCTCGTCTGCTGCATTTGTCACGGGTTTCTTTGCCAGCTCTTCTGATTGTTTCTTGGTAAGGTCATCTAGTTTCTTCCAGATTTGGTTGAACTTCCTCTGTTGATTCTGGCTGCATAAGCGCTTGAACAGCTTCATCAGTGCCTTGTTCTTGAACTGGCTATGAAAATTTGCCCCCATGTGATGGATGCACCACCTGCTCACGACGTCGGGCCATCGTGGTAATGTCTGCCGCTCGGTGCTGCCATTCTTCATTTCTTCAATTGCCTGCAGAATACCTTTGTGCCTATCGTGTATGACACACACGTTTGGCACATCCCCCACAACCATACTCTTCAGCCTCTCCAGAAACCAATACCAGGTGTCTCCGCTCTCTTTCTCCACAAAAGCAAAGGCCAAAGGCACTAATTGATTGTTACCGTCACCGGCAACGGCGGTGAGGATTGTGCCTTTGTACCTTCCAGTCAGGAAGGTCCCATCAATGCAAATGACTGGCCTACAATGTCTGAAAGCCTTAATGCACGGCCCCAATGCCAGGAATGCCCGCTGCAGCACTTGCTTCCCTGGCCTTAAGACAGAGGGGAAAGTCTTAAGGTCATAGAAGCTCCCTTCATTTCATTGGCATATGGCGTGCAGCAAAGCAGGAAGGTTGTCATATGATGCTTCATAAGTCCCCCACTTCATCTCGAATACCTTCTGTCTCGCTCTATATGTCTTGCCGTAACTAATTTTGTACTTGAATTTCTCCTCGATGGCACATATTATAGACTTGGGCTCGTAGCTTGGATTATCAATGATCTGTGCATACATCAAGTTTGCCACAAAACCAGATGTGAGGTTCCGATGGTCTGTGTCCAGCTGCTCAAGCACACATGTGTGATCCTCGATTCTGGTCACCTCCCAGTAATGATTCCACTTCCCACAGAATGCATGAACCCGAAAAGGACACCCTTCTGTGACGCAGCATATGTCATATACTTGTTTGCTGCTCTTAACAACCCTGAACTCCCTTTGCAAACATAAAGTGAACCACTGTTTGATTGCATACTTCATTTCTTCTGCAGTCTTGTAGCACGAACCGAGGCAAACTTCGTTGCTCCTGTACTCCCAGGGGACTTGTTGGCCTTCATTTATCGTAAGCTGTGAGAAGTCATAGTTCACCCAGTTCCTTGGCACCTGCACCTCCTCGGCCTCGTCATCATCCGACCAGTCCTCCTCAAAGTACTGCTCATGCTCTGTGGCCTCCCTCTCTGCCTCCAAAACCATCTCAGGAAAATTTTCTGCTTCATCAAGCTCCCCCGATGGTTCAGGGGGTGCGTTGTCTCTTTGTCCGGCTGCCGCTTCTTCCACTTGTTCACCTTCCTCCCCAGTAGCATCTTCAAGGTTTTCCCCTCCAGCATCAACTTCTTCGTGCACTTCACTGCTGGCCCCAGCCTTGTGGAAGGCTCGCACAAGCAACACCAGCGGCATACCATGCTACGTACATAGTGTCACATATGACCTCCAGTTCTGGGTTCCTTGAAGCGCAACAAGTTCCCAATATGTAGTTGCACTTCTGTTCATCACTGCCATCACTGACAGGTCATGCTGGGCTTCATCAAGTCCAAATGAATGATAAAGCCACTTTGTTATTGAAACCCAATTTCTCTCTGCTGCTCTAGCTACTTTTCTGGTGGTACAACTAAAATCTGACAGGTCTACCCCTTCAGGACCATATCTAACTTCCCCTGATCCATAGAACAATTGGAACCATAATGGTTCAGACATGCCTAAAACCAAACCAGGACAATAGGAAGAATTAATAAGATTTTCAACTCATAAAAAACTTATGCATAATACACTCGTATATCAATAAAACTCTACTGTAAACTCTACTATAAACTCTAATATAAAATCTAATATAAAGTATAATATAAAGTCATTACACTAATATAAAGTTTAATATAAACTCTAATATAAAGTCATTACTCTAATACAAAGTCTAATATAAAGGCATTACTCTAATATAAACTCTAATATAAAGTCATTACTCTAATATAAACTCTAATATAAACTCTAATATAATGTCATTATTCTAATATAAACTCTAATTGAAATTATTATCTAAATTGTAATATGCATAAAACTCTAACAGAAACTCTAATATAAAAAGATATAAAGTGTAATGTATACTCTAAAATGCATAATTACAGTATATATAAAATTATGGGGTAAACTCTAATATCAGTCCATCTAATATAAAAAGATATATTAATAAATATCAAATATCACTAAAAGTAATGACTCTAACTATCTCTAATGTCACTAAATATAAGGTAACTCAAACTAATGTCACTAAATCTAATATCAGTAACTGTCTCTAATAGTTATTTCAGTAATAATACTACGATTTCATACTGTGTAAACTAAATACTAAAATAATTACAAAGTCATAAATCTACCAAATTGAAGTTACAACTACGAGATCGGATTTTACCTCAAACCGAAGCGCAGATCCGACAGGGCTTCGCCGCTGATTCTTCCTCTCCCTAACCCTCCTCTCTAACCCTAGTTTTTTTTCTAATTTAGAATGAATTTTCAAACCTGATTTCGGCTTATATAGAGGCCCTGCCCCTAACCGCCGAATGGTTTGGCGATAAGGGGATCCCGCCGTGGATCCGACGGCGGGAGCCTTCCCGCCGGATCGGACGGCGCGGCAAGGGGCGGGATCCCCCTACCGCCAAATGGTTTGGCGGTTAGGATCCCGGGCCCACGTGCCGACACCTACCGCCAAACCATTCGGCGGTTTGGTTCCTCATACAGTTCAAATTTAAATTTTAAAATTCAAACCGCAAATTCAAACGGCGGTTGCTCTAACCGCCGAATGAAAGGGCGGTTAGCTTCTGTTACCGCCATATCATTTGGCGGCAGCCAAATGATACGGC
Source organism: Alloteropsis semialata (assembly GCA_004135705.1). NCBI lineage: Eukaryota > Viridiplantae > Streptophyta > Magnoliopsida > Poales > Poaceae > Alloteropsis > Alloteropsis semialata. The sequence continues at coordinate 21,508,259 of CM014274.1, forward strand.
GGTTGGATGACAGAATTGCAAATTCTGCCATCCAACCGTTATTTTTGAAAAATCGTAAAAAAAAAATTAAAAAAAAATCGTCCCCGGGTCACCGCCGCGGCGGGCCGGCAGAACAACTCGGAACGGCAGCCCATTCCCGTCGGCCCAGCCCTCCGAGATAACGAGGGCCTCAATCAAAACGGGGAAGCCGCGCGCGCCGCCAAATCGACGCCAAACGCCGAGAAGCACCACGACCCAAACCAAATCGATGCCATGCTGCAGCCGCTGCTCCGCGACCCGGCCACGCTGCTCCCGTCCCTCGCCGCGGCGCCGCAGCACCTCCTCCGCGCGCTCCACGCGCACCTCCTCGTCTCGGGCCGCCTCGCCTCCCCGTCCCACATCGCCGCCTTCGCCGCCTCGCTCGCCTCCTCCAGCCACCTCGCCTACGCGCGCCTCGTCCTCCCGCCGCGCCCCGCCACGCTGATCGCCCACAACGGCCTCCTCCGCGCGCTAGCCCGCGGGCCGCGCCCGGGCCTCGCCTTCGCCGCCTTCCGCGACCTCCCGCTCCCGCCCGACAACTACTCCCTCAACTTCCTCGTCCGCGCCGCCACCGCCCTGGCGGCAGAGAGGCCCGCGCCGGCCGAGGTGGACGCGAGGCTGCTCGCGGTGTCCGCGCACGGGGCCGCGGTCCGCCGGGGCCACGCGGCGGACCCGCACGTCCAGAGCGGGGTCGTCTCCATGTACGCCGCGTTCGGGGACGTCGCCGCCGCGCGGGCCGCGTTCGCGGAGATCGCGTGCCCGGACGTTGTGTGCGTCACGGCGATGGTGGGGGCGCTCGCCGCAGGCGGCGACGTGGACGCCGCGCGGGACCTGTTCGACGGAATGCCGCTT
>CM014274.1:21520441-21562891 GCA_004135705.1 Alloteropsis semialata
CCGCTGCCGATCGTCCGCTCCGTCGAGCTGACCCACCACAGGTATGTGTGTCGTATTTCCGTCTCGCAAGTTTTGCATATTTCTTAACTTACGGGGTCAATCGTTGAATAGGTGGATGAGGAAGGGACACACAGCTGGCACACAGTGGCAGGCCGCGGTGGCGCCCTACGTGGCGGGTTGGGCAGAGGCGTTGAACGACGTCGTCGACGAGCACCGACCGCACTCCGAGGAGGCCTTCGCAGCGTACCTGCAGTGGTACTGGCCTCGGACCCACGTTCGGGTCCTCCGCGTTCCGTCCCAGGCCACTTTCCTCCCAGCGGAGGTCACGTCTACGTACCCGGTACGACGCAATCAGAACTACGCGATTGGGGTAAGTACTACGTCTTTACTGCTATAACACATTCGTACGGTACGCATTTTAATTAACATAATTGAACAGTACGACGTGCTCACGGAGATCGACGCTACAGCTGCGAGGAGCCGAGCGAGGGCGGATTTCATGACCCCCGCCGACCACGTGGCGACGTACGACCGCATTCTGGGCCTCCTCATGAGGTTCAAGCAGGCGGTTTCGTGCCGGCACGACGACGCTCCGACGATTCCACGCCACCCCGCCTGTCCTCGAGCTCGGCGTCGAACTGGACGTTCGTACCACGCGCCGTCCAGCTCCCCGCGGCCACTCTTCCCTCCTATGGGAGCAGGTCCGTCGACGGTACCCCCGCGCTCAGCACTCCTTTCCCTGCTTAGAGCGCCCCCTCGGGGATACCCACGTACACGCCGAGACCAGCAGCTGTCTACAGCACAGGTACACTATAGTATCCACGTTTTGTTCATAACATCCTAGCATTGTGTAATTACGTTCTCGACTAACGTTTTATGTGACAGGGCAACCAGCGATGACCACAGGCGGCGCGTCCACGTCGGCAGGGCACGCCGTCCACGGCTTAGGTACGTAATTGACCAAACGATATGACTACATGCTTTTACTTGCGTACTAACGTGATTGTGTATAATGCAGCGTACGCTTCAGGCGAGCACCCGATGACCCAGTCGAGGAGCAGCACCCAGCGCCGACCCAGTGGACGGTCCCCTCCGAGATTGACCGGTGGTACCGACAGGGGCAGGGGTCGCAGGAGGAGATTGGTGGTTCGCAGTTAGGTGGCGCCCCTGTACCTGCTACTCAGTTCTCGCAGCAGCCACCGTTCGCGACACCGCCTCCTGCGGATGCAGGGTGCCCGAGTCGGCAGGCACCGCCACCTGACCCCCTCACGTACTCCGCGCACCACACGAGGGCCGCGCAGCAGGCGGCCAGGAGGGTCAGGCCTAAGGTGGTCAAGCGAGGCCGCATTTAGTTTTTTACTTTTTACGCTCGAGTGATTATGTATCATACTGGATGTTGTATTATACTTTTCTTGTATTATTCGGTTCGATGTTATAATTTCCCTTCATTCGCAAGCATTTTAAAAAATTTACGGTTGCATACACAAATTACACCACTTTTTCAATACAAAAAAAACCCGGATATCGCCGTTCCATTTGGCGGTAAGGGTGACCGCCGTTTCATTCGGCGGTTACATGAACCGCAGGCCGTCGGTCGGAGGAACCGCCGGTTCATTTGGCGGTTGAGCTGAACCGCCGGTTTAAATGGCGGTTAGGCTTAACCACCAAATGAACCGGCGGCTAGAGTAAACCGCCGGTTTATTTGGCGGTTAAGTCTAACCGCCGGTTCATTCGGCGGTTCAGGCTCTTGCCGCCGTATCATATGGCGGCAGCCATATGATACGGCGGTTGGATGACAGATTTGCAAATTCTGTCATCCGACCGTTTTTTTTTAAAAATCGTAAAAAAAAATTAAAAAATCACGTTTCGTTCTTATTGGGCCGTCTAATCAGTTGGTCACAATGCTGCCCAGCCCAAATAGATGTATGACTGACTTGGAGCCCAGTTGCCCCAGTAAAGGGAGCATGAATATGCTGGTCCGTCGGCCCTGCACTCCAGCAGCAATCAAGTTTCGCATTATCGACTTTTATTAGTGCTCATCTAATTTTTTTCATTAGTGCAGAAAATTGAAAAAAAAAGACTTTTTTGCACGACAACTGTAGGGTGAGGTTGAAAGCACAGTCAACTTTGGTATGGGCGTATCTGCGTGCGGCTCATCTTGCGTTTCGTGTGGTTTCACCCTTCGGCGCGGTTTATCGGACAACAAAGACGACAGCAGATAACTGATTGATAAATGGATTGATAATCCACCAAAGTAATTAGCCGTAGCACCTGCTCGGATACACTTATTCAACAGAAAAGAGAAAAATACAGCTCCAGACACTTCACTCTCAGTCTCACACTGACTGACAAGCAAACACTTATTCCTGACCATCAGCAAACGGAAAAAGGCACCGATCAGTGATCACCAAGACACCAATCAGCAGTTCAGTAATCAGTTCCAGCTCAGCACTTGGGCCTCCCGGCGAGCATGAACGCCTTGAACACGAGCTTCTTGGGCACGGTGGGCGCGTCCCCCCACCCCTCCTCCACCCGCTTCATCACGTCCCTGACCACCGCCTCCATCTCCGCGCCGGCGCCCTTCTCCCTCGCCCTGGTCACCACCGACCCGGTCATAACGAACCCGGCCAGGTCCTCCAGCGTCATCTCCACCTCGATGTCCACGTCGGCGGGCGCGCCCTCCGCGCCCACCCCGACGGGCTCGAACGGGAACGGCAGGCTCCGGTACCGCTCCTCCGTGGCCAGCCTGGCCCGCGGGTCCTGGTACGGCCGCAGCGCCGCGTAGAGCCGGCCCTGCAGCGCCTCCTCGAACGGGTGGATCTCGTAGTTGTAGCCCCACACGGCGAGCACGCCGCCGGGCTTCCGCAGGGCGCGGTTCACCACGGCGTAGAAGAGCGGGATGTCGAACCAGTGGATGGAGGTGGCCACCACCACCAGGTCCAGGGAGCCCTCGCCGCCGACCAGGGCCACCAGATCGTCCTCCGAGAGGTGCTCCGGGGTGTGGAGGTACCGCACCCGGGGATGCGCGATGGCGTTCCGGAGCTGGCCCTCGCTCACGTCCGTCGCCACCACGCTCTCGTAGTGCTCCGCCATCTGATTTTTTTAAATTATTATTAGATGTTCGTCTCAGAATTCATCAAGCAGAGCAAACCTATCGTATCGTAGCATCTATTGAAGACTAAAAGCTTACGCTGATGGCGGCCTGGCCGCTGCCGCAGCCAGCGTCCCAGGCGCGCTGGTGTCCGGCGGTGAGGCCGGCCAGCATGGAGAACCACTCCTTGGGGTACCGCGGACGCTTCTTGGCGTACGTCTCCGACTGCTTCTCGTACAGCCCCGCCATTCTTGCTCAGCTTCAGCTTCAGATGTCTCCCCTCCTATCAGCTGCCAGGTGCGGATTGCAGGGTCTGATCCGGACGGAATTTATAGGTCACAAAAATGGTCAAAGTCGTAGCCAAGTCAAATTAGTTGTATGATCTCGTTCAAAAAAGGAACTAAGCATTATCCACTGAATCACAACATTTGAATCTAGCTGCAACATCACATGGGGGAATCTTGTGCTGCAGCAGAAACCATCCACAGCATGAGATGGTTTTCCATATGGTATTAGAAAAGCAGGGACGAGCTGCTCAGAGCCACCAGGTAAAATAAGAACTCCATCAAATCTAAAACCTGTAGTTTGTAGAAAGATGGATTAAAATAAAAAAATCCATCTAATCTGAAACCTGTATATTGTGGAATAACTGAACAAAGTAAATAGCCGGGAGGTAGTTTTGGTCCCGCTTGGAGCCTTTGGACTACCAGTTAGAAAGACTAAATATGAACTAGTTTCAAAACTAATTACATAAGTCATAGCTAATTGATGAGTAGAACATATTGGTCCAAATTAGTCCATACGATGCTACAGTAACTATGGACTAATCATTCTCACCAATTAGCCATGACTTATGCAATTAATTTTCCAATTAGTTCATGTTTATCCTCCTAATTGATAGTTAAACGGACTAATTTTAGTCCGGAGGATCCAAACAGCACCTCTTCTGGCCAGATACACCTCTTCTGGCCAGATATACCCCTTCTGGTTGACCAATGTGTCTCCATCGTGCTGATAGCGAGCTGAACTGTCTGAACATCAGAAGATGCTTCAACAGCCACAGATGGGAACACGAAAGATGCTAAAGATGTAATAGTATGTATAAAATACTGAATCATCTACAAGATGCCTTCTTCATTTTGATTGCAAATTTACAAAATTTACAATAAGCAGTCAACTCTAGTTCTCATCAACAATGATAAGAACATCACTACATCAGATGTAACTTTTAATACAAGTATTCAACAAATTTCACTAAATACCAAGGTAACTTCATGCCAGCAAAATCAGAACTCTTGAGTTCTATTACTTGGGATTTTAAAACTTGCACAATATGGAAGGAAACACAGTTTCTATCTTGCGAAGAGTATTGCAGCTCTACATAGGTCATGATGGCGCTTGCTCACCATTGCAGGTCGTAACCAGTGTTGTCTGTTGCTGTAAATATGTATAAGGCCTGAAGAAAAGGAGACATTGCAATCGATAATTTAGACACTAGTGTATAGGCAACAATCTTGTGTTTAAAATTCTTTATGTCTTAAGCAATGCCGCAATGGGTTACATGTATATGAGAAAGAAGAAAATATACCTGCAGGTTACATATGAACTCTCTTCAGCAATACATGTCCACTTGTCTGCAGGCTACAGGCATTTTTAGTAAGACAATCATTTGGGAATGAAATGGACCCTTTCTTGCTACTTGAACACATGCTCATCTTCTCTGCAAAATACCCGTTTCTTTTCCTGGAGAAATCTGATGATGCAGCTTTGAACCTTCAGGGGTTCCCAGTGGCGCACCCATGCAGCAACTGTTATCAACCGTATAGAGCTCCCATTTCTTTATAGCACATTTCTCTAAAGCAGAGGTCAATCTTGGGTCTTCCACATCAGGATAAGATCCGTCTGGCGTGACAAGCACTGCTCCAGTGTATGATAGCCCAGCAGCCTGTGCTGCACCATGATAGTGGAATAGACCCCAGCTGAAATCCTCCGCAACGTCAACAATTGTCCAAAATTCTTTGGAAACGACACCATTATCCAACACACTGAAGTAAAATGTGCCAGGAGTGCTAGCCCTTCTCACACGGTACCTTCTGCGCCTCCAAATCAGCTCCCCTTCCAGGGTTTTTACCTGAAAAACCGGCTCATACCAAAATGAACCTTTAGCTTTCCCTTTGTAGAATAACTGGTACTGACACGGGAATTGATCATATGCTGGATTTTGTCCAGCTGCCACTCGCCAACTCCATTCCATGCTGTCCAGCCAACCAACAAATAGATCTTCTGCAATTTCATGGCTTAGCTTTTGTTCTCTGAACATTGTTAGTGGTATAACATTCGGTTTACTGGGTATCTCAGCATTGAGGTCGAGGCAGTTGTTCTTCTGCAAAACACAGAGAGAAAATGCCTCCAGATACGGGCTTTCATATGATGCGATACAGCGATAGTTGCAGACTTGATCGGTCGGAGAGCAGGAATTCAAACACTGAAGGGCCTTCCTACAGTTAGGATCAAACAGGCAGTTAAGTATCTGCGGACCACAGTTATTTATCATACAACTTAGGGTAGAAAGGCCTTTTGCTCTTAGATTTTTCAGCATAGTAACTGGTCTTATGTATGCATTTATGACGACAAGCAAGCAAAATCTGATGTCATCTGAATTGTGTCTTTCCCAGGCATTAGATATGGTCTTAAGAACTTCAGCTGATTCCTTTATGCCACTTGGTTTTCCAATACTTGCTAGCTTGCCAAACATGTCCTGCTCTCCAGTGTATTGAACATATGTGCCACCTAGCTTGTTTAATAAAGACGGAGATGACTGGAAGCAAATTACATTAGAAATGTCTTTGCTGTTGTTTATAAGCCATTGAACAGCATCCTGATTTGTAATTGCAACATTGACTAGCATATCACAGCGTGATAACTCTTTCCTTAGATCATCATGCTCAATTGAGTTGTCTGTGAAGACAAACATTTCAAATCTCTCATCGACCCACTTCAGCCGATCAGCCTAAAAAAATAAATGCACGCTGAAGGCAGTAAACTGGTATAATAATCAAATTATCGATATTATAGGATGCACAGTCGTCTATTCATGTCATTTGCAGAACATTTATTTTGCAGATTTGCATCTTGGTAAGCATGTAAAATACAGCACAGAAAGTGTGAAGCATAGAGTTTCATCATAACGTCAATAATCACAGGTTAACAATTGCAGTGCGCACAAATGTGACCCGAGAGGTTCACAAAAATCACAAAAATGAGGAAATAAGATCACCAAACCAGGCTGAAAAGGAAAAATTGTTTGTATACAGACAGTCACAGATACTGCTAGCTGGATAAACAAAACTCTAAGTCTCAACAGTCTACCAGTAGCAGAAACTAAAATCACAGTATGACTGTATGAGAAGAACATATTGAAATATACGGCTAGATGTTTTACGGAGGTTGAAAAGGTACCAGGAGGTAAGGTACCTTTCTTATTTTGGTAAGGTACTAGAAGGTACCAGGAGATACCTTTCCAATGATATCGGTCTCATCTATTTTTGGTACCGGTCCTACCTATTTTGGTGTCGTTTGGTACCTTTTTCTAGGTACCTTTCGATACCTCTAGGTACCTTTTAGGTTTCAACCGTTGAATTTAGCTTGATGGACGGTCCTAATTTGTTTCAACCATTGTAAAATTCCTCTCCAAATTAACACACAGTACGCATTGGATAGCGTTGGACTGATGGGTTCAGAGAGGGAGCCTACCGTGTGTCGCATGACCTCTTCCCAGGGCGTATCCTTAATCGGACTTATGGTACCTTCTCCAACCACGGCGACAATCCGTACGGTGCCCTCCGGGGACGTGGCCTGGCCAGCGCCGCCACCCCTCCGCTCCGCAGGAACCGCGGGCGGGGGCCCGGGCGAGCATGAACAGGCCACGCTAGAGCCACCGTGGCAGGGGAAAGCGGCAGCACGCAGTGGGGGGCTCACTGGTGATGTTCCAGGGAGGCGGCGCCGGGAGAGCTGGGGAAGGCAAGAAGCGGCGGTGCAGGGGAGAGCGGTCGCCATGGGAGGACGTGGCGGAAGCGAAGAGCGGCTGGGCTCGAGCCTCGAGCTTTCGAGTTCCAGGACCTTTCTCCGTGACTGGGCCCTGCTGGACCCTTTCGATCGAGAATGGACGGCCCAGGCAAAACGTATAGGATTTTTCTATTTTTTGCACATAAAAACAGAAGTTTTCCAAAATTCCCGCCCGCTTGCGAGTCCCCTCCCCTCCCTTTCCCTCCCTTCCCTCAGAAATCTCAAATCCGCCGCCTCTAAATTCTCCCAGTTCGCCATCTCCTCCACCTCGAGGACCGGCGATAGCCATGGCGACGAAGCTGTTCCTTGCCCTCCAGTGCGTGCAGTGCGCCACCATGCAGGTGCGCGCCCCGCGCCGGCGCCGCAGCCGAACCCCTCCGCAAAACTCGATTCATTGCAACTGATCCGGTTCTGTTTCTCGCTTTCGCTTCGGTTTCAGGTGAAGCAGCAGAAGAAGAGCAGCAACAAGTGGGTGTGCGTGGTGTGCAACCAGCGCCAGTCCGTGCTTCGCGTCTACGCCCGGGGCTACCGCGCCGCCGACCTCCGCCGCTTCGTCCAGGACGCCAACCTCGCCCGCGGCCGTCGCGAGTTCGCGCCGTTGGCTGGGCCCGATTCGGGATGGGACCCGGCGGCGGTCGAGGAGCAGGGAGATGAGTTCCCCACGGATAAGAAGCGGACGGACTGGTCCGAGTACCTGGACGATCAGGGGGAGCACCGTGATGGATGCGGCGGTTTGGGTGCGGACGCTTCAGATGGAGGTATGCTCGGAACGTGTTCGTTGTAATGCCGCAGTTTACATTTGAGATGCTGGGTGTTCTGCTGAGAATTGATGCTGATCTATTGGATATTGATCTTGTGCGACCAATGCGATTATTTGGTCCGCTGCAGTGCAATCGAGATTGTGCTGTAATTGTCCCTAGAACACTAAAAACCAATGCAGCTACACTCTTACTCATTTTTGTGGTAAGTTAATGGTATTTTGACTAATAGAGTCACTAACTTGTATTGTACGCATTGTGGTTGAATGGCTCTGCTCACTATGCTGAAACTCTTGTACCTTAGCTTTGGGGAGTAAAGTTTTGCAGTTTTTTCTCTTGAATTACTGGAGCAGGCCATATAAACTAGTGTTACCATTAGCATGAAGATGACACTTTCAAATGTTTTACAAGTTTGAGTAGGGACCTCAATGTCTTAACTTGCATATTTTTTTATGTCATTAAACAAAGTGTCCATGTTTGTATTGCTGATCTTTATTGTCCAAGAAATAGACAGTAGTGAAAGTTTCTAAGGCAATGACCTCATAGTACACCCACATCTAATTGCTCAATAGTGCACTATTATTTCTCAAGGAGGTGGAACCCAACGGTTCAATTGGTGCTTTACATACTCCGAAGAGGCGAAGACGCTGCATAGTTTGAGTCTTAAGCTGGTGGCCTTGATAATTCATATTCATTTTATTGTCAAGTTTCTAACATGTATTGGCCAAACTTGTGATGCATTGTCTTAACTGTTTCCCATCGAAATATAGAATTAGGTGAAGGAATTGAGGTGACAACTGAACTGCCTCAAGAAAGGCCTAAAGTTAGGTCTCGGAAAGCCCAATCAGGTGTGTTAGGGAAGAGACCCAAACCGTCAACACATCCCACTTCATCAAAGAGGCAGCAGATCGAGCAAGGATCAAGTCCCTATGGTGCAACTACTACTGCTGAAGGTAATACATGCAAATCATAATCACACATCAGTTCACTTGGTAATTATGAATTATAAAACCTCTTATTTTGAAGGAGGATTATAAAACTTGAAAGAATCATACGCTTGTCGTGCAGCACAAAGGCCAAAATGGAGCAAGTATTTGGATGCGAGCTTCTTTGAAGAGAGGAAAGGGTCTGAGTGCTCTGGGCTGCACTGGACTGAACTTGATGAACGTGCCACTACAGAGGCCACCACTGACGTAGTGGTGGATGATGAGGTACACGCTGATTTCGTCTGATCCATATTGGATTGAAATGCTTCGTGGTTTGGTACCAGGCAGTTCGATAGAGACAAAATGTGCTGTTGGCAACACCTTGTTAATAAAAAAGATGCTTAGTCCTCTTGGGCATTCGATGGGAAGAGATGTTGCTGTTCCCAAGATGTTATCCTGTATGATGGGCACTTCATAGTAGATTGAGCTGTACGAACAAAAGCTGAATGCAAAATAGGTAAGCGTTAACTTTTTAAAAATTGAAACTACTCCCTCTGATTTCTAGGCTGTTTAGGACAATGGCACCACTGACTCTTTGTAAAAATATAGTGTTTTAAATAGAGAAAGCTATATATTATGAAAGTGTCTTCCATGATGAATCTAGTAACACCAACCATGTTTGTGGGTCTATGTAACTTGTCATGTATTGATGGGCCAAGTTAAAAAATTTAGATAGAATCCTAAAACGATCTACACTTAGTACTGGAGGAGGTATAATTTATAATCACATCTCTTTCACACTGCTCTTTCCTCAGCTAACTCCATCTTTTGAGTTTCAGATGCATATAGATATTTGCAACGTTACCAGAACTAGAGATCTTAAAGAATGTTTCAGACTAGTCTTGAGGACACCTATTGTCAAATAGAGTCCAACCTGCTGCCACCTCAGTTAACAAAGCATTACATTACTCCATTCGTTTTTTTCGTATAGCATGGAAATGTTGTGTTAAGTTTAAGATGTTAGACTACAGTTTTTTATTACCTCATTTCTTATCTTCCTCTCAATGGGCCACTTAAAAAACTTGAAGAGCCGTATATTGTGAAACTTTAAAACAAAAAATAACACTGTATTAATAGGAGCATTGCTGCAGAATTATTTATTGGAAACCTGAAGCTAAATTTCGTTGCAAGTTGCTCGGCTGTACACTTTTCTAGTCTAGCTTAAAATACAAAGGAATGGGATGGGACAAGGTTCCTTGTACCTTGCGTTAGGGCGGTGAGTGCGTGCTATTTATAAATCCAAACTTGCACACTTTAGGCCGCCAATTTTTGTTTTGTTGAAAGCAGAAAGGAATAGCTTTATGTCTCTTTCAGCCTACCTTTTTCATCATTAACCTTCTTTTGCATATCATGATGACCATCAGTTCACCATCTCGTCTGTAAGATTCTTCGCTGGGCAGCAGTTTTTTAGGCGTCGCATTGTTAGCCGGCTCAGGTCGCTCAATTCTTAAACCGTAGATCATGCATGCATTTTGGTGGACATCAGCTCAGCTCAGTTCAGTTCAGCGCCAACCAACAGAACTACCAACTGGATGCCATCAAAGTATTTAACGCGTCGTCATCTTTTGGCACTGGGCAAGAACATACTAGCAAACTGTCTGTGCGTTGGCGCGCTTTGAAGCCGCGCCTTTAAAGCGGGCGAGTGCCGACAGCTCCGGCGGGCCGTGGTACATATCCCCGTTCGATGCTCCACCTCCACAGCCGGGGGTCACGGTCACGGTCCCAGCCGCGTGGCCGCCGTAGGCGTCACGACGGCGACGTCCCAGCTGCATTTCCTTGCGTCACATGGCGTTCGTACCCGCCATGTCCTCTCGTGTGCTTTCTTTTACGGTCTCCGGGAGCATGGAGCCAGCCGAGGAACCCGTACTCGGCGGCATTCCCTGCGTCGCCACGCGATCCCGGGGTGGATTTGGTGGTAGCGGACTCCGCTACCAGCCCCGTCTGAATCTCGGAAATGTCGGCTCTCTACTGTCAGAATTGCAGGGGTCCGTGGATGGGGAGCCCCCACTTTGGTTGCTAGAGACTTTCTTGTGGTGGCTACTTGCTCTGCGTAGAATGTGAGCTGGTTGAGCCGAGAAAATTTTCTTATTTCTGCTCTGCAACTAGAGGCCCTCGACCATGTGGCACAGCACAGCACCGCAGAGCCAAGACGTGAAGACGATATGGGTCACATTAGGTCTTGATCCCCTGTGTTGTTGGCTTGTTGGTACCTATCTTGCAAGAGATCTGAACCAACGTAGTACTGACCAATATCTTCCGTGTCCTATAGCCGAATTTGCAACGGGTAGCCGTGCTACCGAGCTTCCGAGCTACGTGCTACTGCTACCCTCCTACTGATTCGTTAAATACTACCCTTCAACTAGTTTGTAAAGTTGCAAAAATAACGCATTAGAAAACGTGCTCTCTCTTTCGTGACACGTTTTCCAATACAACTTTTGCAACTTTGAAACTAAACATTCCCTTTCAACTAGTTTGCAAACTTTGATATTTTTGCAAACTAGTTTTCAAAATTTCACAAACCAAACAAGCTGTCTTTGAAATATCGCGCTGAACGCTGTTGGGGTGGATCTTCACCTTTTCCTTTGATTGAGGTCCATCTGGCTGCTTGCACGACAGCTATTCTGGTCCACCTATGAGCTATCTGGGTCGGGTACCCCTGCGCCCTACAACTCTCTTTGCAGGTCAAAGTACCGAGGGAAAATAAATTAGGGGGTGTTTAGATGCGTGAAAAAAAAGTTGAAAAGTTTATGCACTGGGCTGCATGCACAGAGAAAAGAAATAAACTGACACGGTTTCCAATACATAAACTTTATGCAAAATGACATGAACTAAACATGCTCTAGGTCAAGTTTGTGGCAAGTTTCTACTATTCATCCATCAAATTAAATGTTCGGACACTAATTAGAAGTATTAAACATGAATTAATGACAAAACCCATTCTATAACTCTCGGTAAATTCACGAGACGAATCTATTGAGCCTGATTGGCCATGATTAGACAACGTCGTGCTACAGTAAACAATCTCTAATGACGGATTAATTAAACTTAATAGATTCGAAATTCAATTTCTAGACGAATTGTGTAATTAGTTTTTTTATTAGTATGAAATACCCCTTTCGACATCCCATTTTTACGATTCGGCAAGTTTTCACTTTCTGAACTAAACAAGGGCTTACTGTCGAACAAAAATCGAAAGGCCGCAGCAGGTGGTTAAATCATACGGCCCTCCCTTGATTGTGCCCGACAGAAGCACGGGCCGAAGAATCAATAGGCGCGGTACAGCAGGGTCACGGTGCCACCACCATCGGTGCCAGACCTGAGTGAGACCCTCTCGCCCTTCATTACCACCCCACCGCACTAGTAACCGTGGCCTCGTGCCGTGTTAGCCTCGTAGCCTTTTTCCGGTGTGGTCGCCGACGCAAATGCATCTGACCGTGGATCATCACTGTGGTGGCATCGTCTCGTCTAGCACGAGTAGATCACTGTAGCGACCGTGGATCGTATCCCGACGGCTCAGCTCGGCCCCCGTCCGGGCGTGGCAACGCCCAGCGCGGGCAGCGTCGCAGGCTGGGTGTGCCGCGCCACGCCAGCGAGCCCTTATGTCCCGTCCCTCCTCCGTGCTGGGGGTTGGTGGCTAGCTGTGGCCTGTGGTCTGGCCCTCGGTTACCCGCGCCGTTTAAAATTATTGGGCACGTTGACGTGTCAGGCACTAAGCGATGGTTTGGTTGGTAAAACGCATCGCCTTCTCCTGCTCCGGTTCCATCTCATCGCCCGGCCGGCTCCCTGATGCCCGATGCGGCGATGCCTGGCCGCGGCTGCGGTCTCGTGGAGCAACCGACGAGGAGGAAAGCGATCGAGATGCTTCTTCCTTTCGTTGCCGCCGCAACCTGCTCTGCTTTGGGGATTTTTGTTTTCCTTTTGTGCTGGACGTGATAGTGACTGGACATAACACTCATTATCATGAATGATGCTGCCTGTTACCGTTAAGACGTCCGTGCGCGGCGAGGCGCACGCGCCACCGACCGCGCGCACTATCGCCAGCGGCCGGTAGCAAATGCTCTTCATTATCCACTTTGAATGCTACTATATCAAACGGAGCAGCCGAGCATACGATACTTGACTTGTTTGGCATGCACTCCAGCTCGATCGAGTACGTGTCTCCAAATTCACTTGCCCTTTGCTGCTTGCCTGGCAGTGTCTCACCTCTCTCTCGCCAGGCTAGCATGATGTCCCGACCTGCCGATCCGGTGTCCTGCTTGCTACAAGATGAAGTGAAGGCACATGGACAAGACTGGAACGGAATCTTCGAAGCCACGCCGTCGCCACGAACGGCAGCAGTCAGAATCAGAAGACCCACAGAGACAGGAGTCTCTGTCTGTCGCGCACTCGAGGAAGGAAGCGGTCAAATTAGCTTCTCGGAGCGGTGAATCCTCCGTCAGGACCGTCACCAAGCACGGATTAAGATGCTAACCACCGCCCGACACCAGGGTCTCCCACGCTTTCCGCACCGGCCGCTCGGGAGCGCGGCGACTCATGGGCGCCGCTGACAGGCGGTCCCACGGTCCGTGGGATCCCCTCCCCGGCCCCACCGTCGGTTCGCGCATGTACCGACGGGGGCAGCTTTGCTCGTCTGGAAAAGGCGACGCCTCGCAGCGTTCCGAAACGTCTCTCACTCTGCCTACGGCTACCCGCTCGCTGACATATGGTCCTACTTTTCGTTGGTCCCACCGGTCGGTGGCTCATAGGCCACTGTGAGCGGATAGGGCTGTGGGCGTTTCTGTCGCGATGCGGGGCCCGTGCGCTGGCTGTCTGTACCCGCGCGCTCTCTCTCCCCTCCCCACCTTGCCTTTTTGTCGAGCTAGCCTGCTCACTGCCTGAGCTAGCGAGGTCACTCCCTCGTCCCTCTCCCACTTGACTACTCTCCCCGCCAGCTACTGAACCAACCAACAAATACCTCCGGCTCTGGCACTCCAATGGATTCCGGTTGGAGGCTCCAAGGGTAGGTGGGTCGCTGGATAGGGACGGGGAGACGGCGAGAGGTGTTCCGCCGGGAAGTTCGCGCGCTTCCTCCACCCGGCCCCCGACGCGCGGCGCCGCTGCTCCAGGTTTCCGACCTGCATTTTCAGCTTGTGTTTGCGCTAATTACGGGCTAGACCGTGGCATTAGCGGTTGGTTCGTGTCATTTGTGCCGGGGCTGTGTTTGTTCGGTCAGATCCGCGTGCGTGCTGTTGGCTCTTCTCGATTTCTTCTGCTGGCTTGAGCTTTCCTTGCTCGGCTTTGTGCTGCTGCCGCTTCTTTTTTCCCTGCTGCATTTGGGTTGCGTGCTGCGCTTGCTTGTGTTTAAGTTTAGAGCTTGTTTTTCTTTCACCGATATTTTCAGCTTTGTTTTACCAATTGGGAAGCCGGTGCGAAAGCTTGCTAGACCATGTTCTGTTTAGCGAAATTCGGTTACTCCACATGTATAGATCTGTGTACTGATGAGCTCCTCTATTTACAGGTTCCAGAATTTCCAGTGTTGGCAGCTTTAGGATACTATGGGAAAGTCCCCGGGCAAGTGGATCAAGTCTGTGCTCTTGGGCAAGAAATCAACTAAATCCGGTTCTACAAAAGCAAATGACTCGGTAAGCATCTCTGTGATGTGGATGTGTTGTTTAAGGTACTTTTTCATACGGGTTTTGAGTTGATCAGAGCAATTCTACCTAGAAAACTCCATATATGCACCGAAAGCGACCTGTTGCCGTGTTACTTGCTAGTAGTATTTTTTTTTTCTGTAAGCCAGGCAGCCAGCTATGTATTAATGATACAAGTGTTGATATCTTGAACACGCATAGGCGTGTCCAATTTATTTAGCAGTGAAGTGAACAACGTTGCGAAGGTTGAAATTGCTGCTGGGCACTGGTTACTATTGCGTACTGGATTGGCACTAAAACGTGCAAACTGATGCATTTCGTTGCAGTTTCCCTTTTTTCTAGCTAAGTATAATGCATATTTGGTTTCTTCCTTCTCCTTTTCCTGATGGATGAATCGTATTTTTGTAGAAGGCTGCAAATAACAATGGAGACTCAAATGGGGAGGAGCGTGCATTTTCTGAGAATTCTCCCGTGATCTCTGAGCCGGTGCTTGTTAATCCCCACAAAACTGGCGCTGTTTCAGCTAATGGGAAGTCTGAAAATGTCAATTTGCCAAGCGATCAGGCCGGGCAACATGATCTTCAGAACCGAAGCATTGTTGAGTCCAAAACATCAAGTCCTGGGCAACTGGGAGAAGACAAAGCTGCGGTGAAGGCACAGGCAGCCTTTCGTGGTTACCTGGTAATACTATTGTTTCAGCAATTCGATAGCAAGTGTTTGTGTAATTCATTTTACAATTTATTCTCTTTTCATTTTTTTACAATTATTCATTTCAAGTTTAGTACTGTAGCACAGTGTTAATGCTGCGATGTTTATGGTGCAGGCACGAAGGTCATTCCGTGCATTGAAGGGCATCATAAGACTTCAGGCACTGATTCGAGGGCATCTTGTAAGGCGACAGGCTGTTTCAACCCTTCGTACTACTTGGTTGATTGTGAAGTTTCAGGCTCTAGTTCGTGGAAGAAATGTTAGACTCTATGATGCTGACATGCAACTCAACGTGAAGTTTGGCCAACATAACCTTGGAGTGAGTATAAATTGTTGGGCATGCAAACCTTGGAGTGATTGCTTTAACAAAATTGTGTTTGTTGCATATCGTCCTATGCAACATTGTTGTTTAGTATCCTTGTGTCAAATTTTGAAAAATAAAGTAGGTTGCTTGTGTTGTTTAGTATCCTTGTATCAAATTTTGAGAAAGAAAGTATGTTGCTCGTACTTTTCAGGGTGCTAGATCGTCTGATGCATGGAAGGGGAAGTTATCTTCAAATGCCTATGTCCGGAAGGTATATATTCTTTTTTTTAATATAACTAGTGAAATAGTTTATTACATACATAAGAAAACAGCTTTGGTTTTGTTCCTTTCCTTACAAGAAAATGCATGTTTAACAAACCTCCACTCTCCATTTACATATTTCAAAAGCTGTTTCCTAACTCATTTTTATATTCTGTAGCTTTTGTCTTCTCCAATTGTTCTAGAACCTCTTCACTTCCAGTATGACAAGAGGGATCCCAATTCAACCTACAACTGGCTAGAGAGATGGACCATAGGCTGCATCTGGAAGCCTGTTTTGCAACCAAAAAGAGTTCCTGATGGGAAACTACTAGTAAGGAAGGCTAGTTATGCAATGGAAACTGAGTCAGCCAAGTTAAAGCGCAACATTCGGAAGGGTTCTGCTGCTACCATTGAGAGTCTCCATACAAGCACGGCTGGTGAATCTGAGAAACTAAAACGTAATCCAAAGAAATTCTCCAATGCCCCTGCTGATTCTGTACCAGATAGCCAGTTATCTGAACTTGAGAAGGTTAAAAGGAACCTCAGGAAGGTAACTAATTCCATGGCTGAAGCCTCGAAGATATCCAGTTCCAGGGTTGATTCCTCAAAGGTATCTGATTCTACACCGGATGTCCCAAAGGTATCTAATCCTGTGGCCGGAATATCAAAAACATCTAGCCTTCTGAGTGGGATATCTGACCATCAAGATATCCAATGTGAGAAGGCACTACAGAATACACGTGAGGCTTCATTTCCTCTTGAAACTCAAGAGTACTCTGGCAATGGTCATCTATTGGAATATTCAGATATGGATAACTTTGACTTGGTACCTGGTTTGAAAAGTGATTTGGAAACTCACCTTGATTCGATTTCTATAGGAGAAAATGTTGATGAGCCCACTGCTGTTGCTCCAGCAGTTGAAGTTATGCCACTGCAGAACATTGATAACGAAGACAATATTTTACGGAAGAAAGACGAAGCAAGGTCCAAGGAAGAGCAGCTGTCCAATGGAAGCCTTAGAACCGGCAAGAGAAAGTCTTCATTCCCCAACAAATCAGAATATGTGGAAAATGGGACTCACAGCACTCCTGTTCAGCCAAGGCAGCCAAGCTATATGGCTGCAACAGAGTCCGCGAAGGCGAAATTGCGAGCACAGAATTCACCCAGGCTGGATTCTGATTCATCAGCAGAGAAGAATGGCTTCACTCGACGCCACTCTCTTCCTTCTAGCACAAACAGTAAGTTTGAACTTGCTCACTGTTTTCACATACACTCATACAAGGCAGTGGGAGGGATGGTAAAAATTAAAAAGAATTATTTCTTGAAGATAATACAAGTTAACACCACGCTTCATCTTGCCATCATATATTCAGAAAGAATTTAGCTGAAAAAAATCTGGACATCCCTTTTTCATCTGTGTTTTCTTAACATCTGCAGGTAGAGCGATCAAAGCTGAATGGAAGCGCTGAAGAGGCAACCAATGTTCAACTTGAATTGAATAGCGCGAATGCTCTGAATCTCTGCGGGATGAACTCTGCCGCCGCTTGTCCCTTTTTATTTTCCCAGCGATGTAAAGAGACGTTCTCCCTGTATTGAACAACCTTGTGATGAGTGAGTGCCTCTGGTTCAATTTGTTGTAGGTTCATGTGCCACGCCAAGTGCCTTTGTGTCATTGTATAGCCTGGATTGTTTCAGGAACTATGCCTGTGTAAGCTGATGTTAGGAATGCATTAATCGAATAACATCATCCGGTTGCACACTGGCACACAGCTTTGCTCTTCGTTCTGATAAGTGACGAGAGCGCACTTATCTGACGAAAGTGCTTCTGTCATGTCAATTCTAGTATGCTGGCTTGTTTTGGACAGAAGAGGCAAGTCACTGGATAGTTCTGCTGCTAAACTGGGAGCGTCCGCATTCAACAGGAATCAGACTGTTTCACACGGAATTCTTAGCGTTTCAGTCTGTCCAAACAAATCTGAATGCATTGCACATTCCATCTTCGTACTTATATATTAAGCATGATTTTTAAGGAATGAGTAGCGATAAATCACCTTATTTCTGGAACCAAACAACCCACAATCAAACAGCACATTTTGATCAAACATCGTGTGAACCTATGGAGTACTACTGGTATACGGTATACCTCGTTTGGCTACCAAATTGCTGCTGGCGAGGAATGGTTTTGGAACCTGCATAGAATTCCTACATAAGCTTATACATTTTGACACTGAAGCCGCATGTGTGTTTGACTTGCAACACAACGCAGGGCCAGAATTCAGGGTGTCGCAAAAAACGTTGCCCGTCCCAGGAATTGAATGTGACGCCGCCCTTCGGCAGTCGGCAGTCGGCACCGACCCTCTGGCACCAACGCAAGTACGCAACGCCGTCGCCGCCGCCGCCGCAAGGCCCGCACCTGCACTGCCCGGAAGGCCGGAACCGAAGCGCTCGCCACGCCACTGGCGTCAGGTCTGTGAGCCGCGTGCCGCGCCGCGCGATTCCGCGACATGCCTTGCCGGCACATCCCGTCGAGGCGTCGAACACACACGCCGCCCCCGCCCATCACTCCCGCCGCTAATCCAAGCCACCCGCCGGACACCGCCAACCGACGCCAATGGAGTCCCGCCTCCCCCGCTGCCACCTGCCTACCAACCTCGCGCGCCTCATCAAGACCCGACCGCTCCACGCTCTCTTCTCCGACGCCTCCACCTCCCGAGCCGCACGCCACCTGTTCGACGCGGTGCCCCGCCCGACAGCCACACTGTGTAGTGCTTTCCTCTCCGCTCTCTCAAAGCTCTCGCTTCACCAGGAGCTCATCGAGGCCGTCTCCTCGCTGCACCGCAAGGGCGCCGGCGTCCCACCGGGCTGCGTCCCGCTTGTCCTAAAGTCCTGCGCCCTCTCTGTAGCGTCGCACCATGGCAGGCAGGCGCATTGCCACGCCCTTGTCCGTGGGGTGCTAGGGGATGTGTTTGTGCAGACTGCTCTGGTGGATTTCTACGCCAAGAACGGTGACATGGTGTCAGCTGTGAGGGTCTTTGAGGAGATGCCAGTGGAGGACCCAATACCAATGAATTGCCTGATCACTGGGTTTTCCAAGTCCGGGGATGTGGAGAAGGCGAGAAGGCTGTTTGATGGTATGCCGAGGAGGACATCAGCTTCATGGAATTCGATGATTGCCTGCTATGCCCACTGTGGAGAATTCCGGGAAGCATTGACATTGTTTGATCAGATGCTGAGTGATGGTGCAAGGCCAAATGCTATTACCATCACAACGGTGTTTTCCATATGTGCCAAGACTGGTGATCTTGATACCGGAAAGCGGGCAAGGGCGTTGATAGGTGAGGATGATTTGCAGAACGTGATAGTCCACACTGCTTTGATGGAAATGTATGTCAAGTGTCGGGCTATTGATGAGGCACGTCAGGAGTTTGATCAGATGCCACAGAGGGATGTCGTGGCATGGAGCACGATGATTGCTGGTTATGCACAGAATGGGAGACCACATGAATCTCTAGAGCTGTTTGATAGGATGAAGGCAACCAATTGCAAGCCGAACGAAGTTACTCTTGTTGGTGTACTGTCTGCATGTGCTCAGCTGGGTTCTGATGAACTTGGAGAACAGATTGGGAACTATGTCGAGAGTCAGACACTGCCACTTACCAGCTATCTCGGATCTGCTTTGATTGATATGTACGCCAAGTGCGGGCACGTTGGCAGAGCTCGCAATGTCTTCATCTGGATGGAACAGAAGGTTGTCATCGCTTGGAACTCCATGATCAGAGGCCTAGCACTGAATGGCTTTGCAGAAGACGCAATCGCCTTGTATGAGAAGATGATATCAGATGGGATTCAGCCAAATGAGATAACCTTCGTCGCATTACTGACAGCGTGCACCCACGCTGGCTTGGTAGACAAAGGCACGGCGTTCTTTGAAGAGATGAAGAAGCAGCACAATGTCTCTCCTCAAGTTGAGCACTGTGCATGCATAGTGGACCTCCTCTGCAAGTCTGGCAGGCTGTGGGAAGGCTACAAGTTCATCTGCGACATGGAAGTTGAACCGAACGCGGTGATCTGGAGCACGCTGCTCAGCGCCTGCAGAGCCCACGCGAACGTCGAGCTTGCCAAGCTCGCGGCAAGCAGGCTCATGGTTCTGGAGCCGGACAACTCGTCGATCTACGTCCTGTTGTCAAACATCTACGCCGATGCCGGGCTCTGGGGCGATGTGAGGGAGATCAGGGACCTGATGAGGAACAAGAGCGTGCAGAAGCTGTCCGCCTACAGCTGGATCGAGTTGGACGGGGAGGTGCACAGGTTTTGGTGCAGGATACGTGTCACCCGAGGTCGGCTGAGATCTACGAGTCGTTGACGGTCTGGGCTCGCAGCTGGATCGGGTTGAGACCGATCCTGAATTAGTTTCTGAGGCTTGCTGATCAAGTCAGCCGCAATATTTCGGTCGCTAAACGCAGGTGCAGACATGTAGGATTAGTACTCTGTACAAGTGAAGAACAACACAGGCACTGAAGCTAGAGATGTGAAAAGTTTCATGTCTCGTATGGTCCACAAAAGATATTTTTCATTTTGAGTCTTTTATACAGGTTTCATGTATCAGATTTCTTCAACAAAAAGTTTATTGAGAGGTCTCTAAATTAGAAACTGTGAAAGATATATACGTGGGCTTTACCTAATTTAGGCCCAGCCCCAGCCCGGTAGAGAATTTTGCCTAGCAGCACGCGAGCACCACATCAGCAGGCNATCAAACTAACACATTAGGGAGGATAAAATGTCATGACCTTTTCTAATGACTGTTAGCGGATGAAATGGAAAATGGTAAGTTTCCTGTTACCACCTTGCATAGTATAAATTCAGCTGAAAAGGCAAAAATTTGAGAAAAAGAGCACAAATGGTAGTGGAAGTACCGCAATCGATTAAATCATGGTAATCATCTCTCAGTTCTAGCTGAATGCAATGAGCCTTTTGACATATGTGTTCATTTGTTCAATGCTCACACACTGCTCAACATTTTTCAGTTATCCAATGCTCAGACATCTGTGTTCAGAGAAAAATATGGGCTGTGAGAAATAAGATATTTCAGTGGACTGTTGACAAACTGAAGCATCGCTGCATCGATGGACAGTCTTGCACTGCATTTGTTTAAAAAGTACACAAAACAAAGTTCAGTGTCCTTGAGCACAATTAAAATAGCCCTAGGACCAGTCATGAGAACTCACTACTAATCACTTTAAGACCTCACCTAGTAGTTCAGAATGATCCAACTACTAATCACATACAATTTCACCAACGCCCCATGGAACACAGAGAGGATCACCAACAGAAATAAGATATGGACATTTGCATTGCTGGTACCAAGTCTAACTTTTACCTCACCTTTAGAAATTTTATCTTCCATTATTTCCTTCAGAACAAAAGCTTGTCCTTAGTTAGGTTGGATCTATATGATATCAGAAAACAAAACAAAAGCAGTAAAAAATGGAGTGTGTCAAGGAATGAAACCGTTCTATACAGAACCCACACTACAGTTGCATTTTTACTGGAACAAATAAAACTTAAGTTTTAGGAAGATCGATCATACAGACACGCTAATCTGCACACCAATTGTAGAGAAAAAAAAAGGAGGACAATGAACCTGATAGAATGCCGAATATCCATTGTTGAATCCAATGACATAGTGCCTGCAAAAGATGTGGTCATGTAAGAACACACAACTATATCTGGAGTTAATAAGAACATATGCCAGATGAACAATCACATGATGGCCGCCTGCCTGCAGGTTCAGATGAACAGGAACACGAGGTCTGCCCGCCGGATCGCCGTACGCAGAAGATGAGGACGAATCAAGAATCGTGCTTCCGTGGCAGCCCAAGAAACCTGCATGCCTCTCATTAGGCAAATTAGCTTCCGTTGAGAGGCGGCTGCGACTTGGGGTCCATCGACGGAGGCGGGGACGGGAGGCGGCGGAGCTTGACGGAGCAGGCCGGGTTGGAGTATTTCATTTCATCAGGGGTCGGGGGAAGAAAGAAAAAGAAGAAGAAAGAAAAGGAGGAAAACCTAGCGGCCGGCAGCTAGGGGAGGTGCTCGGCGACCTCCGCGGGGACGGCCATGAGGGAGCCGCCGCCGCTGCCGCTCGTCGCTATCCGTGAGGGAGGGGCCGCCGGGGAGGGAGACGGGTAGCGGCCGCCGGTCCCACTGGATTTGGCCGGAGAGGAAGAGGCCACGCCGCGCCGGGGCCCTCCGCCGCCGCCGCCGCGCAGGGATGTCCTGCCCGGGCCCTCCTCCTACACCGCCCCGCTGGGGCCGCCACGCCGGGTCGCTGGACGAAGAAGCCGAGGAGCAAGGGCCGGCCGCCGGATCAGCGCACTGGGAGGCGCCGGGGTGGGCACTGGGAGGGCTTCTGGCCGGCGGCGCGGGCCTTGGTCCTGGCGTCGCGGAGCGCGCGGCGGCGGAGCTTGTCGATGGAGCCCTCGATGCAGCTCTGGAGGCGCAGGTGC
Organism: Alloteropsis semialata; assembly: GCA_004135705.1. Lineage (NCBI taxonomy): Eukaryota > Viridiplantae > Streptophyta > Magnoliopsida > Poales > Poaceae > Alloteropsis > Alloteropsis semialata. The sequence goes on from CM014274.1 coordinate 21,542,748, forward strand.
TTGACGCCAAGGCCACCCATGGACCAGGGCGCCTCCTGCGGCGGCGGGCGGCTAGGGTTCGATCAAGGCGGATGCCACGGGTGGGAGGCGGCGGCGGGGGGGTGAGGGGCGTGGCCCCTGCATTCTACCAAGGCGGATGTCGCGGATGGGCGCGTGGAGAGAAACGATGCCGCGGATGGGAGGCGGCGGCGACTGCGGCCGGAGTTGGCGGCGGCGCGTGGGGGCTGCGGGTCGCGAGCGGATCACGTGGGAGCTGTGGCGAAGCGGGGTGGGGATCGCGTGGGAGCTGTGGCGAAGCGGGGTGGGGGGCAGGCCGCAGCTGAATGCAGGGCCCCACCTGTCGGCGCCAAAAGATCGCACAGATGGACGACGAAGCGAAAGGCCTACAACACACACGAGGAGACGTGACATTTGGTTCTTTTAGGTGCAGAGATATATAGTTATTTGGTTAGCCAAAATTTATGTACATCTAATTTAGGGTTTTTGTTTTCTATATACGAGCAGTGCGTCCATTGGTATACGAGCCGCCGATGTACTTATTTGAACCAGTGTGTCCCTTTGTTGGTTGACGATTCGTCTTTCGAGGTCATTTATGTTTTAGGCAAAACTTTTGCACTAAACTTTGACGACAAACTTTTACATAGGTGTTGTTAATTTTTCCTCCACTCTTTATTCCTTCTTCTTTTATCTTTTTCCTACCGCATGCATTTATTTCTACTTTCCCCATTCCTTCTTCTTAGTCCCCGTTCGTTCTTATCCTAAATCCCCGCAGAAATCTATGGAAGATGTGTATAATCTGTGCCGCCCCAGCTGAATCCTCCCGCTAAACGGCCTCCTTCCCCGCTTCCCCATCCTATTTACCGTATTCGCGGTTGAATCGCCTTCCGCAGTTGAATCGCAGTTGAATCCTGTAGCACGTCCTCGATTGATTTCCGCCTCCTCATCTCTGTCGTCGATCCGCCGTCACATCCAAGGTATTTCTTCGTTTCAAATTTGCATTTGCGCTAGATCTTCTAGTTTGTTCAAATCCCGCGTGCACTTGAGTCTCTCGAGCTAGCTGCAACAGTAGAGAGCTTCAAATCCCGCGTGCACTTGAGTTTGAGCTCCCAGCACGGTTCGATTTGTTAGTGCGCTGTTTTTTTTATTTGAATTTTTCCCGTGTAATGTTCGGCCGAGCTCTGTGCTGATAAGATAGAATCCTTTTTGTACTGGACAATTTTGGTCATTGATAGTTCTGTTAGATCTGTTGTTGTAAACTATTAGTGCAAACAATATGTAATTTCTATAAGTAATATCTATAAGCTTATGTTATTTGTATTAGTAATTTCAAAAAAATATTTGAGAGGACACTGAAGCAGACCCTTGACACACAATAGTGATCATATGCATGTTAGTTTCCATCAGTGAGAATTCTATTGTCTGTGGTTCTTGTTCTGCCTGTAGTGTTGTTGTGTTGCTCTTGGAGGGGGGTATAGTCTGCCTCTTATTTTGTAATGTTGCTACTGCTTTTGAAATATGCTCCAGGATTTTGGGCTATGTCCTGGATTGTAAAATTTGCAGTACTAATAAAGGTGTTTTTGTAGATAAGTGATTTTTTTACCTTGCAAGATAAGTTTAGTAGGAACATTATAAATTTTTATTAGTCATATCTCTGGCATTACAAAAAGCATGGCATACAGTAGAAGAGATACACTAGTCTTTATCTCTACCTATAACTAAAAAACTATGCAAATCTCTTCAAAGGTTTCAAATTCTGGGTTTAACATAGATATTATTGCACAGATTTTTCAACATGAAGGTTTACGCCCCTGAAGAAGATCTTTGCAATATCAGTTTCATAAATGATAAGGTAAAGCTTTTGGCATATTACATTTTGGTTGTAGCTTTATATTTCCTTTGTAAATTTTATTTGTCACAAAACTCTTTTTGAATTGTTTCAGTTCAATTTTTCTTGCAGCAATTTACAACAAAACTATCTCTGCAGAAATTTATTTCTATTGCAAGGAAGTTGAGTCCAGTACAGATTGATCTTGTCAAGATTCTTCATTTTCATCATCTTCTGGATTTACATTGCAATATCATCCCTAGGAATCTTATCCTTTGGCTAGTGGACCACTTTCATGTATCTACTAGGTCAGTTATATTACCCAGTGGTTACAAGTTCAGTTTGTCACCTCTTATGATGCATCAGATTCTTGGTATTCCCATTGGAGGATTCCCACTTCCTAAATTATGTGATGAAAGTACAAAGAATCTTGTTTGCACCGAAATCAAATGCAATGGTAATCACCCAACTATAAATGAGCTGATGTCCTTGATCATAGAAGATCTTGTGGGGGATGAGTTCAAAAGGATTTTCAGCCTTTTCACTATTACCTGCTTTCTCTACCCCACCAGCAATGAATCTTGCAGTCCTGAATTTTAACCTGCTATTGTCAACCCACACAACATCATATCTTATGACTGGTCTAGTATTGTCCTTGAGAAATTGGTAGAAGACATTTCAAAGTTCCAGAATGCAAGAAGCAAATGCTCAACAGCTGCACTTGGTGGATGCTTGTTTTCTCTCATGGTGGGTATTAGCTATTTTTTTCTTTTATACATATGAGTATATATATTTTCTTGTGTGGCTGGATTTTTGTCATATGTTTGGTTCTATGTTATATCTAATGGCTTTATGTTTCATATTTTTATAATATTTTTGCAGATTTGTTACTTTGAACTGTTGGATATATCCGAACTTTCCATACCAACATCTTTACCAAGGATTAGTATCTGGAATCTCGGTCATCACATTAGTAGTATTAGGCCCACTATATTTTTTCAACAAAGAATAAAAAAATTAAAGGTGGAAACAATTTCATAGATGGGAGCTTTAAGCTTTGAAATCAATAAAAGTAATTTGGGAAACATGCTACCTGCAAGTGTCATTGTCTAGCCCAAGAGAAATATGTCTTATTCTCTAATATAGGAATATCAATTGAAAACAAATTTCATAAGCAAACCACACAAAAGGAAGCTATGTAGGATATTCAAGTGTTAGAGTTTTTTTATCTTTATGTATGATATATAGTTATTTGGTTAGCCAAAATTTATGTACACCCAATCTAGGGTTTTCATCTTCTGTATTTAAGGATCTTCCTCTTCCCCGTGGAGAACCCTCTTTGCCATTGCAGTAAACCCTAGTCTATCAGCAAGCGCGAGAGAGCCGACCCCCTCGACCGAGATGGCTGCTGCCCATGCCGCCATTTTTGTGGAGGGCCTCGTCCTGGAGGGTGTTTTCACTGAGGTTTCTGCCGCTATTCTATCGCCTGATGCCTTTGAATCTATGCTTATTTCTCTGATTTGAACTTTTCTTCAGTACGAGGCACCAGCAGCTCTCAGATATGGGCGAAATCTCTATCTGAAGACCACCTACGGGGGGCATGGGATGGGTGGTTTTTGAGATCAACCAGCATCGGGGTGGTGAGGGAAGGGCCCACGATCTGAAGTGCTAGCACAATGAGACAAATTGACAGTTTTTTCTGCCCCAACTCTCTGCTGGTCATCTGACTCTGAATTAGTACTATAGGAATTTTTTAGATGTCCTATGATCTCTGACAGTATGGTGCTTGGGGTTGCCGTTATGACGGTTGTAGCTGCAGTCTTATTTAAGGAGGCGAAGATCCCTGAGTGGATTCAGGCATCAAAACTGGGCACCGTGAACTTCCCACCATGGGTACTAGCTTGCATCGTCATTGTGTTCATGAGGCTCCGGAAGAGAACCAAGGATGCCATGAAGAAGTTTGGCTGGTCCTCATGAGGTAGCAACACTTTTACTTACTTTTTCTCGGTGTTGATAAGAGAAAAGGATTTATGTAACTTCAGAAAAGGGACATGAATGGTAGTTGACAAACCTCAAATGCTACTCGAGAATTCAAATGAATTGTAATAAGTGCAATTTATAAGCTGAAAGAAGTGACAAAGTCTATACAATGATGCTTTGGAGGTGTAATAGGAAGATTGTTTTCTAAATTATCAGCATATTATCAGTGATTTTGTGACCTCGCTGTTTAATCTTGGGTACAGATCAATACACAACACTTTTGGATAAAGAAAATGGAAAAGATTCGTATCCATAGTTATTTATTGAAGTTATTCTTAGTTACATATTTACTAATACAAGTAACATATGCTGATGTTAGAATTACTCAGGGCGTCAGGACATTAATTATGAAGCTGAGACCTTATAAAGAGCTTGTTGATTGTTTGTATTTGGATATAAGCATGTGCTGCAGCTTTGAAAAACAACCTTACAACTTTGTATTTGGACCTGGAAATCAAATATCTGAGCTCATTTTGAATTAATAAGATGTACCTAATTCTTTCTAAGTCTGTAAAGTGTTAATGCTAGCAAGGTGTACTTTTTGCTGCTCCTTCCAATTTTTCAGCAATATTAGAGAAATCTACATGTAAATGTTTTTGTCCTTTTGTTCATGGAGAATGATTGCATCTTAAGAGCAGTTGATTGACCTTATTTTTACATGTATGTAGTGTTGGATCTTTATTTTCTAGTTATACTAACTTTGTTTGAATAAATATACAGACCAAACCAGTGAATCACTGACCCTGCTCTTTCTAGTATTTAGTTGTACATTTTTTTTAGAAAAAAAGATTGTCGTTGAATTTCTTGCCGGTAGCCTATGTCAGGGAGCATCATTTCACTAGATAGCGATCCTTTGGTGTGTTCTTGGTGCTTTTTTAGCAAAAAAAACACTGCTTCATTATTTATTAGTTCATGCAATGACACGCTTTTATGTGTATACTTCCTTTGGTGTGTTCTTGGTGCTTTTTTTTGCAGAAAAAACACTGCTGCATTATTTATTAGTTCATGCAGTGGCACATTTTGATGTGTATACTTGTCCTACCGTTTTTTAAGAGTTGTAGATGTCGGAAAGTCAGAATCCATCTCTCTTTATGGCTTTTGTTTGTATATAGTGAATCTTTGATTATAATTTGTTTCTCTGAACTTGTGATGTGTCATCAAAAGATCGGAGGTCCAGTTATTAAACAGAAAAATCACAAGTATCACTGTGGTGTAGGAGCACGCCACATCCTTTAGCTTTCTGGCAGGATATTTCCTGGCACTGGCAATCCATGAAATTGGTTGCTGCAAACTAAGCTTTATGGCAGGATATTTTATAATCTCAGTCTGCATTTGAAAATTCGAGTCTTCTTAATTCATATGCTGGTATAAGATGGACAGAAGAAAAAAAAAATCACCAATAATCCTTACAGGAACACTTTCCATCCTTGAAATGGTGAAACCTATTCCTGTCTCTCATGATAATCTCCCTGTTGAAGACCTTAGATATCAACTTGGTATAATCATGGCAATCCCGGCATACTCTCAGGTTCTTCACAATCCTAATTTTCGCTCCATCCGGCAGCACGATAAGCCCAAAGGCAAGTGCCAGCTTCTCACTGTGCAAGGAGATGGCCCCCTCTTTCTCCTCTTCCTCGATATCAAACAACACCTCTTTGGTGTTTGCTGCGTACCCTTGCAGTCTCAACCTCTGATTCATCTCTGCCAGCATCGTCTCAATCTCGTTGTACCTTGGATGCGACTTGCTTCCAACAAAGAACTCGTGTATCTTGCCATCAAATTCGATGGCGCTCCACCCAGGCACCTTCGTCACTCCCTTGGCCTTCATCATGCCCCGAATCCTGCTGACACCCTTCCAGTGCTGTGATTCCGCATAGATGTTAGACAGCAGGACATGAGCCGCATCATTTTCAGACTCAATTGCCAAGAGCTTGTCCAATGCATATTTGCCCAGCTCAACGTTGTTGTGAATTCGAGATGCATTGAGCAGTGCTCCCCACACACCTTCATGCGGTTTCACAGGCATGCCATTGATGAAATTGATGGCATCATCTAGACGCCCTGCTCGACCATAGAGATCAACCATGCAGCCGTAGTGTTCAAGCCAAGGATCAATTCCGTGCTTATCCTTCATGGATTCAAAGCATGCTTGTCCCTCGTCTACCAACCCAACCATGGAGCATCCACGGAGCACTGCAACGAAGGTGACACCATTAGGCTGGATCCCTGCACTCTCCATGCGCTCGAACAGCTCAAGACACTCCAACCCCATGCCGTTCATTGCAAGGCCACTGATTGCACTTGTCCAGGTGTACACATTCCTTTCACCCATGCTCTCAAACACCTCCAAGGCTGTCGCCACTGCACCGCACTTGGAATACATATCCACCAGAGCAGTGCCAAGCGTGACTGAAATCCACATCCCTCGGCTGCGCATATACCAGTGCACCCACTTGCCACGGTCCAATGCACCCATTTGCGCACATGCTGTGAGCACAGACACTAGCGTTGCCTCACCAACAGTGGCGCCAGCCCTCTGCATTTCGTCGAACAGCCTCAGCGCCTCCCTCGACCTGCCCACGTGCACGTACCCCGCGATCATGGCGTTCCACGCGACGTGGTCCCGAAGAGGCATTCCGTCGAACAGGTCCCGCGCGGCATCCACGTCGCCTCCTGCGGCGAGCGCCCCCACCATCGCCGTGACGCACACAACGTCCGGGCACGCGATCTCCGCGAACGCGGCCCGCGCGGCGGCGACGTCCCCGAACGCGGCGTACATGGAGACGACCCCGCTCTGGACGTGCGGGTCCGCCGCGTGGCCCCGGCGGACCGCGGCCCCGTGCGCGGACACCGCGAGCAGCCTCGCGTCCACCTCGGCCGGCGCGGGCCTCTCTGCCGCCAGGGCGGTGGCGGCGCGGACGAGGAAGTTGAGGGAGTAGTTGTCGGGCGGGAGCGGGAGGTCGCGGAAGGCGGCGAAGGCGAGGCCCGGGCGCGGCCCGCGGGCTAGCGCGCGGAGGAGGCCGTTGTGGGCGATCAGCGTGGCGGGGCGCGGCGGGAGGACGAGGCGCGCGTAGGCGAGGTGGCTGGAGGAGGCGAGCGAGGCGGCGAAGGCGGCGATGTGGGACGGGGAGGCGAGGAGGCCCGAGACGAGGAGGTGCGCGTGGAGCGCGCGGAGGAGGTGCTGCGGCGCCGCGGCGAGGGACGGGAGGAGCGTGGCCGGGTCGCGGAGCAGCGGCTGCAGCATGGCATCGATTTGGTTTGGGTCGTGTGCTTGAATTGATGCCTTTTTGGCGTTTGGCGTCGATTTGGCGGCGCGCGCGGCTTCCAGTTCCCGGTTTTGATTGGAGCCCTCGTTATCTCGGAGGGCTGGGCCGACGGGAATGGGCTGCCGTTCCGAGTTGTTCTGCCCGCCCGCCGCGGCGGTGACGGGATGTCGGGATGCGCACAGGCCGCAAGGCGCAACGGCCCCTCCCGGCCCATGTGCCTGCGTGCTGGCGTGTGGCGTGTGTGTTCGCGTGATGGCGCTGAGGCACACATTCGGTGCCGGATCGCTGGGCACCTGCGCCGTTGCGGCCGTCGACGCTGGGCTCCTCGTGACCTGGACCCAGTTTGCCGGCGAGTCCCGGCAAATCCGGATGCGTTTCGCGACGTGGCCCGTGTGGGAGTGTGTGGCGCGCGACGTGCGGCACAGAGCTTGGCCGGCGTCGTGTCAGCTCGCTCTGCTATGCGCGCCCAGCTTCTTTCACGAATCCAGCTTTGGACGAGCGCCGTGGAACTCGAACTGAGGATTGTGCTATACGGCCAACCATGTCGTTCTCACGGGCAGCGTGAATTGGTGCCGGAAACCTGCGTCTAAGTCTGACGCCAAGACTTGCAGCTTGCGTTCGTGCACAGGCGGGGCAGGGTGCTAGTGCTACGACGATTTTCACTGTGCCGGAGGAGGGGTCGCACATGGTGGGCTAAGTCATGTCAGGCGCGATCATTCCTGTGCTCCCCGCTGCTGGAAGAACAGCGGAATCCGGTGCATTACCGGACAAGGCTCCGCAGCCTTCCAGGTGCAGTGCAGGGCCTAGATTGTCCATTTCACATTGCAAACTGCGGCAAGCTTTAGCCTGTAGATTGTGCCTTTTTCATGTATTTGGACAAAAAGAAAGTCATGGGAAACATGCATCGAGGTTTCAGGGGAGAAAAAAGAAAAGAAAAGTCGACAGACATGCAAAGAAAGAGCGAGAGGTGTTGAGGCCAAAGCAGATGCTCTCTGAATCCCTGTCACCCTGCGAGATCAAAACCAGGACGGGTTGCAAGGGCTGCCAGTGCCAGCTACATCTCCAGGAAAGAAACAGCACTGACATGAGTCCGACAAAGTCGTTTTCCTGTCGGGTTAGCCCACTTGAATTACTTTTAGTGCATCTCCAAAACAAACAGTATAGTACATACAAGTACAGTAAACAAGCCAAGTTCTCCAAACCAAACAGCAGAGGAAATTTACAGGCCAAACTGCATTATATAAAATTGCTGTATTTTATCTCCTCAGACTTCCCTGATGTTTTTTTAAACGATGAAACACTGCACTGAACTACAGTGCCCCTTTTATAAGCACATGTTGCGAGGCCCTTCTGTAACTTATGAGCATCTTAGGTGAAGACTTGAGAGTGATCCATGGAAACAAGATGACATGGGCTGTGGTAAAGATAAAAAGAGCACAGCCTGGGAGCACTCTGCAAGATCATCAGTTGCACAGGATGGCCACCGGCAGTCCTGCCAGGGTTGCCAACAAAACCAGCCGCAGCTTCTTTGACAGAGAACCATCTGGTGAAGAGAGCGTAAAGAGAGGGCAGTAAACGCGAGGCCTTCGGGAAAGGAGGAGATGCAGAACAGCACTGCTGCTATTTGAGGCAAAAATGACATGGCCTCAAAGCGAGTTTCACCGGCGCACTCATTCCGGCCTTTTTTTCCAGAAATGGTGAAGCAAGACAAATCTGATGCCACTGTACATGTACCGATCGATCTCTCCGTTGCTTCCTCCGCAATTAACTTCTTTATTCTTGCCTTCGGCTTATTGGCTTCGCAGGAACGGTGGTGTGTTGCTGGAAGCTGGAGCGAATTTTCCTTTTCCCCTGAGAAAATGACGTCAAGCCTGAAAGGACAAAAACACATACTCATCATGTATTGGGCTAGTATACTTTCAAGACAGGGACAGATCACAGGATGAAATGGGCTGGTTAAGAATGCATCCAACTCAGGACTGTACGAATGGTATGTCAAAACGAGTCACATACGTAAAATCAATGCGGCTAAAAAGTATGTAATTGCTAATCACACTTAGCCCTCGCGGTGTTATGTTTGATCACCTCTCTTGGACTGTCATCCTCGGCTCCTCGCTTCTCATTCAACTCATTGTCAATTGGCAACGCATGATCGTTAAAAGAATCAGGTTCTTACATAATTACTAGCAGGAAGATCACTGCTTGTCACTGGGTGTAAACTGCATATCATACAGTGTGGAAAGAAACAGGCAGATAACTAGAATATCATCATGTGTATAAAACATAAACTCAAATCAGTGTGGACCACCATGCCGCTCAAAGGATTTATCGCTGATGAACAGCGAATTACCAGCCTGACAAGCTAGACAAAACTTCTGTACCATTTGCTGGAATTGTCTCCTCATTTCTTTTTCCAAAGTCTAATTCCTCTGACCATGAACCAAAGGAGGAGAGGAAAGAAATGCTATTCCGCTTTGAACTGTTGGGGCACATGCTTTGGTCATTTTACTGCTTAGCATGTCGCCAAATGTCTCATACTAACAAGATGTCACGGGTAGAACAAATGTTTGTACAAGAGAAATACATCCCAGTAAACACAGATTCATTTCACACCTCATTTGAGACATCTGTGACAGCTATACCCTGGTTCAGACCGACAATGGGACAGATAATGTTATGCAAAAAAATCACAAACAGTCTCTTTGACATGAAAAAACAACAGGACAGAGAAGCCCCTTTTCTGCAGATATGGCTCAAGATCACTAGAAAGATTAAAAGTTCATGAGATTATATGTCTGATTCTTCTTTGAGTCATTAACGTGACCATATGTCGAGGTTCAGTCAGTCAACAAGATAAAGGCAAGATATCAAAAGGTCATACATTTAGCAAATATTCTGGATTGCACTTTCAGGATTATTATAGTTCAGCAGATAAACAAAACAATAAGGGACTTTATCAGGTTGAATAAAGATGAATCAAGGTGCGGAAAGATATTTGATCTAAGTAAATAATTTTACTTTTCTTATATTTCCACATGATTATGGTCAATTCGTTGCCATTGTTCACTCAAACCAAAAGTCCTGCACACATGGAGGCTCAAATGTCCAGTCCATGTAATAAGAACGGGAATGCCCAGCATGGGCAATTTCGGCAATTCCAAAGGATCTGCCAAAGCTAAAACATGCATGGAAAAGTTTGCACAATACCTGGCTTCTGTCTCTGTCTATATAAGACATCTACAGTGCTCTCAGAAAACCTTACAGACCATATTGAGCAGGATATTTGAAGTGTTCTTCAGGTCCCTCCATTATGATCTCTTGGCCAACCATCTACCATGTTCTTGAAGAAACAGTGCCCTTGTATGTAGCAATGATAGTGGCCTACTTATCCATACAATGGTGGAATCTATTCACCCCAGAGCAGTGCTCTGGGATCAACAAGTTTGTGGCGAAGTTCTCCATTCCTTTGCTCTCTTTCCAGATCCTCTCTACAAATGATCCTTATGACATGAACCTAAAGCTCATATTCTCAGATATCCTACAGAAATCTCTCTCCTTGCTGGGGTTTGCAGTTATCTCTAAAGCCTGTTGTGCGGAGAAGTTTGATTGGCTGATTACAGGTTTTTCTTTATCAACACTGCCCAATACCTTGATTGTTGGCATCCCATTGCTGAAAGGAATGTATGGCGATGAAGCTGTGAAGCTGCTAAGTCAGATAGTTGCCTTACAGAGCCTAATTTGGTACACACTTCTGTTGTTTCTGTTTGAGTTCCGTGCTGCTAGAGGAATGGCTACCACATCATCTGAAACTACAAGTAAGAACCTCCTCGCCACATTTTTAAAGACTGATATTTGAATTTTCTTCTGCACTACTTAAAAATAATTACATTTTTATTCAAGTTTGGTAGATATATGCTTTAAAAGATTTTTTCCGCATTTGTATTGTTATTCCCTTCTTTTGTGTTAATATCCATACAGTGCAAAACTAAACATGTTATACTCAACCAACATTGCTCTGAAGATGTTATAGATCTCATTACTTCTCTTGTTTCTTCTGCGAGAAATAGATCTTACTATTTCAAATAAATGAAGCGGAATAGCCAACCAAATGATAAGTGCCATTTAATTTAAATAATCATGCTAAGATAATCCCATGATCCAGTTCATGGATGTTCTGCCAAGTGACTCTGTTCTTCCAAGCATAACATAAGCAAAAAGCATGTAGTAATATGACAGTGTCTGTCTTGGGCAGAAATAAATGTTCATTAGTGAGTGAAATACTATTCTAGTTGCCCAGGTCCTATCTTTGTGTTCATACCATAACATGATGAACCACATGGAGCAGTCCTTCATTTATTTACTGAAATGAGAATAGGCAGAGGGGCTGCATATTTGATTGTGTAGAAGTTTAAAGAAAACAGGTAGGTATCTGCAGCAAGAAGTCATCATTCATAGAAAAATTCACAATGCTGCAGTTATTTTGTAGGGAACTTTTATGACATTTATATGTCAGATTGAAAAATTCTCTCAAAACATTTTCAGATAAAAAAGGGGCATTGCGAACTAGTGCAGGTCACAAAAATTGACCATGAAAATGTAAAAAAAATCAGTGATCTATTACAATTATATACTTATGATTTGTTCACTGTAATGCTCATCTTTTGTGCAATAGAGTATGTATGAAACAATGTGCAGACTTTGCTCAATTATCCCACGCTCAAATGTATATTTTAGACTTTTGGTGGCACTCTAAAGCAAGTAACTTCAACTTATATTTTGAGGTTTTAACTTAGCGACAGAATTAGTTGAACAGTTCTTATCCCATGTCATGTTTCAAAGATGAAGCAGAATCAGGTACTCCAGGACCTATGCAGGAAAGACACGAAGAGGGCCAAGAAAAAGGAGTATCCGCAAGATGTTATAGTGCTTTCCGCTTTTTGTTGGTAGTTGGTAGGAAGCTAGTGATGAATCCCAACATTTATGCAAGCCTAATCGGGATAATCTGGGCACTGATCAGCTTCAGGTATGAACACGAGTTTATGAACTAAGTTTCCGCTCTTAATTTGGAAGGCAGAAAGTCATCTTGTGCTACTGCATACTATATCCTGCAGGTGGCGAATACAGTTACCATTGATCGTCAGCAATTCCATAAGAATACTTTCAGATGGAGGGCTAGGTATGGCGATGTTCAGCCTAGGTATGCCTTATAACAGCAAACTAAAGGTAGCATAGGTAGATAAACTTAGGGGGAAACATTAAATAACTATGCTTTTGACTATTTCTATTGCAGGCCTTTTCACTGCCCTACAAACTAAAATTATAGCCTGTGGAACCAAAAAGATGCTACTATCACTAGGCATCAGATTCTTCCTAGGACCAGCCCTGATAGTGATCTCTTCCTATGCAATTGGGATGCGTGGAACTTTGCTGAAGGTGGCCATCATACAGGTATATTCTAGTCCTTTCATTGGTATCGTCCATTCTAAGATAACCGTGTGGCCGTGTGGGGTTCAAATAAACATTGCGCTTGACCTCTCAAGATTCCGCACAGGCAGCTCTACCTCAAGGAATAGTGTCATTTGTGTTTGCGAAGGAGTACAATGTGCACGCAGATATTCTGAGTACTGCGTGAGTACATCTTAATCCTAGTCAGATTTATTAAGAAGCAGTTAGGCATGGTAAACAAACTAACTGAGATCCCTCTCATCTTGCAGGATAATTGTCGGAATGATGGTTGCTGTTCCTGTGGCCCTGGGTTACTATTTTGTCATCGACCATCCGAGACTCTAACCATCTCTTATTCGGAAGGATAGATTTGAATCGCGAAATAGTAGTAAAACTGCAATGTAAATGTCATCAGCTCGTGCGTGTGATATAGTTTTGCAGAGGCTGTACATATCTGCACGCTTGGATAATGATGACCCAAGCTAACTATAACCACTTCGTATCCGATGTATGGGCAGTTTCAGTTCTTTGGACAGGACTAAATGCAAAAAGAAAATGGACGTGCATAAAATTCTACCTGCAATGCCTCCTCCCAGGCATCATGTCGAGTAGATGATGCGCCTGCTCTTAAAACCGCTTCTGCTTGCACCTTTGCACCAAAAATCTTTTGCGGCATTCTGCCGAACACCCTGCAGGCCGGCTGATAATGCGAGGAACAACCAACACCCAACAGTCATCTGGTTCAGCCGGGCATGATAGCACCGGAACCACTGACCCGGAGGCAGGGAGCCTCTGCCTCACTGCCTCACGCCGTCGCGCGCATGAAGCCCAACTTGTCTTCTCTCTGCATGTTCATCAGCTCATGTAACCTGCACTTTTGTGCTCCGAACGGCAAATTCGTTCAGAGCTGAAGCACTATAGTAGGCCTTTTTTTTTTGAGTGGAAACGGGATTTCCATTAACTTATCGGCGCAGCTAAGTCGCTGGCCACCAGGTCCTCAATGGACGAGGGTGAACCGATCAGATACAAGATGATGAAAAATCAAGCCTCGAGAAAGCGTGCAAATCTAGACTGCGCACAACTTGGCCCATGGTGTTTCTTTTTTGAAGTTGAAGCCCAGGGTGTTTCAAGGCCCATGTTATCCGGGCTCAATGCGATAGTGGTTGGCAGGCCAGAATTTGGTTTCTAAACGTAGATTGCCGCGCAACCGAAAATGTCCTATTGCAAAGCAGGTCATTTTTTCCCACTTTTCTATTTTAAAAAAATCTTTTCGCAAAAAAAAGATTTTCCTTTTTTGTTGACATTTTAAATTACACTACTTATTTATATGTATTGATTTTGTCATTTTACCCTTTTACATGTGGAAATCATGACGGGAACCCAACGGGTCTCTAAATACATTTTGGCTGAGGACTCCATCGACCGGTCTTGAACTCAGGTGCTCCGTGCTCATCTCTTTTTGGCTTTTTCTTTAGCGCTGATGAATGTGATAATTAGTAGTTTTTTTCTTAAGAATAAGGAGATAACAATAAGGATATTTTCAAACCGTGCCCGTGCGGTAAGCAAGTAGTCATCAATAGACAGTAGTGTATCCATTACTAACCCCATACCCCAAAAAAAAAAGCAATTTCCAAGTTGGTCCAGAAAAAGAGGCAATTTTTTTTTCTGAAATAAAAAGAGGCAAGAAAAAAAAATCAAGATAGTATGGATCAACATGAAGTCCATGCCCGGTCTCCTACTCCCCTGCCGTCACCAAGACAGCACGATTCCACGAACAGCGCGGCTCCAGGCCTCTCTTCTTTCTCTTCAAGAAAAAGACAACACCCCAAAAGAGGAGATCCAGGCCGTCCATCTCACAACCGGCGCCATCCGGCGGCTCCACCTCCCCCGCCTTTATAAGAAGAAGCCTCTTCCTCCTTCCTCCCCTCCCAAAACCCCACACCACCACCGCATTGCTCCGGGCTCCTCTCCCCTCCTCCTCCGCCGCCGCCGCCGCCGTCTGGTCCTCCCCCCGAACCCCGCCTCCCTCTCACCATGGGTCCCGGCCTCTACTCCGACATCGGCAAGAAGGCCAGGGGTCAGGACGAGCTCCCCTCTATATTTTTTCGGTTTTCCTATTTGGGGTTTCCTGGGTTTTGGGGATGGATGGATCTTGGTTTGTGCTCTGTGAGGGGGTTGTTGCTGATTTGCTGATGTTTTCTATTTTTTCTGAATTCGCAGATCTCCTGAACAAGGACTTCCATACGGACCAGAAGTTTACCTTGACCACCTACGCCTCGAATGGAGCCGTGAGTATCTCTGGTTTCTTCTCGCCCTTAGTGGGTTCTCGCTCGATTTTGTATGCTAATTGCCAGTGCGCTAGTTATTTCTGCAGTTTTGAGTTGGATTTAGGTCTGAGATGTGGTGTTTAGTAGGATTGGTGAGTGTTAGCTTACCCGTCTGACCAGATTGGGGTGTCTTTTTCCTGGTATGTTACTTTGGGTTGATTAGCGTACTAGGGTTTGCACGCTGGATAGGTTTTGGTTTGGTACGAAATCACAACCGAGGAAGATTTGAGGCTGGTTCGTTGGGGATGTTTATTATCTCCGATTAGTTGGGATGATTATTATCTCTGTTTAGTTGGCAAGCAGTGATGGATTTTAGGTTATGTCTGCATGTGTTGTGGTGTTTTTGTTGGGTGATGTTAAGAGGGTCGAGGTGATATAATAAGTAGATGTGGTTGGTTGGTCAATGCTGTTAGAATAAGTTTATAAGTTACCTGTAAGTTGTAGTGTTATCCTTGTACTTTTTTCTATGTCAGGTGTTTAGTTGTTTGCAAATTAATTGGGAGTTCAGTTGACCTGTATATATGGATTTGATGTTGCCATCTGTAGTTGCTGCAGGTTAACCTGTGTGCTATGTAATAAACTCATATTGATTGTAAGTGTCGATAGCAGCTTTGATTGGAATGTGCGTTACAGTTTTGTTTACTTGCATAATGTATGTTCTTCCTTTACTGTCAGTCTCTATCTGCAACTGCAACTGTTGAAAATATTTTGGGAACACAGTTCTTTAGAGTGGTACTCTTAACTGTTTGTATGTCGATGTTGCCATTTGTGGTTGCTCCAAGTTAGTTTGATATGTTCACTTTTTTTTTTGTTAGAACTAATGTTTGATTATGGTTTAGGAGTTTGCATATTCATGTAAATGTAAGTGTGACACTGACTGTTGTGTTCACATAATGTAAGTGAATTGATTGTATTAACAAAATGAAAACATGATTGACTGTTCATGTAAATATTCATATAATTTGAGCATGACTTCATGTTGGCATGCCTGAAATTGTCATGTGAGGCTTTTACCTTTGTTCTGTTCTTGTTCATCCAACCACTTCATAACTTAAGTGGTTGAGCTTCTACCGTGTGGAATTACCAATTTTCCACTGTTCTGTCAGTCTTACACATACACCTTTACTTTCTGGAATTTATGTCTGTAGGTGATAACAGCTGCGAGCACAAAGAAAAATGAGGCTGTCATTAGTGAGATCCAGGCCCAGCTGAAGCAGAAGAATTTCACAGTGGATGTCAAAGCAACTTCAGACTCTCTGGTATGTCTCTTCTGCATTTAATCTTGTCTTGTGTAACTTTATTATGTTAATGTTCCAGTTAGCTACTTAGTACTAAGCCAATTGTTCTGTGCATATGATTGGTTTTCTGTTTGTTTGTTTTCAGCTCTTAACTACAGTAACAGTTGAAGAACTTGGTGTACCTGGCTTGAAAAAGATAGTTACTATTCCTTTTCCCAATCAAACATCTGGAAAGGTATGCTTCTGAATCTTTTCTATATTGGTTGAATCTTATCTATTTCATTGACTATTGATTATCTACCTTGTGGTTGCAGGCTGAAGTCCAGTACTTGCATGATTATGCTGGTATCAACGCCAGTTTTGGCTTGAACTCAAAACCTTTGGTTAACCTTTCTGGTGTGATTGGCAACAAAGCTATTGCTGTTGGTGCTGATGTTGCATATGACACTGCTACTAAGGATTTCACCAAGTACAATGCTGGGTTTAGTTTCACCAATGCAGATCTCATTGCTGCTGTGACCTTGTAAGTAGTTTCTACTAGCCTGTCCAACATAAATCATTCAACTGTACATGTCTTGTGGTTCCAATACTTAACGACCACCTAGTTCTTGCATCATTGAGAGCATTGCTTCAATAATAGTTATAGCAATGAATGAATTTTATGGTCTCGTGTCCAAAGGGATTTAACCGCTAACACTCTTTCAGGAACAACAAAGGTGACAGCCTCACTGCATCCTACTACCACTTGGTGAATGCGGAGAAGAACACAGCTGTTGGAGCAGAGGTGACCCGCAGCTTTTCAAGCAAAGAGAACACTGTCACCTTCGGGACACAGCATGCCCTGGATCCCATCACCACTGTGAAGGCGCGCTACAACAGCAACGGCATAGCTAGCGCCCTCATCCAGCACGAGTGGAGGCCCAAGTCATTCTTCACCCTGACCACTGAGGTCGACACCAAGGCTTTTGAGAAGAGCTCCAAGGTTGGGCTGTCGCTGGTCCTTAAGCCCTGATGATGATGCCGATCCCTTTTTGGTCCTAGGATGGTTAGGTTCCCGTATCAGCACCTGACGTGGAGTGTAATAATTCTGAACACCTGTCTGGCTCAACATGGTGTCATGTGGCATCTCGATACTGCAAGCTTGCCCTAAGTGTCATCCTGAATGTTAGTTGTTAGCCCTGGCTAGATGTCGAAACAGAATTGGTGAATGGGATTACCAGTGATTATTGGCCTACTTTTGTTCTAATCACACGCTGGCATCTTGTCTAAAGCTTCATGTCTGTTTTTTTGGTTTCAATACCCTGCTACATATCAATTTGTGCCTGCGCCTGGCATCACAATGTGTTATTCAGAAAGAATGTCTGAAGTCAAATTAGAAATCAACGTCAAAGAAACAATAGTTGCAACATCAATGTTTGCTTTTGCAACATGTGTACTTCCTTCATTTCAAATTATAGTTTATTGTTGACTTTTCTAATGCACATTTGACAAATAGCCTTATTTAAAAAATTTACATTAGTATCATTTATTTTGTTATTGCTTATTTATTATAAAGTACTTTATATGACTCGTATTTATATTTATTTGTATTAATTTTTTGAATAAGACGGAAGGTCAAAGTTGTATTGGAACAGAGGGGGTAAACTTTTGTTTTTTCCCCTCTCGCCAGTCACTCGTTATAGCATTATTACCAATTAGAAATGATTTTTCCTCAATCGCCAATCACTCATTATAGCATTATTACCGATTAGAAATAGAATACCATCTCTTGATGTACGATGAAACTTCAGACTCACATATATACTTTGCAAATCTGTATGATCTTGCATAGCTCCAACATAGTGGAGGCATATATCTGCAGAAGTGCATAACGGCACAACAGAGCTAAATGAATGGGCAATGTGCCTACATAACATGTTCTGCATTATATATATGCAAGTTCGACTGTATTAGCTTCACGTCCGCGTGATCCTCTCTGCGGCAGATGCTTCCATCGACCATAGCTCTTGCTTGTCAGCAGCAGCAGCAGCAGCCCGTCAGCATGACCATTCTGATGCCGTTTCCTAGCATTACGCTATTCAACTTCCTGCTAGTCCGTTTGGAAGCAGCAGATTGCTCTAGGGATTTCAGATTTAGTTCATATGCGAACTAATCCTAGGGATTTGGATCTCAATCTGGACTATCCAAACATTCCCTATGCGCTATACTAGATACCTGTCTCGTTTTTTTAGCAGTTAGGCCAGACAAGCCTATGAAGACACTTCCCAAATTTTGTACTCTTGACCCTCGGCAGCAACAATCCAGTTCTGGGGACCGCTTGGCTCAAAGTGTTCTGAGCCAATTTTCATTATTAACTTCTCATCAATTTCAGCAGCATATAAACTCCTTTCTGCCTTGAGTATCTTGATCTGTAAGTGATGTATCATGTAACAAACAATTAAAACATAAGATCATAACCATCATGCATACACAGGGGGGTTGCACATTATGGGTTTGTTTAGTTGCATTCTACCTTGCTGCGGCAATGAATCTTTTGACGTTGTCGGATGTTGATAAATTTGGCGATCTCTGGTTGTAAGTGTGAAAAAATGTGATCATAGAAGACGGCTGGAGTGCCAGGGTGCGTTAGGATGTAGGCGTATCCTTGCAACTCCATACCATAGGGGAATCTCCAGTGACCCTACAGAGTGCGATCAACTGTGTAAGGCCGACAGGCGGCAGTTGCAGGTTTCAGACAGATTTGAAGGCAGGTGAATAGGGCAAAATTTTCTTAGAATATAGCTACGTTACAAACCTGACAAGGATTCAAGAGATTAAGGACTTAATTAATGATTTAAAAGAGTTCAATGATGGCACGGTGATAAACATTTAATGATTTAAAAGAGTTCAATGATGACACGGTGATACACATTTATTTCTTTTAGAATTTAAAATTCAAAATAATGAATCAATAAGGATCAGGCATCTAAAGTTTTATCAATATTGAGAATAAATGCATCAGAAAATTAACATGCAGATAAGTGTGTCTTGCTACTTCTAAGCAAATGCAATTAAACAAGGGATATATCCACTTGTGCAGGGTGTTAAACAATGGTAGTTTTGAGATATAAGGCTGAAATCTATTCGTATACAATGATACTGTATTGTACCTGAGTAGAGCCAGTATCATGATTCTCTATAAATGTGACAGCTCGGGAAGGCCACCAACCCAATACTCCAGGGGGTTTTCCTTTTTCATCAGACAAGCGCCAATACTCAGATCTTTCAAGCGCCTGCATAGCAAAAAGTAAATTTCATATTACAGATGCAGGAAAAAGTAGGTAAAACTGCAAATTTAAGAAGACACGGCACTAGATTACAAAAGCATCTTCCCCAAAATGATGTGGACGGGCTAGTCATTTCATTACTAGAATACTAGATGAGTATACTCTTACAAGAAAACCAATTCAGGTATCGTCACGCCATGTCAATTCAACTATGCAAGATGCATGTTTTTAAAATTAATCAACATAATGATGGTTTCACATGTTCATCTTGCATAAGAGTTCACAGTTGTCTAAATATTGGAGCATCGATAAATAAAATTATACTACTCTAATTGAATGCACAGCCAACTGCTAATAATACATCAAGCATATCAGACATAAGGATTGTTCGAACATAGAAGCCAGGTTACAAAGGTACTGCCATTTTGAGCTGTTTTCCAACTGATGTTTTGAGCTCTCTGGTTGCTAACCAGACGTTACTGGAAGTTTGAAACAGTGTCCAGGAAACTTCTCATAACAGTTTTGAAACTCTGCCCACAACTACTCCCAGTAGGAGTTTCATTTCCATTTATTAAGGTGCCAAATAAGCAATTTGGATGACATGGCAAAGCTTTAAACAGGAGAGATTGAAGGAGTTTCATCTAGATGAAACCCTATGTTTCCAAGTCACATTGTGTCCTATAATTAAATGCAGTGAGCACATAAGAAACATCAGAATTGAAACTATGCACTGTTTG
>CM014274.1:21563891-21617299 GCA_004135705.1 Alloteropsis semialata
CCGCGCCAGTGGGCCGCGTGCCAGGCCGAGCAGGAGGGCGAGCTGGGCCGCGCAGTGCCGCGCGCCCGAGCTGGCCGCTGGGCCGAGCAACGCCAGGGAAAGGCCGAGCTAGAAATTGAAGTTTTCGTTTTTTCAGCAGCCTTTAGATACACTAATTAATTTACACCAACGTGTTTATTATTTAGAGAGCAAGATCAGCAAGTAATATTCAGAACATAGCAAGATTATTTTATTATTCCGCTGCGCAAGTTATTATTATTATTGTTATTCTCTTATTAAATTGAACCAACGGGATATTTAATTTGAGAAGCCTAGTTTTGAAGCACAAGAATTTCCGTAATATTGTTATTTTTTGACCAACGTTAATAATAGCAATATTACTGATCCATGTTTTACCAGTATTTATTCTATTCTGCCCAACGGTGATTAGAATAAGTGAAGCAAGTTATTTGTATATCTTGATTTTGACCAACGTTAAATTAAGATGTGCAATTATTATGATTTCCCTAGCTTTATTAAAATGTTCTCACAAATGTGTCATGTTTCATTTCAGAGCAAACAGCAAATGCTATACACTTAATCAGTGCAATCCCCAAGTTAACTGGCCAGAACTACATTGCATGGCGTGAGGAGCTTGATTCAGCGCTAGCACTTGCAGAGATAGATTTGGCTCTTACTGAGCCACAACCCACTGAGCCAGCTGAGCCCGAGAGGGCTGAGAATGAGATCGAGGAAGATTTTGCTAATCGGCAAAGAGATCATGCTCCCGTAAGAGCAAAGTATGATCTAGACAAGTACAAGTGGGACAAGTCAAATCGCAAGTGCAAGATCATCATAAGAAAGACAATTACAGAAAGCTTAAGGGGTGCCATCCCAGAGTGTGACACAGCTACAGAATATCTAGAGAAAGTGAAGAGCCAGTTTACTGGTTCAACCAAAGCTCATGCTTCCAACCTGATTCAGAAACTCACAACGATGAGATTTACTGGTGGAAGTGTGAGAGATCACATTCTGAGCATGGGTACTATGGCATCCAAGTTAGAAAAGCTGAAGATGCCTCTGGCAGATGGGTTCCTCATTCACTTGGCCCTGAACTCACTCCCTAAAGAGTATGAGACATTTGTTGTTAATTACAACACAAAGTCAGAGGAGTGGGACCTACAAAAGGTCATTGCCATGTGTGTACAAGAAGAAGAAAGGCTAAAGAAAGCAAAAGGAGAGGATACTCTCAATTTTGTGAAGGGCAAGCAACAGAACAAGAAGCAATTCTTCAACAAGAAAGCTTCAGATGCCTCCACTTCTCAGTATAGGGGAGGCAACTCTTCACAGTTCAGAGCACCCCCTAAGCCAGCCGTCCAGCAGAAGGATGTGAACAAAGATCAATGCAAGTGGTGTACAGAAACTGGGCATTGGAAGCATGACTGCCCTAAGTTCATGAGGCACTGCCTGGAGAAAGGTGAGGACATTATTACATTTGTTGATGAGTCCTTATACATAAGTTATGACAGTTCCACATGGTGGATTGACTCAGGTGCAACTGTTCATGTTGCCAACTCTTTGCAGGGATTCCATGGAGGGAGAACCCTACAAAGAAGAGAAAGACAAATTAAGGTGGCCACTGGCGTTGCAGCAGAAGTTGAAGCCATAGGAAATCTATCTCTAGTTCTAGCTAGTGGCTTCAAGCTTCAGTT
The DNA here is from genome assembly GCA_004135705.1 of Alloteropsis semialata. Taxonomy (NCBI): domain Eukaryota; kingdom Viridiplantae; phylum Streptophyta; class Magnoliopsida; order Poales; family Poaceae; genus Alloteropsis; species Alloteropsis semialata. Next base: position 21,565,583 of record CM014274.1, read on the forward strand.
ACATGATGTCCTTTATGTTCCCTCCTTAGCTAGAAATTTAATATCTTTTTCATGTTTGTCAGACTATGGTTTTGATTGCCATTTTTCTAAGAATGAGTGTAAGCTACAGTTTAATAATAAATGTGTGGGTCTTGCCTTCCGACAAGACAAACTTTATTTATTATCTATGTCTGAGAATGTGAATGATGTAAGCAATGAGCATGAGAAAGTATTATCAGCAGATGCAAGCAAGAAAAGAAAGAGAATTGATTCCTCATCGAAATTATGGCACTGTCGTTTAGGCCATATTTCGAGGGGGAGAATAGAACGCTTAGTTAAAGAATCAATCCTCCCACCTCTAGAATTTTCAGAGTTAGAGCAATGCGTTGATTGCATTAAAGGCAAGTTTGCAAAGATTATAAAGAAAGGAGCTAAGCGAAGCGGGGGAGTTTTGGAATTGATCCACACGGACATCTGTGGACCTTTTCCAGTAAAGTCTGTGGATGGTTTTGATTCATTCATCACATTCACAGATGACTACTCTCGTTATGGATATATTTATCCAATCAAAGAACGTTCGGAAGCGTTAGACAAGTTTAAGATATTTAAAGCTGAAGTAGAAAATCAACTCGAAAGAAAAATCAAGGTAGTAAGATCCGATCGTGGAGGGGAGTACTACGGTCGACATACCCCTTATGGACAAGTTCCTGGACCTTTTGCAAAGTTCTTACAGGAAAATGGCATAGTAGCCCAGTATTCAATGCCGGGCGAGCCTCAGCAAAATGGAGTAGCAGAAAGGCGCAATCGTACCTTGATGGATATGGTGCGCAGCATGATGAGCTATTCCACATTACCATTGAGTCTGTGGATGGAGGCCTTAAAAACCGCCATTCATATCCTCAATAGAGTTCCAAGCAAGTCGGTGATGAAAACACCGTATGAGTTGTGGACAGGGAGAAAACCTTCACTCAACCATTTGCGTGTGTGGGGGAGTCCTGCTGAAGCCAAAGTATTTAACCCAAACATAGGAAAGCTAGATCCCAAGACAGTCAGTTGCCATCTCATTGGCTACCCAGAAAAATCGAAAGGTTATCGTTTCTACTGCTCAAGTAGACACACCAAGTTCGTGGAAACGAGACACGCTAGATTTCTAGAGGAAGAGATGATCAGGGGGAGCAAGGTAGTGCGAGAGATTGACTTTGAGGAAAAACGGGTGTTCGTACCCATTCCGATGGAGCAAGAGCCCTACTTCACACTACCTGTTGTTGCTGGATCCACAATGGCACCAGCACCTGCTGTTCTTTCGCCTATGCCTAGTAACCCGGAACCTGTCCTTCAGGAGCCGGTTGAGCCAGTGGCAGAGCAACAGCAGCCTCAAAATGAACAACCACAAGTAGAGGAAGTGCCAGTAGAGGAAGTGCCAGCTGCGGAGCCTTCTGGCAGACCGCAAAGAACTAGAAAATCTCCAATTTCAGATGACTACATAGTCTATGAATGCGAAGAAGTTCAGATGGAGGGTGATCCCGCTTCATTTGAAGAAGCCATGAGAAGCGCTGAAGCATCTAAGTGGCAAGAAGCCATGGAAGATGAGTTGAGATCCATGAGTACAAACAAAGTTTGGGAGCTAGAAGAAATTCCTAATGGAGCCAAAACAGTAGGCTGTAAATGGGTCTACAAGGTGAAACGTGACTCCAAAGGGAATATAGAAAGATATAAGGCGCGACTTGTGGCGAAGGGTTTTACCTAAAGAGAAGGGATAGATTATAATGAGACATTTTCTCCCGTCTCGAGCAAGGATTCTTTCAGAATCATAATGGCCTTGGTAGCACATTTTGATCTAGAACTGCATCAAATGGATGTAAAGACAGCATTCCTAAATGGAGATTCAGAAGAAAGAGTTTATATGGCACAACCGAAAGGTTTTGTCGAGAAAGGCAAAGAAAGAATGGGATGTCGTCTAAAGAAGTCTATCTATGGCCTAAAGCAAGCATCTAGGCAATGGAATCTAAAGTTTGATCAGACAATCAAAAGATTTGGGTTTAAAGAGAATGTTGAGGACAATTGCGTTTATGCAAAGTTTAAGAATGGGAAATACATTTTCCTAATACTGTATGTGGATGACATTCTACTGGCAAGTAGTGATGTTGGTCTGCTGCAGGAGACCAAGAGGTTTTTGTCCTCAAATTTTGATATGAAAGATATTGGTGAAGCCTCATTTGTTTTGGGCATAAAGATTCACCGAGATAGAAGCAAAGGGGTATTGGGATTGTCCCAAGAAGCATATATAGAGAAAGTTTTGAAGAAATTCAATATGCATAAGTGCAGTCCTTCACCTGCTCCTATAGTCAAAGGTGACAAGTATGGGGGGCATCAGTGTCTCAAGAATAAGTTTGGAAGCGATCGCATGAAAGCTGTTCCATACGCTTCAGCTGTGGGAAGTCTACAGTATGCGCAAGTGTGCACACGCCCAGATCTAGCATTTGTAACCGGGTTGCTTGGCAGATATCAAAGTAATTCTGGTATGGAACACTGGAATTTGATAAAGAAAGTCTTAAGATATTTGCAAGGTACGAAAGGTCTAATGTTGACCTATAGGAGAACTGATAACCTACAAATAGTAGGGTATTCAGATTCTGACTACGCAGGAGATGAAAGAAAGTCCACGTCAGGGTATATATTTACTCTTGCTCAAGGAGCTATATCATGGAAAAGCCAGAAACAAACAATTAACACTGCGTCATCAACGATGTATGCTGAGTTTATTGCTTGTTATGAAGCATCAGGGCAGGTGAACTGGCTTAAGAAATTCATACCCGGTTTGAAGGTGGTTGATAGCATCAACAAACCACTAAAGTTGTATTGTGACAACGAACCAGCTGTATTATACGCTCACAACAATAAGTCTAGCAATGCCGCCAAGCACATTGACATCAAGTATTATGTTGTGAAGGATAAAATCCGGGATCACGCCATCAGTCTAGAACATATAAGCACAGAAAAGATGCTAGCGGATCCGCTTACGAAAGGCTTACCGCCCAACGTGTTCAGAGGACATGTAGCCGGCATGGGTTTAAGGGAAAGCCTGTGATACCTGGATAGCAAGGGGCCCAAGGCAAGAATTCATCTCTAAACAGAAAAGGATTTGTGGCTGTCGAGTCTAACGGTAATGACTGTGATGACGGAACATGCTCAATACTCTGATTTGTGATGGGGTGAGTTGGAAAAGCATAAGGCGATAGAAGAGATCAAGGGGGAGAATGTTAGATTGATCTCAAAGGGGCCCAGCCCAACGGCAGCCCAATTACCCCCTTAATCGCGCCCTGATCGGGGGCGCCTAACCCTAATGGTTAGTGGGCCCCCGTCGCACTCGCTATATTAAGAGGTGGGGGCTGGCAGGCGCTAGTCACGAGGTTCGACGCCGCCACTATTCCCCACCGTACATTCCCTAGCTCTCCGATCAGAGAGGCGCAGCCAGCGGCGGGATTGCTCCACCGACGGCTTCGTCACGCCCTACGACTTCTTCCTGCAACGACCACGCCGCCATCACCATGGCGAACAACGCCGCTGGGAACCCCGCCGCCACCGCCGATGGTCGATCTCTAAAACCCTCTGTTCCTCTCTGTTCTTAGTAGTAGTTCATGCATAGGACCCTCTATGTTACTGTTGTTTATCCCTTATACCCGATCCGTTCTACTGCTAGTTGTAATTACAAGTTCTATCATCTCCAAGCTCCGCCACTGAGTGAAAGCATGTGGTTGCAGATTGGCTCCCTATTGGCCTATTTGGTCCACTGCAAAATTGATAACATCTCCATGCCTCTAGTTCGCTTGACTAATCGCTGGCAAGAACTTTGCCTAATGTATTTGCATTACGTGAAGTCGTGAACCTGGTACTTTACTGCATTTGAAGCATGTACTACTAACTAATAGCTCGGCTGCCTATTTGTACATGGGCAACAAAGAAACAAACTGCTGAACCTGATTTTTGAAGGGAAAATACTGACCTTGGCAAACTTATTCGACACGTTCAAAAACAGTTCCTTGGCGCAGCCGAGTCCGCTGAGGAATGTCACGATGTTGGTCGCCTCGTCCGTCTTCTCGTGCTCCCGCTTCTGCATCGCCGCAAAATCGAACAACTCCTGGACCCTGCTGCCGTCTGGCCTCTTGCGGGCGATCTCGTCGTCGGAGTTGTCGTAGCTGTTCCAGAAACCGTCGGGGAAGTCCTAGAAAAGGCTCAGCTTCACCGACTCCAGCCCCGGCGCCTTGGTCACCTTGACGCGGAGCGGGCGGTACGAGTGGATCACCAGCTCCTTCAGGCTCGGCCCGCGGATCACCACGTTCCGCGCCCTGTGGCAGTCCTCGACCACGAGGCGCTCCACGGCCCGGCACCGCGAGATCACGCGCCGGAGATCGGAGTCCTCGGCGACGACGTTGCGGAGCCGGAGCGACCGCACGGCGCGCAGGCCGGTGAGCTTGGCGGGAACCCGGAGCCAGCACGAGTCGAGCTCCAGCGAGGTGAGCGTCTCGCAGGCGTACACCGGCGACGGCAGGACGTAGCGCTCGTGCACGTGGTTGTTCACGACCTTGAGGTCCCGCAGGGCGCCGCCCCGGCAGACCTCGCGGATGAGGAGTAGAACCAGTCCTCGTACCCTTCCAGGAGGTCGATGTCCACGTCGGCCTCGAAGGCGACGACCGGCGCCTCGCGGCAGGCGAGGACGCAGTCGAGGGCGTCCACCCAGCGGCCGTTGTCGTCGCAGTAGTCGATGTCGAGGGACGCACGGGCGTTGAATGTGGTCGAGTCGAGGCGGAGGCGCGGGATCGTCGCGAAGACGCGGGGCCAGCGCCTGGCGAGCGCGGTGGTGGCCGCGGCGTCGCGGAGCGGGAGACGCGCCAGGATCTCGCGGAGGGCGTCGTCGTCGAGCGCGCTGAGCCGGTCCTCGCCGGCGGCCCTGGCTTCGGCGTCGGCGTCGGATCGGGACGGCGAGGGCCTCGCTTTCTTCGCCGGCGGGGCCGATTGCTCCGCCTCCATGGGATGCGTCATATGTGTGTGCGCGCGGCTGGACGATGGGAGCCTGGCAGGAAGGGCGGGCTTTTATGCCGACGGACGCTGCTTTTCCCGCCCGATGGCGTGGAATTCGCGCCCCTTGTATTTTGCACAGGGTCACCCCACCCATTCACCCAGACTCCCAGAGGGCGTGGCGGCGGAGCCCTCGTCATCAGGTCGGTTCGTCATCATCCGGATTTTGTTCTAGCGTGGCCGCGTGGCGATCTTGGGAATGCCGCGGGATCGCCGGCTGCGTCTTCACCCTATTTTTCGTGGGCGTGGAAGTGGATCACCATCTCGGGCCGTGGCGGCAGCATACGCCATACGATACGAACGATACGTTTGTAGGCCGAGTTGTGGGTCGTGGCCCACAGGCCAGAGCGCAGAGCCCGGGTTCAAATGTGGGCCCGAGGGGGCGGGCTCGCCTGACGTTAATCACATTCGCATGAGCCCAAACAGAGTGGGACCCGCACGTCAGTGACTCAACGTCGAACCAGTCCCGTACTCCCGTCACAAGCAACGCCAGCCACACACAAACCACAACGACCGAGGAGAGCAATCAGCGGTACTAGCCCGCCACGGCGCCCGCACCGAACGCCGCCGGCCGTCCGCCGCAGCCTACCCGGACTCGTGGCAAAACACGCGGGCCGGCCGCCGTGCGTCCTCCACTAGGATGCTGCTCCGACTAACGTGCGCCCACCCCGCACCGTCCGCGGCGGCCCGGTGGAGGCCGCCTGGGCGGGCGCGGCTGGCTCCGCGGTTCCGCCGAGGGCGCGCCGCCTCCTCCTCCTCGGCCGACGGCACCGGCGCCCCGAGCTCTCCGGTATACAGAACTCCACTTGCGCTTGCGCTTTGAATGTCCTGTTTCTCCTGTAATTCCGAAGCTCCCAGTTCTTACTCGTGGATACATTTAGGCTCCCAGTTCTTACTCGTGATACATTTGTGTTCGTTCTACCACCGCAGCTCCAGTATGACCCGTTAGCGGACCTCCTTGGCCCGGACGTCGGCACCAGCTCCTCGCGCTCACAGTACGTATTTTCTCCCCTCGATTCGCACGCAATTTTTTTCCCCTCGACCCGGATTGTCATGCATTCATGTGCTTGGTTGACTGCTCGTGGCCTCGTCTTGTTAGATGATTGGAGAATTATGATTGTTGATTAACGGCGCACTGGTCTTGACTCTTGAAGTTGGCACGCAGAATTTGTGTTTTAAACTGTGGAAAATCACTCGGTTTCACCATGGTGATTTGTTGAAATAGCCCGCCTGTAGACTAAACGGTGTTCTTCAACCTAATTGCTAACGAGTTGTTTTAATGGATTTGGGTATGTCTTGCTACAAGTTTTGTACAGAATTGTTCCTTCAGTGTGGGACTGAGGATCAAATCGTCCTTGAAACATGGCGAATTCCAATAGAGTTTGGACATTCACAGTGCATACTGTCTTAGCCTTTAAGCCATGGTTGAAGATTTGGATTCCTTTCAAATGCAGTGGAGATTCTGACACTTTATTAGGTTTGACTTTTGGCTGCAGGAATACAGCACCTATTGCGGATAAGGGGAAATTGAGGTCCTGGGTTGGTCCAAATGGGCAGTACTACCGTGAGCTGCCTTGTCCGAGCTGCAGGGGTAGAGGTTACACTCCATGTAAGCAGTGTGGGGTAGACAGATCAAGCTTGGATTGCCCTATGTGCAATGGCAAGGTGAACCTTCCAGATATCTTGTGAGTCATCTTGAAGGAGAAATAGATAATCATAAATACATGTAAATTTCAGGAACTTATAAACTTATTGCTATGCATTTCTATCAGGGCATTAGTATGTGTCTACAATGTGGCGGAGAGTGTGTGATATGGCAGGAATCTATTGATGAACAGCCATGGGAGAAAGTTCGGTCAAGGTATCCTTTTCTATAATTAAAACTTTGCTATGGCTTCATTTGTCTATCCCGTGAGCATTTAATATTATAAGTAAATGTTGTTGATGATTGTATATTATTCAAGTGAGAATGCATGGTATGGCTTTTTTTTCGTTGTGGACACATTCTTTTTTATTTTTGCAGTTCTCCCTTGAAAGTAAAAGAAGACGATGATGTTGACAAATTAGAGATAAATATCAACATTCCAAAAAGATCGAAGCGCACTTATCCGTCACCTTCACCAGAAGTTGCTCTGAAGATTAGCCGATCACTAAGAGTAAGTAATGTTTCCTTACATTCTGAAAGACACATCTATACTCATATGCGAATGGACCTTTCTCATCAATAATCTTTGTTTAAAATGCAATCTGCCATCCATAATTTATAGGTTAACAAAACATATATGCACCACCAAAACAGAAGTGCTTAATTAAATCTCAATACGCCTAATCTGATTGTGATTACAAACGGTTTTTATTATCTTGTTGATACTAAAACTCTGAGCTCTATGATTACAAACGGTTTTATTACAATCTGATTGCTTTGCCATATTTTTCTTTTCTTGTGATCTTTAAAAGGATTAATATTAATTGCAGAGTCTGAATGCTCAAACAGGATTGTTTACTAAGCACATGAAGATTATACACCAAGACCCTGAACTACATGCTCAAAGAGTAGCTGCAATCAAGGTAAGATGCCATATGATTTTTTAATGATATGTTCTTGTAAACAGTAGATCTGTGCATATTCATTTTTTTCCCCTCTCCTCTTGAATATGAAGAGAACAAAAGGCACTGCTGCTGCAAGAAAGCATGCTTCTGAAACTCAAAAGGCATTCTTCAGTAACCCTGAGAATCGACTCAAGAGAAGCATTGCCATGAAAGGTTAATGATATCACTTTGCCTTTTACCTACAAGAATGCATGCCAAAGTCAGCTATGTTTTACACAGTTTGTTGAGTTTAGCCAGCTAGAGCATTTGTGTTCTTAGTTAGCATGTAACCGTGTACATTTGCAACTCCGTCCAATAACAGATAAGTGATGTTTTTATTTTACATTGATAATCCTCAAAATGTATCTGCGTTGAAGTATCTGTGTTCCAACTCTTTAATGATATGCTCTTGTTACATTTCTTGCTGACCAAATTGTTTATTCCACCAAAATTGACTTGACATGATGGCCAACATTGGAACGTGATGCTTTGCAGGGGTGAAATTTTACTGCAGCAGATGTGGGCAAGAAGGACATAGAAGCTTCTATTGTCCAACGGTGAGGAAATATTCAGCCAGGGTGCAGTTTAAATGCCGGTTATGTGGTGGGGAAGGGCATAACAGCCGAACATGTGGCAAGCCAAAGCCAGAGAAAGAACAGAAGCGACAACCTCGGCACTGCAGCCGGTGTGGCAAAAAGGGACACAACCGCCGTAATTGCCCTGGATCCACTGATGAGGGTATTGGTGCTTCAGGCTATATGATTAACAAAGTCACTGGTCCTAAGTCAGGTATTTATTCATGTAGTTTCTGCTCAGAAAAGGGCCACAACAGACGAACATGCCCAATAAGAAAGGGTAGCTTAGGAAAATGAAAACTGTGAGTAGTTAAACAAAATTTTAACTAAAGATAATCCTAAATTTTCTATTGGATTTAGGGTCATGAAAGCAGGAAAAAGTTGTAGAAACTGATGTGGAATGGTACAAATATTCTCTTGAAATCCAACGCTATCACTGGGGTTGACGGGAACAGGCCCAATAGGTCTGGAGTACCTCCACGAAACAAATTGTTACATTCATTAGCTTGAACCGGGAAAGAATGGTCTCTGCTATTACCTCTTGTTCTGTTGGTGGCATGTGAATTCTCTTTAATTGACTGAACTCAGATGACCTAAATAGAAGATTGCAGTAGACTAGTAGAGGATCCTATCGTTCTTGAGCAACTGAGAAATAATCATAGTAGCCTGCTTATTACCATCAGTTGCATTATGATCTAGGATAAAAGGATCGTTCTGTGAGAATATTTGTGTCTCTTGGAAATGGTTGTCAAATGGATTTGGCACTGAAAAAGCTTCTGCATTTGCCGATGCATTTGGCTTTAGGGGTGTGATGTATGATCTCATGTCAAAATTAGTACTGCATTTATGAGACTCTATTGCAACAATATATGTGCTTGTGCAGCCTCTTCCTATGTGCCTGTAGCATTAACAGATGATGGCTGATTTGAGTTCCTATAATGAAGTTTCATGATTGTTGAATGGAAGTAGAAAATGTACTGGTATAGCTGAAGCGGGATGCCTCACCAATCACCATATTCTTGCTTCCCATCTTCCTGTGATGATGCCTGCATATTTGCATTTATCACCCTGAGTCTACAGTGACAGACTGACAGTTATGGAACCACTAGCAGACAAAATTGAAAATGTTTAGCTGCTTTTCCCATGCCAGTTAGCAAATATAAGTTACCATATAGATGGAATTTGTGTTCATGGAATTAGTGACCTTTATCATGCAAGGTAGCAAGGTTCTGCATTATATTCAGTTCCTTCTCATAGTTCACAAGCTGAAAGATTGGATGATCTGACATTTACTAATTCAAGCCATATATGTATAGCATTTGCTTGTCTAATAGTCATCGCTTAAAGAAAAGAAACAGCAAATTTAGTTATCTTATTTGCATAATCCTATGTACTCCTTCCATCCTAAATTACAATTTGTTTTGAATTTTTTAGATGTGTAATTTTTACTGTGTATCTATGACTCTAGAACAGTAAAAATAAATTGTAATTTGAGACGAAAGTAGTAGCAAATATTTAACAGTACTCGAACACCAGAATTCATGACGTACGTAGTTGTCTCTGAAAATAATGACCTTTGTAGTTGTTTTTATAGAAGATGTTTGTTTTTTTTAGAGAACGTGCTTGACACGTATTTCATTAAAAGAAAAATAAGGATTACAAACACGAACAATACACCCCAAAGAAAAAACAAAACAACAACGCTAACAGCGACAACAAGGCTCAAATGTAACGTAATCTGATTACTGAAGGTAACCGATTCCATTACATGTATTTGGTTGGGGTGGTTTGTAATCAATTGACACTGTAATCAAATCCCTTACCTAAATAATATCTATACAAGCTTGTTACCCCTCTTCCCCCACCGTAATCAGATACAACAACCACACCGTAATCTGATTACGTTACCAGTGTGCAACCAAACAAAGAGCGTAATCACCCATTCCACCCCTAAATACACTGTAATCTGATTCCCTTTGCATTTAGGTTACCTTAGCATGAACCAAACACTATCTAAAGCTTCACAAGCACGTCATATCAGTTATCTGCAACTGATCATGATCCTACACTTGTAACACTTCTGGGCACGTTTGGAACCCTTGCCCGCTTTCCTTGCCTGGCGAGGATAGGCTAAACTAGCCCAGCAAAGTAAGGCAATGAGATGTCCTAATGTTTGGTGGTGTGTGCACAGTATAAACCTGGGAGCTGGGAGATATGGCCCCGTTTGGTTCCTAGTCTAGCATCTAGCACAGAGAGAATCTTTCTTGCATGGAGTACTAAATAAAGTCTATTTGCAAAACCTCTTCACGGATGAGCGTAACTTTTCGAGACGAATCTAATGAGCCTAATTAATCGATGATTGGCTACAGTGATGCTACAGTAACCATCCTCTAATCATGCGGTCAAAGGCCTCATTAGATTCTTCAGGGTTCCTAGTGCAGGGGTTCTGGAGTTAGTTTTGTAAAATATCTTTATTTAATATCTTTAATTAGTGGTCAAAGTTGTGAACAGTTTCTAGCACTGGAAAACCAAACAGGATCAATATCCAGTAGCAGGATCTCTTTTTTGTCAGCTGTTGAGCTTACGTGGCCATTTGTCATTGGATCCTACATAAGCACGGTGCTAGCAATGAGACTAGCCTGTGTGGGAGGCCAGAACTGGCTCCCCACGCTGGGCAAGCAAATTCTTGCCAGGGCAAGCTAGGGGCGTGTTTAAATTCGGTGATTTTGCATAAAGCTTTCACCTAGAGAACCGTGTCAGTTCATTTTTTGCATGCAGCCCAATGCATAAATTTTTCATCATTTTTCACCAATTTACCGAATTTAAACACCCCCTAGATTGCCGAGCAAAGCAATATCTTTACTCGCTACCAAATAGGTAGCCTCGCTGGGCAAGGCTAAACATTGTTGAGCAAAGGTACCAAACGTACCCGTCTCCCGTGTGGAGGAGGACATGTCAGTGGAGGGAGACAGCATTTGGGAGGAGTTGCTTTCCCAGCGGAAGAGTTTCGGAGCCGCACAAATTTCACAGCTTTCGAGCTTCGCATGACCTTTGCTCGTGCGGTCGTGTACTCGTGTGCGTGCCCGTTGCCCGTGCACATGCATCTCCAGCTCCAAAGGATCTGTCTCCGACATGGCACGCGCGTGTGTCAGCATGTTGCTTGATCCCACGTACATGTTGCTTGATCACTTGACTTTTATCCATCCAGATCTAGATTCTCATCCGGACATCTGCTGATCCAAATCAAACCACCACGATCGGCGCAGCGCCCACGTGAGCTTCGTCTTTGAAATCAGCCGGCCTGCGGGGCTGGCTGTGCTGTCCGCCTGTTGTAGCAGCCGGCTCACCCACCAGGCCACCACCGCGGCACCGGCACCGCCACCGCCCGTCTCGCCGCCTGCCTGGCACGTCCCCCCTCCACTCCCGCTCCCCCCAAGGCCGAAACCGCACGGCCACCTCGCGTCGCCTCACGTCACGTTTCTCAAATTTAGGCCCTGTTTAGTTCACTGCATTATGCAGAATAGGGTGACGTTGGAGAGCGTGCACAGAGAGAAAAAATACATTGAAAAACGTGTATTATGCAAAATTTTGAAGAATGAGGTGAAACTAAACACCCCCTATCACATCGATCAAATCCATCATCCATCCGTCAGAATTAAAAAGAAAGGGAAAAGAAAAAACAAATCCATCGCGTCCAGCACCTCCGCGAGCTCCCTCCCCTCTGCAGTCTGCTCGTCTTGGATTTCCTTTCCGCTCCCCCACAAACTCTCCTCGTGCGCCTCGCGGGTCGCGCGACTAGACGACAAGCGGGCGAGGTGGGGGGCAATCGCGATCGAGCGGTCATGTCGACGTCGCGGAGGCGAACCCTCCTCAAGGTCATCGTCCTCGGCGACAGCGGGTCAGCCCATTGCTCCCTCCCTCCCCCTTGTCTCCTCTCCCTCGGATCCGCCCGCGTGTGGATTCCCGGGTCGCTGTGATTTGTGGGCACCTTAGCGGTTCGATTTGGACGCGGCTGCTGTGACCGCTGTTTGGATTCTGGGCTCTTGGTTTGATTTAATCCCGTTTTGATCTGTGCAGGGTCGGCAAGACGTCTCTGATGAACCAGTATCCTTGACTTCACCCCCAACGCGTTGCGTTGCGTAATTAGCCCAGTTTGATCTCTGTGCAGCCGGTCCCCAGTCGGTGTGATTTGCCTTTTGCTCGATGAATCAACTGACGCCTTGGTGCTCGGTAGGCCGCAAATTTGCAGGTCGTGTAGAGACTCTGTCTTTAACCATGTGTGTTTGATCCGTTGAGCTGTAGGAAAGCATCTCTTAAGCTTTGGGGTTGGGAAATTTAGATTTCTGTGAGCTTGCATTTGTAGTCATTAACTGTTTAGCTGCATTTTCATGCTGCTATTTCATTCAATGTGCTGTGCGTGAGCATGACTCACGAATCTCGTTCTGAATGCCCCGGTTCATTAGAACATCATGCTTATTGAAGTTAAGATGGCGCAAATGCTAGAAGAATCAAGTATCTTGACTTATCTAATCTATCTAAAATGTTGGATGGCTTTTGCACTTTGGGTGCTTTGATGTTCTTGACTTTCAGCTAGATATGTCCACAAAAAGTTCAGTCAGCAGTATAAAGCTACAATTGGTGCAGATTTCGTCACAAAGGAGGTTCTCATCGAAGACAGGCTAGTGACATTGCAGGTGAGTGCCACTTTGCCTCCCTGAGTTGGTTAGCTTTTTCAAAGAGAAGGAAGAGGCTTTTGTTATTGTTGTTGTCATCACGTGTTGCTTTGATTCTAGATCTGGGACACCGCGGGGCAGGAGAGATTCCAGAGTCTTGGTGTTGCATTCTACAGAGGGGCGGATTGTTGTGTGCTCGTCTATGATGTCAACTCTAACAGGACATTCGATACACTCAACACGTGGCATGATGAGTTCCTCAACCAAGTAAGAATGTCTTATCTTACAAACTTTTGTGATATTTGGTCATGGTTATAGGTATTGACTGTAGTGGTTTAAAAAAAGATAGGTATCGGCTGCGGTGCATTTCATCATTTATCATCTCAACATTATTTTACAAGCTGACAGCTTGATGTGATGTTGCCAATAGTTTTATGAAGCTTGACTATGCACACATCTGAATCTTTTTTCAATTATAGGTGTCTGAAAATATAGTGAAGTTCGCCTTGCCTAGTTTTTTATCCAAACAGTGCACTTGCTCAACTCATTTTGTACTGTCGTTCTTTTTGGGGTCTCAATTTGCCCACTCTCATTCTACCATGTCTTGAACACATGTATGCAGTAAGCAACAAGCAACCTTATAAAAAAAAATTCATCATTTTCCACTGAATACGTATTGATGGTTCTAAAAATTTTGTTGATATATGAATTACCTTTCCATGTTGAGTAGAAGTGATAAGAACAAATTTTGAATTGAAGTCTGGTCTAAGAGAACACAAAGGAAAGAGGAAAACCTTCTTGAATTTTAAAATTGTATGACTACATAATATGGCACAAATTTCCTTAGTTGATGTTAATCTATCTAATCCAGCTAAAGTTTCTAAAAACAGAAAAAATTTACTGTTTCTCTTTCATAAATAGAAAATTATCCGATACAAGTATTTTTGTGGTTGGAACAATGGAACTTGTGCTTACTACCAAACATTGTGGGTTGGTGATTTAAATTTTTGATCCCATGATCTGTATGGAATTTTAATTTTACCTTAGTCTTTGATATAGCTGATAATATATTTGGTTAAAGATGGATTAGCCTAGATCACAAAGCTACACCCTGTCTGTGTGTTGCGATCACTTGACTTTGAGGATCTGGTCAGGTAGAAACATCAATCTGTGTTGAGTATTCTTACTTTGGTTGTTCGCTCGGTGCTGTTACTTTGGCAGTTTTGTTTTCTTCTTGAACTTGCTAATCATAACTGAATCTTACCATACTGTTGGGGACTGTGTCTAGTAACCAACTTCTGATACTTATACAAGTTCCCAACTACAATAGTGCTTTTGTTTATGTCTATGGCTTGTGACCAATGCTGTTATAAATTTGTGAAAGAAAATAAATTGTATGGTTCAATGTTAAATTTTGTTAACTAGTTAGGGAAAAAATAGCTTATCAACTCAATAATCATTTCATATATTATTTCTGAGAGGCATTTGACTATTTGTAGTTATTAGTGGGCATCTATCCTAGCACATAACCAGCAAATTCATCAATGGTGAAGTAGTCACCATGAGTGCTGCTGATAACTATTGAGATTCTTTTAGGCCTTGTTTAGATCGGCAAGTTTCCAGCAAGTTTCCACTATTCACCCATCACATCGAATGTTAGGACACAATTTAGGGGTATTAAACGTGGACTAATGACAAAACCCATTCCATAACCCCAGGTAAATTCGCGAGACGAATCTATTGAGCCTAATTAGGCCATGATTAGACAACGTCGTGCTACAATAAACAATCTCTAATGACAGATTAATTAGGCTTAATAGATTCAAAATTCAATTTCCAGGCAAGTTGTGTAATTAGTTTTTTTATTAGTATCCGAATACCCCTTCCGACATCCCATTTTTACGATTCGGCAAGTTTCCACTTTCCGAACTAAACAAGGCCTTAGTTGTACTGATTGGGCTTCTACCTTGGTGCATAACTAAAAGACTCATGAATGTTGAAATAGCTAATAGAAGTGTTGATAAGTGACCTTTGACGTCCTAATCTCTAACTGTTACTATGATGATATGATTGTAGTCTATGTTTCTAATCTACTACCATATTGATACAGTTATGTTCTTGTTGAATTTGTTGGCAATTTTTTATTATTTTCTATAAGAGTTAGTCTAGAATTCATTAATACAAGATAAAATAATGCAATAGAATCGCTTCAAACTGTAAATACTTGATATAAACTCATTCTGCTAAATTAGTACAGGAAACTTTGATAATTCTGCAGTTCATAGCATGCTGCATGCACATTTTGCACGCCATTCATGTAATGCTGTAACAACAATGGAACTGTTTGTGCTTGTTACTTTTTTTAGCTAGCATGGAATTCTTCAGATGTTTTATATATATATGCAATGATGGCCTTTAATCAAATTTTATTATAGTTGTTCAGTGGACTATTTGGTAAACTTCCTGATGTTTTAGTATGTTTTGTTTTGGGATTCTGCTTTGTTGTAACGTACTAATTTCTGAATCCAAATACAGTAACATTTGTATATCTTATAGCAGCTTATGACTTCCTGATATCATTATGTCACAAGGCGATTTCCATTTCATTTCAGGCTAGCCCATCAGATCCTAAAACTTTTCCCTTCATCTTACTCGGTAACAAGATTGACGTAGATGGTGGAAAAAGCAGAGTGGTTAGTTTTGTTATTACATGATAATTTGTAACTTATGTCCCTTGATATGCCATTACTTGATCACTATGTTTCTCACAGGTTTCTGAGAAGAAAGCAATGGACTGGTGTGCTTCCAAAGGCAATATTCCTTATTTTGAAACTTCTGCAAAAGAGGACTACAATGTTGACAATGCATTTCTGTCTGTTGCTAAGCTTGCTCTAGAGCATGAGCGTGATCAGGACATGTGAGTAATTTCATCCTCCTGTTTATTGTTTGGTTGGAAGTTCATTCGCTCCTTGCAGTAAAGCATATATTTTAATGATATGTGCACAGGCTTGTTCCTAGTTGCACTGCATATTTTTTTTAATTATTCGTATTTTATAACTAAGCTTGTTAGGTCTTTATGTGCCCCGCCCATTTTTTACAATATTTTTAGTGGTTGCTACCCCTTTTCAATCAGTCAACTGTTATAACTTATTGTTTTGCTGGTTTTAGATATTCTGTAATCTGTGTAGATTGTCTGAAAGTCTTTTAATGTGTTTGTATGCTTTTGCTCCCAGTTTCTCACAATTTTAGAAGTTTTTGTTGTCAATAAATGAGGCTCTCTATGTACATAGCTATTGTTTGCCATCTAAGTAATATCACTTTATGTTGTGGATGCTGTTGATGAACTCTCTTAGTGATGGCACATCTGCACTAAAACAAGCTACCCCGTGAACACCTTACCAACATGGCACATATTAATATTGCTCTCTACTGAGAATTTAACATGGGTATCTAGAGCCTTTTATGTAGGAAACTAGGAACAAACACAGTAATACACTATTTTAACTTGTTAATTCATGTCATGAGTTCATGAACCTTAACGTATCTGAAAACAACAGATGCTTAAGTGTTTGCTTGGATCTCAAGAGTAGGAACCAGTTTTCAGAAAACAAACTTTATTAGGAGTTAAAAAAAAGAGTTTAAGTAGTTATTCTGTTAATATTGGCTTATACATTTCCGTATTTGGATCCCAAGTACTCAAAGTCTCAAACTTGATCTTGTGGTGGCCTGGCATAGCTAATCTGGGATCCAAACACGGAAATGTACTAGGGATCCCAGATTAGCTATGCCACGACATGCACACAAACCAGTCCTTGTCGTCAATAGATAGCTGTATGCACGAATGAATGGGCTTGCAAGAGTTTCGGCGAGGGAAACGAACCAGTGTCATATGTTTTTGTTATATTTCATTACATTGTTTCAGCAAGTAGCATGCAAATTTTCCTGTATAGTCGTTGATTTACACCCCTTATTTTTCCTGTTATTCAGCTACTTCCAGGCCGTTGCGGATCCTGTCCCGGAGACTGAACCCAGAAGCGGGTGTGCATGCTAGTAGTTAGCCATCATCCTTGCCCCTTCCAGATTTTGCTTATTGATTGCGGCATTCTTTTCGAGTGATGCCGAGGAGGTATTCTTTTCAAGTGATGCTGTGCAGGCATTCTTTTAGTTTTCGCAATGTACACTAATGTTCCAGCCATCCAATTCTCGCTTTTGTAGCCATTGTACGATAGTTAGTGACCATGGTTTTTTGTACCCGGTTTACTTAGTGGTGGGCATCCCTGTTTCTTGGTTTGGGTCAATAAGAATGCGCAGAGGTAGACAATTCAGGATGCGGCCTGTGAAAAGGTCAAACTCCTAGCCTCGGTTGTATTCGTGCGGTTGTAATTGTTGACCTCAAATGCGTTGAGTTCTCGTTGATGCAGGCTTATCGCTGTCCCCTGCCCTGCATTTCCAGCTGAACGATCACGTTTGGATGTGTTGTGTGTGATAGCTGCTTCCGGCTGCTGCAGGGTTTGTGGTCTTGCACCAAAGGGATTCTGTATAAGCGAAGTTGCATTCCTGACAACTGTACTTGAATCACATTTTGACATCTTTTCCGGATCTTGCTGTGCCGGTGGCCAGAAGGTGCAGAAAAGTTTCGCTGGAAATTTCGCCGTGACGGATTATTCTCTTCGCCATCCCCGTCGCGGAGATTGGTATGACGGCATTACGACTCTCCACCGCCATGTGTAATTCTGCGTGACGTGACATGACAGCGAAAGTTGTGTCCTGAAGCGCAGGAGCGAGCAGCACAACCCACAGTTCGGTCGATACGTTACCATACCACCGGATCAAACGAATGGACGTACCAACGTGTGTGACGACTGACGAATTTACGGAAAGGGAACACGTTACTGAAAGGTACAGTACAGGTGGATGGCTATTGCTGCGAGCAAATGCAGTGTATTGGGCTGGGTGGGGTACTGGGGTAGCGGCGTAGCGCTGACCGCTGAGCACCTCAGCCTCTCGAATGCGCACGTGCTTGGGTCGCCAGGGAGACTAGTCCTAGACTTACGAGGGGGGAGACAACAAGAGGAAATGTGATTGGATTATTTGGACAAGTGAAGAAGGCAGCTAAGCAATTACTCATCAACTGGCATAGCTAATCTGCCATACTCTTTTGCTATTACAGTAATAAAAAATCGAAAAAGGACAAATACTTTAGGATTCACTTAAGAAAGAGGCAGACACCCGAGTAAGCAACTTGACTAGGCAGGAAGGCTAAACTTAAAAAAGCCTCCCCAGTCCCCACGTGACAGTGGCCAGGGACTTGTTTGACGGGAGCTAAGCGAATCGATGGGTTGTTCTTCTGATGAAACCATTTAACTCGGTGATTAGTCAAGCCTGTTGGATACTTGGATTCCTCGGTGTCGTGTGCAGACAGGTGGACCTTTCCTGTCGCTCGCGTGGCGGATGACGGGAATATCTGACTCGATCTGTGTTTTTGTTCTTTCCATTCAAGAAGCGTGATATGGCTGGATGCTCGTGCTGGACGATTCTACGGTGTCCCACGAAACGCACTCAAGCAGCTTCACACCGCATTCCTGATGCAAAAGAGCGGCATGACCGCATGACATGGTTGGTCACTTCCGTAGTTTCCAGTGGCATACGCGTAGGGATGGGAATGGGTCGGCCCGGCCCCGGCCTTGGACCCGGCTCCCATGGCCTCAAGGCCAATTTTAAGGGCCACGGGTCGACCCAATTCTAACTTTAACTATGGCCTCGATGACCCAATGGGCCGCATGGGTCGGCCCCATATATTTTTAGACTATATTTATACAAGCACTTTTAGATATATAAGAGATGCAAATTATATTAATAGTATCTTAAAACACAAATTTGAGGTTTTGGGTTGGCCTTACTTGACCCATTGGGTCGGTAGGTTCTAGCTCTTATGGCCCCTTTTCTATTTGAGGCCGACCCACGTGACCCATTGGCCTTGCTTTTTTGGGTCAGGCCAACTACCCAATGGGTCGACCCGGCCCATTCCCATCCCTACATACGCGGGCTGTACTGCGGCTACATGGCTTAAGATCCATACAGTTGCTCGCTACACTGTAGAAACACCGATCCTGATTCTCCTCATCACTCGTCAGGACGAATCCCAGGGACCTGAAACTTTCCACGGTTCGAGGACCAAACTATAGCACTGGGAAAAGGTTGGGAAAAAAAACCGCATCTGGCCAGGTGCTAAGGTTAAACCGAGCTTGGCTTATATAAACACCTTTTCCGTGATGCGATGGAGCACCAAATCATCACACCCTGCAGAGAGAGAAATGACGGTGTCCGGGTGACGCAAGCTAATAAGGACGTCGCAGCCATCCATCCATGCATCTCACTGTCTGCAGCTTTCGATCGTCAGTGTGTTTGGGTTGGGTGCATCCCCTTTCTCCTTACTTGTGGGCAAGGCAGCTGGGCAATACGGGAACGTGACTGGCACGAAAACGAGCCGGTCGTCCAAGTTCCTCGCAGGTTCCGATCGAAAAACAAGTGCGCGCCGTGGATCGGTGCTTGGCAGGTGCAGATCTACACATCTACTACGACGACGACAACAACAACAACAGTGGATCGTGGGAAACATCGCGGATCAAACCAGACAGGGACGCCGCAAGAGCAGCGTCGCCCTTCGAATCACGTCACCTGGGCCTGCGCTTATCCGCTACTTAATACTGTTCTGAAAGGGATCGACACGCACGATGCGCGCGTACCAAACTAGTGCTGATGCAGTGATGCTGCACGCCTTCCTGGAAGATTGGAGCCTGGCTGCAATTTGCCAATTTGGCGGGCAAGGCAGGCGATTCGGCATCTTCAGACAGACCACAGACTTGCTCTCCTGCCTAGACGAGATGGAACCTTCTTTATGGTCACCAACTGTGCCCCTATACGAACCGCAGAATGCTCATGATGCGGACGTCTTTGGTTTCGTCTTCGTGGGATGTGTGGCTAGGCTAGCTACTGGTCTGGGCTCTGTGTTTCTTGTTGAGCATTTAAGGTCGGGGTACTGTACATGTTTCTTACGCAGCCGGTCCAATTCAATTCCACTATATACCGTTGCAAAGTGAATTACCTGCCATGCATGTTTGTACATCCCCATCCTCTGATTTGTTCAAACCACGGTTTATTATGGCTTCCTGGCCCCGTTTGGTTTTCCAGTCTAGCATCTAGCACGGAGGAAATCTTTCTTGCATGGAGTACTAAATAAAGTTTATTTGCAAAACCTCTTTACGGATGAGCGTAACTTTTCGAGACGAATCTAATGAGCCTAATTAATCGATGATTGGCTACAGTGATGCTATAGTAACCATCCTCTAATCATCCTCTAATCATGCGGTCAAAGGCCTCATTAGATTCTTCAGGGTTCCTAGTGCAGGGGTTCTGGAGTTAGTTTTGTAAAATACCTTTATTTAATACTTTTAATTAGTGGTCAAAGTTGTGAACAGTTTCTAGCACTGGAAAACCAAACGGGCCCTGAATACTCGTCAATGTACGATTACGACTGTTCGTAAGGGCTCGTTTAAACACCAGTTGACGTGCACGTCTCGTTGTTTTGAATTAGGGGAAAATCCAATTTACACCCTTTAACCATCACACAAGTTTGCTTTTCAACCCAACACCACAAAATCGAACATTATTAGCCATCCAACTATCAAAGCCGTGCAAATTAGGCTCTTAATTGGTTTCGAAAGTGGTTTTTTATTTTCTGGATTTTTTTTAAAAAAGAGTAGTTTAGTCAAAAAATCATAACTAATTTATTTTAAATAAAAAACTGAATTAGCACCAAAAGATTTCTAAAAATATAAACTACATGTTGGTGCTCTATTGGGAGTTAGTTGGATCTTACTTGCAATCAAGTAATCATACAATGAAATCAAAATAAAGAGCATAACAACAATTTAAATAAATAGCAAGCATAGCTAGAAGGCAGAAGCAATAAGACACTAGGAACATTAAAATATAAGTTCTAAATAACATTCAGTTGAGCACTAACATATATGTTATATTTTTAGAATTTTTTGATACCGGTTTTATATTGTTCTCACCTACAGGCCATCGTGATTCTGAATCCAAGCCATGGAGCCTCGATGGCCTCACGCAGCAGCAGTCGACGTCATCACATCAGTATCTAGTACTACCCTGCCGTGAGAGGGAGACCGAATACGTTATCGCTGCCTGAAAGCCTGAAACTTCCCCGTAGCCAGCGGTAGCACCGACCATGTGCCCGCCGCCTCCAATTGGCCAGCGACCGATACGGCAGGGCGCACCCAGTCCAGTACAGCCCGGGCCCGGCCGACCTCCGCTCACGCTGGCGGGCTGGCGGCTGCCCAGATAGACAGGGATCGATCGCATGCAGGCACGCATGTAGCCGTCGCAGAATAGATGCAGGCAGCATGGCCACCACAAATCTTAGCGAGGTCAAAGTGTCAAACGTTCAGCCTTGTCATGGCCGTAAGGCCGTGACCTTGTCTTTTGAAACCGCGCCGTGACGGGACGGACGGCAGATGTTTCCATGTTGGTGGCCGCTGCAACAGCTGACCAGAGAGCGCGCCCACGTTACTCTGTACTTGTCTCATGCAGACGTTTAGTTCCCACCCTCAACTTCACTATTCATCAAACTTCACTATCTTACATGCATGGAGTATTAAACGTGAGTTAATGACAAAACTGTTGACGCTAAAACGCGCCGCGCCAAACACTCACACGCACGAGATCGCAGCACCTAGACCTGTCTGCGCAGAACCGGTACTACCGGTTTAGGAAACCGGTCCAACCGGTTTTTCTAGGGTTTGCAGCGATCACCAACGAACGCACTCCCGGGAGGGACCCCGTCAGGGTGTGCGCACCTTGGGTTGTTCTAGGATCGGTCAGGCCACCTAGAACGCCCTCAATCGCCGTGGAGACGAAGGAAGAACAGCAGTTAGGGTTTGGAAGAGGCTAGGGTTTGAAGAACATAAAGTAAAGGCAAAAAGTAAAGACAAATAAAAGATAAATTATGTTTGATCGATTGGATGATACTCAATCGGCCGCAATCCTTTATATTTATAGGGTGGAGAGGTCTTGCCCCGCAAGGAAAGTCCAAATACAAGTCGGATATACAAAAAGAGTCCAAACCTATTACAATTCGGGGAAAACCGGTTCCACCGGTTTCCAGATCCGGTTCCACCGGTTTGTCTTGTCATACGCGTCACAGTGGCCCAAACCGGTTCCACCGGTTTATATATCCGGTTCCACCGGTTTCCCTGCAGAACTATTCCTTGCCAATTTTGATCACTAACATATGCCCCCTGTTTTCTAGTAAACTTGTGCACTAGAAAACACTTCTAAGATCAAAATTGTTCTTCTGGACGATACTAAACATATAAAGCATCGGCCATGTCATGCGTCTCGCCTATGCTGAAGTTGAAGCAACTTGTTTTGGTCTCCACACCATCCTTGTAGATGCCGCTGATTTTTGTTCAACTTCTGGCTCCATTGATTGCCTGCGCATTCTTTGTAATTTTCTCTTTTGAGTGCGAGTTAAGCCTGAGGGACACCACCTCGGCTGCATATATTTAGAATCTGATTTGCTACTGTTCTCACACTGCTTAGGATCAGTACATGCATCTTTTCTAACCGGATTACCATTGTAAGCAATCGGGTGTTGGAAGACACCATAATTTGGATAAGAAATAATATGTGGTGGCATGTACATACTACCATAGTCACTAGGAGCATAATAACAAGGATATGACCAAGACAACGGCATATATGATCCACCAAAATAATATGGTGCAGCAGTATAATTACCTTGGTGTTGATAAAATTTTTGTCTACCTTGATGTCTTGGTGCTAAATTTGCATCTCCAGTGCTATGTAATTGACTCTTTTGTTTTTGGGCAGCTCCCTTCTTCTTGTACTTTTCAAAAAGCTCTTCAAAAGTCGGCCCTGCTTTCTTCTTTGAATCATCAGAGCTTCCAGGTGTAAACCGGTTATACCGGTTTGAGGAACCGGTTTCACCGGTTCTAACAGAACCAGCACATCTGCTCTTGGTTTGCCCCCGAGTGTCGAATTCTTTTTTGCAACTTGAGGGTCTTTTTTCTGCCATACCTTCTTGCTCCTTTTCTGTTCTGGTCGTGCTTCACCAATGATTACATTTTTTTCTTTTGTTGTATCGGCTTGATTTGGCCGGATCAACATTTTAGGATTCTGTAATTCAATGGTATTGACAGAGAAATTCTTAGGAAAAGGATCAGAATCAACCTTCATTTCGTGCAAAGTCAAATGGCCTTCATTAAGGGCCGATTGAATTCGCCTACGAAATACATTACAATTATTAGTTGCATGTGAGAAAGAATTATGAAATTACGTCGCTTCAACTCATCAAGTGGTGGCAAAGTATATGCACATCTGATGTATCTGTTTTTATGCAACTCATCAAATATCCTATCACATTTGGACACATCAAAAGTAAATTTCACTTCTTCTTGCCGATTTTTGTGGATCGGCTTAAGTGAAGGGCAACTATATGATTGAGACTTGCTTGGCCATGTAAATTCAGCAGCACATACTTCTCCATTCTCATCGTCCAATAAATCATTGTTTAACATATGCATGTTAGGACGATCAGATTTTGGCCTAGCATCTTTACTTCGGCTTTCTTGAACCAAAGCTTTTTGTAATACTTGATTAAGGGTAAGAAACTCATAGCCTTCTAATTTATCTTTGATATGAGATTTCAAATCTTTAAAAGCTAATTCGGCAAGATCTTTTTCAGAAATAATCAAACTATAACATCGGTTTTTTGTATCTCTAAATCTTCTAATGTAATCAGCAACAGATTCATCATTCTTTTGAATAACCGATGTCAAGTGAGATAGCCTCAATTCATTATCACCACTATAAAAGTGCTCATGGAATTTATGTTCTAATTGAGACCATGTATAAATAGAATTGGGAGATAATGCCGAAAACCATGAGAAAGCAACACCAGATAATGACAAAGGGAATAATCTAACTTTCAAATGATCAACACTACCATGAATACCCATTTGTGCATTAAACTGACTAATATGCTCCCATGTAGTCCTATTGTCTTCCCCAGTAAATTTGATAAATTCTGGTACTTTAAAACCTTGAGGATAAGGCATAGTATCAAAAACTGGAGGATAAGGTTTCTGATATACTAAAGTTTTATTCTTAACCTCTACGCCAAAAGTATCCTTAATCAAAATAGCCAAATCTTTTTTATATTCTTCCATCAGACCCTGAATATAAAGATCATTTGAGCTTTGCTGATCATTAACATTTGGCACATGTTGTGACATT
Organism: Alloteropsis semialata; assembly: GCA_004135705.1. Taxonomy (NCBI): domain Eukaryota; kingdom Viridiplantae; phylum Streptophyta; class Magnoliopsida; order Poales; family Poaceae; genus Alloteropsis; species Alloteropsis semialata. The sequence continues at coordinate 21,589,815 of CM014274.1, forward strand.
TGGTTCGGTGATGCATGTAATGGTTGTTGCAAATAACCCGAACTTTGGGAAGACATAGGATTTGTAGTATATGTCATTGGAGTACATGTAGGTACATGACCAGAAACACCATTAACTCGGCCAGGATTAGCCTGAGCAATTGATGCACTAGTTATAAGCTCAGGTGTTGTCTGATATGCAGCAACAGGGGTAGAACCGGTAGGACCGGTTCCTACAACCGGTTGAACCGGATTTTGGCCGTATTGTACATTAGGATTAAAACCGGTAGGACCGGTTACAGAAACCGGTTTCACCGGATTTGCCTGGCCAAATTGTCCCTGTGAATTTTGTCCTATTGAATGATTCAACGGCATCCCATATTGTGGATTTCTGGGTGGTACTGCTGCCGATGAATTTTGAGGTACAAATGCGTGCTGTGAAATACCCACTACATCAGAATTAATAGCATTACTAGTTACGATCGAAGGTTGTTTTCCTACGGATTTATCAATCATGCCTTGAACAATCGTAAGAAGATTCTTTTGACCAGAAAGTAATAAGCCATTAATTTGCTCAAGGGTAACAGGCGCGGATGCAGCACTTACAGTGGGTGTTACTCATCTTTTTCTTCTTCTCCCTCTGAAAGAACAACCACCTCCTTGTCCTTGGAAATAGCACCTTTTCGATCTTTGGAGAAGTGCGAGAGGAACCATTGCGCCTTATCTTCAAGCTTCTTCTTGGCCTGTTCCATCTCCTCTTTTTCTTGCAGCAGGAGTTGCTCGAATAGATGACGATCCTCAGCCGAAAGCTCATTGGCAGTCGGCCTTTGAATATTGTCAGGATCAACTTCACCCGGCTTCGGTAGATTCGACATGGTAGTAGATCCTTTTTCTTGTTCCCCAGCGGAGTCGCCAAAAAGTGTGTTGACGCTAAAACGCGCCGCGCCAAACACTCACACGCACGAGATCGCAGCACCTAGACCTGTCTGCGCAGAACCGGTACTACCGGTTTAGGAAACCGGTCCAACTGGTTTTTCTAGGGTTTGCAGCGATCACCAACGAACGCACTCCCGGGAGGGACCCCGTCAGGGTGTGCGCACCTTGGGTTGTTCTAGGATCGGTCAGGCCACCTAGAACGCCCTCAATCGCCGTGGAGACGAAGGAAGAACAGCAGTTAGGGTTTGGAAGAGGCTAGGGTTTGAAGAACATAAAGTAAAGGCAAAAAGTAAAGACAAATAAAAGATAAATTGTGTTTGATCGATTGGATGATACTCAATCGGCCGCAACCCTTTATATTTATAGGGTGTGGAGGTCTTGCCCTGCAAGGAAAGTCCAAATACAAGTCGGATCTACAAAAAGAGTCCAAACCTATTACAATTCGGGGAAAACCGGTTCCACCGGTTTCCAGATCCGGTTCCACCGGTTTGTCTTGTCATACGCGTCACAGTGACCCAAACCGGTTCCACCGGTTTATATATCCGGTTCCACCGGTTTCCCTGCAGAACTATTCCTTACCAATTTTGATCACTAACAAAAACCCATTCCATAACCCCCCTAACTTTGCGAGACGAATCTAATGAGCCTAATTAGGCCATGATTAGACAACGTCGTGCTACAGTAAACAATTTCTAATGACGGATTAATTAGGCTTAATAGATTCGTCTCGTGATTTTCCGTCCATCCGTGTATTTAGTTTTATAATTAGATTATGTTTAGTCCTCCTAATCTTCGATTTACAATTGCTACAGTAAACGGATTCAAAAAAATTTGAATAGTTGGACCAACTAAACAAGCCCTCTGGGCTTCTGGCTTCTTCCAGCACGGTTCAGGCTCTGGTTTCTACGAGTATATAGAAATAGCTCAGGGCATGAACCAACCATCAATTAGTGAAGAGACTTGATTTAGGGAACAAAGGTTCAGGGGAGAGAATCCGTTCTGAAATGGTAAAGTTGCTTGCGCCCACAATGTTTTCTTTTTTTTAATGTAGTTTGTGTTTGTATTACTTCTTTTTTTAATGAAATACGTGCTAAGCATGTTCTCCTCTCCCACTTATGAGAATGTTAGTGGATAGCAAATTTGTGTCCAAGGCGCAATGACTATATCATCACGTGTTGTCACTTCCATGTACCACGTCCAACAAATTCAACGATATACACGGTCAATATTGTTAGTTGATTTGGTCGTGACACTATGTATACATGTACAGACATAGTACGTGAACGTGATATGGCATCTACCTTTTTACTTTTATAGGTACCATAATCATCGGATTCAGATTGATGGACGATCCTCATTTGTTTCAACCGTTATAAAATTTCTCAAAAAAAAACCCGCAAATTGGTTCACCCGTTGGACCAAAATTCACAATAACCTGATCAATTCAGCTTAGACCTGAATATCTGTGCCCCGAATCTGCTGGGTTTTAGCCCATCCATGCCTTCAGCCTTCTAATGGGACACGCTTGCTCAGCGTAAACAAGGCTTGGTAAAATTTTCGGACCCGATTTGAGTATGTCCATGCAATTCATTCCATTTATTTTTCTACTAAAAAGGACATAAAACCTAGCCCCGAGCCTAGCCTGAGCATGCCCATGAGACGGGATTGGGCACAAATTTGTGGCCGAAAAAATCTCGGGTTTTTTTTGGCCTAGCTCGGCCCACAAAATACTCATATCTAGTTTGGTTTAACTAAAAGACCATCATGACATTGGACTGGTGTGAGCCGGTTGAACTATATGGTTTTTAAGTTGAACCGTGAACCCTTAAATAATTCCATCTTTAGCCGCTAGTTTGGAACTTTGGACAATAAGCTACTATAATGTTACTACATTCTCATATATTTTATGTCATATGTATACGGAGTATGTTTGGTTAGAGCTTATACAAAACTTGCATATTTTTACATATTTTTTACGGATTATAATTTTATATTATATTAATAAATAATAAACTTCTTATCTGATCACTGGACCCTGGTTGGACGAGACATCTCAATTCAATCTCTACCATGCTTTTGGTTCTAACTTCTAAATACTCCCTCCGTTCAGAAATGATAGATATATTTTCGTCAGTGAAAAGTCAAGTTATACAAAGTTTGACCAACAATTTCTATTAGAATATGTCTTCAATTTTTAGAAAACCAATGTGATTCTAAAGAGACTACTGTCATAAATCTATTGATACAAGTTTTATGTCCTAAACTTGCATATAATTTGAAAATTTGTTGGTCAAATTTTGTATAACTTGACTTTTCACTGATGCAAATATAGCTATCATTTCTGAATGGAGAGAGTATGCTCTAAGTCAGGGACGGGGGCTCGTCCTGGGTGGCTAGCTGGTCCAGATGTGAAGCCAACGATCAGGTTCAAGCTTTCGCGACCGCGCTCTGCTAGAATTAGAGAATGGATTGATCGGAAGTAAGTCTCTGGCCCTTTTTAATATGCTCCAAGTCGCAAGACCCCGTCCGCCTCCGTCGCCAGCACACCGCACAAGACCCCGTGGCCCGTGCCCCCGGGGCCCGGGCCGTCCCTTTCCTCCGCCACGCAAGGACCTCACGTAGGGCTCCCCAAAGTGGCAGCCAGGGACCGCGGCGACAAATCAACGATTCGGAAATCGGAACGGGGCGGCTGTGTCCTCCCTCGCGTGCGCACCGCGCCGAAGCTTCTCCGCGCGCCCCCTAGGAAGCCCCGTGCGAAGCCCCCCGCGCGCGACGTCGCCGTCGCATGCACCCCCTCTGCCTCTGCGCGCGCCCACGCCGCCGAAACCAGCGACGACGCCTTTGGAATCTTTCGGACGACGGCCCGATCCCCCGGGCGCGTGCTATAAAAGCCAGGCGCTTCGGCGGGGCATCATCTCTCGCTCGCCGACGCTCGCCCATGCACATGGCGCTAGCGTCCTGCAACTCGCTCGCCGACGCCGTCTTCGCAGCCATGGCGTATCGCCACCCGTGCAGCAACGGCGGCGGCTTGGCACCCGCCTTCTACGGCGCCGCCGCCGCTGCTACTGCTAGTAGCCCCGCGGCAGCTTTCCCCCAGTCCGCGTTCGCTGCGGCGGTCCCCGGCCTGGCGCCGGCGCAGCAGTACTCCGACACCGCCGCCTTCGAGTGCCTGTCGGACGAAGGCATCTCGTCGGTTGTGCCTGCCACGTTCGGGACGCCGCCGCCGCGGATGCCGGCGGTCGAGCAGGTCGTGCCGGATGCCTCGGGCTACACTCATGCTAGGTGAGTTTCGCGCATGTCTAAGAGACGTGGTGCACTGCTACTTGCTATACTAATTTTGCATCAGTTTAGCCGCGCGCACGCATGGACAAGTACATGTTTTGACCAATCGGCCGGTTCGTGAACCTTTCAGGGGTGCGGCGGCCGCCATGACGGGGGAGGGTTCGATGATGGCGACGACGGACAGGATCGCGTTCCGGGTGAGGTCGGAGGAGGAGGTGCTCGACGACGGCTACAAGTGGAGGAAGTACGGCAAGAAGTCCGTCAAGAACAGCCCTAATCCGAGGTACATATTTACTTGAGGGGTAAAAATCTGCAAACTACACTGACCATTTGTATAACAATTTGAAAGCCAAAGTGAAAATACATAAAGAGGAACAACGATGTATTGGCAGTTTGTTATTTGGAACAGTACGTCGACGTCGGGTATATGTGGATGTACTGAGCCTTCAAATCAATTAATCGATTATTGCAGGAACTACTACCGGTGCTCGACGGAGGGATGCAACGTCAAGAAGAGGGTGGAGCGAGACAGGGACGATCCGAGCTGTGTTGTGACCATGTACGAGGGGGTGCACAACCATGTGAGCCCTGGCACGATCTATTACGCCACCCAGGACGGCTCTGGCCGCTTCTTTGTCGCCGGGATGCATCAATCTGCAGGCCCTTGAGACTAGCTAGGCAGATCGAGCGTGTGTGCTAGCGTAAGATAGACGACGCACGCTGACTACTATCATGTTAAGGTAGCAAACCTACTCGAGATGGAAACTAACATATGCCATCTCGCTTGTAACATCTCTCTAACCGTCTCTCCTCGTTTAACAGCTAGACAAATTTAAGTGCCGGGCTTGCTGATTTTGTGCTACTAATTGTATCTGTTTGTTTGTCAACAAACGTGTAACAATTTTATACTATTACTAATTGAAGATTAGACTATTTTGGGGGCACCTATGTTAATATTCACAACACACGCTAGAGAAAAAAATTACAAGTTCAATCTTATCCTAATACTAATTTTCGGAGGCATCTATGTTAATTTTCACAACACAGGCCAGAGAAAAAAAATTAGAAGTTCTCACAAAAATCATGAGCATCCAGCCATCAGGCCGGTAAACTTTAATCATGAAACCATTAGATATATTATAATTTCTTAAAAGATATCCACCTATACCATTATGAAATAGTCTATTCCTTAAATCTACACCTACATAAGTACTATGTCCGGATTTTTGAGAGAGAGAGAGAGAGAGAGAGAGAGAGAGAGAGAGAGAGAGAGAGAGAGAGAGGTGTAAGAAAATCTTATTACAAGCTAGAGCCCATGGGCCCTGTTTCTTAATAAAACTACATGTTTCAAAAATTACTAGTTCGTGTAGGGGCACTAGTTGATGCACTAGTGAAACTTAATTAATTTTGCTCCATTTTCTTCCTATTAAAATTCCAAGCGTTTAGCGTGAAACAAAATAATTCTCTAAAATTGTCCAGTGTAATAATTATTGTTTGTTTCACTGGAACTTTATCATCGTGTATTTAATTTTTTTAGCTGACAAAAGTAATAGAAAAAAGGCAAAAAAGGAAGGAGAACATTGAGATGCTAATAGCAGAACCTCTTTTTGAACGCAAAATATATTGTAAGATTTTCGATGCAGAAAGTGAGATCTCACCCATTCCGAAAACGAGATAAAGTAATTTAAGCAGATGCAGCGACATGGAAAGCGCAGCAATGGGGCCGTGGTTCGTCTTCCTTTGACTTTATCCAATGTGTCGAGGTGAGCTTTGGTGCCGATTTGTGGCTCCTGCGGAGCTTCAAATCCCGTAAATCAATCGGAGTATTTTTCTTTCCCTCGAAAAAAATATTGGAGTTTTTTTTTCTGCCGCTGTATTATGGGAATTTTTTTTAATTTTTTTTTACGTTTTTTCAAAAATAACGGTTGGATGACAGAAAGCCAAATGATACGGCGGTAAGAGAAGCTAACCGCCGGATGAATTGGCGGTTAGAGAAACCGCCAAATAAACCGACGGATATGATTAACCGCCGGTTTAATCGGCGGTTAAATCTAACCGCCGTTTTAACCGGCGGTTCCTCTAACCGCCAGCCTGCGGTTGAAGTAACCGCCGTTCCATTTGGCGGTTACACTTGCCGCCAAATGGAACGGCGGTAAGAGTTTTTTTTTTCATTTTTGCATTGAAAAAGCGGTGTAATTTGTATGTGGCACCGTAAATTTTTTAAAATGCTTGCGAATGAAGGAAAATTATAATATCAAACGGAATAATATCACAAACAAGAAAGTACTGAACATGAAAAGTATAATACAACATCCAGTACAATACATAATCACTCGAGCGTAAAAAGTAAAAAACTAAATGCGGCCTCGCTTGACCACCTTAGGCCTGACCCTCCTGGCCGCCTGCTGCGTGGCCCTCGTGTGGTGCGTGGAGTAACGTGAGGGGGTCAGGTGGCGGTGCCTGCCGACTCGGGCGCCCTGCATCCGCAGGAGGCGGTGTCGCGAACGGTGGCTGCTGCGAGAACTGAGTAGCAGGTACAAGGGCGCTACCTAACTGCGAACCACCAACCTCCTCCTGCGACCCCTGCCCCTGTCGGTACCAGGTCTCAATGTCGGAGGGGACCGTCCACTGGGTGGCCGCGGGGTGGTGCTCCTCGACTGGGTCGTCGGGTGTCCCGCCTGAAGCGTACGCTGCATTATACACAATCACGTTAGTACGCAAGTAAAAGTATATAGTAATATCGTTTGGTCAATTACGTACCTAAGCCGTGGACGGCCTGCCCTGCCGACGTGGACGCGCCGACTGTGGTCATCGGTGGTTGCCCTGTCACATAAAACGTTAGTCGAGAACGTAATTAGTCAATGATAGGATGTTACGAACAAAACTTGGATACTATAGTGTACCTGTGCTGTAGACAGCTGATGGCCTCGGCGTGTACGTGGGTATCCCCAAGGGAGCGCTCTGAACCGGGACAGGCGTGCTAAGCGCGGGAGGTACCGTCGATGCACCTGGTCCCATAGAAGTGAAGTGTAGCCGCGAGGAGCTGGACGGCGCGGAGGGTGCCGTCGACGGACCTGCTCCCATAGGAGGGAAAGGCGGCTGCGAGGAGCTGGACGGCGCGTGGTACGTACGTCCAGTGGACGCCGAGCTGGAGGACGAGGCGGGGTGGCGTGGAATCGCCGGAGCGTCGTCGTGCCGGCACGAAACCGCCCGCCTGAACTTCGTGAGGAGGTGCAGAATGTGGTCGTACGTCGCCACGTGGTCGGCGGGGGTCATGAAGTCCGCCCTCGCTCGGCTAAACGCAGCCGTAGCGTCGATCTCCGCGAGCACGTCGTACTGTTCAATTATGTTAATTAAAATACGTACTGATCGAATGTGTTATAGCAGTAAGAACGTAGTACTTACCCCAATCGCGTAGTTCTGGTCGCGTCATACCTGGTACGTGCTCGTCACCTGCGCCGGGGGGAAAGTGGGCTGGGGCGGAACGCGGAGGACCCGAACGCGGGTCCTAGGCCAGTACCACCGCAGGTACGCTGCGAAGGCCTCGTCGGAGTGCGGGCGGTGCTCGGCGATGACGTGGTTCAACGCGTCTGCCCAACCGACCACGTACTGCGCCACCGCGGGCTGCCACAGTGTGCCAGCTGTGTGTCCCCTCCTCGTCCACCTATTCAAAGATCGACCATGTGAGTTAAGAAATATACAAAACTTGCGGGACGGAAATACGACACACATACCTGTGGTGGACCGGGTCGACGGAGTGGACGACCGGGAGCGGTGACTCCTGGTAGAGGTGGAACTGCCTCATCACCCTGTGCACCGCGTACTCCTCCACGTGGACGTCGAAGACCAGGGGCTTCGTCGTCATCCAGTAGTCCTGGTCGCGCTGGCACAAGGACGACAGGCCGTGCGGTGCCTGTCGGATGTTTGGACCCGGCAGTCCACACAGGGTAGCCTACGTGGTTGATTTGTCGAGGGACAGATCGAGGATCAGAAGTCGATGGTAACACAAGACGCAAGGATTGAACAGGTTCAGGCCGTCGAGATGACGTAACACCCTACGTCCTGTGTTGGCGGCGATTGTATTGCTGTGTATGAAGTTCCTGAAGGATCTCCGTAGTTGGGTTCTGTCCTAGGGTTGTGTGATTGTGGGTTGTAGCGTAGATGTTGATGCTCTGGAGGGGGGTCTCAAGGCGCCTTATATAGTCCGGCTGCCTTGAGTTACAAGTCGGCCAGAGATCGTAACCTACCCGAATTACAAGGATTTGATCCTATAACGATTACAGATATCTTTCCCTACAATTCCGGCTAGTTTATCCTGATCTCCGAGCTTCTTGCGGGATACGCCGTGTGCTTTCCTTGCTGCGCGCGTCGTCGCGCCCATTCGGTTCGCCCGACTGGTGGGCCCCCGACTGGTGGGCCAGCCAGTCCGACAAACCGATCCAGATGTACTCGGATTGGGCCGCCCCTTGCTGGTTGGGCCAATCCGCCTTCTGGGTACCCCTGGGGGTCTACCCCCGACAGTGCCCGAGCGTGGATCGCGTCAGGCGTGTAGGGGGTCCAACGCACGTCCGCGTCAACGAGCCCGTCGAACTGGCCGACGAAGTCTGCGTACGACCTCCTCGTCTGCTGGCCCGCCCAGCTCGGCTGCACAAGTAATACAAATAATTTAGCAAGTCTCAACAACAAAAGGATGTTAAAAATAAAAAATGTTCGAACACATACCTTCCGGAGGCACCACAAAGACCCCATGGTGGGGTAGTCGCGCGGGTCCGTGCCAGGATCCGGGCCGTCGTACGGCTCGGGGCTCATCGCTGGTCTGCCCACTGGGAACCGCTCGTACGACCACAGCTGCAGCAGCAAGGGACACCCGACGAAGATAGGGTCTCCCTTCTTAATCTTGTGCACGCCCGTGCACAGGCCCCTGTACGTGGCGGCCAAAACCGCAGAGCCCCAGCTGATCTGAGGAATCTGCTCGAGCGGGTGCGTCGCGATGGCCGTCGCGTAAGGGATCAGGAACCTGTGACACGAGTCCCCCTGTGAGCTGCAGAACATCACCCACCCAAAGAGCCAGAGCAGGTACGCCTCCAAGTGACGCTGGACGGTCACTTCGTCAGCGTCTGCCCTCATGTAGTCCGCCTGCAATAAGTGCAATAAGATATATACTCTAATTTAAATTCTATTTTAAACTTCTAATATGAAGTCTAATTTAAACTCAAAATTAAACTCTAATTTAAACTCTAATATAAGAAGATATAAACTCTAATATAAACTTCTAATATGAAGTCTAATTAAACTCAAATTTAAACTCAAAATTAAACTCTAATTTAAGAAGATATAAAGACTTTGATATAAAGTCTAATTTAAACTCTAATATAAACTCTAATTGAAACTCTAATATAAACTCTAATTTAAACTCTAATTTAAAGTGTAATTTGAACTCTAATATAAGAGTATATAAACTCTAATATAAACTCTAATTTAAGAAGATATAAACTCTAATATAAACTCTAATTTAAACTCTAATTTAAGAAGATATAAACACTTTGATATAAAGTCTAATTTAAACTCTAATATAAACTCTAATTGAAACTCTAATATAAACTCTAATTTAAACTATAATTTAAACTATAATTTAAACTCTAATTTAAAGTGTAATTTGAACTCTAATTTAAACTCTAATATAAGAATATATAAACTCTAATTTAAACTCTAATTTAAGAAGATATAAACACTTTCATATAAAGTCTAATTTAAACTCTAATATAAACTCTAATTCAAACTCTAATTTAAACTCTAATTTTAACTCTAATTTGAACTCTAATTTAAACTCTAATTTAAATTCAAACAAAACGGTGTAGGTACTTACGCTGAACTGAAGCAACCACTTCTTGCTGGGGCCGTGCGTGCTGGTGAACTCCTGGAGTCCTGGTAGCCCTGCGCGCGCTCGTTCCGCTGAACGTGCGCGAACCTGTCGAGGAGGTCCCGCCGCCAAGTGGCCGGAGGGTCGGTCGCCCCCATGGCGTCGCCTGCGAGCGGCAGGCCAAGCAGGAAGGCCACGTCCTGCAGAGTGGGCGCCATCTCCCCCACGGTGAGGTGGAAGGTGTGCGTCTCTGGCCGCCACCTGTCGAGGAGAGCCGCCAGCAACGAGTAGTCGAACTGAAACCGCGTCATGCGGTCCGCTGGCTTCACGTGCGACCGGTCCATGTCGCCCTCCACCAGATGCGCGAGAGGCAGAAGGCCTGCTACGCGTAACCTGCAACGCAAAGTAGTGCTCGCATTAGATAAAAATTTGTAACATATCATAAATGTTGACAATTTGAAGTGACGGCTTACCTCGGAAAAAAGAGGGGGTGTAGCGGCATGTAAGTCATGCCGAGAGCGAAAGCTGCTCCCGACGTCGACCCCCAGCACGGCCGAGTGGTACGAACGGTGCTGCTGGTCGAGTCGCCTGTCGAGCAACTCAGGAGTCACGTACACTGGGTCCGCCATAGCAGCAGAGAATTTGTGGAAAAAACGGAATAAGATAAGCATTGACATAGATAAAAGTAATAGTAATAAAATAATATTAAAAATATGACTTGTGTTAAAAATATTACATAATAATTCAGAAGTTACATTACATAACTAATAATACAATAATTACAACAATAATATTAAAAACATAACTTGTGTTAAAAACAATAATATTTAAAAAACATTATTCAGAACTTAAATTACATAATAATTCAGAAGTTACATTACATAACTAATATTACACAACTTATTTTACCGAACTTATATTACAGAACAAACATTAAATAACTAATGCGTGAGAACTTACAATACAGAACTTACATTACCATTACATAATAATTCAGAAGTTATATTACATAACTAATAATACAATAATTACAACAATGGCAAGGTAGTTCTAAATGGGCCCTCATGGGTGCCACGGCCACGACCAGCGCCCCTTGATGGAGGATTTGAAACCACATTTGATTACCCGCCGGCACCGCTTGGATCATAATACGACGTCGCAGTGCACTTCTTGTATGTGTGCCCAACCTCATTGCACTTAGAGCAGATACGCACGTCTGGACCAGCTTCAGATCGATCCATGTTATTCCTAATGCGCTTCTTCTTTCGTCGGCCACGGCCTTGCTTCATTTCTGGATCAGGATCTGGGATATATGTTGCATATTTCCCTGGGTTGTTGGTGAAGGAGCCTAATATCCCATAGCCATACACTTCAAAACTCCAGGTAGCCATAATGGTTTGCTTGAAGAAGTAGGGAGAGACGTAAATACGGGGCTGCAGTCCCCCAGCTTCATAGCAGGCAGCAATCACATGGGAGCAAGCTTGTGCAGCAGCTGAGGCTTCTGGCACGTGCAAATGCAACTATCATTCCTGAGAACACACTCTTGTGTAACCCTTTCCCGTCCGGCCACCGTCCTCCCTTTGTCCTTGCAACGAACCTCGAACCGCCGTTCAGCTGAACCCAGCGGATACGCACGGTGCAATAGAGCCTTCTTCTGCTTCTCATCCATATACTCGGTCATCTTGTAGCCGTACATCAATTGGTTGTTTTCCATGGCAGCCGTAGCCTTTCCATACCGGTCATGAAAATATTTAATTGTGCGGTACACGAAAAACTCGATGATTCCCACTAGGGGGAGACCCCTAGCTCCACGAAGCACCCAATTGTAAACCTCGGCATAGTTTGTAGTCTTTATACCATGCTGGGCACCTCCTTCATCATAGATCAATGCCCATTTTTCTTTGGGCTCATTCTCAATCCACTGGCTGAAAGTCTTAATTGCACGACCCCTTCTCCTTCTAGTCTGCTCAGTGTCCAACCCCACATCCTCAAGAGACTTGGGCTCGTCTGCTGCATTTGTCACGGGTTTCTTTGCCAGCTCTTCTGATTGTTTCTTCGTAAGGTCATCTAGTTTCTTCCAGATTTGGTTGAACTTCCTCTGTTGATTCTGGCTGCATAAGCGCTTGAACAGCTTCATCAGTGCCTTGTTCTTGAACTGGCTATAGAAATTTGCCTCCATGTGACGGATGCACCACCTGCTCACGACGTCGGGCCATCGTGTGGTAATGTCTGCCGCTCGGTGCTGCCATTCTTCATTTCTTCAATTGCCTGCAGAATACCTTTGTGCCTATCGTGTATGACACACACATTTGGCACATCCCCCACAACCATACTCTTCAGCCTCTCCAGAAACCAATACCAGGTGTCTCCGCTCTTTTCTCCATAAAAGTAAGGCCAAAGGCACTAATTGATTGTTACCGTCGTCGGCAACGGCGGTGAGGATTGTGCCTTTGTACCTTCCAGTCAGGAAGGTCCCATCAATGCAAATGACTGGCCTACAGTGTCTGAAAGCCTTAATGCACGGCCCCAATGCCAGGAATGCCCGCTACAGCACTTGCTTCCCTGGCCTTAAGACAGAGGGGAAAGTCTTAAGGTCATAGAAGCTCCCTTCATTTCGTTGGCATATGGCGTGCAGCAAAGCAGGAAGGTTGTCATATGATGCTTCATAAGTCCCCCACTTCATCTCGAATACCTTCTGTCTCGCTCTATATGCCTTGCCGTAACTAATTTTGTACTTGAATTTCTCCTCGATGGCACATATTATAGACTTGGGCTCGTAGCTTGGATTATCAATGATCTGTGCATACATCAAGTTTGCCACAAAACCAGATGTGAGGTTCCGGTGGTCTGTGTCCAGCTGCTCAAGCACACATGTGTGATCCTCGATTCTGCTCACCTCCCAGTAAGGATTCCACTTCCCACAGAATGCATGAACCCGAAAAGGACACCCTTCTGTGACGCGGCATATGTCATAGACTTGTTTGCTGCTCTTAATAACCCTGAACTCCCTTTGCAAACACAAAGTGGACCACTGTTTGATTGCATCCTTCATTTCTTCTGCAGTCTTGTAGCACGAACCGAGGCAAACTTCGTTGCTCCTGTACTCCCAGGGGACTTGTTGGCCTTCATTTATCGTAAGCTGTGAGAAGTCATAGTTCACCCAGTTCCTTGGCACCTGCACCTCCTCGGCCTCGTCATCATCCGACCAGTCCTCCTCAAAGTACTGCTCATGCTCTGTGCCCTCCCTCTCTGCCTCCAAAACCATCTCAGGAAAATTTTCTGCTTCATCAAGCTCCCCCGATGGTTCAGGGGGTGCGTTGTCCCTTTGTCTGGCTGCCGCTTCTTCCACTTGTTCACCTTCCTCCCCAGTAGCATCTTCAAGGTTTTCCCCTCCAGCATCAACTTCTTCGTGCACTTCACTACTGGCCCCAGCCTTGTGGAAGGCTCGCACAAGCAACACCAGCGGCATACCATGCTGCGTACATAGTGTCACATATGACCTCCAGTTCTGGGTTCCTTGAAGCGCAACAAGTTCCCAATATGTAGTTGCACTTCTGTTCATCACTGCCATCACTGACAGGTCATGCTGGGCTTCATCAAGTCCAAATGAATGATAAAGCCACTTTGTTATTGAAACCCAATTTCTCTCTGCTGCTCTAGCTACTTTTCTGGTGGTACAACTAAAATCTGACAGGTCTACCCCTTCAGGATCATATCTAACTTCCCCTGATCCATAGAACAATTGGAACCATAATGGTTCAGACATGCCTAAAACCAAACCAGGACAATAGGAAGAATTAATAAGATTTTCTACTCATAAAAAACTTATGCATAATACACTCGTATATCAATAAAACTCTATTGTAAACTCTACTATAAACTCTAATATAAAGTCTAATATAAACTATAATATAAAGTCATTACACTAATATAAAGTTTAATATAAACTCTAATATAAAGTCATTACTCTAATATAAACTCTAATATAATGTCATTATTCTAATATAAACTCTAATTTAAATTATTATATAAATTCTAATATGCATAAAACTCTAACAGAAACTCTAATATAAAAAGATATAAACTGTAATGTATACTCTAAAATACATAATTACAGTATATATAAAATTGTGGGGTAAACTCTAATATCAGTCCATCTAATATAAAAAGATATATTAATAAATATCAAATATCACTAAAAGTAATGGCTCTAACTATCTGTAATGTCACTAAATATAAGGTAACTCAAACTAATGTCACTAAATCTAATATCAATAACTGTCTCTAATAGTTATTTCAGTAACTAAGTCTAATATCAGTAACTCAAAAATAATACTACGATTTCATACTATGTAAACTAAATACTAAAATAATTACAAAGTCATAAATCTACCAAATTGAAGTTACAACTATGAGATCGGATTTTACCTCAAACCGAAGCGCAGATCCGGCAGGGCTTCGCCGCTGATTCTTCCTCTCCCTAACCCTCCTCTCTAACCCTAGTTTTTCTTTTTTCTGATTTAGAATGAATTTTCAAACGTGATTTCAGCTTATATAGAGGCCAGGCCCCTAACCGCCGAATGGTTCGGCGGTAAGGGGATCCCGCCGTCGGACCAGACGGCGCGGCAAGGGGCGGGATCCCCCTACCGCCAAATGGTTTGGCGGTTAGGATCCCGGGCCCACGTGCCGACACCTACCGCCAAACCATTCGGCGGTTTGGTTCCTCATACAGTTCAAATTTAAATTTTTAAATTCAAACCGCAAATTCAAATGGCGGTTGCTCTAACCGCCGTTTCATTCGGCGGTTAGGTTCTGCAAATGATACGGCGGTTGGATGACAGAATTGCAAATTCTGTCATCCAACCATTATTTTTGAAAAATCATGAAAAAAGTTAAAAAAAATTCGTGTTATGGACTTACGGAGTATGGGCCATTTCCCATGAGAGCTACATTTTTATTGTTCTCAACATAAGAGCATATTTAATAGTGCCCAATAAATAGTTTCAATAATCAATTTTGAAAGTAGAAGCAAAAAAACAGCACTTCAATAGTAGTCCAATCTTGGTCCTAATTTTTTGGCATGTCCAATAATGGAGCTATTTTGAGCTAAATTTGCTTCTCCCTTCCGCGCTTCCAATGCACGATTTTTCACGGAGATGCAATTTTTTTATCCGCTCTTTTTTTCACGGCGACTTCCCCCCCGCACGGCACTTTTTCTTTTTCCCACGTAATTTTTCTCCCCTCGTATTCTTTTTTTGACTTTTTCTATTCTTTTTTCTGGCTTTTTCCTTTTTTCGCACGGCATTTTTTCGCGTATACTTTTTTAGCGACGTTTTTTTCGATGTTTTATTTTTATTTCTTGAACTTTTTTGTTGGTTATGTTTTGGTCATATGTACCCACATATTGATAATGATGTAGAAGTAACTAAATTTTTTAAACATGTTTTTGGGCACTGTTGGAGAAAGGGGTTGTTTCAGCTCTCAATACTTTTTGGCAACTAAAGTTTTGGGAGCTTATTTGTTAGATACTCTTGGAGATGCTCTAAGTACTGGACTAATTCCGATTAGGACGTTCATCCTCCAGATCGAACTCTTAATCATCTCCACTAGTTTCGGAAATTAAAGGAAAACAAATGAAGTATCGCGTCGAAACTTGGCCTCACTAAAAAGTTCCAATGTATCTGCATCGATGCATCTCCTTCTCTTCTTTTTTTCCTGCTATTTAGGCCCTGTTCAGTTTGGTGGAATTGCCACCAATTCAATCAAAAGCAACGTATTGAACTACATGTCTCCTCTCTACTTTTTCAAATTCCAATACACTTTCAATCATTGAATTCAATCGAATTCAACCAAACTAAACAAGGCTTAAGCTGTCCGAGAGCGAGAATGTTGGATTTCGCACGGCACTTGCTCAACCAGAGCACCCGCGGGGGGCGGGTCAGAATTCTTCTGCTTTTGCTGTTCCTCAGCATCAGAACTATATCAGAAGGCCAAATTTTAACAGCCGAGGCCGTGTTTAGATGGTGGGGCAATTTTTTTGCACCCTACTTTGACCACTAATTAGAGGTAGTAAATAAAGTCAGTTTACAAAACTACCTCCACAACCCCTGGCAAATTCGCGAGACGAATCTAATGAGGCCTTTGACCGCACGATTAGAGGATGATTACTGTAGCATTACTGTAGCAAATCATGAATTAATTAGACTCATTAGATTCGTCGCGCAAAGTTGCACTCATCTGTGAAAAGGTTTTGTAAATAGAATTCATTTAGGACTCCATGCATGCAAGAATTTGCACGAGGGTGATGCAGGGCAGGGTATGTACGTCCTTAGCTTGACCATGTTGAGAGAGGTGGGTGATACGGTAGCTCTCACTTTGGCTAGACGCAAAGAACGGGCGGAACTACAGCTGTACAGCCACCCGCTTGCGCAACTAATCTTTTCAAAATCCCACTCCGCCTTTTTATACTTGCTGGTTGAGCTTGAGCCTGTTCTTTTTTAGCTTGATTCCTAAACTTTTGAACCTGTACCACCTCTACTATCTGCATGCGCGTCGCTATGTCTCCTGACGGCAAGAACATCCGTGAAACTTCCAGAACGTTCTAGAACAGTAGAACGTCTGCGTGTGACATTCGCGTGGCCCACTCCGACACGAGGCGACGAGGAGACCCTCTCCGGTTTTTCAGTGCCTGCTCTGCTCCTACCTCCTATATCTTTCTTCCCACGAGCCCACGAACAAGCACGCCACGTCCCGCGCTTTTGCTTTCCGAGTCCTGAAGTAACGAGATATTGATACTGGCGGCTCGCAGACCCCTCTTGCCGGCGCCAGCCCACCAGGCCACCACCCCTCTTTATCCTCTCGACGAGTCTTCTCCGTCTCCGGAGGGGGCTCCAAGGCCTCAGATGAAGAGATCGGAGGCGGCAATTCGTGCGGGGGATGAGGGAAAGTGAGCGCGCGTCTCGTCCCCCCGCCCTGCACCATGCACGGATCATGGCGCGGTACAAGCGCACGAGGTAGCGAGGCGCATGGATACGGCAGCCCCACCAGATGCCGCAGGTACAATCTGCTCTTTCTCTTCCCGGGGATTCGCCTTTTTTCGTTGCAGCTTCGCTTCTCCTTTGGATGCGATGTGGGTTCTGGAGTGGACTCCCCGATTCATTCTGTTTTTGTGTGATCTGGAGCAACGGTTGTTCGTTTGCCTGATGTTTTCGGAGGATACTACTCTACTCTTTTTTTCCCAGATCTGGAACAACGGTTGTTCTGTATGAGATGTTCCAAGACATCACACTCAATTCGCGACTTTGATCGCATATGGAATTTTAATGGCACGACGACGCGATCTGGGAAGCTGCCCGTGCGCTTTGAACCCCTTCGCCGATTTCCTCTTCAGATTTATTAATCAGTGTCCCCATGTCTCTCTCTACATCTGTTTTTCACCAAATCCCGTTTGTTCTATCTCGATTACTAATCAATTTTCATATCTGGTTTCTCCTAAGTTTATGCTTATCCATGCATTTGGTTTGGTGCGGGAACGCTGAATCGTACTTGTACCGCCCTTCATTTTCGAGGATGTGACCGCGAAATTTGGATATCTACAGCTCGTTTCGTATGGCTTCGCAAACTGGGGAAATATCTGTTCCTATTTTCTCTTTCATCTGTTGATCCTAACTTACTTCTGTCTAAACATTCTTGCACTATTTTGCTCAACTTTTACAACTGCAACCATCAAGAAATCAACCATTTGGGAGAATATTTGAGTTCACTGTCATTTTCTTCTGAATTCAGATACTAGCCGTTGCTGCCTTGCTGGTAGTCGTTAGCTCACAGAATTACCAGTCACCTGTGATGTTCAGTGTTTTGACTTATGAGCCTATACGAACGTTCTTTTACTGAATTTCTTTTGTAGATATTCTACAAGACGATTTAGTAGCTGTACGTTTCCCTCCATGATCTATATTTTCATTTTTTTTTATTTGAAATCCTGCCATGGCACAACACTTGGATTTTTCTTTTGAGAGAGGATATTGCAAATTTTTGATGGGTATATGAGAGAGTGGGGTTTGGGCTTGACGAGGGTCCAGATCAGGGGTACCCGATCAAGCCCTTAAATCTACGACGTGATGATAATCAACCTTCTAAAAAATCAAAAGCCGAAGACGCAAATCAAGTAGATCCTCCATACCCAGACAGCTCGGAGGTCGCCCGAGGAGTCTCCGATTCGCCCGAGGAGTCTCCGCCTCCGACTGGCTCCCGATTCGCCCGAGGAGTCTCCGCCTCCGACTGGCTCCCGATTCGCCCGAGGAGTCTCCGCCCTGCCCGACTGGACTCCTCGGCTCCGCCGCGCTTCGGCCCATCCAGTGCCGTACCCAACTTGGTACCCGCCGTGTCAGGGCATGATGGGCCTCCGTCCTTCGCCACGGCAGCCACAGGAGCACCCGTCTCATCCGAACAGGAACACTACAGTTCCGGAGAGACGCGCATGCAGGACACCTGCGACCCAAGGACGACACCTGGAGCCCGGCGAGGACACCTGGAGTCCAAGTCGGCACAGTACAGGTCAACCACGACCCGACAACCACCCGGAGA
Source organism: Alloteropsis semialata (assembly GCA_004135705.1). Classification (NCBI taxonomy): domain Eukaryota; kingdom Viridiplantae; phylum Streptophyta; class Magnoliopsida; order Poales; family Poaceae; genus Alloteropsis; species Alloteropsis semialata. Next base: position 21,608,457 of record CM014274.1, read on the forward strand.
CTTACCCGAGAAGCTGTCTACATCAACCACCCGGGCGAGTACGACCCCGGGTCAAGCGGGGCGTCCACTCCGTCAACACCTACTCCACGTACGGCTTGGGATGCAGGATGGGGTTAAAGGTCTCGAGGCAGTAACTCTTGTTGTAATTTCCACTTTTTACCTCCCCTCATCCTTTTCCCCTTGAGACTATAAAAGGGGAAAAGGGGGCATCAGTAGAGAGGACGAACGGCTGACCAACACACAGCACACTCACACGCATCACAACACCACACAGGGACTTGGGACCGTCTCCCTCTCCCGACTAGGGGAAAAGGGGGCATCAGTGGAGGAGACGAGGAACGGCTGACCAACACACAGCACACTCACACGCATCACAAACACCACAGGGACTTGGGACCGTCTCCCTCTCCCGACTAGTCTGTAACCCCTACTACAGACTTGGGCTCGAGAACACCGGCTCTCACTGGACGTAGGGTATTACTCTCCGGAGGCCCGAACCAGTCTAAATCTCCTGTGTCTCTTGTGTCACCGTCCGGTGCCCTGACACGCGATCGTAGAAATATTACTTGCCGGCGGTAGAGAACCCCCTGACAGTTGGCGCGCCAGGTAGGGGCCTTTTCGCGTGTCGCTTCACTTCACCAGGGTCCGGATGGCCCACGGCGGCGCCTCGCTGGCGCCGGGCGCTCACCTGCGTTTCGGCTCCCTCGACTTCGTCTTCAGCAAGTCGGTGGAGCCCATCATCGGGGCTACTTTCGCGCGCCCCGAGCCCGTCTGCGGCAACGGCGGCAAAACGACCCACGGCAAGGGGCCCGAGCCTCCCCACGCCACCGCGGGCGCCACCGCCTACGTCCTCGACCTGCTAGGCAAGGATCTGGCTACCGCCCTGGGACGGAGCCCGTCCCAGGAGCGCTTCCGCAACGTCTCCTACATGATCACCAACCTCGCCCTCCAAGTTGGAGGGGAAGAGCAGCTCCCCTGGCACGAGTTCCTCGACTGCTACAACGCCATGTACCCGGAGGGACAGCCGGGCCTGCCACATGATCCAGTGATCGCCCCCACGCCGGCGGAACTCGGCGACCCGCGGGCGAGGCGGGCTCCATCAACGACCCGCGACCCCTCCCGGGAGTGCTTCATGTGCCACACCCCCGACGGGGATGTGCAGTCTGCTAGCAGCTCGACGAGGGACGGCTCCCGCCGAACACCACCCCCGAACGGCCCCGCGGGCGATGCCCGGCGGGTCAGGCTACAGGAGCTCGACGAGGCGCAACGTCAACTCGAGGCCGAGCGTCAGCAACTCCACCACGAGCTCGGGAGAAACGCGGACGGAGGAGCCGCCCGTGCGCGGGCACGCGACGTGCAACAGCGCATAGTCAACGACGACAACAACGCCAACAACGCGCCGATCTTCGGACGGGCGTCCCAGAACCTAGCAGCGGCCGCCGTTCTGCTACGCGGGCATCCTGAACCGGCGACTCCTGAAGATCGGAGGCTCCATCAGCAGCTCCGCGCGCTCCTGGAGACTCCCCGGGTTCTGACGATCGTACCACATCAACCGACCCTCGCACGGCAGGTTCGGGTTGTTCTCGATGGGTACGATGGTCTGGAAGCGACGATCCATCGTCATCATCCCCGGAGGGTCCCTGAAGGAGTCCAGAACCCCACTCAAGGGGCTCGAAGGCCTCGGGGGCTCCGCAGCTGGCCCCTCGCTGGGATCACCGTCGATCCTCCGAGAGCCATCCTCTGGCGAGTCCTCGAGCACGACGACCTCTGGGGGGACTACCCCGGAGGCGGGCTCGGGGGCCGCAGCAGCTGTCGCCGCCGGGACGGCGATGTTCGGGAGGGCGCCGGTCGTCCCCGCCTCTCGCTTCCTCGGGGTCGGCCGCGGTCCCCGGAGGGGTAGCAACCCCGCGGCCATCTGCCCCGGCAACAATCTCCTCGGCCCCGGCCAGGGCCGCGTCACAAAGCAGGGCGACCTCCCCTGCCCCAGGGTGGCTCGCCGCCTCCTGAGGGGTAGGAAGGGCCGCCCCCACCAGCTGCTGCTCCAGCTCGGCTTGGAGCGCCGCGACAGCCGCCTCTGTGGGAACCGTCTGCGTGACAACCAGGCCCGTCGGGAGGGCACCTCCCGGGCTGTCACCACCGCCCTCAGGCACCTCCTCAACGGAAGGCATCTCCCTCCGTGTCGCTTCCTCGGCATGCTCCGCCGCGGGCCTCGGTGTCTGCGCTGCCGAGCGCAACTTCTTCTTCGGCGCCGTCTCGAGTGGCTTCTCGGCTCGGCTGGTGTATCACAAGTCGAGGAGTCCGACTGAGGAAAAAGGCAACTGTGGAAACAGAAACTACTCGAGAAAGACAGAGCGTGACTCACCTCGACGAGACGGTCCGGGTCCGCTTGGCACTTGCCGGCGTCGGGCCCCGCGGGGACGAGGGCCTCTTGGACCCCGCAAGCGCCGTCGGGGCGGGGGCCGCCTGCGTGGTCTCGGCGCTCCTGCCCGAGTGGGGCGCCGCCTGGCCAGTCGAGCCTCCTCCTTCAACTGGGGACGGATCCGGCCGCCCCGCCGTGGCCCTCACCGGGGCGGAAGGGACCCGCGCCTCCACCGTGGGCGACGCGGGCGAGGCACTGCCCCCGACAGGATTTGCCCCTGCGGCAGGTGCGGGCGTCCGGGGTGCGTCCCGCCCTCCGCTCTGCGCCCGTGTTGTCTGAGGGGCTGGCGGCGGCCGCCTGTCGTCTCGCGGCGCGGACCTCTGGGGAGAGCGCGACGCCCCCGACGACGAGCCACCCTGTGGGCGCGCTCTGACGGGTCCCGGCTCCTCTCCCGACGCGAGGAGGTCGCGTCCCGACGAGGGTCCGCCCGCTCCTCGGACGCGCGGCGGGTGACCGGAGGCGTGCGGTCGCGCCGCTCGCGCTGGCTGTCCTCAGAGGACCGTCGATGCCGGCCCGACCGGGAACTCTCGCCCCTCCCCGCGTCCGGCGGAGGCGACCTCCCTCTCCCGCTAGACCTCGGCTGCTGCGCCGAGGGCAAGGCTGTCACCACAGCGACTGCCCTGAGCTTCGTGGGGGGAGCGTCCTCGTCCTCATCCTCCGAGTCGTCCTCGCTCCTCGAGTCCCCATCCGCGGGCTCCGACTCGGGGTCCTCGTCCTCGGAGACTCGGTCCCCCTTCCCCCTCCTCCTGGCCCGCTCGGCGTTTCTCTCCCGCTTGGCCACCTCGCGCTTCTTCCACTTCTCCCGGCGGTCCTTCTTCTCCTTGGCCCGCTCGGCGGCAGCCCGATTCTTCGCCCGGTCCTCGGGAAGCGGTGGCAGGGAGATGGAGCAGTCATTGCTCTTCACCTAAAGGACTAGGGATCAAAAGACGAAAAAAGTACACGGGATTGAATTCAAGGCGGATGAAAGAATCCTTACGAGGGCCTTGGTGTTGGCGTTCGGCAGCATCGGAAGAAGGTCCCGCGGCGGGTATGCGGCATGGGCCCTCCCCACCGCTGCCGTCACCCTGCGCTCCACCTCGGCCTCCGAGGGCAGGGGGTCCATCGTCACGGTCCCCACGAAGGGGGCCATCTCCGGGACCATCTGCCAAATCTGGAGGGCGCGCCGTCTCAGCGGTACGATACCTCTCGAGAGGTACCCGCCGATGACCTCCGCCACGGACACGTTCCTGTCCCGGAGTCGCGCAAGGGCCTTCCAGAGGTTCCCGAGGAGTTTCTCCTGGAGCCTCTTCTCGGGCCCATACCCCCAGTTGTCGGGCGCCTTCTCGAACGACCTCCCGGTGTACTCCGGAAGAGGATTCTTGGAGTCGTTCTTGAGGTAGAACCACCCGGGGTGCCAACCCTTGTTCGAGCTAATCAGGGACCCCGGGATGTAGTCGCGCGACCGTCCCTGCTTCAGCTTCAACACGGCGCACCCGACCGTTGCAGGTCCGCCGCCTTCAGCAGCTTGCAACACGAACTTGAAAAAGTACCTGAAGAGCTCCCAATGGGCCTCCATCCCCAGGTACCCTTCACACAGTGCCACGAACACTGCCATCTGCTGCACCCCGTTGGGGTTGATGTGCTGGAGCTCCAGCCCGTACTCGTTGAGCACGGCGCGGATGAACCTTCCCGCGGGGACGGAGAACCCGCGCTCGTGGAAGGCGACGAGAGAGACGACATACCCGGCCGGCGGCCGGGGGGAGTCCTCGACGCCGGGCCTCTTCCACTCCTCGGCCTCCGTCAGCGGCGGAAGCGAGCCGTCCCTCACGAGCCCCTCCAGCTGCCTCTGCGTCACCCTGGAACGCTCCCAGATCGACATCGCGACGTCGCCCGACGAAGAGAACGCCAGCTGTGGGGGGGATTCGGCCTCTCCTTCCTCGGAAGAGCGCGAGCGCGGCGGCGGCGGAAGATGCGAGAGGGCGAGGAAGACGAAGCGCGCGACAGAAGGCGAAAAGCCAAGGTAAGGAAAACCCTTGGCGGCCGCGGCGCGAGGCTATAAGAAGGGGAAGACAGGTGAAACGGGGCGGCGGCGTTAAATGCGCGGGCCCACCTTCGGCGCGTCGCGACGTGCGCACGTCGCTTCGCCTGACGGCCTGAAAAGGCGCGCCCGCCCCCCGCGCAGCGAAAAAGCCGGCCAGCGCCTCCACGCTCGGCCCACCAATGGCCGGGTGAACGCCCGGCCCAACAAGCTCCGCGCCCCCGACGAGCTCCATGTCCCCGACAAGTTTCGAACCCTACACACCCCCGACGACCTCCAAGACAAACTACTCGGATTCAAAGCCTTAACAAGAGCATCTGCTCTTCTCAAGGCTCGGGGGCTACACCCGGCGGGTGCGCTCGCGCGCCCCCACCGGAAGAATCACGACTCATCACTCCTCCACACGGCTGAACCTGGGCGAGAGTCCCTTACTCTCCCCCAGGCTCGGGGGCTACTGACGAGGGTCCAGATCAGGGGTACCCGATCAAGCCCTTAAATCTACGACGTGACGATAATCAACCTTCCAAAAAATCAAAAGCCGAAGACCCAAATCAAGTAGATCCTCCATACCCAGACAGCTCGGAGGTCGCCCGAGGAGTCTCCGATTCGCCCGAGGAATCTCCACCTCCGACTGGCTCCCGATTCGCCCGGGGAGTCTCCGCCTCCGACTGGCTCCCGATTCGCCCGGGGAGTCTCCGCCTCCGACTGGCTCCCGATTCGCCCGAGGAGTCTCCGCCCCGCCCGACTGGACTCCTCGGCTCCGCCCCGCTTCGGCCCATCCAGTGCCGTACCCACTTGGTGCCCGCCGTGTCAGGGCATGATGGGCCTCCGTCCTTCGCCACGGCAGCCACAGGAGCACCCGTCTCATCCGAACAGGAACACTACAGTTCCGGAGAGACGCGCATGCAGGACACCTGCGACCCAAGGACGACACCTGGAGCCCGGCGAGGACACCTGGAGTCCAAGTCGGCACAGTACAGGTCAACCACGACCCGGCAACCACCCGGAGACTTACCCGAGAAGCTGTCTACATCAACCACCCGGGCGAGTACGACCCCGGGTCAAGCGGGGCGTCCACTCCGTCAACACCTACTCCACGTACGGCTTGGGATGCAGGATGGGGTTAAAGGTCTCGAGGCAGTAACTCTTGTTGTAATTTCCACTTTTTACCTCCCCTCATCCTTTTCCCTTGAGACTATAAAAGGGGAAAAGGGGGCATCAGTGGAGGAGACGAGGAACGGCTGACCAACACACAGCACACTCACACGCATCACAAACACCACAGGGACTTGGGACCGTTCCCTCTCCCGACTAGTCTGTAACCCCTACTACAGACTTGGGCTCGAGAACACCGGCTCTCACTGGACGTAGGGTATTACTCTCCGGAGGCCCGAACCAGTCTAAATCTCCTGTGTCTCTTGTGTCACCGTCCGGTGCCCTGACACGCGATCGTAGAAATATTACTTGCCGGCGGTAGAGAACCCCGACAGGGCTAAAGGATGTCCAGCATAGCTGTGTAGAAGAGCCGCATTCGTTGACTAGAAGGGTTTAAGTTTAGACGAAGCAGGCTTTGCGTGACGCCGACGAAGGCGACCTGACGAGTTCGTCGAGTTGGAGTGAACTGCCAAACTTGTCGAAATTGTTGGGTGTCTTTTTTAGGATCGAAATTGTTGGGCGTTATGTTCGTCAGAGCAGAACTGAAAGCGGTTATGTGGGCAGAGGGCTTAAACAAGCACTAATATAATGCTTTAGGAGCAGAGTTTTCTGTAAGGCTTTCGAGTTCCTTTTGATCTGCAACTGCAAATGCAACTGTCTTATAGGAGCGCGTTAGCAATATCAGAAAGTATCGCAAAGTTCCCATCTTCATATTTTTTGGCTATATTTGTAGCCAAAATAGCTAGCATTTCAATTTTTTCTTCACATCCTTTCTCGTGGTCGTAATCCTCTTCAGCAGCCCTGTCTGTGGCCGCTATCCACAGGAAAAATTATCAACGGCGTTCAGAAATAAGAAGGCTGAGGCCGTCTGCAAACCAAGATAGGGTGACTGTTAAGAGTGAGGCAGAATGCGGTGTAGAGCAGCGTAGACTCTGGGCCCTGATGCCGCGTCGAGTTGTAGTAGAGGAACAGGGAGGAGGTGGGCAGGTCCGCAGGTGGCGGCGTGGCGCAAGCGCAGTTCCGCGTGGGGTAAAAGGCCATGGCCAAACCTTTAGCTTACAATGAGAAGAGCGACTCTGTTTTGCATGTTGTAATCGGTGAGATAGATAAACCGAAAGTTTAAACTGTTCTTTATTTCAATCATGCAACTTCCAAACCTACAAATAAGTGCGGTATACCCGAGAATACAGACTTGACATGGACTCAAGAGGCTCACGACACACTGCACACCACATCTGACATTGCATAAAATTTCAACCGTCGAATCTCCGAAAAACCACACACGGTCTACGGTCCTTCCGCGAGCTTGCCGGCCGGCCTGTCGTCGTCGGCGGAGGCGGCGTCGCCCCTGCAGACGAAGAACATGTAGAAGCCGGCAAGGACGGTCGCCGCAGCCATCGCCCAGACGACGGCGGCAACAGGGGCCGGCATCAACGCGGCCACTCGCTGGGAGAACATCACCGTGAGGGCGGTGGTGAGGGCCCATACGGCCGCCTTGACCTGCAGCCGTTTCGGCGACTCCGGGGGTAGTCTCTCGAAGACACGCAGGAGGTGGAAGAGGAGCACGAGGACGACGAAGCACGCGGCTACGAACAGTACAGATCTGGGGTCATGCCTCGAGTGGTAGATGGCTATGCCGCAGTTGAGCCCGAGGAAGCACAGGGCGATCGCCGGGGCGCACGCCGACGAGCCATTACTGGCTCCGGCGGGAGTGGGGCTGTCTTCGCAAGGGGGCGGAGGATTTAGGGGGATTTTGATATCTCCTTTGGCGAGCGTTTTGCCAAAGTCCATGAACTGAACCGTGCTCGGGCTCAACCTACCTTGCCGACTAGTCTTCCGGCTTTTGCTTGTCGGCCGGCACCACGGATTCAGTCCGCGCGAGTTCATTACGACATTACCATCCATTTATAGAGAGTTGTTGAGAGTGCGCCTCTCTGATTTCCTCCGGGCGAACAGTCGAACACGAAATTTCCTTGAAAGTCTAAATGATTCGTCATTCGTCCGAATGTACCGTAGTAAACACACCCCACGCGGTTCCTTGGATACGACGTTGTAAGCAACACGGAGGTACCTGGTGGGTCCCATACTACCATTATTGATGTTAGGAAGGGCGGGGTGGAGGGCGGAGGCGGTAGGTGGGCGGAGCGGCAAGGCACCGTCGGCGGTGGTGGAAGCGGCGGGGCGGGAGGTCGTCGGGCTCGGAAGGAAGATGACGAGGGAGGGAGGAAGAGAGGAGGAGGTAGAGAGGAGTACTTGGAGAGGCTCCGCGGCGGCAGCGGGGAGGCTCGGCGGCGGCGGTGGCGCCCACGGCGAGTCATGCGTTCCTCTTCCGCGCGACCCGTTGCGGCTTAACCCGGTCCTTATTGATACAATACTGATATATTCACGATTCATTCCCTCGCCTTTCTGCATACTTTCCCGTGATGACCACTCGTAGTAAATTGAAGAGAGAGAGAGATATGTATAATGTAGGGGGTGTTTAGATTTATGGAAAAGGTGAAAAGTTTATGTATTGGACCGTGTGCACAGAGAGAAAAAATAAACTGACACGGTTCTCAATACATAAACTTTATGCAAAATGTGGTGACCTAAACACGCCCGTTGACGATTCTTTTAGCTGACATTTGATTAATAAGCTTATGTAGCTATGGTGGGCCGTGGGTGACGACTGACGAATGTGACATCAAAATAGGCTTAGCGATTCGATTAGTAACGCCAGAAGCTCAGAAGCAACTTCTGCTCTCTTGTCCGTTGCCAAACATTAACAAGGAATTGGTACAAAAGCAGATGCTTACACTACGCGGACAAAGGAGACGCCACCAAATTTTAGCTTGGTTAGTTTCGTATTTCCCCTAGTTTGGCATTGCAGAGTAGACTCTAGTTTTCAAGATATACCGGGGTTGCAATTGCATCGAGAAGAAATGTTTAAGAGTCGCAATAAGACAAAAAAAAAACGCGGAAAGACGCCGATGAGGCGCGACAAATGGCCCGCTTTCAATTCATTAAAGTTGCCGGTACTTTCACGCCATTGACTCATTGGCGCGAGGTGAAAGTCAAGCTACCACGCGCGTCGCGACTCGCCAGCGGTTCGCGACGACAGAGAGGTTGGGGCTGGGTCCACCTTTCTCTTGCTCTTTCATATCCACCTCTTCTGTCTTGGTGGAGCTCTTCTTCCTCTGTGTATCCAATTTTTCTCGACCCGTATTCTGTTCGATCTAATAATATCAGAGGATATAATAATAAATATCAGAA
>CM014274.1:21618299-21642624 GCA_004135705.1 Alloteropsis semialata
GTTTCGGCCCAGCCCTCCTCTTCCTCGGCGGACGGCGGCCGCCGGGTTGCAGCGGACGCGCGCGCCATCCACGACGCCACGGTGAGGACCAGCCTCGCCGGCACGTGCGCGGCGGCCTCCAGGCGCCGGAGCAGCGCGGCCTCCCCACCCTTGCACGCGGCGGGACGGAGGCGGCAGCAGCGAGGAGGTGGACAGGGAGCGTGCTGCTCGGGGGCCTGTTGAAGGGAAGGCGGCGGCGGAGCGAGCTGCGGCGGGGCCAGGAGACTGCGAGCTGCCAGCGATTGGGCAGTCCGGCCGGCGGGGTTGCGGCGAGGCAGGTCGGCGGACGAGTTCGTCAAACCGACTTCGGTGCTGTCGGTGGTTCTGTTCTGTCAAGAAAACTCGAGAGGTAGTGGGCGAGTGGCTTCTGGGTGCGGCAGGAGACGAGTCTTCCTGAAGCTCCTCTCTCTCTCTCTCTCTCTCTCTCTCGGGCGATTGCAGAGGAGAAGGGTGATCCGGCTTCTGGAAACCGAGCCTATCTCCAACTCGCGAGTTTCGCGGGGGATGGAGATGTCTCGAGAGGGGTCCTCGGCGTCTGACCCAAAAAATAGTGATCCGAAAAAAGGTTTCAAAAAACAACTCGATCTCTCAACTAACTCCCAGACTCGGGGGAGTTAGAACTTCTCTGCGAACAAACGTACAAAGTTAGCGGGGCTGGCGGACCAGTCCTGCGGTCCCCAATGAAGATAGTGGCGTGGAACTGTCGGGGGTTGGGAAACCGCCCGGCAGTTCGGGGGCTTCTGGATCTTCAGAAGTCAGAGGAAGCAGACATCTTGTTCTTGTCAGAAACAAAATTAGATAAGCGTAGGATGGAGAAATTCAGGTGGACGCTGGGCTTAACGAATATGTTGGTCCAGAAGGGGGATTGTAAAGGAGGGGGTATTGCTGTGTTTTGGTGGAGAGGTATTGATGTATCATTGCGGGGTATGTCGCAATACTACATCGATGTGGATGTAAAGGAGGGAGATGGTTTTGGATGGAGGTTCACGGGAGTATATGGTGAAGCAAACAGACCTGAAGCACCGCACTTGGCAGCAGCTTAGAGGTTTGTATGTGCAGCCGGGAGTACCTTGGTTGTGCGCGGGAGACTTTAATGAGATTATGTTCTCGCATGAGAAGGAAGGGGGGCGAGAAAAAAGTCAACAATGCATGGACCGATTCCGGGAGGCCCTAGAGCATTGTCAGCTGAGTGATTTAGGATATGAAGGCGATATCTTTACGTGGAGAAATCATAACCATGTGGCTGAAAACTACATTCGTGAGAGGTTAGACAGGGCTGTGGCCAATGACAGTTGGAGGGGGCGTTTCCCTGCTGTCAGAGTGATCAACGGCGACCCACGCCATTCGGATCATCGACCGCTTATCATTACGACAGAGCGGCAGATGGGTGAAGGAAGAAGGAGGCAGGAAGGAGGTTTTCGATTTGAAGCTAGCTGGCTCAGAGAAGAAAAATGTGCACAGGTGGTGGGGGATGCCTGGAAGGCAGCACTGGAGAATCCAAGCCATAGTGCTCACGACGCTTTGAAGGTGGTTGCAGCGGGGCTCTCAAATTGGAGTAACAATGTACTAGGAGATCTGGAGAAACGAGTAAAAAAAATAAAAAAAGACTTGGAGGCGTGTAGGAGGTCAGGTCTGGGGAGGGAACAAGTGGCGAGGGAGGAAGTTTTAAGATACAAATTGGAGAGATTGGAGGATCAAATTGATACTTATTGGAGACAGAGAGCTCATGTGAATTGGCTGCACAAAGGAGATCGGAATACATCCTTTTTCCATGCGGCTTGTAGGGAGAGGAGGAGGAGAAACCACATTGGGAGGTTGCGGAGGGAGGATGGAGTGTGGGTGGAGAGGGAGGAGGAGAAAAGGAGTTATATTGCTAACTATTTTTCGCAGCTTTTCAGGTCCAATGGAGGTAATACATCACAGCTACTTCTAAATGCCGTGGAAGCCAGGGTGAATGAAGTAATGAATGTGGAACTTATGCAAGAGTTCACGCCTGGGGAAGTAGAAAAAGCGCTGGATTCAATAGGGGATCTGAAAGCTCCTGGACCGGACGGTATGCCTTCAATTTTTTACAAGAAGTTCTGGGAGCTGGTTGGTGATAGAGTAGTGCGGGAAGTTTTAGGAGTGCTGAATGGAGGCCCAATGCTGGAGGGATGGAACGACACAACAATTGTTCTGATTCCGAAGGTAGCAAAACCTACGCAAGTGAAAGATCTTCGACCTATTAGCCTATGTAATGTCCTGTACAAGATTGTGTCAAAGGTGCTTGCAAACCGGCTAAAGGGTATACTCCCAGATGTGATCTCACCAGCACAGAGTGCTTTCGTCCCAGGGCGGCTGATTTCTGACAATATCCTGGTTGCCTACGAGCTCACCCACTACATGAGGAACAAGAGGAAGGGAAACATGGGTTATGCGGCGGTGAAACTCGATATGAGTAAGGCGTATGATAGGGTGGAGTGGCACTTTTTAGAGGATATGATGGTGAAGATGGGGTTCAGACGAAGCTGGGTTGATATGATCATGAAATGTGTGACATCAGTGCGCTACAGAATTAAAGTGAATGGAGAGTTAAGCGGCGAGTTGGTGCCAGAAAGGGGTCTTCGGCAAGGAGACCCGTTGTCCCCTTATTTGTTCCTGATTTGCGCAGAGGGCTTCTCTGCACTGCTAAACCAGGCGGAAAGGGAGGGCAGAATTCATGGTGTTAAGGTGCGCCCAAGAGCTCCCAGTGTGTCCCACTTGTTTTTGCCGATGATTCTTTAATCTTACTTCGAGCAAAAGAAGGGGATGCGCAGCAGCTACAAAGTATTCTCAATCTATATGAGGAGTGTTCGGGACAGATGATTAACAAGGACAAATCGGCGATAATGTTTAGCCCAAATACGAGTGAGGCTAATCGAGGATGTGTGATGCAGATACTAAATATCCAGAAGCAAACAATCAATGAAAGGTATTTGGGGATGCCGGTATATGTGGGACAAAGAAGGACTAAAGTGTTTGCATACTTGAAAGAGAGAATATGGTTGAGATACAGGGATGGAAGGAGAAAATGTTGTCCTGGGCGGGGAAGGAAGTGTTAATTAAGGCCGTTGCGCAGGCGATTCCAACCTTTGTCATGGGATGCTTTGACATAACGAAAGAAATGTGTGATCAGATCAGTTCCATGATTGGTAGGTATTGGTGGAGCAATCAGGACAAGGACAACAAAATACATTGGATCAGTTGGGATAAGCTGACTCGTGCCAAAGAGGAGGGAGGCCTGGGGTTCAGAGATATTCATACCTTCAATCTAGCTATGCTTGCAAAACAAGGATGGAGGCTGATCCACAATCCGAATTCCCTATGCTCGCAAGTCCTGAGGGCAAAGTACTTCCCTGACGGCAACGTTCTAGGGGCCTTGCCGAGCAGGAACATGTCGTACACCTGGAGAAGTATCCTCAAAGGTTTGGAAGTGCTGAAGGCTGGTGTAGTGTGGAGGATCGGAGATGGAAGCAGTGTGGATATGTGGAGTGATCCCTGGTTGCCAAGAGAATGGTCCAGAAAGCCGATCACACCAAAAGGCCGAAACATAATGTCAAGGGTGTCGGAGCTTATTGACCCAATCACAGGTGGCTGGGATGAGGAGCTTGTCACCCAAACATTCTGGCCACAAGATGCAGATACTATCCTAGCTACACCTATGCACTCGGAGCTAGAAGATATTGTGGCTTGGCACTATGACAAAAGGGGCCTGTTCTCAGTGCGTTCAGCTTACAAGGTTCAAAGAGAAGTGATGAAGCGGGCGTGTAATCATGGTTTGGCCTCGGCATCAGGAGGAGCTGCGATTGGAAAAAAGCAATGGAAAGAAATATGGGACCTTGACTGCCCAGGAAAGGTTAGACACTTCTTATGGCGGTTTACGCATAATAGCTTGGCTGTCCGCCGTAATCTGGAGAGGCGAGGGATGAAGCTAGATATGTCCTGTGTAATGTGCGGCAGATATATCGAAGATGGGGGCCATCTGTTCTTTAAGTGCAAATTTGTCAAGCAGTTGTGGCGAGAATTGTGTCTAGAAGAGCAGAGGCAACAATTAGAGAACCAACCATCAGCTAAAGAAGTAGTTGCAGCTGTGCTACAACTTGAGGGAGAAATACGAATGAAGGTGGTGTTGCTTCTGTGGCAGTGGTGGTCCGAACGAAATCGCATCAGAGAAGGTGATAGAAGGAGGACAGTAGCGGAAATGGCTTTCACGGTGGGAAAGAATGCTGAGGAGTTCCTTGAGCTTGTTAAGGAGGAACAAGCGGTAAAAACAACCAACACACAGCGCTGGTGTAAACCCACAGGGGACTGGCTGAAAGTGAACATAGATGGGTCCTTCCTAGCAGGATCAGGAGAGGGCGGATGGGGCTTTGTGATAAGGGATGATGAGGGAGATGTAATATCAGCTGGCGCAGGGAAATTGATGAATGTTCGTGACGCCTTCCAGGCCGAAGTGCAAGCTAGCATCGAGGGGGTCAAGGCTGCGATCAACGAAGGAATCAGTATGATCATCCTGGAAACGGACTCGATCTCTTTAAAGAAGGCGTTGGAGGACGATTCTTACAGGCTTGCTGAAGCCGGAGGGGCCATCCACGAGTTGAAATCACTGGCAACTAGTGGCTTTAGCAATTTCAATTGTAAATTTGCACCTAGATCTTGTAATAGGGTAGCTCATGCCCTGGCGGCATTTGGTTGTTCGTGTCCTCGGGGTGATACGTTCTTCTGGAACGGTTCACCCGCGTTCATCGAGGACCTGGTGGCCAGCGATTCAGCTGCGCCGATAAGTTAATGGAACGCTTGTTTCCACTCAAAAAAAAGCAAGTATAAAAGGCGGAGTGGGATTTTGAAAAGATTAGTTGCGCAAGCGGGTGGCTGTACAGCTGTAGTTCCGCCCGTTCTTTGCGTCTAGCCAAAGTGAGAGCTACCATATCACCCACCTCTCTCAACATGGTCAAGCTAAGGACGTACATACCCTGCCCTGCATCACCCTCGTGCAAATTCTAGCCGAGTATCCGACTGTTAAAATTTGGCCTTAACAGTCGACTGTTAAAATTTGGCCTTGGGGATCCTGCAAGCAACAGCACCACAGGGCGGAATGTCGCGAACTCAGCGACCGCCCCCTCCGCCTCCCCCGCCCCCGCACCGCCCCCCTCCGCCGCCGTCGCCGCCTTCGCCCGCACCGCGTCGCTGGGAGCAGTCCCCTCCGGCTCTCCTGCGCTGTGATGTGCGCACCTCTCCGCGCCGCCTTCTCCGTTTCGGGACTGCGTGCCAGGTGGATCTGGACGAGCTGCCGCCGGAATCGCCGCCGTCCCTCCAAGATTTGGACGCCCCGTCACCGTGGACGTGGAGTTCGTCCCTGAGACACCGCCCCCGGCCGGCACCGTCGACACCACCTCACCTACGCGGATGTGGTGCGGCTCCAATCCAGGCCATTCAATGGCGAGCCAACTCTCAACCAACCCGAGCTGCAGGGTATCCACGCCTCCCCTATGGCCTCCCCTACGCTGCGGCAGAGGAGAAGCGCTCCTCTCCCCGTCGCGTCAGTCCCTCGCCGGATCCAGGCTGGACCCGCGCCAAGGGCGCCAGGAAGAGGCGCTGGTGGCCGCATTCAAGCCAGCGCCACCGGCCTCACACCATCGGGCATTCAAGCCGGCAAGGCAGGTATCACTCCTCCCAAACTAACCCATCCCCTTCGCTTGCTGCTTTCAGAAGGCGCACGGCCGGCCGCTGTTTCGTCTACCTCGCGTCCGACCACCGAGCGAACTCCTGCAGAGATCCCTTCCGCTGTTTCGAGTGCGGACGCTCGGGCCACAAAGCTGCGCGCTGTTCGGAGCGTTGTACCCGATGCCCTCAGCCTGACGGGACTCGCCGTCGGGCCGACTTTCGACCCCGCCAGGGGGGGCCGCTCGCCGGGTCCACGGCCGACCACCCACCCTCAACGCCACCAACCACCGGCCTCTGCACCGGACCTGCCGCCGCCCTCGCGAGCTACTGCCGGGACTGTGATGTCGAAAATTGGAGACCCCTCCACCAAGCCGGAGGACGGCCACGTCCTCATCCCGACCTCCTTCGACCTTGACATGGAAGTCAAGGAGTGGGAGGGAACCGCGCTCGTCGTCAAGGCACTGAGCGCCCCGGCGTCCACAGGCGTTCGGGAGATCGAGGCGGTGATCCTCAACGAGCTACGCCTCCTGCAGGGGGAGGTCATGGTGACCAGGCACCAGCCGGAGCCGTTCCTTATCAAGTTCAACAACCGCCGTCATGCTGAGGCGGCGCTGCGGCTCCCGTGGATCCACCACCACGGCATCTCCCTCAACGTCCGGCCATGGAGGAGCCTGATGGCTGCCCTTGGGGCTTCCCTGCTCTACAGGGTTTGCCTCTGCCTGGAGGGAGTTCCCGTGCACGCTTGGATGCCGGACGTGGTGGAGCGGCTCATCGGCGACACTTGTTCGCTGGAATGCATCGACACCAACCTCCTCCACCCGGATGACACAAGGACCATCGACTTGTGGGCATGGTCATCCAACCCGTGCCTGATCCCCAAGCGGATGTGGCTCATCTTCACCCACCACGCCAAGGATGGGACATCGGGCCTCTCCATGTCGGGGACGCCACCAGAGAGATGGCAGCGCGGCATCAAGCACCCGGTGCTCATCCACCTGGAGTGGGTCTACGACTACACGGCCGTTGCTGCTGACCCTCGCGACGGGTCGGCGAGCGCTCCTGAGCCGGACAAAAGACGGCTTGTGTGGCACAGGGTGACTCTGGATGGAAAGCAGCCACCTGTGCCGGCTTTCCCCCCTTTCAATGTTCCACCAGCCTACGTGGAGCGTTCGGCGGAGGAGACGGGGCGTCGTGCTGCTGCGGCGCGGGTCAAGGAGCTGACCCACGGCTGGAAGCCGGAGGGCAGCGGCGGAAAGCGCCACGGCAAGGGCCCCATGTGCAGCAGCAAGTGCAGCAGGAAGACCGCGGCGTGGCTCGCTGTGACGAGCGCCAGGACGGCCGTAACCGCCGCCGCCCTTCCTACAAGGATGACCACTACCGCTGGAATGTCTGGAGGCGCGAAGATCATGATGATGACGATGGTGACTACCACAGGAGTGAGCACAGTAGCGCTCGCCTGTATGGCGCCCGCTGTGGCAGACCGCCCCAATTAATCCGGTTTAAAAGCATGGGCCCACTATCATAACAGTGCTCCACGCCCTTAAACCGAGTTAATCGTGCAATCCGTCGGATACCTTCCTGATTAAACCACCTTTTCTCTCGACCGAAACAAAATAGCAGCAGTCCCACTCGAAGATGGGCTCAGGCAGTACAACTCATCACAAATTTTACAACATGGGGTTCACATAGATAATTATACAAATACAATGCATATGTTTTAGTTATTACAAACCAGAGTTATAATACAGCGGAAGTCTAAACGTTGATACACATAACATCATATGGAGCCCACATATGATATTCAGTTCCCGCGGCCTGAGTCGGACTCAGACGGCCCCCACTCGACTGTCCAACCATCAGGGAGCACACCAGGCCAAGTCAAAGCAGCAACAGGATCATAGCCATCCACATAATCTGAAAAAGATAGCCACAAGCAAGGCTGAGTACTAATTACTCAGCAAGACTTACCCGACAAGGTTAAATACTAGACATGCAAGGCTTTTTGGCTCTGGGGTTTGTTTTGCCAAAAGCGTCTACAAGTTGATCCCTATTTTCAATATTTTAGCCAAGTTTTAAAGTGAGACTAACCATTTCTAGATTTGCCAAACTATCCAATAACATTCAGTGTCAAAAAACAATTGATTAGCAAATCATCAACATTTCTCATCTAACAACACTTTCCCCCATTTGGCCCGAGGACATTGATGCGCAACAAGAGATCAAGCACCTTCATGTAACCGCGAAGGACGGACAACTCGAGTTGATTTTAACCATGCATGGGACAACCTAATCGTACGACCCGTGAGAGACACCCCGGACCTCACGAGGCAACCGTTCCCATCTCTCCCTGCCATCTGCCATCAGGGCCCACTCCACCCGAGTGCACGCCCCAACGGACCCCAGGTGCCCGAGGCAAACCTGTGCCGCGGCCACTGCTACACTCGCCATCATCCCCCTCGCCCAATGGAGTAGGAAAGACCCGTCAGACGTCAGTTTGAATCAAGTACTAGGTTTACCAGTTTACCATATTTCCCGGCATACGATTAGTACCTTCAAAAGCTTGACCAACTGACCACACAATCAATGCCTTAGCCAACAATTTCTGTGCAAGCGGGGTGTTCAACCAAACATAAATACCGCACAAGCCCCGCTTGCCGAATCTCCTCAACTGATAGTACAGTAAACCTATTTCTCGCGAGTGACAAGGCAATCACTCGACTTCTACCGATCCTAATTAAGCATGGCAGTCTAAACGACCTACACATACTAGTATTAGGACATAGGTACCTAGGGATCATGCAACTAGGGTTTCATTCAACTCCTCAAAACTTAAATGCACAAATTAAGGCACAAATTAAAGAGGGTTAGAATTAACAGCGGGTTATGCTCCGAGGCTTGCCTTCTTGATCACTGCTGGCCTTGGGCCCTTCCGAACTTTGGTTCGGGTCTTGTGCAGCAGCAGAGTTTAAGTCAGCAGTAGCGGGATCGTCCGCGGGCTCGACCTCGATCTCGTATATTCCGTCAGCAAGGGTTTGCTCTATATGAAATGCGGATGCATGAGATGCAGTAATGCACGAGAAACAATCACAGAATAACTGCAACAACTCACTAATACATCACTGGGCAATCATTTACGGAATATAAACAAACTAAGAACTCAAAAAGAAAGCTGGGTGGGTTGCTTTTAATTGCTTATTAAACTTAATTCAATCCTGAAACAACATATAAAGAAATCTTATTAACCCTTGTTTTAATATATTATAACCACTCAAGTTACTTCATAAATTAAACAAAACATCTACAAATAACTACTACTAATAAAATGGAGTTTTAATTACTAAATCCAACATTCAGCACTCCTGGTTGCTTACATGTTTGCAAAATTATTTTTACCACAAGAAAACTATTTATTAAATAAGCATTTCCTAACTAGTTCTTACCAAATAAAGCCTAGAAAATATATTTTCATAAACACAAATTAAGGTAAACATGTTTCTGTGTTCTTGACAGTTAAACATATTTTTCAGGAATTTTCCAGCATTTTAACATTTTATTTTCTATTTTTCTCAATAGCCAACATTTATCACCAATCAGAAAATCATAATAAAATCTACAAAAAGTTTATGCAGCTGAAACTTTTACTGTAACTACTATTCTACCAGAGGCATTTTATGTGAATTTTTTAGATTTTTCTGAGTTATATAGAATATTTGGTGATTTAACCACTCTCAACTAGTTGTAATCAACTTAATTCCAAATCTACCAAAATCATGTATAAACTGTGGCCAACAGATACTCAAATCAACTCTACTGATCACAACAGATCCATCAAAAGTGGTTTTGCGTTTTTAGCACATTCCTATGATTTATAAAGCAATAAACATCCTCTTAAGCACATCTTCATACATTCAAAAATACTTTGATATTCACAAAGATTATACATGCATATGATACACCACTGGAAAAAGAATTTCTCAAGGATTCCAAAAAGTCCAAGTTTATGATTTTTTGATTTTTTTGTGATTTTTGGTGATTTATTGAATCTCAGCCGAGATAAAAAGGAAAGAACACTTGAATAGTGAATTCGGGATTTACATCCGGGTCCTCGGGAAAAGAAAAATAATCGCGGACAGGTCCTTTCTTCACATATAGATCCTCGGATTCTTGCAAAAAACCCCCTGCAAGATTCCCACTTCAGTACATAACTCCAAACATTTGTGGATAACCCCCTGAAGATCTAACTTCTCACCTTTTGGTCCGGCTTCTTCTACCTCCAGTCTGTACACGAACAGCAGGCTCGGTTCAGACTTCTGGTCGCCGGCGTGACTGGAAGGGTGGCCTGCGGCCTCCCAGGCCGAGGCGCACGGGCACTGGGGCGTCGCCCGGCCCTCCTGGCCCTGCTGCGCCGCTCAGAAGCCCGGCCGGCGCAACGCCTTGGTCCCCCCGCACGAGCAGTGGCCGGCCGGCGGCGGCGCTTGCGGCTGGGGGGTCCTGGTGGCCAAAAGAAGATGGGAAAGAGGTCGGGGATGATCAATGGGCCATGGGGATTGCGTCTTGACGATTGGATTGGATGGAGAACGAACGTGGAGCTACGATTTCGGAAGGATTGGATTCGGCCGAGTTCTAGCAATGGTGGCTCGATTTCTCGGAATTTCTTGCGTCTGAGCGATGGCGGAGATGGCTAGGCTCTGGAGGGCGGAGAGGGCGATGTGGTGAAGTGCTAGGGGCGAGGAATCGAGGAATGGCGGGGCAGGTGGAATGAATTTTGGCCGGTGAAGTTCGGTTCCTTTACTGTCCTCGGTCGACGCGGATCCTTATCTCGCCAGCGTGTTGGACAGCTCAGCGAGCTCGCTTGGCACGTCCAGGAGGCACAAGTGAGGCGCGAACGCGTGGCGGGACAGCTGGAGGCCGGTGTTTGGCGTCGACGACGCCGAGGCCGAGCTCCTGGGAACGTCGCCGAACTGAAGCTTTTCGGTTCAGTTTCGTGGCCGAGCGACGCAGCTGCTTCTTTTCGATTTTTCTCACAATTCCATGTAGAAACTCAAGGAGCAACGAATACAAACTTTGTAGAGGATTCATAGGGCTACAATTCCTACAAAGGAATCTATACTATTTGCTCAACGGTTTGGAAGTTGCAAGGCCCTACATCTCAGCCAAAAATTCAAATTCCCGAAATTTCAGAGTTTTGGACAGCTCACGGGTCCAATTTCATCGGCCTTAAACTCCACTTTTTGTACATAAAAAGTTGATTCAACCAATACGAAAGTTAAAGATGCTACTTCAGGCTACAACTTCTACAAAGGGAGTTATAGTGTTTGATCAATGGTTTGAGAGATAAATCGTGGAGAATCCAGCCAAAAATGCTGTTAACTGTCGAACTGAAAATCCTAAGTCTGAATCGAATGTTTTTGACCCAATTTCGATGACCTTTTTCCCTAAGATTTACATACAAACATTTAGATCGTCCAATACAAAAGTTGTAGCTGGTATATTAGGCTACAACTCTTACAAAGGGTGTCACTACTTTTAGGCCACGGTTTGAAAGTTACGGGGCGACGAATATGGGCGAAAATCACGTTTTCAGACTTAGTGTAATTCAACTAAGTGCTGAAATTGCTGGTTTTGACCCGATTTTGACCAAGATTATGAGTGATCAAACAAAGTTTTTCTTGATCCACATCACCACCATTGTAAAGAGGGTACTTTGTACTCCAACTTTTATATTGGTGGAATTTCAAGTGTTTAGGCACAATACAAAGATATTAGCCTCTCGAGAAGGGTAAAAAGCAATACCCGCGACACATGAAATGACGATCGAATGAGTTCAAAATCGAATTTTGAATTTTTGTTTGAACTTTCCATACTCAATTGAGTTCATATACATGTAGTTGACATTATTTGCGATATTTTGGTATAAGTTTTGTATTCTGACTATTTTGATTATTCCGGTTGACCGAGTCAACACATACACACAATTATGCAATGATGCATTTCATAATGAGTTTAATTAATTTAATTAAGGGTTTTAATTACATTAGTGACACCGGGGTGTCACAGCGATGTGACATTCTGGCCCAAGGCTTAATAGGATTGATAGAATACTCATACCAACAAGTTGCAACTTCTTTTCCAGAAGCTCATCTCGAAAGAACTCCGAGGTTAAGCGTGCTTGGCCTGGAGCAATTTCGGGATGGGTGACCGACCGGGAAGTTCTTCCTGGGTGCGCATGAGTGAGGACAAAGTGCGCAGAAAAGACTTGTGTTGGTCTGTGAGGAGATTCTTGAGGTCCTAGAGAGCTGCCAGGCGTAAGCGGGCCCGGACCCGGAGGGTCGGGACGTTACACCCGCTCTGTGGACCATGAGCCGATCAGAAGGGAACGGGAACGTACCCCCCAGCGGCGTGGCTGGGAAGGCGGCCGACGCAGAGATGCGGACAACAAGATGGAGGAGCCTACTCCCAAGACGCCCGCTGCCCTGCCGTCGCTGCAGGACCTAAGGGAGCGCCGGGCTGCCGAGCTTCAGTTCCTCTTCGCGGCACAGGCATCATCCGTTTAGGAGGTTGCTAAGAACCTGATCAACACACACTCCATGGAGGGGGCAAGCAGCATAGTGGTGCCGGCCATGGAGGATTACCTGCTCAAGGCTGGGGCTCTTGCTGATAAGCTACAGCTACCCGTGACCCCACCTGGCCAAGGGATGCAGCAGGCTGGGAATGAAGCCTTGTCCGGCACCCTGTTTGAAGTTGGGGCATCTCCAGCTGAACTGGAGGGATCAACCAACAGTTTCAACAATATCTTTTTCTACTTACCGGCATGCTGATGTCCCTGTCCCAGTTGTGTTCAGCAGAATTGAGGAAGCTCTTGGAGGCATCCATGTGCGTGGAGAGGCTACCATCGAGATGGTCGAGGAGGCGCTAGCTCGGATCGAGCTGGCTGCGCAGGGGGCGCCGATCGCGGCCGACCCTGCTGTCCTGGCTGCTTACCCAGCTGAGATCGGCCAGGTGGCTAGCGTGCAGCCAGCCGGGATCGTCGATGCGTCGGCCCGGTCTGCGGCTGTACCGGCCTCGCCAGCTGCGGCCGGGGTCGATGGCCTTGGAACGTTCTTCGCCTCGCCTCCATAGCCGGTGCTGCGCCGTCACCCACCAGCGAGGGGGCCACGCACTCACCGGACATACAACATGAAGCAGGTCCATCGCAGCGCGCGCCTAGCCAGGCAGCCGGCCTTGCCGGTTCAGAAACGCGCGCAGCTCAACCTGGCGCGCAAGCTGGGCCTACCTATTGAGGAGCACCACTCGGTCGACAAGGTCCTGGATGACTTTGTGGCCATGTTCAATGGCCCGCTGCCGAACCACATCATCGCGGCTCTCACGGCACTTCTGGACATCAACGAAGACTTCGCCGGGATGCTTGATGAGGCCATGCTCCAGCTTCTGGGTCCTGGAGTGGCTGACTTGCAGGACAAGGCAGAAGGGCTGCAAGCCTAAGCCGTGTCTGTCCGGTTAAGCTTTGGGAGTGCTCCATGTTGTTGCCATGTATCGTTCTACTACTTATTTAGCTGCTATGGGTTGCTTTTCCCCAATGTTAGGGAACTTTATTTATCGCCTGCGTGCGGCCAGAACTCCTTCGAACTTCAATCTGTTGCTTGCCCTTCCTGACTTGGATCAACCTGTGCATCATGTCTTCAGCGTTACTCGCCTGTCTCTGTTGCGGGTGTCCTTAGTGACACTTGGGGATGGCAACCTTGCCTGCCTGCTGCTTGTTGTGAGTCTAACTGATCTCCAGAATGTACGTCCAGCCACTTGATGTCGTCACCTGGAATGTTAGAGGTCTTAATAATTCGGCAAGGTGCTGCATTGTAAATGAGCTGCTATCTACCACCTCGTGTCACCTTGCTTGTCTACAGGAAACAAAATTGGCGGCGATCGATGGACATCTGGCTGCCTTCTTAGGGGGTTACAGGCTCAGGGATTATGTATATAAGCCAGCTGCGGGTCCGAGGGGTGGTATTCTGTTGCTTTGGAATGGTGACAGCCTATCCCTACAAGACATCCACATCCGCCGTTTTTCCATCATGGCGACAGCGATGATCATTACCACGGGAGTTTCGTTTGTGCTCTCGGTGGTATACGTTCCATCACGGGACGTTCTCAAACCCTCCTTCCTCACTGAATTGCGACGCCTTAAGCCGGAGGACGAAGAGCCGTGGGTGATCATGGGGGATTTTAATCTTATCTACCGGGCAAGGGATAAAAACAACCGCAACTTAAATCTCCGGCGCATGAGACAGTTTAGGTCGACTTTGAACTTCTGTGAGCTAAAGGAGATCCGGTTGCAGAACCGCAAATTTACCTGGAGCGACGAGCGTCGGCGGCCGACGTTGGTCAAGCTCGACAGGGTCTTCTGCAACGAGAGATGGGACCTTCTGTTCGACCAACATGGTTTGAATGCTCTATCCACATCGGTATCTGACCACTGTCCGCTCCTCCTAGCCAACCAGGCGGGACCCAGAAGACCGCGTCCTTTTCGCTTTGAAAATTTTTAGACAAAGATTCCCAGCTTCGTAGATGAGGTGCAGCGTATTTGGAACTTACCCACTACATACACCCAGCCAATAAGCATCCTTCATAAAAAAATTGGCGCCCACTGCAAAGCACCTTCGGAAATGGAGCACCTCAATCATCTCTGATGCCAGGCTAAAACTTCAAATGGCAAACGAAGTGATCCATCGACTCAACGTGGCTCAAGAAACCAGAGATTTATCTGCTGAGGAGATGCTCCTTAGAAAAGGACTTAAAAAGCGGGTGTTGGGGCTTGCGGTCATAGAAAGAGCAAGGAAGCGACAAAGCGCCAGAATTACCAATCTGCGGGAGGGGGACGCGAACACAAAATATTTTCACCTTAAGGCCACGGCAAGGAGGAGGAAAAATCACATACAGCAATTACAACAGGCTCATGGGTGGGCGGTTTCCCATGAGGACAAAGAAAATTTGATTTTTCAGCACTTTTCTACGACAATGGGCCAAAACACTCCCAGGGAGCTTGATTTTGATTGGTCCATACTCAATGTCCAGCGTTTTCAGCTAGATCATCTACAAGCCCCTTTCACAGAGCAGGAGGTGTGGGATGCGATTTCGCGCATGCCACTTGACAAGGCTTTTTCCAGTCTTGCTGGCCAATAATAAAAGCAAACCTGATGGCGGTGATCAACTCGGTTTTCGACCTGCGTTGCCTTAACCTGGAACTACTGAACACGGCAAACATTGTGCTTCTGCCAAAGAAGGATGGGGCCGACAAAATAACGGATTTTAGACCCATCAGCTTAATCCACAGCGTGGCGAAACTTTTTACTAAGCTGCTCGCCTTGCGGTTAACAACGGCAATGGATGAGCTGATCTTCAAGAGCCAGAGTGCTTTTATCAGAGGCAGAAGCATCCATGACAACTTCACGTACGTGCGCGGCATGGCACGCCGTTTCCATACCAATCGGACACCTATGTTGCTGCTCAAACTGGACATCTCCAAAGCGTTCGACTCGGTCCGTTGGGACTACTTGCTATCGCTGCTTACCCACATGGGCTTCCCGACACGTTGGCGAAATTGGATTTCCGCCTTACTGTCTACGTCCTCCTCTCAGGTCTTGCTCAATGGCGTCCCGGGACGCCCTATACAGCACGGTAGAGGGCTACGCCCGGGCGACACCCTCTCTCCGCTTCTGTTCATTCTCGCCATTGATCCCCTCCAACGTCTACTGCACCTGGCCACACAGGCGTCCATCCTCAGCAAACTCGGCCGCAACAGACAACAACTGCGGATTTCCCTATACGCGGATGACGCGGTCATCTTTGTCCGACCGATCAAAGAGGAGGTTGCTGCCTTGACCACTTTGCTACAGCGCTTTGGACAGGTCACGGGCCTACGCTCCAACCTGGAGAAGTCGGCGGTCATCCCCATCCGCTGTCATGGGATTGACCTTGATGACGTGCTACTGAGTCTCCCCACTCCTCGACTGCACTTCCCCATTACATACCTTGGCCTGCCGTTGTCTGTTACACGCCTTCGCAAGGTGGATTTCCAGCCACTGGCTGACAAGGCGATTGGCAGTCTCTCGGGATGGAGGGGTCGGAACCTCACCCAATCGAGCAGGTTGACCCTTACAAAGTCCGTCCTATCCTCTCAGCCAGTCTACTTTCTTACCGCTCTGAACGCTCCCAAGGACATCCTCAAGGGCCTGGATAAATGTCGCAAACGCTTCCTTTGGGCCGGGGACGAAAACCTCACTGGAGGTAAATGCAAGGTCAACTGGCCCACTGTGGGACGCCCAGTTGAGCTCGGGGGCCTTGGGGTCTTAGACCTGCACTTCTTCGCTAGGGCGCTTCGGTTGCGTTGGCTCTGGCAGGAATGGACACACCCGGATAAGCCTTGGGTTGGCCTGGGCAACCCTTGCAACGAAACGGATAAACTTCTCTTTGTTGCATGTACAACAATCGAGGTTGGGGACGGCAATTTGATTTCGTTCTGGAATTCGGCCTGGTGCCAAGGGCGGAGACCAAGAGACTTTGCGCCGACTCTGCTCATGATCTCTCAGGAAAAAGTCCCGATCGTTGCGGAATGCCCTACAGGATCAGTAGTGGATTCGCGACCTCAATTTCACCCAACAGGTCTCCACAGACATGCTACACCAATACGCCCAGCTCTGGGGGTGTGTACAGGATGTAGGGCTGCTGCGGGGGCCGGACAAATGTACATGGAAACTTAGCGCCTCGGGCGAATACTCGACATCTTCAGCTTATAGGGCTCAATTTAACGGGTACACGAGGTGTAATTTCAAACAGCTCATTTGGAAGCCGTGGGCACCGAACAAATGTAGGCTGTTTGCCTGGCTCATCATTCGGAACCGGGTATGGACGTCGGACAGACTGCAGGTGCGTGGATGGCCACGCAACACATGTTGCCCACTCTGCAGGCAGGAACCGGAGACTGGCCACCATCTCCTCGCCGGCTGCCGGTTTTCCAAGCGCATCTGGCGGCTGGTGGCGGACTGGCTCTCCTATGACCAGCTGCGGCCGGAGAACTGGTCGCCATCGACAACCGTTGCTCAATGGTGGACAAGTGTCGCGACAACGTTTGGGGTGCCAAAAAAGGGACTACGGTCCTTGTTGTTGCTTATAGAGTGGGAGATATGGAAGGAAAGGAATGCGAGAACTTTCAGCCGTCGGGAGCTCTCGGCGACGTCCCTCTTTCAGAAAATCAAGGAAGAAGCGAGGACATGGGGAGTGGCGGGCGCGAGGCACTTGGCTTCCCTGCTGTTAGATGCTTGAGCCCTGCTTTTTTTTGTTCCTGTTTTCGTTTCTCTTTTTTTTTGTTGCTGGTCCTAGGACCTTTTGTGCGCTGCTGGCGCACTTCTTGTGAACTCCTGCTCTTTTAATAGAAACGGCACAATCAGTGCTTCGTTCGTTCAAAAAAAAAATTGGCCTTCTGATATAGTTCTGAAGCTGAGGAACAGCAAAAGCAGAAGAATTCTGACCCGCCCCCCGCGGGTGCTCTGGTTGAACAAGTGCCGTGCGAAATCCAACATTCTCGCTCTCGGACAGCTTAAATAGCAGAAAAAAAGAAGAGTAGGAGATGCATCGATGCAGATACATTGGAACTTTTTAGTGAGGCCAAGTTTCGACGCGATACTTCATTTGTTTTCCTTTAATTTCCGAAACTAGTGGAGATGATTAAGAGTTCGATCTGGAGGATGAACGTCCTAATCGGAATTAGTCCAGTACTTAGAGCATCTCCAAGAGTATCTAACAAATAAGCTCCCAAAACACTAGTTGCCAAAAAGTATTGGGAGCCGAAACAACCTCTTTCTCCAACAGTGCCCAAAAACATGTTTAAAAAATTTAGTTACTTCTACATCATTATCAATATGTGGGTACATACGACCAAAATATAACCAACAAAAAAGTTCAAGAAATAAAAATAAAAAAATCAAAAAAAACGTCGCTAAAAAAGCATACGCGAAAAAATATCGTGCAAAAAAAGAAAAAAGTCAGAAAAAAAGAATAGAAAAAGTCGGAAAAAGAATACGAGGGGAGAAAAATTACATGGGAAAAAGAAAAAGTGCCGTGCGGGGGGAAGTCCGTGAAAAAAAGAGCGGATAAAAAAATTGCATCTCCGTGAAAAATCGTGCATTGGGAGCGCGGAAGGGAGAAGCAAATTTAGCTCAAAATAGCTCCGTTATTGGACATGCCAAAAAATTAGGACCAAGATTGGACTACTATTGAAGTGCTGTTTTTTACTTCTACTCTCAAAATTGATTATTGAAACTATTTATTGGGCACTATTGAAGATGCTCTTATGTTGAGAACAATACAAACGTAGCTCTCATGGGAAACGGCCCATACTCCGTAAGTCCATAATACAGCGGCAGAAAAAAAAATTCCAATATTTTTTTCGAGGGAAAGAAAAATACTCCGATTGATTTACAGGATTTAAAGCTCCGCAGGAGCCACAAATCGGCACCAAAGCTCACCTCGACATATTGGATAAAGTCAAAGGAAGACGATCCACGGCCCCATTGCTGCGCTTTCCATGTCGCTGCATCTGCTTAAATTACTTTATCTCGTTTTCGGAATGGGTGAGACCTCACTTTCTTCATCGAAAATCTTACAATATATTTTGCGTTCAAAAAGAGGTTCTGCTATTAGCATCTCAATGTTCTCCTTCCTTTTTTGCCTTTTTTCTATTACTTTTGTCAGCTAAAAAAATTAAATACACGATGATAAAGTTCCAGTGAAACAAACAATAATTATTACACTGGACAATTTTAGAGAATTATTTTGTTTCACGCTAAACGCTTGGAATTTTAATAGGAAGAAAATGGAGCAAAATTAATTAAGTTTCACTAGTGCATCAACTAGTGCCCCTACACGAACTAGTAATTTTTGAAACATGTAGTTTTATTAAGAAACAGGGCCCATGGGCTCTAGCTTGTAATAAGATTTTCTTACACCTCTCTCTCTCTCTCTCTCTCTCTCTCTCTCTCTCTCTCTCTCTCTCTCAAAAATTCGGACATAGTAGTAATGTAGGTGTAGATTTAAGGAATAGACTATTTCATAATGGTATAGGTGGATATCTTTTAAGAAATTATAATATATCTAATGGTTTCATGATTAAAGTTTACCGGCCTGATGGCTGGATGCTCATGATTTTTGTGAGAACTTCTAATTTTTTTTCTCTGGCCTGTGTTGTGAAAATTAACATAGATGCCTCCGAAAATTAGTATTAGGATAAGATTGAACTTGTAATTTTTTTCTCTAGCGTGTGTTGTGAATATTAACATAGGTGCCCCCAAAATAGTCTAATCTTCAATTAGTAATAGTATAAAATTGTTACACGTTTGTTGACAAACAAACAGATACAATTAGTAGCACAAAATCAGCAAGCCCGGCACTTAAATTTGTCTAGCTGTTAAACGAGGAGAGACGGTTAGAGAGATGTTACAAGCGAGATGGCATATGTTAGTTTCCATCTCGAGTAGGTTTGCTACCGTAACATGATAGTAGTCAGCGTGCGTCGTCTTTCTTTCGCTAGCACAAACGCTCGATCTGCCTAGCTAGTCTCAAGGGCCTGCAGATTGATGCATCCCGGCGACAAAGAAGCGGCCAGAGCCGTCCTGGGTGGCGTAATAGATCGTGCCAGGGCTCACATGGTTGTGCACCCCCTCGTACATGGTCACAACACAGCTCGGATCGTCCCTGTCTCGCTCCACCCTCTTCTTGACGTTGCATCCCTCCGTCGAGCACCGGTAGTAGTTCCTGCAATAATCGATTAATTGATTTGAAGGCTCAGTACGTCCACACATATATACCCGACGTCGACGTACTGTTCCAAATAACAAACTGCCAATACATCGTTGTTCCTCTTTATCTATTAATTTTCACTTTGGCTTTCAAATTGTTATACAAATGGTCAGTGTAGTTTGCTGATTTTTATCCCCCAAGTAAATATGTACCTCGGATTAGGGCTGTTCTTGACGGACTTTTTGCCGTACTTCCTCCACTTGTAGCCGTCGTCGAGCACCTCCTCCTCCGACCTCACCCGGAACGCGATCCTGTCCGTCGTCGCCATCATCGAACCCTCCCCCGTCATGGCGGCCGCCGCACCCCTGAAAGGTTCACGAACCGGCCGATTGGTCAAAACATGTACTTGACCATGCGTGCGCGCGGCTAAACTGATGCAAAATCAGGGTTCTGGGATTCGAAATGCAAAAAAATTCGGACCCTACCGAAACGGGTGAATTTCGGAAAATTCGGAAAATTCGGTCCGGGATTCAGTTGTTTGACTAGTCAAAGTATTCATTTTTTGAATAAATTTGGAAAGGATTTGATGGAGATTTGGAGATTAGACACTCCTAGAGCAGATAGTGACATGGAATTGAGGAGATAAGGGACGAGCCAACGAATTTGATGGTGAAAACACACAGCTGCTATTTCTGTTAGGCATTACTAGGCAATAGAGGCACGAAACAGATATATGATCAAGGTTTGTTCATATTTTTATACTTATGGGAGCATGTGAACTTATATCAATGTTTGAGATGATAGAAAAATCTAACTCGGATAAAATTTCGGTTTCGTTTCGATCCCCACCGAAATTGGTGAATTTCGCCGAAATTCGGTCGTTTCGGACCGAATCCCAGAACCCTGTTCAAAATTAGTATAGCAAGTAGCAGTGCACCACGTCTCTTAGACATGCGCGAAACTCACCTAGCATGAGTGTAGCCCGAGGCATCCGGCACGACCTGCTCGACCGCCGGCATCCGCGGCGGCGGCGTCCCGAACGTGGCAGGCACAACCGACGAGATGCCTTCGTCCGACAGGCACTCGAAGGCGGCGTCGAGTACTGCTGCGCCGGCGCCAGGCCGGGGACCGCCGCAGCGAACGCGGACTGGGGGAAAGCTGCCGCGGGGCTACTAGCACCAGCAGCAGCGCCGCCGTAGAAGGCGGGTGCCAAGCCGCCGCCGCCGCCGCCGCCGGTGCTGCATGGGTGGCGATACGCCATGGCTGCGAAGACGGCGTCGGCGAGCGAGTTGCAGGACGCTAGCGCCATGTGCATGGGCGAGCGTCGGCGAGCGAGAGATGATGCCCCGCCGAAGCGCCTGGCTTTTATAGCACGCGCCCGGGGGATCGGGCCGTCGTCCGAAAGATTCCAAAGGCGTCGTCGCTGGTTTCGGCGGCGTGGGCGCGCGCAGAGGCAGAGGGGGTGCATGCGACGGCGACGTCGCGCGCGGGGGGCTTCGCACGGGGCTTCCTAGGGGGCGCGCGGAGAAGCTTCGGCGCGGTGCGCACGCGAGGGAGGACACAGCCGCCCCGTTCCGATTTCCGAATCGTTGATTTGTCGCCGCAGTCCCTGGCTGCCACTTTGGGGAGCCCGTACGTAAGGTGCTTGCGTGGCGGAGGAAAGGGACGGCCCGGGGGCACGGGCCACGGGGTCTTGTGCGGTGTGCTGCCGGCGGATGAGGCGGGCGGGGGCTTGCGCCTTGGAGGGGGTGTTTAGTTCATTCTCTCTCTCCTCTATTTTGCATAATACGTGTTTTCTAATGTACTTTTTTCTCTATGTGGCATGCGACCCAATGCATAAAAACACTATACATAACAATATCTAAACACTCTCTAAAAGGGGCTAGAGACTAGTAACCTCTGCGTTATACTATAACACTAGGCACCGAGGTTACTTCCGACCAATCCGTCCTCTAATTCTAGCAGAGCGCGGTCGCGAAGGCTTGAACCTGGATCGTTGGCTTCACATCTGGACCAGCTAGCCACCCAGGACGAGCCCCCGTCCCCGACTTAGAGCATATTTAGAAGTTAGAACCAAAAGCATGGGGGAGATTGAATTGAGATGTCTCGTCCAACCAGGGTCCAGTGATCAGATAAGAAGTTTATTATTTATTAATATAATATAAAATTATAATCCTAAAAAATATGTAAAAATATGCAAGTTCTGTAATAAGCTCTAACCAAACATACTCCGTATACATATGGCATAAAATATATGAGAATGTAGTAACATTATAGTAGTTTATTGTCCAAAGTTCCAAACTAGCGGCTAAAGATGGAATTATTTAAGGGTTCACGGTTCAACTTAAAAACCATACGGTTCAACCGGTTCACACCAGTCCAATGTATGTTATGATGGTCTTTTAGTTAAACCAAACTAGATATGAGTATTTTGTGGGCCGAGCTAGGCCAAAAAAAAACCCGAGAATTTTTCGGCCACAAATTTGTGCCCAATCCCGTCTCATGGGCATGCTCAGGCTAGGCTCGGGCCTAGGTTTTATGTCCTTTTTAGTAGAAAAATAAATGGAATGAATTGCATGGACATACTCAAATTGGGTCCGAAAATTTTACCAAGCCTTGTTTACGCTGAGCAAGCGTGTCCCATTAGAAGGCTGAAGGCATGGATGGGCTAAAACCCAGCAGATTCGGGGCACAGATATTCAGGTCTAAGCTGAATTGATCAGGTTATTGTGAATTTTGGTCCAACGGGTGAACCAATTTGGGGTTTTTTTTTGAGAAATTTTATAACGGTTGAAACAAATGAGGATCGTTCATCAATCTGAATCCGATGATTATGGTACCTATAAAAGTAAAAAGGTAGATGCCATATCACGTTCACGTACTATGTCTGTACATGTGTACATAGTGTCACGACCAAATCAACTAACAATATTGACCGTGTACATCGTTGAATTTGTTGGACGTGGTACATGGAAGTGACAACACGTGATGATATAGTCATCGCGCCTTGGACACAAATTTGCCATCCACTAACATTCTCATAAGCGGGAGAGGAGAACGTGCTTAGCACGTATTTCATTAAAAGAAGGAGTAATACAAACACAAACCACATTAAAAAAAAAGAAAACACTGTGGGCGCGAGCAACTTTACCATTTCAGAACGGATTCTCTCCCCTGAACCTTTGTTCCCTAAATCAAGTCTCTTCACTAATTGATGGTTGGTTCATGCCCTGCGCTATTTCTATATACTCGTGGAAACCAGAGCCTTGAACCGTGCTGGAAGAAGCCAGAAGCCCAGAGCCTTAAACTACATCTGCATGAGACAAGTACAGAGTAACGTGGGCGCGCTCTCTGGAGAGTGGAGACCGGCGCTGCGTGCCTGGCGCCTGCCCAGCCGGAAGACCGGTCAGCTGTTGCAGCGGCCACCAACATGGAAACATCTGCCGTCCGTCCCGTCACGGCGCGGTTTCAAAAGACAAGGTCACGGCCTTACGGCCATGACAAGGCTGAACGTTTGACACTTTGACCTCGCTAAGATTTGTGGTGGCCATGCTGCCTGCATCTATTCTGCGACGGCTACATGCGTGCCTGCATGCGATCGATCCCTGTCTATCTGGGCAGCCGCCAGCCCGCCAGCGTGAGCGGAGGTCGGCCGGGCCCGGGCTGTACTGGACTGGGTGCGCCCTGCCGTATCGGTCGCTGGCCAATTGGAGGCGGCGGGCACATGGTCGGTGCTACCGCTGGCTACGGGGAAGTTTCAGGCTTTCAGGCAGCGATAACGTATTCGGTCTCCCTCTCACGGCAGGGTAGTACTAGATACTGATGTGATGACGTCGACTGCTGCTGCGTGAGGCCATCGAGGCTCCATGGCTTGGATTCAGAATCACGATGGCCTGTAGGTGAGAACAATATGAAACCGGTATCAAAAAATTCTAAAAATATAACCTATATGTTAGTGCTCAACTGAATGTTATTTAGATCTTATAAGTTAATGTTCCTAGTGTCTTATTGCTTCTGCCTTCTAGCTATGCTTGCTATTTATTTAAATTGTTGTTATGCTCTTTATTTTGATTTCATTGTATGATTACTTGATTGCAAGTAAGATCCAGCTAACTCCCAATAGAGCACCAACACGTAGTTTATATTTTTAGAAATCTTTTGGTGCTAATTCAGTTTTTTTATTTAAAATAAATTAGTTATGATTTTTTGACTAAACTACTCTTTTTAAAAAAAAAATCCAGAAAATAAAAAACCACTTTCGAAACCAATTAAGAGCCTAATTTGCACGACTTTGATAGTTGGATGGCTAATGATGTTCGATTTTGTGGTGTTGGGTTGAAAAGCAAACTTGTGTGATGGTTAAAGGGTGTAAATTGGATTTTCCCCTAATTCAAAACACCGAGACGTGCACGTCAACTGATGTTTAAACGAGCCCTTACGAACAGTCGTAATCGTACATTGACGAGTATTCAGGAAGCCATAATAAACCGTGGTTTGAACAAATCAGAGGATGGGGATGTACAAACATGCATGGCAGGTAATTCACTTTGCAACGGTATATAGTGGAATTGAATTGGACCGGCTGCGTAAGAAACATGTACAGTACCCGACCTTAAATGCTCAACAAGAAACACAGAGCCCAGACCAGTAGCTAGCCTAGCCACACATCCCACGAAGACGAAACCAAAGACGTCCGCATCATGAGCATTCTGCGGTTCGTATAGGGGCACAGTTGGTGACCATAAAGAAGGTTCCATCTCGTCTAGGCAGGAGAGCACGTCAGTGGTCTGTCTGATGATGCCGAATCGCCTGCCTT
>CM014274.1:21658217-21705485 GCA_004135705.1 Alloteropsis semialata
CCTGTTCGCTTGGCTTATCAGCCACCAGCCAGCAGTACTTCAGTCTCACAACAAATCAGCATCAGCCACCAGCCACCAGCCACCAGCCAGCCAGCAGTACTTCAGTCTCACAACAAATCAGCATCAGCCACTAGCCACCAGCCACCAGCCAACCAAACACAACTGAGGCAGCAGCTGCACAAAAGATGCCGTGCTGTCCTTGGAATATATGTGGACGTGGCAAAAGCACAAGTAGGGATGGCAACGGGCAAAATCCGCGCGGATAGTGCTTATAACTATCCATGCCCGCGAGCAAAAACCCATGCCCGCGCCCATGCCCTCTATCCGCCACGGGCACCAACTCACGCCCGCGCCCGCAATCCGCGGATACTCCATGCCCGCGGGCATGCCCGTGTACCCGCAAGATTAGATTTCAGCAGCAAAATACATAGATATATATATATATATTCATCTCACAACAGTAAACACACATATCTAGAGTTTAAACACCAACATCTCAGTAATCTCAAGTTCTCAAGTCTGACACAGAGTGATACAAACAAATATAAAGGTCCAATCAAAGCAAATAAACAAGTCTCACACAAAGATAAAGTGATACAAACAAGTCTCAACTCTCAAGTCTCACATAAGTGCATACAGAAGGGGCATACAGATACAGCCAATCAGGCAATCAGTCATACACAATTAGTCAGAATCATCGGCGGTAGTGATGCAAGAATCTTCAACCTTCATTTCTTCTTCAACGTCTTCAAGGCATGACCAAAAGCTATTAAATCTTCCATCAGCATCATCTACAATCAAGTTTCATATGCATATATTAGTACCTGCACTCTATAGTTCTTCTTATGTAAAAATATGCACAATCAAAAACAGCCAGCAATACCTTTGAGATTATGACGAAGCCAACTTTGGCCACACATCAAAGCTTCCAATATTTTAGGAGTAAGACGGCTGCGATGCTCACTTAAGATCCTTCCACTAGTACTAAAAGCAGATTCAGAAGCTACTGATGTGATTGGAATAGCCAAGATTTCACGAGCAATTAGCCTCAAAGTAGGATAGTTCCCTCTTTGAACCAGGAGCAGCAGGAGCTTCTTCCCCATCTGATATATGCACAACATTCTCTCCCTGAGTACCAGTTGTAGCCACAACAGCACCAGATGTTTGTGAAGCCGGCACTTGGGAGCTACTAGCCATTACAACTGCAAAATAAAATTAACTAGTGTATGAAGCAACTAACAAGGTTCATCTGTGCACTAACAAAATCTCCTAGTAAAACAACTAACAAGGCTATTAGCCTATTACTACAGCATATGAAACATCAGTGACTCAGTGCTTAACAAGCAATGGGATCCCAATGGCAAGACACACACATTCATGCGCAGATCTACAAAAATAAGGGCTTAAACCTACACTGTAGAGTACATCGGATCGGACAGGGAGAGACATACCTGTAGGGATGAGCTCCTGGCGGCGTGGAGACGGTGGCTGAGGGGCGGTGGCTTGGTCACCGTGCCTCTTCTTCGCCCTGGCCCCGGTGTCCGTCCTCCTTCTTTGAGATCTAGGAGGTGGAGGGGAGGCAGAGAGGGGAGGGGAGGCCTGGAGAGGAAGGGGAGTCGGGCTCGGAGGCTCGGTGCGGCGGTGCCGGACTGCAGGCTTGCCGGCGCTGGGGGTTCGCTCGGCTCAGGTTGGAGGGGGATGCGTCGCCCTCGCCCTCGTGCAGACGCGCACTCGCCGTCGCAGCGCGGATTTGCCCTGTGCGAGCGGCAGCCAGGGGGAGGGGAATGGAAAGAGGGGGTAGGATGAGAAGGAAACCCTAATCTTGCTACCTGTCAGACAAATTGGAGCGGGTTTCGCGGATTTGCGGGCGCGGATACTATTTTCTTGTGCCCACGCTCGTGCCCGCGGGCACAACTCTAGACCCATATCCGCGCCCACCGGGTTTACTATCCACGGGCACGCGGATATTTCGTGCCCGTTGCCATCCCTACTTGCCCCGGCTCTCTTCTCAATTAACGCTCATATACAACCTCTTCATTGAGTGTTTAGGCCCTGTTTGTTTGAGATTCTGGGAGCTTTTGGTCCACTAGTTTTTAGCATGTCCATAAGCCAGAAAATAAGATGCAATGTGCTTTTTAGCATTTGGCTATGGGAGGCAACATGTTTTTAGGCATCCTAAAAACTAAGGGTCCAAAAGTATTTAGAAATTCAAACAAACACAACTTTATTACTCTAACACTGTGCAGCGTACTGACCCGGGCCCGTGGTGGCGCCGGCGCGCAACCCCTACGGTGATGTGGGGTGGGCCACGGCTCACAGGTGAGTTTGTGCCAGGTGAGCCAGGTGCACATGGGCGATGAGTGCCACTGCTAGTAGAGAAGAAGTGTGTGACCTTGGCATGCAAAGAAGGAGCGCGGTGAGCCGGCGATTGGCAACACGCAAATGCGAGGGAGAAGACGTGTGCGTCAAAGAAAACAACCTCGGGAGATAAAGGGAGAGGTAGGGTTGAAAAAATACGTTTGTGAAAGAGAATTGATTTTGTTACTCCGTTAGAGTTGCTCCTAGTCCATCCCAACCCTGCACACTATCAATAGTTTTCGTAAGCTCTACATTATAAAAAAAACTAGTGTTACATGCTAGCTCTCCAATACAAACACTACTATTTCATATGCAAATTTAATATCACTTATCTCTCATGGTGTCTTGGATATTGTATAGAAACCATGGTTTAAAAGGCGGTAAGGCGAGGCGAGGTGAGCGACCCACTTCCGGACGCCTAGGCGACGCCATACAAACATATAAACACATAATGACATAAAAAATCAGAAGCAAATCAACCTTAATATTACCAATTCTTAGACCATAATAAGCATAATAAGTAGTGCTACTAGAGTACTTACTACAAACTGCAGCGCTGCACTAGACTACTAGTGACAGTATAAAGTAGCAAAATGGCTAAGCACAGGGCAGGGGCACATGTATCAGGCAATCGACTACACAGTATATACAGACAGAGCCAAAGAGGAAGGGGAGACAAAGAGGGGGAGAAGCATACTTCGGTTTGCAGGTGGTTGGTGCCCGGTGGGAAGAAGCTAGGCTGGAGCTGGGGGTCTGCTGAAGGAAATCGAAGGCCGGAGGAAGCAAAATCGATGGCCAGCGGAAGCAAATCGAAGGCCATGAAAGTGCATCTAGGCCATTAAAGGTCTAACTTGTTTGTTTGAGATGATGAGCGGGGGATTATTTTTATGATTCATTGTGTTCAATGTACTCATCAAAATATATGATTATTCATTGATACAAGCAAGCAAGTGCGTGAAGAAATAATGCTCATTGCAAAAGATAAAGTGAAGCTAACCTGGCTCAGCCAGGTTACACCCAGGTCAGGCAGGTGAAATTAAATTCAGAACAGAGAATCTGACCCGGCTCAGCCAGGTCCAACCTATGTGACCCAAGTGTCAAGTCAAAACAAGAAATGATTAAGCAAAGACTTGGGGATATGCTATGTGAGTCTCCAAGATTATGAGATGACTTGTTTGACAAAGAAGAATGATATTGCAAGACTTCATGTTTGTATGATAAAAAGGATATGAGCAATTGTGTTACATATTGGTCTTCATGATTGGAAGTTTGCATTGTGTGGGATATTCTTTATCGATCAAGAATAAGTATTTGAAGAGTCTTTCAAATGGAATTCACTCTATGGCAAAGCAAAGCTAAACTTGATGATGCAAGGGTAAGTGGTGAAGAAACAAAACGAGATGACTAGAGCGAGGGACTAAGCAAGCTTTGGTTAAGTGACGACTTATGACTATGTGTGTATTTCTAAAGTGAAATGACTAGTATCCGGGGGGTTTCAAAGTATCATATCCAAGCTTTATCAAGTAAGGTAATGCAATACATATATGTGTTATGGTTGATAAATGGGGTGACTTAAGGATTAGAATGAACTCAATCATAAGCTATGGAAAATCCTAAGTCACTAGCTCAAGGTTGATCTGCTCAGTTGATATGCAATGTTGAAAGCCCTCAAGTGAAGAATATTCAAGTATTGGCATGATCTTCAACATACAAGCTCAAGTGGTTGAAATATGATTTATTTATATGTCTTGAGTTTAGATATATCGTACTATCAAAAGGGATGCAACATTGGTTGAAAGACATTCACTGAAAGTGCTCAAGTCAAACCCATGAGAGTCTAGCCTAGAAAATCTAACTTAGTGGGGTTGTCTGGTTTGGGGATCGGTCTGACCGGTTCCTGGCCTCCGAGTGACTAACGGCTAGTTGAGTTTGAAAGCCGGTCTGACCGGTTTGGCAAACCGGTCTGACCGGTTTTGTCTGACAGAAAAACGGCTAGTTTTGTTGGGCTTGGGTATTTATACCCAAGAGCTCCTCTTTGAAGGGTTGCTGGTTCTGTGCGCGTGTCACACCTTCTTGAGGCCAGCTGCGCTCTCTCCAACCTCTCTTTGTGATATTTGAGCATCCTTGTGAGATTCTTTGAGTTGGGTTGAGAGAGTGACTTGTGTGTGAGCTTTGGTGAGCAATCTGATCTTGAGCACTTGTGGTGACGTCGAGCAACTCGTGAAGCATTTGTTACTCTTGGAGCTTTGCTCCTAGACGGCTAGGCGTCGCCGTGGAGCACACATTCCTTGTGTGTTGTGCCCCAGAAGTTTGTATTACCCATCCTCTTGGTGAGGAACTTAGTAAGTAAACTCAATCTGCCTTGGTGGTTGATTGAGTGAGGAAAGGGTTAGGTGACAAACCGGCTCTTCGTGAGCGCCTCTACGGAGACTAGGATTCACTGGGCCTTAGTGGCTGCTTAGTGCAAGCAGTGAATCTGAACTTCGATAAACAAATCCTTGTGTGTTGTCTCCATTTCCTTACATTTGTCGATTCTAGCATTTACTTGTAATTTCGCATCTATCTACTTTGGTGTGCTTGTGCCGTGTGTAGGAGCTTCATAAATATATCTGAAAACACCTAGTGAGGCTTGACATCCAAAGTGGTTTGTGCTAGAATTATTAGTGGGGTTGTGCATATTTGTTTGACTGACTGTGGGAGCAAACCGGTCTGACCGGTTTCAGGAACCGGTCTGACCAGTTCTGCTGCTGACAGTGCTTTAAGTTTTTGTAATTTGCAGAAATACCTATTCACCCCCTCTAAGCGACATCAAGGTCCTTTCAGGCCAACAATCTTCAATCGAGCAGGGCACGGCTCGATTCAGCCCCTGTTCAAGGGGATACGATGTGCAGGCCCGCAAGGATGTGAGGCGGCGTGGCCCCACGAGGGAATTTGACGCGCCGCGCCGGGATTCCCCGCAAGAGTCACCGCGCTCGAACCAGGATCCGCCACCAGGGGAGCTGCCGCGAAGGGAAGGGGAAAAGAGCAGAGCTATGGCAGGCCGACGACAAGTCTATTTCCTCTCCCGCTTCCTCTCTCGCTGTTATCTCTGCCTCTATATTTCTTCCCGCGCAGCACAGACGAGGTGGGAAGTTCCGCGCTATAGCGAAATCGACCCGCGCGCCCCCCATCTTTCCTTGCGCGCCGCTGAGTTTCGCGACCAAAGCGTCCGCCCGCAATGCCTAGGCGACGCCCAAACGACTAACGGTCCAAGGCGAACGCCTAGTACGGGAAGGCGGACGCCTTACGCGTATCTGGCTGGGCGACACGGACGCCCGACGTTTCTCGGCGCCTGGACGCCTAGGCGACGCCTTTTAAACCATGGTAGAAACTATGTCTCATGCAATACCTAGTTTTCTTCTTTTTCTTCATTTTCTCACTTACCACATCATCTTTTATCCTAGATGACAGCTCATTTAATTCTATGGACACCATCCTAGTCATTGAGTTGAGGATGACCTTAGGTTCTATTTGCATCACCTATGGTTTATAGAAAGCTGGCTTATACCTCACACACTGCTAGATTGTTAAAAGTCGGTGCTGTTGGCTCCTTGAATTACACGTTTGTTGGATTGTTGCTTTTAATTGTTTATTGTCTATAAAGTTACCAATATTACCGTGGCCACCTTTTGCACTTGCTGGGCAATGGGCAAAATGGTATTTTTGACATGGAATAGCTGAGACTAAAGTTTAGCTGATTAGCTAGGTGAGATCTCAGCTAATCAGCTAAATAGAGCTAGATGATAGATAAGACACCGACTAAACTTTAGCTGGTGATCTAAATAGAGCTCCAGCTAAAATTTAGCTGAATGGATCCAATGCAAACAGGGTCTAACCAGAGAGACAGCTCTGAGGTTATAGTTAAATGGATGGTCGCATTATTGTTAGCTGGACCAAAAGATGCTTTTGTAGTTTTCCGTGTTTAGTTGGAGGCCGAAAAAATTTGCAGGGTATTAAATGCATCTTTGACCACTAATTAAGGGTATTAAATAATGTCAGTTTACAAAACTACCTCCACAACCTCTAGTAAATTTCCGAGACGAATCTAATGAGGCCTTTGACCGCATGATTAAAGGATGATTAGAAGATAGTTACTGTAGCATCACTGTAGCAAATCATGGATTAATTAGGCTCATTAGATTCGTCTCGGAAAGTTACGCTCATCCGTGAAGAGGTTTTACAAATAGACTTCATTTAGTACTTCATGCAAGAAAGATTCCCTTTTGCAAATTTTTTCGGCCTCCAATTAAACACGGTGCTTATTGCTGATGCTTTGGACCGCTCACCAACATGACTGTTGTACTTCTGCCTTTTTGTAAACAGTGATTTGCATTGTGTCTTTATTTTTGAAGAACTACGGTCAATCTTTTCAAAAAAGTGTATTTATGGATGAACAAATGGATGGTTTAAAATTATTCAAAATGCCAAAGTATATTTGTAGATGAATTCTAACTATTTTCATCATTTGTGCTCTTTTCACCAAAAGCACTGACAAAAAGACACAATTCGGGCCTGGAAAAAAAGAAGAAGAAGTTTAAGTGAACCATTCAAAGTTAACCGAAATGAACCACAGCCAACGGAAACAATCGTGTGGGTCCAGCAAAGCAATTTCTTTTCCTTGAACGGCCCACAAATCCGCAAATCGAAATGGTGCGCGCGCTTGAGACGCTGCTTGGGCCGGAGATTTCTTGAAAGAGCCAATTCCCTATTTGGCCCTAGAAAACTTGCATGTTCTCTTCTTGGCTCTGGAAAACTTTTTGTTCCCTATTTGGCCCTAGGGATAACTTTCGTTCCCAATTCGGCCTTCCGTTGCGTTTTCCGTCCGATCGACGTTAAATGGCCTGTAAAATGACTTTTTTGCCCTTTGGAAGACATGGCCCCACCACAACCTCTCTCCTTCCTCCTCTTCCCTTTTCTCACGGCCTTCAAGGCCTTCCTCTCCTGGGGGGTGGCGCGGAGGAGCGAGAGGCACGGCCGGACCTGGGCGGCGGCGGCGGCGGACCTCTTGGCAAAGTCGGAGCTCGTGGCAGTTGCGGGGCTCCTCGCCCCTGTCTTCCTCCCTTCTCACCTCTGGCTCGAGCTCCCCGCCCTGAATCGAATCGGGCGGCGGCGGCGGCGAGTTTCCCCAGGCCCGAATCGACGAGCAGAGGCGCGCGCGGGATTCGACCCGCCCAGCTCGGAGGCGCTCGATTCGGAGGCACGACGACACACGACATGGCGGAGGAGCGGGCGGACCAGGACCCCGCGTGGGCGATCGAGGAGATGCCGCTGGCCAGGGTGATGGGGGACATGGTGCTGCTCCCCACCGGCGACGTGCTGATCGTGAACGGCGCCGCGGCGGGCACCGCCGGGTGGGAGCTGGGGCGGGAGCCCGTCACGCGGCCGGTGCTGTACAGGCCGGACGCGCAGCTGGGCGCGCGGTTCGAGGCGCTGGCGGTGTCGACGATCCCGCGGATGTACCACTCGTCGGCGACGCTGGACACGTACGGGCGGGTGCTCGTCGGCGGCAGCAACCCGCACGTCGGGTACGTGTTCACGAACGCGACGTACCCAACGGAGCTCAGCCTGGAGGCGTTCCTGCCGCCGTACATGGACGCGCGGCCGNTCGTCAGCCGGGGGCGTCGGCGGCGCGGCGGCGGATGGGACGGTGGCAGGGGAGGTGCGGGTGGCCGCGGTAGCCCCGGCGTTCACGACTCACTCGTTCGGGATGAACCAGCGGGTGGTGGAGCTCGCCGTGGGGAGGGTGGCGCAGCTGGACGTCGGGGTGTACGAGGCCGAGGTCGCCGCGCCGCCGACGCCCAGGGTCGCGCCACCGGGTACTACCTGTGGTTCGTGGTGCACGCCGCCGTGCCCAGCAGCGGCGCGTGGGTGCGTATGCGGCCGCTCGGACCTCCCCTGTTCGGCCGCCGGGGTACTACCTATTCTGTTTTTTTTAAGCTGCGAACGTGTTCTGTTGAACAGCCGAAACAGGCTTTGCCTGAGTCCCGGAGAGAAGAAGTGAGGATGCAGTGGGAGAAGAGTGGGGCCCATGAGGGTAAAATCGTCATTTCACATGCCAGTTAATGGTGAAAGGATGGAAAATCTCACAGAATGTCATATTAGGAATGAAATTTGAAACCATTGTCAAATAAAGAAGAAAATTTTTTTGAGGGGCCAAATAAGGAATTAGGAACTTTTACAGTGTCAAATAAGAAAATTTCTCTTCTTGAAAAGCGAGAAGTCACCATGATCCCTACGAAAGGACTGTGGACTGTGGCAGACCATCGTTCAACCCCCTTCAAATTCAAACTGGCCGCTCCCCGGACACTTCTTGGCGTAAATCGTTGAAGGACCCCCGCTTGTCTCCGAAAAATGTAACATGTGTAGGAACAAACTAGTGCAAAGTGACATTAAGGCCCTGTTTAGTTCCACCAAAAATGCATAAAGTTTTCATCTAGAGAACCGTGTCAGTTCATTTCTTCTCTCTGTACACGCGACCCAATACATAAACACTATGCATAACGGGTGCATCTAAACACCCCCTAAAAAACTACACAGTGCAGCTCAGCCTACAAGAATCATAGAATAGGCTCAAAAGTTACCGATGCAGAATCAGACCTTGTTTAGTTCACAAAGTTGCAAAAATTGCATTGGAAAGCGTGTCGCGAGAGAGGTGCCAAGTTTTTTAATGCGCAACTTTTACGAGATTTTGCAGAAACTTTGCGAACTAAACAGGGCCTCAATTTTTTTTGACAGCAATACCGCGGTACTGCTCTCTAACCTGCCGTATGCCAGTAGCTCTTGGAACAGGCGAACAACGCTTGGCTTATCAGCCACCAGCCAGCAGTACTTCAGTCTCACAACAAATAAGCACCAGCCACCAGCTACCAGCCAGCCAGCAGTACTTCAGTCTCACAACAAATCAGCCCCAGCCACCAGCCACCAGCCAACCGAACGGGCTGAACATGCGGGTTCTGGCCGTGTTCAGATGCAGGGGACAATAAATTGTCCCCAAGAAATCTCGCATGCATGGAGTGCTAAATGAAGTCTATTTACAAAACCTTTTCACAGATGAGTGCAACTTTGCGCGACGAATCTAATGAGCCTAATTAATCCATGATTTGCAACAGTAATGCTACAGTAATTATCCTCTAATCGTGCGGTCAAAGGCCTCATTAGATTCGTCTCGCGAATTTGCCAGAGGTTGTGGAGGTAGTTTTGTAAACTGACTTTATTTAATACCACTAATTAGTGGTCAAATTAGGGTGCAAAAAATTTGCCCCACCATCTGAACACGCCCTCTACCGGAGTAAGGTAGGTGGCCCCACTACTGCGAACTCGCTTTCCATCTACTCCATGTGTCAAAAAATGCAATTACGTGTTGCATATCAGTTTAAGTTGTCCACGTTTGAACAAATTTATAATAAATTATATTCATATTTATGGTTCTAAATAAATTTAATATAAAAATGTATTTTATAATTAATCTAATAATATTATTTGTATCATAAATATTAATATTTTTTTATCTGTAATTGATTAAATTTGAGATATAAATGTGACACTATACTAAAATTACATTTTTTAGAGTAAACTGCACCTGAGGTCCATCGACTTGTATATGGGTGTCACTTAGGCCCATAAACTTCAAAAGTGTATTTTTGGGTCCATAAACTTGTAATTTGTATCACTTAGGTCTACAAACTCCGAAACATAGGTCCACAAACTTTGAAAGAACATTTTTGTGTCCATAAAGTTACCATTTTTGGCCGAAAGTTGCTCATCTAAACAAACCCTCAGTACAAGGAGCGTGTGATGACAGATGATGCATGTTCTCAAGTTGGATGCATACGAAATGCATAAGGTTTATGCATTAGGAACCGTGTCAGCTCATTTTTTCTCTCTATGTACGCGGTCCAATGCATAAACTTTATGCATACTGTGTGTATCTAAATACGCCCTTAATACAATTGGCATGCTCCGGGGAACAGGGCCTTGACTCGATTTTTTTTCATTTTTGATCTCCGGACATGGTGAACCAACAATTCGCGAAAGCTACATGATTTATTTCCAGCAATGGCCTTTGGTTGCCCGTATCACCTGGTACCCGAAAGTTTGCCATCAATGTTTCCTAGTAAACTGTACACCCCCAAACAAGCAGGAGCCATAGCTCAAATTCAAACGCATCGCCGACACCGAAGCAAAACAAACAAGAACTAAATAGAACAAATCAAACGCCGATGGTGTAAACCACAAGAACAGCTCAGCCCTCGGGTTGAGCCTGTTTAATTCGGGGAGAAAGTTTGCGAAATTTACTGTAGCAATTTTAAATCGAAGATTATGAGGACTAAATATGATCTAATTATAAAACTAATTACATGGATGGACGGGAAATCGCGAGACAAATCTATTAAGACTAATTAATTCGTCATTAGAGATTGTTTGCTGTAGCACGACGTTGTCTAATCATGGTCTAATTAGACTCATTAGATTCGTCTCGCGAAATTACCTGGGAGTTATGGAATGGGTTTTGTCATTAATCCACGTTTAATACCCTTAATTAGTGTCCTAACATTTGACGTGATAGGTGAATAGTAAAAA
Source organism: Alloteropsis semialata (assembly GCA_004135705.1). Taxonomy (NCBI): domain Eukaryota; kingdom Viridiplantae; phylum Streptophyta; class Magnoliopsida; order Poales; family Poaceae; genus Alloteropsis; species Alloteropsis semialata. The sequence continues at coordinate 21,669,195 of CM014274.1, forward strand.
ATTGTGAAACTTTCCTCAACTAAGGCCCTGTTTGGAACACGGGATTTTTTTTCCCTATTTCTGTGTTTTTCCTACGAAATTAAACTGTTTTCTGTGAAATTTCTACATGATTTCTGTGAAATTCCTGCGTTCCAAACAGGACCTGATTCTCCCAGTTTCCAATTTCCAAATCATCAACGCCATCCCAGCAACCACCCATCAACCAACCAACCCAACAGAAAACACACCCCAGAGTTCCACAGGTCATGCTTCCGTTTCACGAGCCGAGGCCTTGATTCGTTCGCGAAAATTGCAAAAAATAGTTGCAAAAAATTGCATTGAAAAGCATGTCGCGAGAGTGGGGACACATTTTTTCAATGCGAAACTTTTACGAAAATTTTTGCAACTTTCGCGAACTAAACAGAGCCTCACCAAGACATTGTTCTGTACTTCTGTTTAATTCCAGAAACTTTCCAAAGTTATTAAAAAGTTTCCACACTGACAACCGTGCCTCCTCTCACAGAACGCGTTTTTCAATGCAAAAAGTTTTCACCATTTTTCAACTTTCACCGAAATTAAACAGGCCCTGTATTTCTGTTTCACGATTCACGTGACAAGAATTCCCTTCCAGTCCAGCCTTTTGCCTTTCTCCCAGATCCCAAATCCAGCTCGCTAAACAAAGCACAACACCGAGCCGAGCCCACACCGAAGCAAACGCATCGCGTAGTGGAGTAAACAACAAAACGCACCACCAAAGCAAGCAACGCATCCCCCGCCCCGCTCCATCTCTGTCTGTGCCTGCCCCCGTCGCCGGCCGCGCCGTCCCCTTCAAATCGCCTCTCGAAAAATCCCCATCACAACCCGACCCTTACCAAACCCAAGCGCCGCCAGCCATGTCGTCCCGCTTCACCCCTGGCGGCGGCGGCGGCGGCGGCGGCGGCGACCACCGCGGGGGCGACCCGGGCGACGCCGCCCTCGCCCGCGACATCGTCACGCTCCACAAGGCGCTCTCCCTCGATCCCGCCACCCGCCGCCGCCGCTCCCTCCCGCTCCCTTCCTCGTCCCCCGCCGCCACCGAGCAGCCGCGCCACAAGCCCCGCCTCAAGCCCTCCTTCTCCACCTCCTCGTCGCGCAAGCTCCTGCCGTCCGCCGCCGCCAACTCCTCCGCCGCTTCCACTTCGTCCTCCTCCTCGTCCTCGTCGTCTTCCTTCTGGAAGAAGTCGCTGACCGCCATCTCGCACCTGGGCCGGCGCCGCCTCGACTGCACGTTCGCGCTGCACGTCCACTCCGTCGACGGCCTCCCCGCGGCGCTCGACGGCTTCGCGGTCTCCGTCCAGTTCCGCCGGATGTCCGTGTCCACCTCCACCCGCTCCGTCGCGGCGGCGCTCGGCGCCGCGGCGTTCGAGGATTCCCTCACGCTGCGCTCCCCGGTCTACTTCTCTCGCGGCGCCAAGGCCGCGGTCAAGTACGAGCCCCGGCCCTTCGTCGTCTCCGTCGCCGCCTCCACGCTCGAGCTCGGCAAGCACGAGGTCGATCTCACCCGCCTGCTCCCTCTCTCCTTCGACGACCTCGAGGACGGGGGCGACTCCGGGTTCGGGAAGTGGAGCACCAGCTTCCGCCTGTCCGGCCCCGCCCGAGGCGCGCGGCTCAACGTCACCTTCTCGTGCTCCCTCGTTGGGGGCGGCGGCGAGCAGCAGAAGGCTGGGGAGGTTGCGGGGCTGCGGCGCGGGTCGATGGCGCGGCCGGTGTTAGTGCAGGCGCCGACGCCGGTGCCAGCGCGGAGCAGGGACGTGAGGGTACTGCACGAGGTGTTGCCGAGCTTGAGGTCTGCGAGGGCACTGCCTTTTGCTGGTGATGGGGGAACGAGGAAGGAGGAGGTGGCAGCATTGGACTCCACGGAGGAGGGTTCTCCGGAGGCAAAGCACTGCACATCGGTAGAGGTTAAGAAGGAGGACTTGGGGCATCCAGAAGGCCATTGGGGTGCTGCGGAGTTCAATATTGTTGAGCATGGAGTTGAGGTCGCCTCAGATGATCCACAAAGGCTCAAAGATGTGGAAACAAGCAATGCGGCTGATCAGAAGGAGGATTTGGGGTTCAACATCGATGACGAGGGATCATTCAAGGCGGCGCTAGTAAGTGGTGATGTTGCTGAAGATCAGCCTGTTGGAGTGATGCTAGAGGAGGCAGTCACTGATGTTACTGAAGACCAGACTGTTGGATTGATGCTAGAGGAAGCAGTCAGTGATGTTGCTGAAGATCAGACTGTTGGAGTGATGCTAGAGGAGGCAGTCATTGATGTTGCTGTTCAAAGGGAGAATGTGGAAGACAAACATGATTTAATAGTCAAAGCGGCTTCACTGCCTATTGCTGCTCCTGAAGCAGATCAGTTCGGAAGAGATACAGAAATGGAGGATCTAGAGTGTATATTCAATGGCCTCTCAATTTCTGAGCCAGAGGAATTTGAATCACCAATTGTAGATGATAAGCGTTCTAGGCGATTAAGCTGCACGGGCGTGGCCGATAGTTACAGGTCCGTCAGCAGGAAGGGCAGATCGCACAGCATGGATGCTTCATCAGATTCTGTTGCTAATGAGTTCTTGGATATGCTTGGAATAGAGCATAGCCCATTTGGGCAACCCTCAGATAGTGATTCGGAGTCACCAAGAGAGCGGCTTTGGAAGCAGTTTGAAAAGGAAGCTCTAGCATCTGGGAATGCCATTCTTGGTTTGGACTTTGACGATGGGATGGAAGAACCTATCTGTGAGAATGCTGTGGAGGATTTTGATCTCTCCACAATGATACATGAGGCTGAGCTCGAGCTTCAGAATGGAAGCCGGCCTATAGATACCAAATTTCGAGCTAAGTCGCTGGAAGATGAGGAAACAGAAGCCTTAATGCGTCAATTTGGGCTAAACGAAAAGTCCTTCCAATCTTCTCCACCTGAGAGTAGAAGTGGGTTTGGTAGCCCTATTAACCTCCCACCTGAGCAGCCCCGTGAGCTACCGCCATTGGCCGAAGGTTTAGGTCCATTTATTCAGACAAAAGATGGAGGATTTCTGCGATCAATGAATCCAACCCTGTTCAAAAATGCTAAGAACAACTGCAGCTTGGTTATGCAGGCTTCTTCACCGATTGTGCTGCCAGCAGAGATGGGCTCTGGGATTATGGATATATTGCATGGTCTGGCATCAGTTGGAATTGAAAAGTTATCAATGCAGGCGAATAAGCTTATGCCCTTGGAAGATGTTAATGGCAAAATGATGCAGCAGATTGCCTGGGAGTCTGCTCCACCTCTAGAGTCCGCTGAAAGGTTTGTAATTTTCCTTTTTATGCTCGTTTGTGCCTTTTCCTACTTTATCCTATGTCTTGTTTAAAGATCTTTCCCCCCCTTTTGCCAATGTAGATGTGACATATTGGATAATAATAGCATTGATGCTTTTGTTGGCGGGGTGGGAAATGCTGCCTCTGTCAAGAAGAAGAAAGGGAGGTGCGCTGATCTGTCATCATCCTTTGGTGGGGATAATGCTTCAGAGTTTGTTTCACTTGAGGACCTTGCGCCATTAGCTATGGAAAAGATTGAAGCCCTTTCCATTGAGGGTTTGAGGATACAATCTGGCATGTCAGAAGAGGAGGCGCCATCCAATATCAGTGCCAAGACTATTGGGGAATTTTCATCTCTGCAAGGAAAGTCTGCAGAGAGTACTTGGTCCCTTGGTTTAGAGGGAACTGCAGGCTTGCAGCTTCTGGATGTTAAGCAAAGTGGAGAAGAAGTTGATGGATTGATGGGCTTGTCTATCACTCTAGATGAGTGGATGAGGCTTGACTCTGGTGTTGTGGATGAAGAAGAACAGTACAGTGACAGGACATCGAAGATTCTTGCTGCCCATCATGCTAAATCAATGGAGTTAGTTGCTGAAAAACGGAATGGAGACAAAAAGAGCAAGAGGTCTGGTAGAAGATGGGGCTTGTTGGGGAATAACTTCACTGTTGCTCTTATGGTTCAACTACGTGACCCGTTACGTAACTACGAGCCAGTGGGTACACCTATGCTTGCTTTAATTCAAGTGGAGAGGGTTTTCGTCCCCCCAAAGCCTAAGATCTACAGTACTGTCTCAGACAAAGGTAACAGCGAGCAGTATGATGAGGAGCCCAAGACTGAAGAGGTTCCAGATAAGGCATTGGTCACGGAAGAGAAGGTTGAGGAGTTAGAGGATTCCATTCCTCAATTCAAGGTTACAGAAGTGCATGTCGCTGGTTTCAAGAGCGAACCTGAAAACACGAAACCATGGGGCAATCAAACGCAGCAACAGTCTGGCTCGAGATGGCTGCTTGCAGCTGGCATGGGCAAGGCCAACAAGCATCCCCTGATGAAATCCAAAGCCATCGCGAAGCCAAGCAAAGAGGCAGCTGGTCGGCCAGGAGACACCCTCTGGAGCATCTCTTCGCGCGTTCATGGGACAGGGACCAGATGGGGCGAGCTTGCAGGAGCTAAGAATCATTCGCGGAACCCAAATATCCTCCTTCAGAAGGACAAGAGATTACGGTGATAGTTTGGTGATTCGGTAGTTAGCGCTTGGAAGACAGGTCTACCTGGTTCGATTGGGGTAACTTATTTAGCTGCAGTCAGACCAAACAGGAAATGTGCCATTGCGGATGTTAAATCATGTACATTTTCTCTTGCATACTGAACCACCATGGGTCTCTCCTGCTTCTCAGTGTGCTATATTGTGTTCCTTCTGAATCCCCTTGGCTCAACTGCACAGAGAAACCCGTGTTTCTCGTCACAATGAAGAGAGCGTCTTCCACCTGTGATTGTGAAGGTGCAATACTGTCTTCTAATATAGCTTTGCCATCGCCACCACTCATCTCTAACTAGGTATTACTCATTTATTCGCAATCTGTTGGACCGATCTTCAATGCATCCATGCTGCTAAATGCTCTTCTCAGCCTGTTCGTTTGGCTTATCAGCCACCAGCCAGCAGTACTTCAGTCTCACAACAAATCAGCACCAGCCAGCCAGCAGTACTTCAGTCTCACAATAAATCAGCACCAGCCAACCGAACAGGCTGCATTTGTACGCTTCACTACTGTCTCAGCGTGTTTCATGGAGCAAGACAGCCCAACTGCATAGTTATTCCTTTTTACCCCAAAAAAACACGAGTTACTGTTAGACCCCAAAAACATGAGTTATTTTTCTGTTACAGAAACCGTGGGGATGAAATCAGCAAACCTGTTCCAACACAACGCCAAGCAGACCTGTTCCAACACAACGCGATCTGCGAAAAGAAGACAACAATTAGCTAACCGTGCCAGTAGATCCGCTGTCCCCTGCTGCGTTCTAGACTTTTACAGACGAGCCGTGTTGCAGCCTGGAGCTTTCTCGGCTGGTTAGTGCAGATAAGCAGATCAGCAACGCGCTCATGACATCCCGTGCTCGCCGTGGACGCAATGATTCTATCAACGAGAGGGTCCCCACTCCCCCACGATCCCATAAAAAAGCTTTGTTGGTTGGACGCGCACTTTTGTTCAAGGAATTTCGCGGGTCGTGTCGCTGTCGACAGCTCATGGATGTTGCGTTATCATTCAACACCGGGCAGGAGAAGGCAATCCACGGAATCCGTTCTCTCTGATCTCATCCAACGGACGCTCGACTACTGGCCATCCAAATTCCAAACCAAAGAAGAAGCAGCGGGTGCTGGAACTGGAACCCTCGTTTTTTGACACGAGACGGGAAGTCTTCGGCCTCTTCTCGACCTGACGAGTTCCCTTGTTCGTCTCTTGTGTGCTCAACTTTTAAGCAGCTCAGGCAAGTTTCGTTCCTGCCGAGCCATTTCGTCAGGTTTCACGACAGGCCCGGTTTGTAAAGCTGAATTCTACGGAAAACTTGACACAGATGCCGGTAGTGGTAGTTGCATTAGGGGCCTGTTTAGTTTAGAGTTAAGTTTGCGAAAGAAAGTTTCTAATTCTAAATTGAAGATTAGGAGGACTAAACATGATCTAATTATAAAACTAAATACACGGATGGACGGGAAATCGCGAGACGAATCTATTAAGCCTAATTAATCCATCATTAGAGATTGTTTACTGTAGCACGACGTTGTCTAATCATGGCCAAATTAGACTCATTAGATTCGTCTCGCAAAGTTACCGAGGGGTTATGGAATGAGTTTTGTTATTAACACACGTTTAATACTTTATACATGTAAGATTCCCTTTGATAAATAGTGAAAGTTTCAAAAGTTTCGGTGGAGCCCTGGGTGACCGGGTACGCAAGGAGCCAAGGACACCATAGCGGGTAGCATCGTGCGCTGGCCCTGTCACCTGTGCTAGCCACCGCGCCCGCGGCCGCACGTGTGATGACGCAGTGCCCACAGGGCAGCTCGGTCTTCCCCAAGCCCATGTTTGATTGTTTGGCATTAGTGGAAGGCCCACACGTTTATACTGACTGGCTGGTACCCACGGCCATCTTACTTGCCTGCGTGTTTAATTGCCGGCATCTGATTGGAAAATGACAGTTTCAGCCGACAGCGATACAGAGACAGTTTCAGCTTACAGCGATACGCTACGAGACAGATTCTGCCTACAGGGAGTACAAGCAAAGGTAGCCATCTGCCAGCATGATATTGTACCGGTTCTACAGTTATCTGAAACCACGGAGTGGAGTATTTAATTCCTTTCAAATGCTGAGATGATCGAAGCCTCGACCTTTTCCGGAACCTGAAACTGTCAGGACGAAAAAGAAAATAATTAACTTATCTGAAAAAATATTGTCCGGGAAGAAAGGAGAATTCCAATCCGTTTTCTGTTCTTACAGTTTCAGACCCCATTTTCCCAGAATCAAATTAGTGTAGATTGAAATGGACGGCACGCCACAATGACTCGGCGGTGGTTGCACTTGCGCATCGTCGCCATCATCGCGGTGGCGCTTGATTTCTTACCTTCTCCTCCGGCCACTTTTCCTACAGCACCTGTAAAAGAGCGCGAGATGTACACAGGCTTGGACGAACGGCCGCCCAACACCCAGTCTACCTGCCTACCTGTCCCTTTTCCTTAGCCATTTCAAATTGGGGGTACCCCGTCCGGCCGTCCCCGTCGCCGCGTCGTGAGAGATGAGATCCCGTATTCGGACCAGTACGCATCTCTATCTGCGTCTATACTCCAAACCACCACAGCTCGATCATATCGTCGGTCCGATCCTGTGGGATCGTGCGCTCGTTCATGTGCGCACGTTGTACCAAATTGACAACGATGTGTCACATGTGCCTGTGCGACGGTGTGTGCGGCTGTTAAGAACCCGGGGGCTACTACAAACATGGTGGCCGTCGATCGATGGTTGCCACGTCTGGAGCCCAAAGAAATGTACCTGAATAACTACGACATGCCGGGGACCATACGCAAGTAGCGAAGACACCACCGGATTTTGGTACCGGACGGGGAGCCTGAATGGCTGGTCTGTCGGAGTAGAATTGCTGGCACCTCATGCACTGTTGTACCATCCAACGAAAAGATGTTCCGTTGTTTGAGCTGGAAGGATGAGGATGCAGCCAATATTTTCTTCCGCGTTGGGGTCCATGACAGGCGAGTACCCGCACAGCTGAGCGGATAGGTCCGTGGAGATGAGCCAAGCGGGCGGGCGGCGGGGCTTATGTTAGGACGCTGTTGCCCTAAGTTTTGGCTCTCCCATTTGGTGCAAACTGCAAGCAAGATGTCATAATCATGTGTTTCCCATCGAAAATAATGTTTCGTACAGTTTCTGTGATGTTGAATCGATCCGAGGGATTGGCTTACGCTATTTGAGCGACCAAGCTTAACTTAATCCGTTGAATAAATAGCTCATACTACTTCGTTTAGTTTCCTTTAGCGTATATCTATTCGAATCGGAATACCATGTAGTCCATGACAAATTTACTCTCCATGCTGATATTGTTTTCTTTCTCGAAGGATGGTAGCGGCTCTGCATTATTCGCGCGTGGATATCGGCACCACGAACGAGTGCCGTTGCCACCGCGGCGCATTCATGATTAAACAGTTGTATAGCACGATACGATGCTGAGCTGGTACGGTACTCTGCAGCTCGTAACTACGACAGCGTCTACTTTCCCTGCGCCTCTACACAAACACAAGGCTTCGGCGGTACGGGTACCGGTGCACGCAGCGGTACAACAATTCGTAGCCCGAGTACGGCTATGCGCGGCACCGACTTTCCACTTTCCAGTTCTCTCTGCCACCCTCGCCGAAAGCCATCGTGTTTTTTTTCCTAATCGAATGACGACTCGCTGCCTAACTGTCGGCCAGGTGGCCCCCGCGCCCTCCCGCCCGACAGTCCATCACCCCGCCGCTGCCCGGCTGTCCACTCCTCCTGCTCCGGCCCCCGCGCACATGTCATCCTAACCACAACCAGTAACCACCTGCCAAACCCGCCCCGTCACAAGCACTTTCCCCACGCTAACCACACAGAAAACACGATCAGAATCAAATCACAGATCGCCCGCCGCGACCCGGTTCTAATCTCGCGTCGGATCCCCAATTGGTCTAATCCCTTCCGGTTCCACCACCACCACCGCCTTTCTTCTTCCCCGTCGCCGTCGCGCTCGCCTTTAGCCTCTCCTTCCCTCTTCTTCCTAGTTCCTACCGCACCGCCACCTTCCCCCAGCTTTCTCCGTGGCCGTGCGCCCCTCTTGCCTTTTGGTGGGAATGTCGCGCGCAGCCGCGCTGGTGCGCTCGTGGTGACGACCCCGATCGGACGTTGGCGCGAGCGGGCGTCAGGCAGGCGGCACAGTGTTCCGTTCCGCCTCGCGCACCGAGATTATTCCCCATTTTTCTAATCGCGTTACATGACAGTCGCGCCCGGTTGGCTTCGCCTGGCTGTGGCTCCCCCTCACGGCCTCACCCCCTCCTCTCTCTCCCTCTCTCCTCCTGTCGTGCCGCGGTCGCGTCGCCCTCCACCACCACCACCCCCCCCACCAGCCCACCCGCCTCCGCGTCGCTGCTGCTGCTGCCACCGTCGTGCGCGCCTCCACGCCCCCCATCCGCGCGCGTGCGCGCGCTGCCTTCCAGGGGCGGATCGCGGAGCCGCAGAGGCGATCGGCGATCGGCGAGCGCCCGAGGGGAGGAGATCGCCCGTCGGCGCCGCCGCTGCCGCCGCCGACCGTGCCGCGACTCCTCCCGTCCGGTCCCGACGCAGTGCCTTTCCGGTGTACGTCCCTCGAGGCAAGGGCGGGGCGGCTCGATCGCCGCAGATGAGACATGGTGCGTGCCTGCCTCTGATGTTTCCGTTTGTTTGTTTGTCTTTTTGTTGCGACGCTGATGTGTCCGAGCGCGAGCTTGTCTGCTTCCGTTGGCGTCAGTTTTTTGGCTGGGTTTGGGGGACTGTCGTGTGGTTTTGCAACTCGAGTTTGGGGCAAAGTGAAGTGAGATTGGAGTTGGCGTTTTGCGGAATTTTGGAGGGTTCCATTATTGAAGCGACAAATTGATTTGGTTTCTCTGATGAACTGAATCCTAGCTTTCTCGAGCAGAGGCAAAATGTAGCCACAGATAATTTGTTTTTGGAGGCAGTTCGGATCATGTCAGAATAGCAAGCTATGATACGCTCTGTCTTAGAAAAACTAATGCATTTATTTCAGCTCAATTACTTGCTATTGGAGTTGAATGAAGCAAAGTCTGCTCACTCTGGGGAATCAGCTGAACTGCTGTTTTGCTATGATAGTTTCATGGCAGAAATGCACATTGCTGGAATGGCTGTACATTACATGTGATAAGACCTGGACTATTATAAGTTAGATATACCTGAAGGGTAGTTGGTGTACATGCTGTGCTCTGTGAAACCCACCGAATTTTTTTTTTTTTGCGATTTATAGGGATGCAACATCTATATATGCATGTATGCTAGTCTGTTGATCAGTCCTGAAAGCATTTTCGCATGCTGAATTTGTTGCTTTTCACATTTTGCAGGCTTCGGTGTTAAACATTGTTAAAGGCTCTCATGTGTGGGTGGAAGATAAAGATCTAGCCTGGGTTGATGGTGAAGTATTCCGAATCGATGGTCAAAATGCCTATGTTCGCACAACCAAGGGGAAGGAGGTATGTGTTGCCGTGCTGTTGGAGCCTTTCATATCCCTGTTCTGTTTGCTTTTGGGTTCTTCATAATTTTAGAGTCCAATGTCTTGTTCAGAGTGTGTTTACAACTTACTTTACTGTGTGTGCTATCGTCTGCCATTCTTCTAGTGTTTATTCAAGTACAGACTGATTGTGGTGCTTAACGGCAGAGTATATTGCAAGACTGTTCTCATACATACAGTAGTGCCTGTTGGAATAAAAACAGTAGTTCCCTATGTATTCACTGAAAAACTGTTTAAACATTGATTAATAGTCTGCTTGCTGATTATTGTGATGATATACTCCTCACTAATGCATGGGTTTGTGGTTTTTTTTTTCCTCAAGTGTATCTAGTGGTTTGCTTGCAATTATGTAAGGTCCATACTCCACAGCAACATTGAATAATGCTGTACAGTTTAGGTTGTGTGAATGCCATGAACTTTTTTAGGGAGAAGGGTTGCCTCAGGTCTTTGATCACTTTCAAAGTAGCCTCTACTTAATACTGGAACAAGAAGCACATTTGATTATGCAAGCACCTTGGACGTCTGATGTTTGAAAAGCTGATGGGCTGGCCATGCTGAAAAACTGCTCTTGCAATGTGGTGAATCATCTAAAGCAGTGGAATGTTATATACTGAAATAGTTTAACCAGTTTAATTAGATGGACGAGACCATGATTTAAAAAATTCAGTATGTGAAAAATATTTTGAATGACGCGCCCTGAAATATTGACAGGGGAAATGCATCCATTAGCCACTCTGTGGATACTGTGCATGTCTAGGAGTTAAAGGTATTCATTTTATTGAAGCCGCTAAAACTTCACAGTTAAAGTAAACTGTGTTTTCTATAGAATGACAGGCATTCCATGGCCATGCCCTGCACATTTTAGTGAAACAAGTACATGACATTTATCGTGTTCACTACAGATATTACATGCACCCGTCACCCAAGTCGGCACACCTCAGCATGGCCAACCACACCACGCAAACAAAATGTTTGCATAGAATGTAGTAGCTACTTGGAAAATATTCCTGTTCACCCCAACTACTTTGTTCTTTTGTGTAATTATTCAACCCTACTTTTCCTTCCCTGTAATGAGAAACCCCACACGGTTAGCCTTCTGTTAGACCTATGCTTACGTGTAAACAAAATTCTTGAAAGCCAAGTGATTGAGAACACTGAGGAATGTAAATGTGTTACTAGTATTCAATTTTGTAATTTATTACTACATTTATGCCAATAGCGTTTCATGATTGCGTTATACCCTTACCGCTTTACTCTTGAAGTTTTGTTGTCTCATGAAACTGGTTATGCTTTTGCTTGTGTACAGGTCATTGCAAATATATCGAATATACACCCTAAAGATACAGAAGCACCACCTGATGGAGTGGATGACATGACAAGGTTATCATACTTGCATGAGCCTGGTGTTTTAGATAACCTGGCTGTCAGATATGCAAAAAATATCATTTATGTGAGTGATGTTTTATTACTTTGTGGGAAGCACAATTATTATGCGAATCACTTTCTCTAATGCTCTTCTCTTGAGTTCCCAGACCTACACTGGCAACATTCTGATTGCAATAAATCCATTCCAAAGGCTGCCTAATCTGGTTGATGTCCGTACTATGGAAAAGTACAAAGGTGCAAATCTTGGTGACCTAGATCCTCACGTGTTTGCAATAGCTGATGTCTCTTACAGGTGAATGTTTATACTATTACCATTTAATGCTATTCATCAACTGCCAAGTGGTGGTGCCCCTATATTGATGGTACCATTTTGTGTTCATTTGAATAAGGAAACAGGCAAATGATAAATGAAGGAAAGAGTAACTCCATTTTGGTCAGTGGTGAAAGTGGTGCTGGTAAGACTGAAACTACAAAATTGTTGATGAGATATCTTGCATTTTTGGGCGGGAGATCTGGAACAGGAGAGAGGACAGTTGAACAACAGGTTTTAGAAGTAAGTTAGAAAATTTTGTTAGTCTAACATTTCTTGCTGATGAAAGCAAATGTCGCTTTTTATCAAGACAATATGAAAGTTTTGTATAAGTAATTATTCCATTTGTAGTTATTTTTTCCATTACTTACTTATGTTTTTATCTAGTCTAATCCAGTCCTTGAAGCTTTTGGGAATGCGAAAACCGTTCGGAACAACAACTCAAGGTAATTCCTTTTTTTATGGATATCATAATATGGGAATCAGAAAATGTTTAACACATCTTGCTGTAGAACATAACCTTTGTGGTAGCACCAATAAGCTGAAAATACAAAAGCCTGGTGGTAGCACCTATTGTCTTGCATAACTGAGAGTATGACGGGATTGCAATACTTGTAATAGATTAATCTTGTGGGTGAGTTGGTTGGTGCATGAAACTGGGTGGTATTGGTATGATGGTATCAGAGCCAAAGATCTTATGTTGGAGACAAATTTATGGTAATCAATTTACTGCCTCACTCTGAGTCCTGTTAGTCCTTGCCAGTGGCCTGGCCTGGCTTTGTGACTTAGGCATGTGAGGGAGGGCTAAATATACCGCCTACCTTTTCTCAACAGCTAATTCATTGGTTATACAAGTATCAAAGTAACCAAAGGTATCACAACAGCAAATGTAGTCAGATTTTTGTTGAACGCATGGGGCATTGTATATGAAAAAATATGACTTCAATTTTAGACTTCAGTTTGAAAGCTTGAAGTTTTGTAGCCTGCTTAGTTTGGTGACTGACATAATATCTTACCCAGAACTGTTGTCGCAAGTCGGCAATTGACAGAAAACTCATGTTGAACTCATCTGATTTTGGCAAATCAAACAAAAGATAACAAAAACATGCTGGCAGCACCTTAGAAAATCGTGTAGCTGCTCTGGTGAAAACCAGACTACATCAAATTTTAGGCATACCGAACCTTTTTCTGGTTGCTGCAGTCACTAGCCAAACAAGCCTGTTGATAGAAGTAATACTAGTAATTTAAAACAACTACAACCATTACAAACTCTGTGTGAGGTCAAAATATTTGTAGGTCATCTGTTCTCAATACTATACTTATATAAACTCGTCGGTTATCCTCTTGTACTTGCACATACTATGGTACTGACTCGCTTGTTAACCTTTTCTGTCCATGTGCGTAGTCGATTTGGTAAATTTGTAGAGATCCAGTTTGACAAGAGTGGAAAGATATCTGGTGCTGCTATTAGAACTTACTTGCTTGAGAGATCTCGAGTCTGCCAAATTAATAGTCCAGAGAGAAACTACCATTGTTTTTACTTCCTGTGTGCAGCACCACCGGAGGTAATTGTTTTTGCCAATCTTGATGTAATTATTTATTTCATATCTTGTACCCAAGCTGTTAAATGTGCCATTTGCTATGCAAAATATGTGGTTGCAGGATCTTAAGAAATATAAGCTTGGGGACCCATCCTCGTTTCACTATCTCAACCAATCAACTTGCATTAAAGTTGATGGAATCAATGATGCTGAGGAATATCTTGCAACAAGAAATGCAATGGATACTGTTGGCATCACTGAGCAAGAACAGGTTTCAAATTCCTCCTTTTTCAGTTCAGTAAGGAATTGTTCTTCCAATTTGGATAAAGGGGCTAGATAGTAACTCCTCTTTCTCAAATGGCATGACTATCTACAGGAAGCTATATTCCGGGTTGTCGCTGCTGTGCTTCATCTTGGAAACATAAATTTTGCGAAAGGGAGAGAGGTAGATTCATCCATTATAAAGGATGACAAATCTAGATTCCATCTTAGTACAGCAGGAGAGCTCTTGATGTATGACTGATATTTTCTGTTCTCCACTTCTCTTCATAACTTTGATGTTATATATTACATATCTATAATCCATATTACACTTGAAATGATCATTGCAGGTGTGATTGTGAGAAGTTGGAGAATGCCTTGATAAACAGGGAAATTAATACACCTGAAGGAGTGATTACTACTACAGTTGGTCCGAATTCTGCTACTATTAGCCGGGATGGTTTAGCAAAGCAGATATACTCTCGATTATTTGACTGGTAATAGACTTGGCAATGTATTTCCTTACTAATCATGAAATTGTTTTCTAAGTACATGCACTTATATTGTTGCAGGCTTGTAAACAGAATAAATGCATCAATAGGACAAGATGCTTACTCGAAGAATCTGATTGGGGTACTTGATATATATGGCTTTGAAAGTTTTAAAACCAACAGGTTAGTAATTAGTTCCAGGAAGAACAGCAAATTTGTACTGTGAAAGACCTTTCTGAGAGTTGCTTACTCTCCTACTTGTATGTGACTGTAATAACAGTTTTGAACAACTATGCATCAATTTTACCAATGAAAAACTTCAGCAACATTTTAATCAGGTATTGTGAAACTCATATTTTCTGTCGAACTTTTCTTTTTCTTGCTTGCATCAGCCAATTAATACCTGGTGGTTGTTATGATAGAATGTCTTCAAAATGGAACAAGAGGAATACACAAGGGAGCAGATTAATTGGAGTTACATAGAGTTTGTTGACAATCAAGACGTACTTGACTTGATTGAAAAGGTATGAGTTGGTTACTATAAGATGCATTGACACGTGGTTACTAAGTTATTGGTTTATTAAGATTAGTCTACTCTAACCTGGCTGTAGTGTACCTAAACTATGCAAATTGCATAGTTTAGGTACAGTGCTCTCCATACATGATGACAGTAATCAGCACACTTGTGTTCTTGACTTCTTGTTGTTCATTCTTATCTTTTTCCACATATTATCCTTTTATATTTCTCATGTTCCACTCTCATTTTTCTGTGCGCAGAAACCAGGTGGCATTATTGCACTTCTTGATGAAGCCTGGTGAGTTTACATGTTTCATATTTTCCTCTGACCAAGCTATTGCTGTGCTTATGTATGCCCGGTGGAAAGAACTGGAATTATTTAGATACTACCAGTAGGACTGTTTTGAGGGTGGTGCATTTCCAGATCCTACTTTCCCTATTTTACTGAACTGAACACCTAGTGTTCATTTCCAAATTAATGAGTAAAGTGCACTCAGGGTCCTAACTTTTCTCTGATTCTCATTTAGGTCCATGAGCTCTCAATGTGAATATCTGGGTCCTGACAATCCAGGTCCATTATTAAACCTCAAGTGAACTTAGAGTGAATCATTTGAAAGTTTAAGGATCCAAATGATCACTTTGAGAGTGTGCAGACCTTGGTGAGAATCCATGAAAAGTTTAAGGACCCTGGGTGCATTTTACTCCAAATTAATTGTTCACATATTAATCAAGGATGCACATTGTTGCACCTATTATTTTGTGAATACATGCGTCTAATAGCAGTTACCTTCCTTTTTGCTGTCATATATTCGTCAGCATGTTTCCAAAGTCCACACATGAGACATTGTCTCAGAAGCTGTATGAAAAGTTCAAGAACCACAAAAGATTTACCAAACCAAAGCTTTCTCGTACTGCATTTACAATTCAACATTATGCTGGAGACGTAAGTATTTCCCACTATATCACTCTTCCTGTTGTCCGCTGTCATGTTTTTTCCTGACTACAATCATTTTTCCTTTTTATTTCCCCAGGTAACATATCAATCTGATCAATTCCTGGACAAGAACAAAGATTATGTGGTAGCTGAGCATCAAGAATTACTTAATGCTTCTAAGTGCACTTTTGTGTCAGGGTTATTTCCACCAGCAACAGAAGAGAACACAAAATCATCAAAATCCTCAATCGCGACTCGCTTTAAGGTAATATTTTGAAAATGTTTAATTTGTGTTGAATATTCTGTTGCCATCTTTATACTATCGAAAATCTCTTTTTACGATCTTTCAGTGCAGAAAAATAAATTTGTTTAGTGGACCTTACAATGTTTTGTACTTTGGGTGCTCCTTTTCATTGAATATGTTTTCCTCATGTGTTGCCAAATGCTGATTATGAAATGTGAAACCAGCTGCCATGGTATAATTGTTACATGGACTCTTAGATCTGTTTTATTAGATTACACCTGGCTAAAAAGACATTTGGGGACACATAACGCACAATGCTAGGTAGCTTGATTGCAAATGTGTTAGCTTCTCTGCTAAACAGGAATGTGGGTTTTTGACTTTTTGCTTCCCTGTCCATTGGTATCTCCCAATCTCTATTCACTATTGCTACTGCTGCCTATATGCATCCTCCTCGCTCGATGCTGCTGCACCTACTGGGTGCAAGATACAAAGGATTTTATTTTTTGAAAACTATACAGCGGGGGAGAGACCCACACTGTGGTATAATATATTAATAAGGGAAAGGGAAAAAATACTGTACACGGACAAGAGTCTAAAGGGCTTCACAGCGCCCAAAAAGAAAAAAAAACCATCAGGAAAACCTCTAATGCAAGATACAAGGTTATGGCTTGGACTATAACTATTAGGGAAGGAGCAGGATCTGTGCTGTAACAGACCAAAAGAATATATCTGTTAAAACATGAAATTTTCTAATGGAGAAATTATTTTCTGCAAAATATCATTTCATGTAACCAAGAGTTGCACTGCAGCATGTAGAAAATAAGATATTAATGAAGACCCTTTTCTGGTGACATATCAAGCATCAGTGTCATGGTACCATAGTAGCCATTAGTTTATTGAATATAGAATTACACACTGAGAGTTCATTGAAGTTTAGGGGCCTAGCTGACAAAATTTAAGTATGTACTCAATTTTACATTAAAAATGGGTTCTGATGGCATTTACTTTGCTGTATTCTTATGAAATCTTTGGTACATGTCATTGATTCTGTGTATTTGATTTCTGAATGCAATTTGCAGATGCAACTTCATGAGCTCATGGAGACCTTGAGCTCTACAGAGCCACATTATATCAGATGTATAAAACCAAATAGTGTTCTTAAGCCTGCCGTTTTTGAGAACACCAATGTTCTGCAGCAGCTTCGATGTTCGGTAAGAAAGATTGCATATAATTTTGCCAAATTTCTAGGTGCTCATTTTGTGGTGCGCTTTGCTAATGTTTTTTTTCATCCTTATAGGGTGTTCTTGAAGCCATTAGAATCAGCTGTGCTGGTTACCCAACAAGGAAACTATTCCATGATTTTTTACATCGTTTTCGTGTTCTTGCTCCTGAAATTTTGAAAGAGAAGTGAGTATCATTGTTCTACAATGAAATGCCTTTTTCTCGATTTCTATCCTGTAATTATGACTGTTCTTTTCTGATAGAAATGATGAAAAAGTCGCCTGTCAAAAGATTTTGGACAAAATAGGACTACAAGGTTATCAGGTGAAATACACTTTACTAACCGATCTCCTCAGCATGTACCAAATATTGACAGATTTTTCCTCTCCACAACTTTAACTTACACGTACACACAAAAAAAATGATAGTGCATGAAGTCTTGGAGGTTATTCCTTACTCAGAGTGGGTGCAAAATGACAGGGCAAGTAACCCGAGCTGAAACGGGTGTAACCATGTTACCGTACGAGTAGATGGGCAAGTTATGAGGTGGAATGACCTTTGTTTGGGTTTTAGTTAGGAAAACATGTGGGCAGGTTTTGTGAGCCCAAATATGTTTGTTGCTTGGGTTTCTGTTGGGTTCTAGATTATATATCATTCTACCCTGGAAAGTTCAATTGCTTCATGTTAAAAATATTTTGTTATTGTTGCATCTAGACAGCATGAGTTACCAAAAAGATCCAAAGAATAAGGCATTGAGTTCACTGCAATGGGTACTAGTTCACCAAATGAATCATGAGGAGGTTCTTGTTGGGGTTTATTGTGGTCGTAGTGGTAGTGTTGCTGTTCTGTAGAAGAAGGTACGAGTGTGGTTCTGGCAGTGGCCTCTACCAGGCATTTTATGAACTTTGTTTGTATGTGCATTGCACTCATACTGTAAAATACGTTCTGAGCAACAGATAGGAAGAACTAAGGTATTCCTGAGGGCTGGTCAAATGGCTGAATTGGATGCTAGAAGAACAGAGATGCGAAATAATGCAGCAAGAGGTGTTCAGAGTCAATTTCGTACTCATGTTGCTCGTGAACAGTTCCTAGTACTACGGGACGCATCTATTTGTTTGCAGTCTTTTGTTAGAGGTAAAAACTTCCCGTATTGTGCCTGAAGTAAAATGCCTTCTCATAGAGGCACAGTGGAGCCTTGTAAATATACTAAGATCTCTATTTTTAATTACAGCAAGATTGGCTTGTAAACAATACGAATTCCTGAGACAACAAGCAGCAGCATTGAGAATTCAGAAAAACACCCGATGGTATTTTGCCTGGAAAACTTATTACCAACTGCGCTTGTCAGCCGTTACATTGCAGGCAGGGTTAAGGGCCATGGCAGCTCGCAATGAATTCAACTTCAGAAAGAGAAATAAAGCTTCAGTCCATATCCAGGTTGTTTAGCATTTCTTATAGCAGTTTGCTGCTGTCTTACTTATTATACTGCAGACATTAATCTTATGTGTTCTTTTTTTTTTGTGGCTTCTATTTGAACCATCACTATGACACTTCTTGCATGCAGTCCCAATGGCGTTGCCACAGAGATTACTCAAATTATATGAAGTTGAAGAGAGCAGCATTAACATATCAGTGTGCTTGGCGAAGAAGGGTTGCTAGAAAGGAGCTGCGGAAGCTCAGAATGGTACTTGAGCACCTATTATGGTATTCATTCTGTGAGATTTATTCTAAGCTTGTTCTGTGCTGCATGTTTTCTAGGCTGCAAGAGACACACAAGCTCTAAAGGTGGCAAAAGAGAAACTTGAGGAACGTGTGGAGGAGCTAACAAGCCGCTTGGGTCTAGAGAAGAAACTAAGGGTCAATACTCTTGAATCCCATTAGATCTGTTGAACACTATTTAAATACTTGGCTACATGAGCCTATTCTTTAAACCTTGATGTACTCACGTACATCAAGCATCCTGTACTGGACACATGGGTCAACTGCAGTTTTTATGCTTACAGACATAGCATCTATGGACCATACTAATGTATATTCAATTTACAGGTTGATTTGGAGAAGTCCAAATCTGAAGAAATTTCCAAATTGAAGGGTGCTCTTCTTGAGATGGAGCAGCAAGTAGAAGAAGTCAAAGCGATGCAGGAACGAGAATCAGCTAAAAAGGCTGTTGAAGAAGCTCTAGCTCAAGAAAGAGAAAAGATCAGTTTATTGAGTTCAGAAATTGAGGGCCTAAAGGTTATGATCTTGACTCGCAATATTACTGTTTTTTTGCAGCTGACCTACATGCAGAAGAATTCAAACAGTATGTTCTGATAAAAATTCAAACAGAAGAAGGATTAGTCTTTTTTTTTGAACTGTACAGCGGGGGAGACCCCCACTGTGGTAAATTTATAAAATATATGAAGAAAGAAGTCTGTACATGGACAAAAGTCCAGAGGGAGCCAAAGCTTCCAAAGGGGGGGAAGAATTTACAGGGATAGCCTCAAGAGAGTCTAGGAGCTAGGTCTAGATATGTACACTGCTAACCCAGTTGAGAAAAGAAGGATTAGTCTTATTCTGTTTTATCAAATGAATACTCTTAAGAACTAATATACTCAACAGTATGTTATCATAAAATTTCTTATAAAATGTAATTAAGTTATAGCCTAAATTTAGCTTTTTAGGCACTATTCAGAATATTTGACAATGGGTGCATGCTATTATTACAGGCGCTGCTGGTAGCTGAACAAGAGGAGAATGATTTAACAAAGAAAGCGCATGCTAATGCTCTGGAAACGATTGAAGAGTTAAATAAGAAAGTCAATGATGCAGATGAAAAGATCAAGCAATTTAGTGATAATGTACAGAGGTTTGTTGCTTAATTTCCTAAACTTCATGACATCATTTCTTGGCTCTTGTACAGAGCTGGTGCAGATGCATTTAATATTCAGGTTCTAGCAGTGTTGGAATTTGAATATTGTGGCAGCAGCAGCAGCCAAAATCAGTTAGATGCCATAGTGAGATCTGAACTTAAAACTGTCATGTATTTGGAAAAAATATACTTCTTACCTTGTCATATATTATTTCACGCAACATTCGTAGTTGGACTTTATTTACAGGATATTCAATTTTATATGTTTGGAATTGAAACCATGGGTGTATTCTTAATTTAAAAAACCTGGGGCTTTGATGCATTCCTAGATTCACTATGTAGGTTCTAATTGTTCTGGAAGTCGCACAGTTTATGACTTAGGTAGGTGGTAATTGCTCTGCATTTTCTAGGCATTACTCTCATAAAACAAATTTTCCTTTTCTGTAAGAACTGGCTGTGTGCGGCGACAGAGGCTGGAATTATTTCCATTTTTTTAAAATACAAATTTTCCTTTTCTGTATTGTCACAGACTAGAAGCTTCTGTAAGAGAAGGAGAGGCCCTTTTGCTGACTGAAAGACAACAAAATGAAGCAGCTAGTGCTACACTTGCTGAATCTCAAGCAAGAAATGAAGCATCGGTAAGCAAGCTTGAAGATGCTGTGAAACAAAAAGATCTTCTCCATGAAACTGCTCAAAGGTTTGTGTTTATTCCCGAAAATAATGTGACCAACTCTCCGAACTATAGCATCATCAGTAATACCTAATTTGCATATTTATAAGGTTATAGCTATTTTTTGAAAAAAAAGCCCCAAACACAGTGGTGTCAATATTTTTAGTTGTAAAAAATTAATCTTTTTTATCCTTTCATATATGTGTTCCATTTCTATTAGCTTGATCCTTGTTGTGGAATGCAGATTTGAAGAAGCCATGAAAAATCTGGAATCTTCACTGACATTTGAGAAGCAACAACACGAAACAAGTTTGGTAGAACTAGCTGAAGCACGAGAAAAAATTGAAAATCTTCAAAGAGAAGTTGGGGACACTGATGAAAAATCCACTCTGCTTCAGACTACTATGCAAAGGTTTTTCCTTTTTTCCTTATTGCAAGACTTCTAACCTCTTGCGATCATGCATTAAGTTTTTTTTTAAGAAATTGCTTTTAATATGATGTTTTCTTGACAACTATAAATTGATAAAACTCTGTTAAAAGTTTCTTTACCTTTGGGGGAATGCATCAAGAGCCTTTAGAATAATATCTAGTAAATAGAAAACATTACTTTTGAGATAATATAAACTAAAAAGATACACCGTATAGTTGTATTTTCAAGGAGAAAGGTATAAGAACAACCCCTAACTTTTTGGGGACTAACAGTTGTTCCTTTTTTTTCCGTGGGTGGATATAGCCTTGAAGAAAGATTAAGGGAGAAGGATGCTCTGTTGGCAACAGAAAGACTAGAAAATGAAGCAACTAAGAAATCACTCAGTGAATCTGAAGACAGAAACCAGGAGTTACTTATGAAAATTGAAGTTGCTGAAAAAGACATTGCTCATTTCCAAGAAACTATACAAAGGTCTGTTGCTTAATGTTTACCTTGCCTTATTTTTACGCTTGAGAGCATTCATTTCTGATTTATTCCATGATCTCTTAATTTCACTTGCTAATTCAGCGGTCTCATGATTTTGCTGTTAGTGAACCATTCTGTTATCTCACATTCTCTTGGTTTTATCATTTGTTTCCCATTTTTTAGACATGAAGAAAACATGGCGGCATTGGAAATGTCGTTGATATCTGAAAGGCAGCAAAACGATGCAATCACGAAACAACTAGCCGACTCTCAGGGGGAAACAGGAGAGCTACAAAGGAAGCTTGAGGATGCTGATGGAAGAAACGGGCTTCTTCAAGAGTCTTTACAGAGGTTCCATTCTAACCTTAGATTGATAGCCAATGTGATTTCTCAGTTGCCTAGTTATTCGTCTGTCAGAATGCATAGATCTTGTTAGCGAACTCGCATGGATAAGCACTCTTGTCCTGTAACTGTATAGGTTATTTTTCCGATGATGCTGAATAGTTTCAAGAAAATCAAGGAATAAGTAAAGAAGGTAAAAAAATTGTGAGAGTCAGAAGGGAAGATATTGGTCATGGTTAAAGGGCTTTTTTGGTTACTGAGCTGGCTCAGGCAGCTGCGGCCAGGCAGCACATCCGACCCCAGGCTGTCAAAATCGGACGCCTGGGGTTGCTGCCTGCGCCAGGCAGCTTTCCCAGGTCTGGAACCAAAGAAGCCCAAACTGCCCATGTTCAATGCTCAGTTAGATTATCACACGAACCATAGAACATGACAACCCACATAGTTGTCAGAAAAAAAAGGTCTACTATGGGACCCTAACATTAATATGTAGAAGGTGAGTCCTGCGTGTTCGAGAGAAAAATATGTAGAAGGTGAGAGTCGAGCCCTGGTTGGCTGGGTGACAACCAACCCCATTAGCAAGTATATCTCAGTTAGATTCTCCGCATGTAATTGTTATAGTAGATCATCATGCTTACCGGTTAACAAAGTTTTTCTATGAACTTAGACATGTAAGAAATGTGAAAGTTGTCGTTATCACTAAATAGGTGTTATTAGTGTTTAAATTAGATTTGATGTGTTTAAGGCTATGGTACCAACTTCTCCTCAAAGAATATAAGAGCTATTCAAATGGTATGGATAATTTTCATTTTTCACTCTCTTTCATGTGGATAAGAGCTAGTGTTCATACAATAGACTATAACTTGAACCTGGTTGCCATATTAGAACCAGTTCCTATTCTTATTATAGTCCGTTTCTGTTACATTCTAGCTTGCCATATCTCTCGCTTTGCATTATTTTCCTCAAGACTATTGTTTCCATTGTTCTGGTAGAAGTTTTGTGTTTATATCGTCTTGCATATGTATTAGCATCAACATTGCACTAAAATTGGCCTAAGGCTATCTTAAACCAACCAGTACAGCTTGTAGGATTCTCCATCCTTTCTTGTTGTCGCTATCCCTGTGGAGTAAAGCTTGAAACACTAGAGGGGCGTTTGGTTGCTTGCGTGATCCTAGCCTGGCTTGCATATGTGAGACAGGCTCCCGTGAACCAGGCTGAGTGTGTGCAAATCCTCATGTTTGGTTGTCTGTACGTGTCCAGCCTGGTTGAGAAGAGAAGGTGTTTGGTTACCTGTATGTGTCATGTCGCATGAGATATGGTTAGAAAAAACAAGTAATTTTATAATTTTTAACTTATGAAGTTATGTTTCAGTGATTTTATATTATCTTTGTAAATCTTAATCTAAATTAAAATATATTAATATTAGTTAATATATGCTAATCACATACTAATAACATCATTAGCAGGCTAATGCCTAGCTCCCGCGAGCTAGGCCCGCCAGAAACGGCCGATTCTGGCGTTTCCCGCGAGCCTGGCCCGGCCTGTGCGGCTGCACCCAGAGAGCCAGACTCAGCCGCCTGTCCAGCCAACCAAACGATGGCACCCTGCATCTCGCCAGCCTGGTTCAAGCATATGCAGGGAACCAAACACGCCCTAGAGAAACTCTTTTCGGAAGGTTTGAAAATAACAAAATCCAAAAAGCACTTATCAGCGCTGAAAGAGAAACTTGGAGTTGATTATTGAAGTTGAAGGCATTGCTAAAAACATGCCAGCTATTGATTCCCTAATAGATGGTCATCTAGTGGCATCTTTTTTTTTGGTAGAGGAATTGCAATATCATGACAAATTGACAGTCCTTGTTGCTAATTGCAAAGCAATGGAAATGAAGTGACAATAAAAGAACTAGCTAGCTGAGGTTCAGAAGAAAAAAAATGTGTGGCAAGGAAAATCACAGATCATGATAAGAAAACAAAGCTGTGTGGGATAATTGATTTCCCAGCTACTGAAAGCTTGTTAGGCTTACAGTACTCATTTGTTGATGATCTAGGACCACTTTTACTCTTTTAGCTTTCCATATAGGTGATTCAAGTTTCTTTTTTATTAGAGATCACAGTGCCGTTGTTTTGTTGGCCAACTTTTTTGCAAGGCCTCTTAAGTAGTCACGTTGTATACTTTCCTGATACACCTTAGATTTGAAGAAGATGCTACTGCAAGAGAGGCTTTAATGGTAACTGAAAGGCAAGAAAACGAAGTGACAAAAAAGACACTAGCTGAAGCTCTGGATCAAATCGAGGAATTAGTCAAAGAAGTTGAGTGTGCTAACCACAGTGTGTATCAGCTTCAAGACAGTATACAGAGGTACTGCAGCATGGCAGTTGTTTATGGTACCTAATTGTGAGTCTTGATTTTTACCATTTTTATCCATGAACGTAGACTGGAGCAGAGTGCAGTTGCAAGAGAGGCTACTTTACTAACAGAACGTCAGGAAAAAGATGCAACATCAAAAGCGTTAGCAGAAGCTGAAGGAAGGATTGAAGATTTACTGAAGGAAATTGATTCTGCTAACAGAAAAACTGATCAACTTCAAAATACTATAGAAAGGTTTGTTATTTTTATTACTGGAAAGTCACTTACATACCCTGTGTTTGCCTCCATCTACAAACATCCTGTGGCATGGGAACTCTATTGAGTGCTCATGTACCCTCATAATCTTCTTCACTTTGAACTGTCATAGTGTTGTCAGTGGCCGTGCGTAATTGGACTAGATGCTGTTGCAGCTATTAACCCATTGCCTCCATAAAATAGTTGGAGTGGAAGAAAATCATGTGACTAAGAGATGATAATTTTGTTGATCTGTGGACCTTTAGACCCTTTTGTACCATGAGAAAGGGCTCTGGCTGGTTGAGATTAAGTCTAGTAGTAAATTAAGGGAGCCATGTTCATGAAGTTGCGAAGCAGGGTGAAGAGAACCTAACAACCTAGTATCGTGATATTTCCTTTAACTTGATCTAATAAAGATTCTGGAACCAAATTGTTATGTGTTGACGCATTGAATGGGTATATTCTGAACTTACATGGAAATTTGATGACACCTGACTTGATTGTCTTTTTTATCATCAAATTTATGGATCATAGCAGTTGTAATTTGATCCTGAACGTAGGTTAGAAGAGGGTGCAACAACAACAGATGCTCTTTACTTAGCAGAAAGGCAAGAGCATGATCGAACAAAGAAATCACTCTCTGAAGCTCAAGAGATGAACAAGGAATTACTAATGAAAATTGGAGAAGCTGAGAAAAACATAAACCAGCTTCTGGAGAATGTGGAAAGGTCCGTTTTTTGTTTTGCTGACTCTATTTGGTAGTTTGGCATAACTAGCAGCTAAACTGAACTGTTGTGCACTGTAAAGATCCACTCATGTTTTTTCACCTTCTGAGCTAATGCTGGCTTCCTTAATTTCATTTAATTAAAATAGACTTGAAAGACATACAACTGCAAGAGAGTCTCTACTACTTACGACAAAGCAAAGTTATGATGACACCGCAAAATTGCTACTTGAAGCTCAAGAGAAAAACCGAGAGTTAATGCACAAAGTAGAGGAGTCAGATAGAAAACATGTTCTGCTTGAAGATTCAGTAAAAAGGTTTAATCTCTTTTCTTACAAGTATTATGAGATTCAAACCAACTTTCTACTAAGTGTAATAATTTATTTTTTTGCACTTAGACTCGAGGAAAGTACTGCAGATAAAGATTCTTTATTGGCTATAGAAAGACACGAAAACAGTGAAACCAAGAAAGAACTAGCCGGTTCTCAGAAAAAGATTGAGGAACTGCTAACTGAAGTACAAGATACTCGTTTTAATATTGCAGAGCTTGAAGACTCAGTTAGGAGGTCTGTAACTTCTCCTCATTGGGATGAGTCATCCTTCTATTCTGACTTCAGTGCACTAACCTTATCTTTATCTTCGATTGCATAACACGACGATGTGTTCCAATCCATGTACATAGACTCGAAGGAAAATTGGGAGTAACTGAAGCTTTATTGCTAACTGAAAAGGAACAGAATGCTTCCACCTTAAAATTACATGCAGAAGCACAATTGAGAATTGAAGAATTAATAAAGAAACTTGAAGGTGCAGATAGAAAATCTGATAGCCTTCAGGATACAATAATAAGGTCAGATTGCTTTCTTTCTTTCTCCGTTTTCTTGGATAGTTTCGAGGATTTTCCACTGTGTTCACATGTCAACGAGACAACGGAGCGGCAAATCCTAATGATCCCCATAAGATTGGCCCATCAATTCCCCCCTTCTTCTAATGTTAATGGTTGGGGTCCATTGTTTTTGGGATATCTCATATTTGTTTTGTAAAGTGAAATTGCTATAACCCTACTTCAACTTCGATCTTTTTCAAGCTATGACTTAGTAGTGAACTTTTTTCCTTCTCCCATTCACAGGCTTGAACAGGATTGCACTGCCAAAGAAACCTTATTGCTTACAGAAAAGCAGGCACACGAGGCAACAAGGAAGACTCTCAGTGAAGCTCAAGAAAGGAATGAAGAATTGCTGAAGAAAATTTATGATAATGATAAAAATATTCTTCAGCTTCAGTTTACTATACAGAGGTCCATTGTTGTTCCTTGGTTTACTTGTTCCTACATATGAACTTATGCTAGATTGTACGTAGTTAACTTTGCATTTGAAAATTTTGACTAGGGCACTAATTATTAGCAGAACAAATCTCATTCCTTATATACTTTGCATATCAGCTCTTATTTTCTTCTACATACACAGGCTTGAGGAAACTACAGTTGCAAATGAGAATTTGCTGTTAAGAGAGAGGGAGCAGAATGATGCAACAACAAAAGCGCACATTGAAAGTCAAGAAAAATATGAAGAATTACTAAAGAAATTTGTTGATGTTGACAGGAAAATCGACCTTCTTCAAGGTACCATAGAAAGGTATGTCATCTTTTTCTTATTGGACCTAGTTCAGTGCTTGTTTGTTCTAGCAGTGCATATGGTCACCATAAGATTCTAATACTTCATATCATTCCTTCAATTCAGGCTTGGAGAAAATACAACAACAAAGGATGCGCTGTTGCTATCAGAGAGACACGAAAAGGATGTAATTAAGAAAGAACTTACTGAAGCTGAAGAGAAAAATGAAGATTTACTGATGAAAGTTGAAGATGCCAATGAAAAAATTGAACACCTTCAAACTGTGATAAATAAGTGTGTACCTTTACTGGTGGTTTATCAATGCTTTTATCCATGTTCTACCTACCAATCCTTGAGTGCACGCATACTTGTTCATAGAAAAATCGGACACTAGCAATTTGATAAATTAATTTCTACCTTGGCTAATGATTTTACAATGTTTTATTCATATTACACACCTCCAACCATGTGTGCATGCTTGCTCACATGCTGGTCGATTGCTATATCAAATTACAATATTGCCCTCGATAACAGGCTTGAAGATGATGTAGCTGCAAAAGATGTTTCTTTGGAAGCTTCAATGAAGGAAAATGACACAATCAGGAAATCTCTTACTGAATCTCAAGAGAGAAATGATGAATTACTCAAGAAAATTAGTGACAGTGAATACAGGATCCACCACCTTCAAGACACAGTGCAGAAGTTAGTATTGCCATTCTTTATGTATCTTTCTGGAATTGCCATTATTGTTTTGAAATCTAATACTTTCTTCTCTGAAACAAGGCTTCAAGTAGATGCAATATCAAGATTGTCTTCATTTGTAATGGAAAAACAAGAAAGTGATGCTGCAAAGAGAGCTGTTACTGAAGCTCATGAAAGAAATGAAGATTTACTCAAGAGAAATGAGGACCTCCTGAAGAGGAATGATGGTTTGATTAAGAAAATTGAAGAGTCCAGTAAAATTGTCTCTCAACTTCAGGAAGCTCTACAAAGGTGTGCGCTTGCGTTCTTTGTGTTCCATTATCTCAAATAGATATGCCAAGTACTTCTTCATATCATTACAAACTTCGATCAAAATAGTTCTTATACATCTTTGCACAAACAGACTTGAAGGAAAAGCGGTCAACTTAGAAGCTGAGAACCAAGTTCTTCGTCAACAAGCAGCTGCAACTCCCCCTTCTACTGCTAAATCTCCAGCTTCACGTTCAAAGATCACAAGGATTCATGTAACAATTCTCCTTAAGAGCCTTCTTTAAATATACTTTACAGAGTCATATTTTGAACCTTCTTTAAACTGGAACTACTGCTGTTTTTACAGAGAAGTCCAGAGAATGGCCATATTTTGAATGGTGATATAAGGCAAACTGAAATGAAGCCCCCAACTGGCACATCAGAAGCAATAACCTCAACAGTGAGTTAACTTGTATACAGCTGCTTAACTCATCTGAACAATATGTCTCAAATCGAGCTGTTAAACTGTGCATTTTAAAAAAATGTTTATAGGGCAATGTTCCTGACATGAGCGACCAAAAAGATTTTGAACATGGAGAGAAACTGCAAAGAATACCAAAACAGAAATATCAGGTATGCTACGTGCTGTTAGTTGAATTGAACTCTTTAATCTTACTGTTGTAATGATAGTTTTGTTATTTTTTTGAAGTCTTCCCATCACCAGCAGCCCCAGGATGATCAGCAGTGGTTACTCACTTGTATTTCACAATATCTTGGATTTTCTGGGAGCAAACCTGTTGCAGCTCTTCTTATATACCAATGTCTTCTCCATTGGAAATCATTTGAAGCAATGAAGACAAGTGTCTTTGACAGCATTTTGCATGCTATAAATTCAGCCACAGAGGTTCCTGCCACTTAGCTTGATTCTTTTTTTAAAAAAAAAATCACTGTTATGCTTCTTAAGAACCATTGCTGCTTATGGAGCACTGCCTCTACTTGGTGAAAAAATAGCTAGATAATTTTATTAATCAAATATTTCAGTAATCTGAAACATAGGAACGTTACAAAATAAAGTTTGGCGATATTAGAGCCTACTTGCACACTATGGAAGCCTAGAATTTTGGATAAAATGAGAAGGGAAAAGCGATTACACGCCAACTTTGGAAATTCTTTCATTTATTTTTATATTGGATACAAGACTACATCATGCTATTGTATTAGAATTTGTCTAATTGTCCTGTTATTTTCTTCCCCTCAAAGGCTCAAAATGATATGAGAACATTGGCGTATTGGTTGTCCAACTTATCTACGTTAACAGTTCTCCTTCAACGGTCATTCAAAACTAGTAGGACAGCGATCTCAACTCCGCAAAGGAGAAGATTTTCATCAGAGAGGATCTTTCATGGAAATCAAACTTCAAATACTGGGCTTGCTTATCTCAGTGGTCAATCGGCTGTTGGTTCTGCTGGGTTGCCCCAAGTTGAAGCAAAATATCCCGCTTTGCTATTCAAACAGCAGCTCGTGGATCTAATTGAAAAGGTTTATGGCATGATAAGTGATAGTGTGAAGAAGGAGCTAAACCCTTTGCTTGAATTGTGTATACAGGTACTGCTACCAGAAAAATGAGCATTGGTTCGAGTTTTTGTCCCCAATTGATAGATGTCTAACCATAAAACTTGTCAGGATCCACGAACTTCTCACTCAAGTCTCGTCAAAGGCCATCTTAATGGCATGGGTCAACAGAATCAGCTCACACACTGGTTGGGCATTGTGAAAATCCTCACTAGCTACTTGGATGTACTTAGGGCAAATCATGTAAGTAGCTAACTATTGTTGACCCATGGCATCCATTATCAAAAGTTCTGAATGTGCATGTCCAACCAATTTTAGTAGCTAACTATCGAATTTGCAGGTTCCATCAATTTTAGTGCACAAACTTTTCACTCAAATATTCTCGCTGATTGATGTTCAACTATTTAACCGGTAAGATTTTGACATTTTTATGTATGATCTTATCTTGTCTATTTATGTAATTTTTATATAAGATGTTTGCTTTGGAGCTAGATTACTTTTGCGGCGTGAGTGCTGTTCGTTTAGTAACGGGGAATATGTCAGAGCTGGACTAGCTGAGCTAAAACATTGGTCTGACAATGCTACTAGAGAGGTTAATCACTTCCCTGTTTCTAGATCAGTTTCCCAAATGCCATTGACTTATATGGTCTATGTTTCACACAGTTTGCAGGTTCAGCGTGGGAGGCCTTGAGGCACATCAGACAAGCTGTTGATTTCCTGGTGCGACAACACTTTCTTTAATACTTGATAATTTCCTAATATTTACAGATAATAATTTCCTAAAAAATACATCAATCCCTGCTACTATTTTGTCAGGTGATTTCTCTTAAGCCAATGAGAACGTTAAGGGAGATACGCACTGATGTGTGCCCTGTAAGTATTTTGCATTTCTGCTCGACCAAGTTTCTTCTGCTGCATTTTTTTCCCTTCTTACTGTACTCATATTTTTATGATATCTTTAGGCCCTCAGCATACAGCAGCTAGAGCGAATAGTTAGCATGTACTGGGATGATGTGAATGGTACAAACACCATTTCAGCAGAGGTAAGTTGGTCAGCTCCCTAATGTAGTTTATGGTCTTGCCACATTTGGTTTGTATTTGCTTCCAAATGACATATCTGTTGACAAATCCAACCTACCGATCTGTAGTTTACATCAAGTTTGAAATCTGGGGTACGTGAAGAATCGAATATGGCTACAAGTTTTTCTATACTCCTAGATGATGATTCCAGGTTTGTTATATGTAAAAAATGTTAGTCATGTTATTTTAAGAACTATCACTATGGATATCTGATGGTTTTGACCATTCATACCTCAATGCAGTATACCTTTTTCACTTGATGATATTACAAAGACATTGCCAGTCATTGAGGTGGCTGATGACGACTTGCTGACTTTTGTCCATGAAAACCCAAGCTTTGCGTTTTTATTGCAAAGAGGGGAGTAATCATTTTCTCACAATGGAGATGTCGCCCACCTGTGGATAAATCAGGATTCCTGTCTAGGATGTACAGTATGCGTGATTCTATTTTCTCACAATGGAGATGTCGCCCACCTGTGGATAAATCAGGATTCCTGTCTAGGATGTACAGTATGCGTGATTCTTTTTTGACACCAGATAGCAAAGGCATTGAAAGATTAGCTGCTAGCTGAGCTTATAGGCTTCTGATTTTCATTGATTTGTTCGTTGATTGTATATTTGTATTCAGGTTTTTCTTGCCTTTTTTTCCCTCCCTTTGTAGCCATTTTTGGGCTTGTATACTAGGGGCTAAGGGCAGAAGGCCCTGCCCTGTCAGCATAGAAGCACGAGGTTTTGCTGTAAGTAGGGAAGCTGTGTACATGTGTTGTAAATGATTAAAAAATAGAAATCCCATTGTCTAGCGGGTGTGTAGTGATGGCTTTGTGGTTGGTGTGTTGGTACGTTTTTTATTATCGTGTATTATTAGTTGTATTCTTTGTTGTATTGTACACCAGTTCTAGTATACCACTTGCACGCTGAAGACTGGTGCCGGTCAGAATTTGTTACAAGGATGTCATGATTCCTTTCCTGCCCCCTCTGATGAACACCATTTAACAATTATCCATGTTTCTGTTCTGAAATCCTGATCAGAGTTGTTTTATGTGATCTGGTCGAGATAGAACACCCCAATCGAGTGACCATGATTAACCTGGGCCAGTAAGCGCAGATCTGGAGGCTTCTTGGCCGTACGATGTACTTACTTCAAGTCGTAATATTTCCTTCCTGTCGTTCAAGGACAGTCCCGGTTCTTCTTGACGTTTAGGAACTACTTGGAAGTCCATCTGGTACGGTCTACGGTGGTCGAATGCGGTCACAGAGAGTCCGTGAGGGACTCACTGAGCCGCCGTATGCCGGCGTGCGCGACGTTACGACTCCCGGAGGCTTCATGTACCAGACTTCAGAGACGGGAGAACCAGGGAACGGAGATGGGAGAATGCCGGGAAACGGCCGAAACGCGGAGGCGCTCGGCTACACATGTACAGCCACACACCGACACTGTAACGGAGCGAAATACTCCAGTAACTAGCACCCTGAACAGTCAATGGCCAGGTCAGACTTGTAGGAGGAATTGCAGAGGGAAATGTCAGCGTCTCCGTCTGCGTACACGATCGGCTCCGGCCTAGGCCGCTGGACACCCACGATGCATGCCCCATTTTCCCGCTTGACGACGCGCTGAGCCCCTGCGAACGTGGCAGATGCCGCACATTCCAAAGACGGCAACGACCGGAAAATCCGTTAGTCACCTCACCGGAAAAGCGTGGCTTGGGCTCTTCTGTTTATTCTCCATCACCAGTGCACAGCAGCCATTGGAACCGACGCTGTCAAAAACGAAGAGGATGAACAGCTTGATGCGGACAGAGAGAATAGGCACACCTCGGCCAGCGCCATTGCCAGACTGATGAGCATGCGGCGCTATCTAGTCCCTTCTCCTATGCCGCACTGGTGAACTCATGATCATGCCGCAGCTGTTAATAGTGCAGACGCAGTACTTGTTGCCAGAAGCATATGGGATGGGTTCGTTGGCAGGGACTCCAGACTCCAGCAGTTTTAATTCGAGATGTTCAGAAAGATTACAGAGACTGAGTAGACAAAATGCTCGCTCGAGCTGCTACTAGCAGATGCAGGGATATCTATGCTGTAGAAATGGTACTCATCTAGTCAGTCATGGTCCAGATCATTCATTCAAACGATAGGTGCCCGAGTATGGGTATGGGATGAAAGTATACCACTGTTGTCTTTGGAGAATGATGAGCTCAACGACAAGACTTTGACCTCAATTCGATCTGTTCCTTGGTCAGATGACAGATACCCATGAACATAGACAAACCGTGCAGAGAAACTATTGCATCAAGAACAGGACCTTCAGAAGGTTGTAATTTTTTTTTCCATCATCTTCAATTGCAACTCTTGCACTCTTGAGCAATACGGGCATGAATATAGGGATGGCTCGTGTAATCATTCTGAATGGTTGCATTAGGGTTATGGTTACTTGGACTTCTTCGATTTCTTCTTTTTCGGGCGTGATTCTTCATTACTTGCGAGATACGATTCAGCTCTGATATTCTCCTGGGCCTCGTTCTTTCTGAATTCTTTTGCCTTTTTCTGCAAATAGAGAATAAATTCAGGATGACAAGTGATCATATTAACTGAAAAATTACAAGTACTCCCAAACAATTTAACAATAAGAGTCATTGTGTACATCAACATTAGCAATGTACCTTTAATGACTTTGCTATATCAGCTATTTCACTATTGTTATTGGCAGTCTTGTCAGATTCAGATGGACCTGCAGTGTTCTCCTGCAACAAATAATAAGGTATGTTCTGATCATCAATGCCAGAGAAGGATCATGAAAACGATACTTGAACAGGGCAAATATTCTGACCTTTGGAGGAATAAATGCAGCCTCTCTCTTTCTTTTATTTTCTTCAGCTTTCCCTGATTGCTTCTCCAGCTTCTCTTCCCATTTCTTAGCAGATTTCTTTTTCTCACTCATGAAATACTCACCAGTCTCAAGTTCACGATCAATCTACAAATCCAGAATAATAAACCAGTCAGAGCACAATGCACAAAATGAGAATACAAAAAAAGAAGATAAGCACCTTCAACTACAACTACTACATCCACACAATACAGCAGAAACAAGAAGGTTGTTCACTTCAAATCCAAATAGCATAGTACGAATAGCACCAAGCTTATAAAGAAACTCGCATGATATAATATTACGTGCGCCTACAGCTAACATAAGCATAAGTTGTAGGATGGCTCACCACTAATCATCAAATAGTCATAAAGGTTAAATATAAAGTGGTACAGGGACTTACGAACAATAATACACAAAAGAAAAGTATCAATTGTTTACCTTGCTAGGCTGTTGAGGTGGTGGAAAGGGTGTGTATGGTTTCTTCTCCTTAGTTTGAGGCTTCTTCTGCTTGACATTCTTCCTAAAAAATAAAATGGTGAAAAGGAATCAAATACATACAGTATATTTGAAATTCAAATTCAAACCTCTTACAGAAAATGATGCAAGACACTTACTTCTTGAACTTCGGGAGAAACCTATCCCAGTTTTCAGTGGCTAGAGCAGGATTTTTTGCCAGCTCTCGTTTGATTAGGAGTTCCTATATAGTTTAACAGTAACCAATAAGCAACACAAAAAAAAACCTTTTTTTCCTGAGAACACCTCAACATAATAACATACAAAGGAGCGGCGAAACCAGTCACCTTGATGTGGTACACTGGATGCTTTACGTTCTTCATGCAATCCTCTACAATTCTTCTAACTTGTTTCAGTCCCCTTCCCGTATAGGAACCCATGGCTGCAACCGTGTTTCCCTTTCATTGTGAATGCAACAGCAGTAATAAATAACATTCACAAGTAGTGTCAATAAGAGCAAATTTAAATGTACAAATTCAGTAAGAAAATATGAAAAACCTGCACTAAGATGTAGCAGCCAGTCAAAATCTCGATGGCCTGTAGAACACAAAACAATGTGTAAGCGAAGATAACTATGATTGTTCTGAGTTTGACATTAAGTTAGGCATTCATAGGAATGAGAACAATTTTACCTTAAGCGTAGATAAATTAGGGCCTAAAAGACGTTCTCTCCTTTTAACAAACCTTTCCTGTAGATGACATTATAAATGCACTGGAATTAAGTTCAATACGACCAACAAATTGTGAGCATCTCTGAATATATTTATCCTATCATTGGTTCCGTTGCAAAGATTGTTACAAGTAACAGCACAACAATTCATAAATAAAACAAAACCAACAAAAGAAACCTTACGATGCAGGCTACCAACTCAGTGTATGTAGGCTCAGATTTGAGAAACTCTATGGAGGCAACAGGGTATCATGCGGATTACAGAAGGTTTTCCCTTTTGTGATTATATGTACAGAACAGGAAAATTCACAGACAGAGAGATTGCTGATAATTGGATAAGAAACCATGAGCCTAGCAAACATGAGAAACATAGCACTCTAAAATGAGTGAATGGACAAACATTGTTCTTATCCAAGATATTACCAGCTATGTAGTGTCATTACAAATGAATACAGAAATCTACAACAAATGTCAAACAGCTTGAAAAACAACAAATGGACATGAGAAATATAGCGCTCTAAAATTAGTTAATGACCAAACATTGTTCTTATCCAAGATATTACCAACTATGTAGTGCCATTACAAAATGAATACAGAAAACTACATGGAATGTCTAACACCTTGAAAAAAAAAAACCAATGACATGTGATGAATGTGGCAACAACAAAATGCAATTGACCATGTTATGACGGTTCAAAATGTTATCCTCGTCTGATAAATCCATCATTTTTCTTTATCTTTATTAGAATGGTTTTTACATTGTTCTTCCTAGAGGAATATTTCATACTTCCCTCCGTTTCAAATTATAAGTCGTTCTGGGTTTCCTAGATACATAGCTTTTGCTATGAACCTAGACATACATTATATCTAGATACATAGCAAAAGCAATGCATCTAGAAAAGCCAGAATGACTTACAATTTGAAACAGAGGGAGTAGCACACAGAAAAGCACCTCATGACACTGAGTTAGTTAAGTCTAATATTTAGAAGAGATATGGACTTGAAATTGAGTGATGAAAAGAGGCTAACCTTATTTCTTACAAGGCCACCAATCTTTATAATGTCACAGTTAATCTCATCATCGAGAATTTTGATTGCCTATAAAAACCAGCATGAGCAATATCAAATAAGTTCAATTCATTCAATGATACCAAACATATGAATTCTAAAAAATTACCCAATCAACATGCAGGAGTAGGATCATGCAACATGTAAATGGCACACTATACAATTATTACAAAAGTTGAAAAAATACAAACTAAACTCAAACCTGATCAGATAAGCAAAGTACTCAATAAAATTACAAAAGTTGAACAACAAGCTTTGCACATCAGCACATGATACACAGATTTTGGCACCTGAATAAGAAATAGTCATACCTGAGGAGCAGGGACGCTCCGGGACAATAGCTTTATCAGTTCTCTAGCCTTGACAATAATGAAGGGATCCCTGGTCTTCCTGGTGGTTGAAACAGTCATGGATCCCTCCACCTAGACACATAGCAAGAGACAAAAGAGGTCTCAGCTCAATTGATTACCACAAAACGATCTCGCCCCACCAAATAGCAATCGAAAAAAAAAGCTAACCACGTACCAAATTAAGCTCGCACGAGACCCCGTGCTCCTTCAATGCGCCCTTTACGATCGGCCACGACTCCTGCAGGTACTTCTCTGCACCCAAATAAGCAACATCTCACCAATGCTCCTCGAATAAACTCAAACTGCTTCCCACTCAGAACGAGAGGCCGTACGAGATTAGGACGGGGTGCTTGCCTCGGTACTGGGGGAAGAGGGTGGAGAAGGAGGTGACTTCGAGCATGCCGCCCTCGTTCCAGGCCGGGTCGAACTTCTCGATCTTCCAGCGGTCGATACTGGGGTCCTCGTCCCACGGCTTGGGCTTGTCGTGCTTCCCTTTCCGGCGCCAGTTCTTCCCCTCCGCCGCCTCCGC
>CM014274.1:21706485-21770823 GCA_004135705.1 Alloteropsis semialata
TCCCTATTTCTACTCTAAATATGAGGAGGGCTTCGCCATGAATCTTCAATCCAGCTCGATGATGCTTAGCCCTGCCCCAAGTCCATGTATTTATAGCTTGGAGAGGCAGTTGTGAGACGGTACGAGGAGGTTGAGACGGTTCGAAGGTGGGCCCAGTTCAGCCGACCTAGGGGGTCGGCCGACCCTAGGATCCACCGTCGTAGGTCATGCACGGCGTAGATCTTCTCCTGGAGGCGGTTTGCAGACACGTGTCAAGGGACGACCTATTCAGGCGCGCGCCCAGGTTAGCCGACCTAGGGGGGTCAGCCGACCTGGAGTTGCCACCTCTCGGGCCCATCTTCTTCTGAGTGGCTGATCTGTGGGCCCTGAGGTCGGTTCCAGGTGGGTACACTTGATATGAGTGCATCTGGTTTCAGGTGTGGGCCCTTCAATCCATGGGTGGTTCATCTCGTGCTCTTGGTGCAAACCGACGTTGACTCTCCAGTTAAGATGATCTCCAGGTGTGCTTCTCTACATGGGGGAAAGATGGGCTCAATTGGGCCTGGGCCCAGGTCGGCCGACCTGGTGGGGTCGGGCGACCTGGCCCTAGGCCCACTTTGGCTCTTCTTTGCCACTTTGTCCCTGCAAGCACATTTACACCAAAACTAGTGGAATTTATTAGTAAATAACCCTATGTCTATTTGTTTTATCATTCTTTTCTATCTATATTGGCGATAAGATTTAATCATTAAGAACCGCCAACACACAATATTCACAGCTAAAGCCGGTGGAGTGGAATGTTATTAACACGGTGGAGAAATGGTGGACAATGCTGGCTTCAAGTTCAGGGTTCCAAACAACGTGTCAGGTTGGCAGTTAGTTCCCACACTC
Organism: Alloteropsis semialata; assembly: GCA_004135705.1. NCBI lineage: Eukaryota > Viridiplantae > Streptophyta > Magnoliopsida > Poales > Poaceae > Alloteropsis > Alloteropsis semialata. The sequence continues at coordinate 21,707,356 of CM014274.1, forward strand.
GCCGCGCATAGCGGCAGCACCACTGGTGATGCACCGTCTCTAGTGAGTGTGTACACAAAGGACAGGTGGGGTGCCTCGGCCACCCTCTCACGTTCAGGTGGTCTGAGGTCCAATCCTTATTTTGGATTATCAACCAAGCGAAAAGTTTGCACTTTGGCGCCGCCCAAGGCTTCCAAATCAACGCCGTTGGATTAGATCATGCATGCCTGACGTTGTGTGCAAATTTTTTGCTTGGTTGATAATCCAAAATAAGGTTTGGACCTCGGACCACCTAGCCGTGAGAGGGTGGCCGAGGCAACCCACCTATCCTTCATGTAGTCACTCACTAGAGACAGCTCATCACTTGTTTGTCGGCTGTCGCTATGTGCGGTGAGTGTGGGAACTAACTGCCAACTTGACATGATATTTGCGACTAAAGACGGTGGAGTGGGATAATTGTGATACAGTAGAGGAATGATGGAAGATGCTGGCTCTAAGGCCAGGCGTTCCCAACAAGGACCTTCGCTCTCTGATCCAGAATGTGCCTATGTTTCTGTTCGGCCACTCGATTCTGTTGGTGAGCATGTGGACATGAAACAAGGTGTGTGATCCTAACATTGCGGAAAAAGGAATTGAGCCGCTCATACTCGCCGCCCCAGTCAGTTTGCATAGCAATAATTTTCCGATTAAAACGTCGCTCAACAAGAGTCTGAAATTCGTGAAAAACTTGAAACACCTCAGACTTGTGTTTGAGGAGGTAGATCCAAGAGAATTTACTAAAATCATCAATAAAATTAACATAGTATCTCTTTCTCCCAACAGAATCGGGAGCCGGGCCCCAAACATCAGAGAAAACTAGTTCTAGAGGGAACTTAGACTCACTGAATGAACAGGGATAGGGAAGTTGGTGACTCTTGGCTTGTTGGCAAGCATCACAAACAGACTCTTTATTGAATTCTCTAAGAACAGGAAGCTTATTCTCACTAATGACTTTGTGAGCAATAGGAAAAGCTGGGTGTCCCAGCCGACTGTGCCACCTAGATGCCGATGGCGTGACCACACTAAGTGCTTCCTTGGGTGGTTCGGGAAGGGGATAGAGACCCCCTTCACATTTGCCTTCCAAAAGAGTTCTCCTCGTGGCCTGATCCTTGATCAAGAAAAATTCAGGGTGAAACTCAAGAAATGCATGGTTGTCAGAAGCAAGACGATGGACGGAAATTAGATTCTTTTGGGCGTGAGGGACATGAAGAACATTGTTGAGATGTAAATTGCGGTTGGAAGTATGAACAGTAGCATGGCCGACATGATTAATGCTCATACCTGCTCCGCTGGCAGTGCGAATCTGATCGCCGCCATTGTACTTCTCGTGCGTGGTCATCCTGTCGAGTTCACTGGTGATGTGATCTGTAGCCCCCGAATCAGTATACCAATTGGTGTCAACCCCATAGGAGTGAGCAGCCACATTGGCATTACGTTCATCAGGGACAAAGTCGGGGTCGAAGCGATGCCAGCATGTGACGGCGCTGTGGCCGTCCTTGAAGCAGACCTGGCACTTGCCATTGTACCGGGGCTTCTTGCCTTTGGAGTTGTTCGGCGACCGTTGTTGGAGCGCCCTTGATCCCCGGAGCCCCGGCCTCGTGTGCTAGGGTTCCCGCGGCCGCCGCGCCCTCCCCTCGCGAACCCACGGCGCCCTCTGGAGGCAGCGTTCACTGAGGGTTGGGAGCCACCTTGCCACAATTCAAGGCGACTCTCGAAGCTGAGAAGCCGGGCCTGAAGCTCGGAGAAGGACACTGGCTCCACGCGTGCGACCAGGGCCGACACAAGCGGATTATACTCCATGTCGAGCCCGGAGAGGATGCTGGCGACGAGCTCATCATCGCCGAGTGGTTTGCCAGCTGCTGTCATCTCATCTGAAAGCAATTTCATCTTGCAAACATATTCTGCAACTGACATGTTACCTTTCTTTGTAGTGGCGAGGGCAATTCTTGTGTTTACTGCTCTCGCCGTAGTCTGCGCGGAGAAGATTTCTCCCACATTGGACCACAGCTCTGCCGCAGTCGTAGCAGTGCCGACTTGCGTCAGCACATCACGCGAGATCATGGTCAACAGGTAGCTGAGAACCTGTTGATCAAGCGCCACCCATCGGAGATAGTCCGGATTCGGACCTTTCTCCGTCTTGTCGCCGATCTTGATGTCGATCTTCTTCGCTGGACACGCCTCGGAGCCATCAAGGAAGCCTTCGAGTTGAGCACCGCGAATGGCAGGAAGGACCTGCAGCTTCCAGAGGGCAAGATTGTTCTTGCCAAGCTTTTCGGAGATGGGAAGGCCAAACAATGGCGCAGCAGGGGAAGTGCTGGAGCTCGCCATGCTAACCTAGATGTATTTCTCAGAGGTAGGCTCTTGGTACCATGTAAAATCTGGTGGAAGCGTTGAACCCTTCTCGGGCCGCTCTTCGTGTTATATATCAGTGACGAGAACATCCCTCATCGTGGTTTACAAGTCACGGGTGCAACAACCTGGCCTATCCATTCCTAGATACAAGGAGATGTACATATCTACTCAAACTAACAAGCTCTAGGTTGTTGCACCGCATGATAAGCTCATCTACATATTTCACAGGTACATGTTCTTTCCGTGGTAGCGAGGTGTTTCCAATTCAATCCCGGCGACTTTATCCCCGCGGCGGGCTACTTGGCTTCGCAAACGCGCGCGCTGGCGCGATCAGGAGGGCTCGTCCCGACGAAGCCCTACAGGTCCAGAACGATGGGGACCGGGTCCGGACGCTCGGGCTAGGCAGCGCGCGGCGCCTGGCCACTGGTCAGATCGATCGATCCGGTTGAACGGCCGGGACGGCCGTGAGGGGCACGGCCTCATGTCGAGGTGCGGTGCGGCTGGTCTTCTGCTACCGCGCGTGTGTGGCGACGGCCTAGAGCCGAGGTTCCAGCATCGCGTGAAGAATCAGCGAGTTATGCTGCGCGCCCTGCCTGCGATCGCGCGCTAGTTTCAGAGTGAGAAGAGGCATTGGCGCCATGGGCGGCTTCTGGCCAGCTTGGTTCGCCCTATCGGCTGACTGTGATGAAGCGAACGATAAGCCATGAGAATCCTCACAAGTCCATGCGTGTGCTCGGATCCCACCGTGCCAGGACTTCCACTGAGCCGTGAGCAAGCGAGGTCCATTTGTTCTGGAAGCGCCGTGAGCTGAATGCCGATGACCACGACCCGATCCTCTCTGTTTGTTTTTTTATTGCGAGGAATGACACGATCTCTTTCGTGCATCTTGCGCCCATTCCCAGACAAACACCCCAGCGATTTGCAACGAGCGGGGGACCTGATGAGTCAGCATTCTGAGTTTCTGACACTTGTCGATCCATCTTTTCTTTTCGCCAGGGTACGTGTCCCGTTCATACGTGTTGAATCGGCCTTAGCCCAGAAGCCAAGCAAAGCCTTTGACTTTTTGCGAGTCGTATTCCAAACTACCCGGGCTCGTAACTTGTATACGATGGCGAGCTAACTCATTGGTCGGATATCTATCTGTCGTGGCTACCAACACAGGTTGCGTACTCCACAATATATTTTTTAGTACACCTGTACATTTTTTTTTGACAAAGACCAGTACAAATGCAGACCCTTACATACGCACGTACACTCACCCCTATGAATACACGTAGGCAAACCCTACCGCTATGAGCACCTCTGAGAGACTGGACCGGCTGTTCCGATCTTGAGATTGACGAAGTCACCACAGGCGCCTCGCTATCGAGGGGCAAGTCACCTACCACTGAAAGAAAAGCGTCGGTTAAATTCTGAATAAATCAAAGAAAACGTGACACCTGTGCCGAGTCGGAGACTCGAACCCGGGTGGACAGGTTCCACCACAAGAAACGTAACCAACTAAACTATGCTATGCTTGCTCTACTTAGTACACCTGTAGGAGTACATGTTTGCCGTGTCTTTTTTTTTTGTTTGATCGTATATGTTTGCCGTGTCGACCAGGTTGGCCGCCAAATTTGAACTTTCCCGCTCTGAAATGATCAAATATAATGAGGCCCTGTTTGGATCATTGGAATTGAATTACATTCTAATAATCCTAATTTAGACACAAATTAATTAAGCTAATAAAGTTGTATGTAAAATATATTTATATATTATTGTTAGAGTAAAATGCACCGGCGGTCCCTAAACTTGTGAAGGTGTGTCACTTAGGTCCATCAACTTTGAAAATGCATTTTTGGGTCCATAAACTTTTTAAGTTGTTCGCGCCAGGTCCATAGCCGTCCACATGTGCATTCTGTGCTGATATGGCAAGCTGACAGAGCTTTGTGTGGCATCTCTCTGCTGCGGCATTTTGTCGAGCACATCATGGGTCATCTCTGGCTCGCACTCTTGTGCGCCGCCCTGGCTCGCTCTGGCTCGAACTCTTGTGCGCCACCCTGACGCTCGCCACCTGCGCCGGCCTCCGCCTCGCGCTCACCCACGTCGACGCCAAGGCGAACTGCACCGTTGAGGAGCGCCTGCGCCGCGCCACCGAGCGCCATGACCGTCGGCTGGCGTCCATGGGCAGGGTGACCGCGCCGGTCCACTGGGCGGGCAATCAGTACATCGCCGAGTACCTCATCGGCCACCCGCCGCAGAAGGCCGAGGCGGTCATCGGCACCGGCAGCGACCTCTTCTTGACGCAGTGCTCGGCCTGCTCCCCACGCTGCTTCCGCCAAGACCTCCCTTACTACGACCCCTCCCGGTCGAGCACCTTTCGGGTGGTGGCGTGCAGCGACGCCGCATGCGCCCTGTCGATCGGCGCCGAGACCCAGTGCTCAGGCAAAGGCAGAATAGAGTGCTCCATCCTTGCCAGCTACGGCGGCGGGGTCGTCGCCGGTGACCTCGGCACCGAGGAGTTCACGTTCGGGTCGGAGAAGGTGAGCCTCGCGTTCGGGTGCATCGGCGCGAGCACGCTGAGGACGGCGTCCCTGGAGGGCTCGTCCGGCGTGATCGGGCTTGGCAGGGGCGCGCTGTCACTGGTCTCCCAGATCGGTGACACCAGGTTTTCCTACTGCCTCGTGCCCTACTTCCGAGGCGTCGCCGTCAAACCAGAGCCACCTGTTCATCGGCGCGTCCGCCGTCCTGAGCGGCGGCGTGCCGATCACGGCTGTGCCGTTCGTCAAGAACCCCAAGGAGGACTCCTACAGCACGTACTACTACCTGCCCCTCGCCGGGATCACGGTGGGGAAATCCAAGCTCGACGTCCCCGCGCCGCCGCGTTTGAACTCCGGGAAGTGGGCGGGCACTTTGATCAACTCCGTCTACCCGTTCATGAGCCTCGTCGACGTGGCGCACCGCGCGCTGAAGGCAGAGCTGGCGGCGCAGCTGGGCTCCGGCCTCGTGCCGCCGCCGGCGAACGTGAGCAAGAGCCTAGAGATGACGCTGTTCTGTGCGTGAGTTTGAGGATGACGCTGGCGACACCCATGATGTGCTCGACAAAATGCCGCAGCCGAGAGATGCCACACAAAGCTCTGTCGGCACGCCATATCAGCACAGAATGCACATGTGGACGGCTATGGACCTGGTGCGAACAACTTAAAAAGTTTATGGACCCAAAAATGCATTTTCAAAGTTGATGGACCTAAGTGACACACCCTCACAAGTTTAGGGACCGCCGGTGCATTTTACTCTTATTGTTAACCATATGGGAGAGATACTTATGTGCTGCACTTCTACTGTATGGAAGCGAGTCGAAGAGCATGCTATAAATTGCACATTAGAAACATAGCATGAGGATCTATAGAATCAATTTTCATCTTCCACCCCATGAATTTAAGATAGACTTATATCTAAACTTTGAAAAGTTGTGGAATGTCACATTACAAGACAAATAGTCTACTCCATTAAGTAGATTCCAATTCCTTTGAAATGAAGGAATCCAAACGGGAAATGAGGATAAACGGACCAAATATCTACGGACCACCTTACATCCCTTTTTGGGTGATGAAGCATCGAATCGCGACATCTTTTCAAGATATCTGGACGCGTCAATGTGCAATGACTACTGTGGCCTGAAAGATAAACAACAATGACCACGTTACTTATCACCGCTGGTGCACGGGCACCTGTGCTAGCTTTTGTGCATGGAGAAGAGTCTTCGTGCAGCAAAAAAAAAACAAGGGAGTCCGACCACTCAACCGAAGAATAGATCGAGCTATCAGTCCATTCAACTTCCGAACAAACCTGGGCGGCTGGCCGTGTTAGATCGAGAAGTGTTAGGGCATGTTTGATAGAATTTCATCCGATTCTGATTTTCTCGGGACTTAATTTTCGAAGGGAAGTGATTCTATGGCCCATGTCTTGTGCTCATTCCAAAGAAATTGCGTGCAAAGTGCCTAGCAGCATCCATGTCATGCACCGCATACTGCAGTATCGTTCCATGGGTCAGCGTTTCGACACCTTTTTTTTTTAGAGTTCAAGGGACGAGCCCCAGCCTTAAGAGATCAAAAGACCGTCAAACGGTTTAAGTACAGACCAGCAACCAGCTGTGGCCTCAGCCAAGCAAACCGCTCCCAACCACCAGCAGCGGAACAGATCAAACTACACCTATTACATCCAAGGATTTCATCAACCAGTTGTGACCTCAGTCAAGCAACAGCTCCCAACCAGCTAGCAAAAGAAACAAGGCAAACTACACCTATTACATTCCAAAGATTTCGGACACCTTAACTCCATGCAGCGAAAGCCATTCGGCAATTTCTCCTTCAGACTTCTGGGTCAACAACAGCTCCACCTTTTCAGCAGCTGTGGCCAGATTGGCCAGCTCCTCATCCTCATCCATCTTGTGGTCTTGCTCAATCAGCAACTGGAAAGGTGTAAGCTTCAACATGTTTGGCCTCGGCAGCAGCTCTTCAAACAACTCAGTTTTCTTCATTAAGGGATTCTTTCTGGTCTGCAGGCTATCATCTTCAACTGTCTGGTAGCACTGGCAAAAGTTACCTGCTCCTTCTCTGGGCACAAAATTTGCCAGTTTTGTGCAATACTTACTACTTTCATGAGAAGCTGTCCCATGTTCTGCCAAGACAAATTTTGAAAACACATATTATTCCTCATTTTCCACAAACCCCAAATAGCAGCAGCAGCTATCATATTTAGGACTGTGAACTTCTTATTACTTAACCAACAAATACCAATAGACTCAAAGTTAGCACCAATATTCCTACCCACTACTTCAGAAATGACTTCCCACATACATTTTGCTACTACACACTCAAAAAAGAGGTGCTGATTAGACTCCTTATCAGAACAAAAGAGACAAGTATCATCCTCTAATTTCCTTCTCTTGCCTAAGTTGTCCCTAGTAAGGTTCTTGTTCTTAGAGAAGAGCCATAAAAACATTTGAACTCTAGGAGGAATTTTAAGCTTCCAAACAGCTGGAACAAAAATAGGAACAACACCTCTAAAATTAATAATCTTATATAAAGATTGAGAGGAATAAAGGCCATTAGAGTTATATTGCCAAATCATAGCATCCTCCTCATTATTTAAGGCTATAGTAGAGGCTATCTGACAGACCTCCAACCAAAGTCTATGCAACCTATCCCCAACTGTTCTCCTAAAAATACATTTGAGATCAGTGCCATCCCAAATGTCGGCTATTGTTTTTGATTTCTCGTTAACAATTACATATAACTCCCAGAATTGAATAGACAAGCTAGAAGACCCTAACCAATTATCTTCCCAAAATCTTACTTTCTTACCATTACCAACCTTCCACATGAAACCAAATTTGGCTGCTCTAGCAGACCACATAAGACCTTAAAAAACTGGGAAGCACCAACCTCTGAACAGTAAAAGATGTTTTTACCAACCAAATTATATTTATGATCAATTAAATTCTTCCACATCTTATTAACATCTAATTGATAACGTTTTAGCCAAGAATTGAGCAAACAAATATTCAAATTCCTCAAGTTAGGAATACCTAACCCACCAAAATCCTTGCACATACTTACACTATCCCAATTAGCCAGATGGTATTTATGGCTATCCTCAGAATAATTCCAAAGACAATTAGCAAAGTGAGTATTCAAAGCCTTGAAAGCGTTTCGACACCTGTTACACACACGTCCTGTTCATGCCCGACTACGTACGTGCCGGGCTTGTTCTATGGCGGCGACTGGCCGGCGAGCTTGCCATCTCAGGTGTGGTTCGTCACGTCTCGAGTGGTTACTCATCTGTGTCATTCTGTTGTGACCAGATACGGTCCAGGATAGTTTTGCAGCGCATGTTTGCCGTGACCTGTTCGATCGTCTCCAGATCGAGCAGCAGATTTTGCTAATCTCGAGCTGCTATGAGTTGGGTACGGACCAAACAGGGACACCTACAATTGGTTACGGCGTTTCCTTTCTGGGTGACGACGATGACACATCGATCAAACAGCGACATCTGAGCCTCTTTCGATTGCCAAACTGGAACGATGGCTTGCTACTCTGCTCAGGGCTCAGGCATTTGCGTTCGTGATGCCAGCTAGTTCACTGACATGGCAGCCAAGCCGGCACCAAGACTCCTCAACCGAACAGTCCAATATGGATGGATCCGTCAAGCTTTCAAAGAAACCTGACCTGGAGTATGTAGCACATCAGAGAGGCCTTTCCAGAATAATCCAGCCAATGCAAGAACCAGTTCCGGAAGTGTCGTGGATGTCAAGTTGCTGAAACACAAAAAGGGTTGGCATCTATCACGCCCAGGCGAAGAGCCTGCCCAACCACGTGGAAGTTGCCCAAACCAACAGCACCAGGCTCTTACCCAAGGCAAATGCACAGGATCTCTTTCGTTTATGTACCTGCACACATTCACGAGGCGGCAAAGAAACACCAGAACCTCGCCACAGCGTTGCAACTGATGCAGCGTTCAGTTTTGCAGGGCTCACCCTTTTACACATAAACAGCAGGCGGTGCTCAATCATATACTACAACATACAAAATGAGAGGACACCAATTATTTGGATGTACAGCAATGGCGTCGATTAGGAGATTGCTGAGCTTCATGCAGGGCATTGCCTGATCCAGCAGTTTTTTTTTTTCTGCCTGGAGCTCACATCAGAGGCCCAGACTTGGGGTAGGTAAAAGAACAGCTCCCGGCCTTCTCGTCGTGGAAATGGGTAGCCAGGTTGACGGTGTGGTTGGAGCCCAGGGGGTTTGCCATGTCCATGGAGTCGCCGAAGGGGTCGAAGAAGTCGGAGTACCTCACGTTGGCTACTGGTATCTCTGGCAGGGAGTTCAGTATCCCGTCGAATATCTCGTCGGCTTGCGGCACAATTGCGAGCATATCAGCTTCTGGTGGAATGACGGGGGCTGCATAGTCATGGAACACTTGTGGAGCTGGCAATGCGGCAGAGAGATGCAGATGCTCATGGATTTGTGGTATAGTGGCAGTCTGTTCATATCCCGCCTTCTTTGCTCCTATGACCTTCATGAAATATAGCACACGGTAAGCAACTATTGACAGCATGCAGAAAATGTGCAAGTTTGTTAGATGCTATTGAGGGAAAATGAGAGAGTACAAAGCGGTCATTCTCGTCGTCTTTGTATATCACAATGAAGTCTCCTTGCTGAAGATCATGAGCTTTTACATAATCACCTGGAATGTTGAAAGAGTTCTAGAAAATGTAAGCTTATTTTAAGCTTATTTTGTATGAAAAAGTTTAGTTTTTAACTTTTAATACTAACCCTGCCATCCATTACTATAAGCTTATTTTGTATGAAAAAGTTTAGTTTTTAACTTTTAATTTCTCTTTCAACATATTGCCAGTTTCTAATTAAAAACACCATGAAAGTGAACCTAATTGCACAACTTTTGTGCACTAAGCATACTTCTAATTTCAACTAATTGTGGTCAAAGCTTATAGTTTGAATTTTTCAAATCATAATACACCTCAGAATGGATGAGGATGGCATATAATAGAGGAAAAGAGTAACAGCTGTAAAGTACTCACCGGTATTTTCAAGTACATACATCCTGCTTTTATTGTTCGGCCAATATCTGCAAGAGATGGTGGAATCTATCACTCTAGTGGATAAGCCAAACCTTAAGAAAAATACAAATTGACAGCACATTTCTTCCTATTTGCAGGAATAATCTACATAAAAAGAAAACTCCATACTGCTGGTAAATAGCAACATTTGAAAAAAATGATTCATACTCATAGGATGTATTCTAATCATTTCCCCTCGAATAAAAATAGATACCGGCACAATATCAGAGGATGGCCACAATCCTATCTGCATTATGCTTCTTCCTGATAAACTTGCTCAATTTTGATTGTATCCAACTCAAGCTAAGATAAAATTAGGAACACAGTACGAAAATAATTAATATGTGTTGCTTCTCATAATATTATATCCACAATTTGTTCAGTAAGCTACTCGGCAGCTTGAAATTTTATTCTTCTTAATTAAGTTTAGCAAAGTGAATGATTCAGTGTACTCAATGTAACAAGAATTAGTACCAAATAACTCAGAAGCTCTCACCTGTACTTGAAGGTCCACAGTTGTGCATTTAGCAAATCATACATACATAAACTTTTTCCGTCCTTTGTTATGAGAAAGGGAAGGTAAGACTCTGCCTCCTTCTGTGGAATTCATTCATTAGCAACCATTATCAGTAGTTAGAGAGGAATGTGTATGGAATAAGTGGAAAAGGGAAATTAGACAAAATCAATCGCATTGATAACTGACCTTTGGGAGAACAATCCTGCCAAGTTGGCTTACATCACTATTTCGGAGTTCCTTCTGCAGAAGAACTCTCAATCCAGTAGCGTAATGCTACACAAATATTGCAGAATCTATTAACCCAGGAGAGCGTCTTTCTAAAAAGGAACAATTACTCTAAATTTCTGTATAAACCTTACGTCTGGATCAAGAGCAGCTGTATTCAAGTCCAGAGCATTTACCTGCATCAAGGATAGATGCACTCAGAGACCAATCACATGGCATACGTATAATTTCATAAACTACATATCATCTGGAAAAAAAAAGACTTGAGGCTAAAACTAACAGTTCATACATAGAAAACAAGTTCACTAATCTACTTCCAATGCAGATAATTTCCAAATGAACAAATAGCAGACAAGCATTATACTAGTATTCTACTAATGTTCATGTCATAACAGACTCATACTTAAGCCACTCATCAGCAGTAAGAAATTGTACCATCCGAAAACATAAGTTTCTGCTAATTTGCACGTAACTCCCCAAGTTTTCTAACCCTTTTCAGGAACGCAGCAGAAAAGTCCCACTTCCACATGAAAGAGAGGATTTCACACTATCAAAATGTTTATACCAAACATGGAAAACAAAAATAGCTAGCACTTCTCTATCAAGAGGTCTATTGCCATAGCTTTTGCTCAAATGGAAAGTTTACTTGACCACCTAGGGAAAAAGAAGACCATGTCCTAATGAGCCACTGTTCAGTGGCCAGTGCTGCCAATCAGAATACTGGTCCATGACATATATCAGTCACTAGCATAATTGATACAGGATGTATAGTACAAACACTAGAATCACTAGCTTCTGGCTAGTGTCAGTGACCGAGTGTCAACCAACTATTCACACTGGAACAGCCAGTTCCTAACAATTTTGGGCTGCGGCACACTCCTAAGAGCACACGCACGTAAGCTGACAATCCCATCCACTGTTACACTTTGGCCTGTTGTTGAATATCCAAAATTCATACCCAAATCCACACCCACTTCAAATGGGGAGGGTATGGGTAGAAATTTAATTATCCATTACAAATGGGGAGGGTAGGGTATGGGGAGAAAACTATTTATCCACTAGATATATATAGTATCTAGTACAAAATTAATTATCCATTGGATATGGGTAAGAATGGGGAGGGGAAGAATTGGGTAATAGATATTTGGATTTGGGTATGAATAAGAGTGGGTTTCTCCATACCCTCCCTAGTGGCAGGCCTATGCATCCTGCTAACTACAGCAATTGGGAACACCAAAACAATGCACACAATTACTAGCTTCCAAATTGTGGACTGGCTACTATTATCACCCTGAAACGGTGATATGAATTCTACATGGCATCTTCTAATAACCATATGCCACGCGATCAAACTGCAAAATGCCAAAATTGTAATGCTCCAATTGACCCAAAACACATGAGTAATTAAGCATTTCTGCTACCCCTGGAACTAAGCTGGAATGAGGCATCACTATCACGAAATCGACAGATAAGGGAAAAAAAATACTGCCTCTCCATCACCCACATTCCAGATTCCTCGACCTATCTATCTATCATTGACCCAACATTACGACATACATCACCAATTGATCACACCTACACCGTGGTAATTAAGCACCCATCCGTACACTAGATCGCCCAAATTGATCGTGGAACCCGGGCAAAACCTGCAAGCAACCGCTGGAGAACAACGATTCACTAATCAAATCAGCAATCGTACGGATCAGACCCCACCAAATCGCCCACGAAAATTCCTCCCCTCTGGGCCTCCAGCCCACCGCACCTCCGCGCCACGACGGCCCACCATCGCCTCGCGCACGATTCCATATAAACCCGCACAGCAGGAGGAGACCGTGAATTCCGAGGCACTCACAGGTCGAGGCGCCGGTGGTCTCCGGGCAGCACCGCGGCGAGCTGACCTTGGCTTCCGGGTGATCCGCCGCGGCATGCCGTCGCCGGAGGAGGAGGAGGTGGAGGCCGGGGAGGTGCGGCGCTTGCTGACGCCGGCCATGCCGGTGGAGCCGGCGGCGACGGAGGAGAAGGCCGGCTATCTATGCTGGGAGGAGGAGGAGGAGGCGGCGGCGGCGGCGGGCGTCGGCGTCGGCGCCTAGGGTTGGGTCGGGCGGGGATTTTATAGCCGGATGGGGCGGGCGGGCGGAGACGCGGAGGCGGGGGCGCGCGGTGACAAGTGGCGGGCGGGCTCTGAAATGGGTGCAGGTGGTGGGGGAGCCAACGCCAAGGCCCCCCGTCGCGGGGCGAGGCCGCGGGCGCGCAGTCGCGGCCAACCGCGCGGGCGCGAGGTGGCAATCGCGGGGTGGGAGGCGCCGGCTGGCAATGGCGTGGCATGGCATGGCATGCGTTTCCACCCTTCGCGCTGCGCGTCGGGATTCCCTGCGGGGCGCCGGGACAAACGGCCCGCCTGTTTTGAACTCAACCCGGGGTCGCTGCCTGCGCCCTGGTTTTCCGGGGCTGGGAACGATGCTGCCTGCGTCGCGCCTCTCTGCTGCTGCCCTCGCGTTGGGTGGCCACTGGCCTTGCCTTGGTGGTTGGCTATGGCTGGTTGGGCTCACTGCCCGCGCCGGCGCCGCGCGCGCTCTCCGCTCTGGTCATTCACTGGCTGTGGTGAAGCTTGAAACAGGCCTGGTTCGTTCGGCAAAAATAGCAGCCCTCCTGCAGTCCTGCTGCTAACTTGGGACTTTGCGATCGAGTTGTACAAGGAACTAGAGTATCCCACGAGCGTCCACTCGAATTCGAGAGGGTGAAGAAACTCTGTCCCCGATCCAGCACTGGCAGCATTGCATTGCGAGCACAGCATATGCGATGTGCCGCTGAGAAGAGATTGCAAAGAAGCCTGCACTTGTTACTGCCGTGTGCACAGCTCTGTGTAAGGCGCAACAAATACATAAGATTAGTAGGAGTATAGGAGGATTGCGGGGGTGGTTAGATGCACCCGTTATACATAGTATTTATGTATTGGGTCGCGTACACAGAGAAAAGAAATGAACTGACACGGTTCTCTAGGTGAAAACTTTATGTGTTTTTGGTGAAACTAAGGGGGTGTTTAGATGCAACGTTATGCATAGTATTTTTGCGTTATGCATAGTATTTACAGAGAGAAAAAGTGCATTGAGAAACGTGCGTTATGCAAAACGTTATGCATAGTGCGTGAACTAAACAGGGCCTAACACTACCGGAAAAATCATCATTGCCGTGTGCTGGCCTCTTTGCCGTGAGTCAAAAGGCGGGCACACGGCAAAGGACCATTTTGCCGTGTGCCAGCAAAAGGCACACGGCAAAGGCTCAGCACACGGCAAAAATCATCTTTGCCGAGTGTTTTTTTTTGTTTTTTTTTGCTCAGGAAAACCGGTCTTTGCCGAGTGTTTTTTGGGCACTCGGCGAACCTTTGCCGTGTGCCCGACGAGTGGCCCACGGCAAAGGCCTCTTTGCCGGCCGCTCGTTGCCGTGTGGACTTTGCCGTGAGTTACCCACGGCAAAGGCTTTGCCATGGGTAAAACAGCCTTTGCCGTGTAAACAGGACCTGCATAGAAGTCTGCACTCAGACATGCAAGCAGGCGCAGGCATACCTGCCTGCCTGCAAGGCCCGCCCCGCAAGAATAATGCTCCTGCGGGCGCCTACAGAGAGCTGTTTTTTTTTTTTTTGCCTTTTTAGATTAGTGAAGTTGGTCGAATTTTTTGTAGAAAAGTGCATTGAGAAGCAGAGAGAGGACACGTTTTCCAATGCATTACTTTTCATCGAATTGATGCTCTAAACAAGGCGTTTATGTGGGTCAAGAGTAGTAGTCTGCGAGTCCTTGCGGGTTTCGGCGGGCAGTCCTGCAACTCCCGCAACAAATCTGCAGGTCCTGCAACTCCCACATGGTCCATCAGCCGTGGCTGCAGGAGTGCAGCGCCTGCATATGGGGTGTTCAATTGGCTGAAAAAATTTTGGTGAAAAATTTTGCAAGAGAATTTTATCATTTAGAAGTACTAAATATAGATTAATAATAAAACTAATTATAGATCTCGCTTGGAAATCGCGAGACGAATCTAATGATGGTAATTAATCCATGATTAGTGGATGTTTAGCGGATGGTTACTGTAGCATCACTGTTGCAAATCATGGCCTAATTAGACTCATTAGATTCGTCTCGAAAAATTACCTGGGGACATGGAATGGGTTTTGTCATTAACACACATTTACTGCTCCATGCATGTGAGATTTCCTTGAGAAAAATTTTAGTGAAAAGTTTTTTTTGAGGAATTGAACAGCCCCTGTGTGTTCTACGAGAGCTTCATCGCTCATTTGCTTGCCGCGGCGTGCAGGCTATCTTTACCCGCCGTCAAGTTTTTTTATCTTGCGAGTCCTTGCGGAGGGCGTCAAGTGGACGTCGCCACCAACGGCACCATCTACTTCACGGACGCGTCGTACAAGTACAGCCTCGGCAGCCACTCAACGGACGTCCTCGAGATACAGTCATACAGCCCCACGGGCGGCTCATGAGCTTCGACCCGTCCACGGGGCAGACGGCCGTGCTAGCGCAAGACCTCTACTTCGCGAATGGCGTCGCGGTCTTGCCGGACCAGAGCTCGCTCATCTACTGTGAGAAGGTGATGTGAGTTAGGGACCCACTGATCACACTATTACCTTTCAGAAGCTAGCAAATCTGAGGCCTCGCTCCTTGGATGATTCGCGCAGCACTGCAGCAGCATGGCGGTGACCTGACTGCAGGAGGTGGTGCTCGAGGGACCATTACCACATCACCGGCGCAGTCATGCCTGTGTTGTCCTGCTGCAGGTTGCCTGCGCCTGCTTGCATGCCTCTCACCGGTGCTGCATTGATCTCCGACTGAGGCCCGGGCCCTTGGTTTCTATATAAGTCAAGAGATTTAAAGTACAAAAAGTGCAAATAAATCACGTGTGGTAACCAAACAGCACTGACTTAAAGTGCAAAGGACTTATAAGTCCATAAGTAGCTTCACCTTAACTTAAAGTGAAATAAGTCACTCTTTTCCCCCTCCTACCTCGGGTGAGACCACGGACAGAGACATGGAATAAGGGTAAACCAGTCTTTACTCACTGACTTATAAGGCTCTATAACTAAACACAACTAATTTAAATACACAACCGACTTAATAAATCAAGAATTTAATAAGTCAGAGCAAGAGGAGAGGAACGGCTCGCGGTCTCCTGCAGACATCTGCAGGCTTGCTGCTTTTTGCTGCAAAGCCCAGCAGGACAACACATTATTCGAAGCAGAGGTTGGCAGGCTCTCCTGCAGATTAATTGATTTTCTCCAGCAGATGATGCGGCGGCTGCAGGGCGCCTGCAGGCGCGCCCACTTGCATCCGCTGAAATGCACTTGTCCGTTTCCGATCCTCTGGCAAGCTACCGCGCCTCAAAAGCTGAGCAATCCACCGTTTCATCAGCGCCAGCGTCCGGGTCACCGTGTGCCTCCTTGTTGCCACGTACTCTATACCGAAAGTATTCAGAGGAGTGGATTTTCTAGGGAAAACGGGATAGTACACTTGCATCTGATACACAAACACGAGGCAAGGCATGCAGTGCCATTTATACACCGTCTGTCATGGCCGTTGATAGACATGTAAATATAAGGCAAACAGGTGATTTCATCTTTAAACTTTGCTTCAGTGGTCAAGTTCGTTTCTCTACTTTCAAAAAGTCAATCCAATCATTCAATCCTAATTAGGCCCTCCACAATGTGGAGTGAAGCCTCGTACTGTTCATCCAAGAATTAGCATCACTCTAGTCATGAGACCCACAAAAAAAAATAAAATATGAAAGCTGAAAGTGACATCTCTTATTTTCTTATCTCATTCATGCATCGGCTTCTCTCTGTTTCTCTCTCCTCACATGTAATCTCTCTCCCAAACACCGGTGCCTGAAGGTTCACCGCTCCAATATTTTGAAGCTTTGGCATCACTAGCTGCAATGTAGAGAGTGATGCCCAAATACTCTCTCTCTCCTTTTCTCATCACTCAAGGCCAACATTGTGGAGGGCCTTAGGTCGAACTCACCCCGCGCTAACGTGGCAATACATGCTGGTATAAGACCAGTGCGCAATGTCATTTTTGCACTTGCTATGAGAGACAATTGCTCCTTCTCACTGCAATGAGTAGTTTTTATTTTGCAATCGGAAGTAGAACATGTGCGTGTTATATTATGTAAGATAAATACGCTAAGATAAATAGTACAATATTGCGATGATCCAACCAACGACAAGATATCTTTGTTTTGCTTCGTTGGATGAGCTAATGCTTTGAAATGTGTAATATAGTGTTTGGTAACTATATAATCGTATGGCGTGATGATTAGTCTGGGACCTTAACCTTATTATCCTCATTTTTTGGCTGCTAGTAAACAGTGAAAACAAAACGTGTCTGTCCAGATTCACAGTTTTAATTTTTTTTAAATAATTATGTTAAGTTTATTTTTTTGGTTTTTTATTAGAGTGCAATTTAGAAGTGGTTGTGCCTCATGCCAAGGGCAAAAAAGACATTACATATTGATCATCATACCCTTATGCAACGCCACGTTAGCGCGGGAACGAATTTGATAAAAAATAATAGTTGAGAGACTAGATTGACTCATTTAAAAGTTGAAGGATTAACTTGACTCCGGTTCAAAGTGTAGGATGGAAATGCTTATTTTGCCTAAATCAAAATCAAAATAAAATAGAGAGTACATACTTGTTTTGGTTCGGCGTGCAGGTGAAAAGCAACGACGAGATGAAGACCGCGGTGTCGGAAATTGGGTCTCATTCAAGTAGGATGGCAACGGGTAGGGTATGTCGTGGGTAAGCAATTTGCTCGCCCATGAACATGCCCGCGATGCCAAGGTTTGCCCGCCTGCGACCATGCCTGCGGGTAAAATTCTTTGCCCGTGCCCACGCCCACCGGGTACGGGTCGGGTATCGGGTACTCATCGGGTGAGAATAAAAATATATCAACAATTTTATATTAACATGTATCGTAGTAGTTTGATAGCCACGACGTCATATAAGCAACAAATATGGTTCAAAGTTCACTAAATTATCTATAAAATTAAAATATTAACACAATCATACACAAATCTCTTTCACATATGCCAAATAAAAATTACAACATAAGGATCAATTACTATCTATCCACACAAACTAAATAAAATGCAAGTGCTTAGAGATTTTTTCGGGTTTGGACCATATTCTATATTTTTTGACCTTTATTATATGAAAATTTAATTAACTCATCATATTGCGGGTAACCCGATGGGTGCCCGCGGGCAAGGTTTTATGCCCTTGTCTTACTCGCGGGCGAGAATTCATGCCCATACCCTTACCCACGGGCGAGAGCTTATACCTATACCCTCGTCCATCGGGTATGAAACCCGCGGGTACCCATGCCCACGGGTAGAATTGCCATCCCTACACGCGCAAAACAAAATAGCGACAATCTTTTCTTCCAGCAAACGTGGGAAGCAAAGGAAGGAAACGACACCCTCTCAAATGGCTTGGCCCAATCCGCGCCTCAGAATAGACTGCGAGCATAAAACATGGAACTGGGCCAGGCCACATGAAAATGGCATTCTCGTCAGCCCAACAGACTGCTCTTCCTCCTGTGAGGCATGGGAATGGGAAATATTCTGGTTTCCTACAGAAACACACCAGTTAGAAGTTAGAACAATTATTACTGTTCATAGTCAGTGGTCAGTGGCGTAACATGTGTTGTGCCAACCAACAATTCTTGCTCACGAAATGGACGTTCGACGATACTCCATAAACACCAAACCACGCAGCACACAAACACTAGTACCCCGGCGGGCCCACAGTCAATTATCCTCGACGGGCTTGGAGCAGGTGATCCGCACCTGCCCGTCGGACCCGGTGAGCGGCGCGAGCGCCGACAGCTTGACCATGGCGTGCGCGAAGTCCTCGCGGAACACCTCCTCGCCGTGCGCCCCGGCCGCGTACACGCGCACCCACCGCACGGTGCTCCCCGCCGTGAGCTGCTGGTCCGCGCGCAGGATGCCCCGCCCCTCCAGCAGCTTGGCGTAGTAGTGCGCGCCGAAGCCCACCTCCCGGCCCTGCCTGTAGTACCCCAGCTCCATGGGCGCCGCGCCGTCGCCGCCGCACACCGCGCGCATCTCGCCGACCATGTCCGGGTCGATGGAGCCGTCCGGCGCGCCGGTCCCGGCGAAGTCGTAGATCCTGTCCGCGAAGAACCTGCACCGCACCTTCCCGACGCTGTGCGCGCCCAGGAGCGCGACGGTCTCGCGCTCGGTGAAGCCGCGGCGCGCGAACGCGTCGAGCGTCACGGCGTAGGTGGCGTTGGGGCCTGGGATGTTGCCGCCCACGTCGTGGAAGGAGCTCCGCGCGCTGTCGCGGCGGCCGGTGAGCACCGGGTAGGTTGGCCCGCCCACCAGGACGAGGCTGTCCCGCGCGGCGAGGGCCAGGATGTCCGCGCAGGAGACGGTCCCGGGGCACGCCGCTTCCACCCGCTGCTTGATCGCCTCCACGGCGCCGAAGCCCCGCAGCGACTGGTTCGGCCCGGCGTCCCGCTCCGACTTGCGGCCGTCGACGCGGTCCAGGAGCACCAAGGCGTCGCAGCCCTGCACGCGCGATCCAGAAGAAGGCGGCATCTCGGCGTGTGCGCACGTGAGCGTCGCGGGCAAAACAGGGCACGTTTGCTCGTACGTACGTGGATGAAGCAGTCGTGAAAGAAGAGGCGGACGAGCGCGGCGGCGACGTTGGGGTCGGCGTGGTAGAGCTTGCGCACCGTGGACGACACGATCTCCTCGGCGTCCGGGCACGTCTCGTCGTAGAACCCGAACACCAGCCCGCGCGGCCGCGCCTCCGGGAAGGTGAAGGAGAAGGAGGACGGGTCGTCGCCGCTGTCCTCCTCGTGGTCGTCAAGCGAGAGCACGGCGGTGGACCTGGTGGCATCGGAACGGAGATTGACGGTGCACAGGAGGATCGATACGGCGAGGAAGCAGATGGCTCCCCGCGCGAGAGCTCCGAACATCTCTGTTCTTGTACTGACGATGGTGCGTTTCCCAATCCTGGTTCGTTGGGGTATGCCAAGTGAGCGTCAGGATTTTAAAATGACGCGGGAAGTATCTTAATGGGCCGTTTGATGTGTGAATGTTCACCGGTTGCGCTTCTTGCATCTCTGGCTCGTTGTTTGTACGTACTAGAGCCTGCGTGTGAATAAATAATATTTTCTATTGCCCGAGCAAAAGCAACCTGCAACGTGGAGGTTATGAGCCTGTTCGGCTGGTAGAATGAATAGTGCTCGGCTGGTAGAATGAATAGTATTGTGTAAGAGGAAATAAGCCGAAAGAAGCCAGCCGAGCACTGTTCATCGGACCAGCCGAACAGGCTCTATTTTACTGGCATGAAACCTGCAAGATGTGGAGATGAATCGCAACATTTTTATGAGCGTGAGACAGATTGAACAGATCAGGAGGTGAACAGAGTAGAAAATAATTTATACTTTTTCGTTGGAGATCTGCTAATCACAATGGAATGAATAATTGATCATACGCTAGTTACCATTTCCACAGCATTATGGATCTAGCGGATGGTAACTCATTTTTATTCTGCATTGTTAGAGCAACGTGCCCTCTAAATGAGCTCATACTAGTTCAGAGGGCGGAGATTAAAAAAACGAACTCCAGCAGATCATCTATCTTGGGCCATAAAATAAGGAGCCCTTCAAATCCTCTCACATCCTTAGATCTAGGGGTCTCTAGACGACCTAGAGTTGGAGTTGTGAGAAAAAAAAATCAAATCTTCAAAAAATAGAGGCAGCTCTACTGAAATAAACAGAGGGCTTGTTGTATTACTGAAGTTGCTCTTAAAGGCATAGAGAAATGGTACTGGAACAAGAGGGAAGAAATATGATACCGTCTCGCGTTGTGTTTGCCGCCAGTCAGCGACCAGTGATTCGACTATGCAGAGCAGGGACATTTTGAATAGTTGCAGTCCAACAATGTTGGTCGAAAAATAAAAATTGTCAGCAGCTACAAGCAATGAATCGGCACGCATGCTGCAGGTCGCAGGAACGGATCAGCTCCGGTCAGTCGGCCAACGTAGACTCGGACCCAGAATCGATCAGCTGCTTAGCCCTTGTTCGCTTTTTTTTTAAAAAAAAAAACAGAATTAGAATGCAGGCGTGCTGCGGCTGCGGCTGCGCCCCAATTTCAGATACCCGCACGGCTGTAACACCCTAATTTTTATCACAATAAATCTTAGAAATCACTTCTGAAATTTTCTAGGATTTATTTAGGGCTTTAATAAATTTCTAGAAATTAATTGGAATTATTAGGATTTTATATAATTTAATAGTTAATTATTAGTCTCAATAAGTTTTTGTTGCATTCATGCTGGTGCATTGATTTTGTTACTGTTGCGAGTCAATTAGAATTTAAATTCTGTTTAAATTCAAATTGATTTGCATTTGTTTGATTAGTTTTGTAGTTTTCAGTTTAAGTCTAGAAAACCTCCCTTAGCTTTCGTTCAGCTCGGTTTTAGTCCCTGGCCTTTACCCATAGCCCGGTTGACCTCCCTGAACCGGCCCAGCCCTTTTTCCCTGTCGCGGCCCGCTTACCCCACCGTGCGCGCGCGCTGGCGTCAGAGGCGCCCCGGCCATTTTCCGCCTTCGCCGCTGCCCCGTTGTCTCTCTGGCCAGCGGACCCGGCGCGTCGGAACCTCCTTCCCCAACGCGACCGACGCGGTCACGAGTCCGAGCCCGACTTGATCTCCTCGGCCGAATCCCAACCACCTTCCCCGCGAGCCCCGGGTCTCCCTAACCCCGTATAAAGATGCGCCGCCACCCGTGGACCTTCCCAGGACCTTAGCCGAGCCGCTTGTGCCCTAGTAGCCCCGCCTCCGCCGCCGCTCGGAGCTTGCGACCGCCGCCGCCTCGGTACGCGCCACCTTCGCCGTTTCGTCGTCAAAAACACCACTGGGAGCACCGTGCGCACGTAAGGAAGCTCGTGAGCTAGTTCGTTACTTTCGTAATCGGGTTCCTTGTTGACTAATCGCTCGCCGTCTCTGCTCAGTTCCGCCGTCGCCGCTCTCATCGTCGCTCCGTCGTCAAGGTCGCCAAATCCTCGTCCGCACCACCTTGGGTGAGTTCCCCATGCCGCGCTCGACTCTCTGGTTCAAATCGCGCTCGATTTCATGCCCCGGAGCCTCGGTTTCGCGTAGCTCCGGCGAGGTTCGCCGTCGCCGCCGCCCAGCGCCGCCGCCTCCCTTGTTTGCGCCAGCCGCCCTCGATGCCGAAAGCCCTGCGCCGTCCGATCTCGCATCCACGGCCAAGACCCTGGCAATTTTCATTAATAGCCCCTCTGTTATTTGAGAATTATCCCGCAGTCCATATCTAGTTCAAAGTAATTACGCTTTAGTCCTGAGTTCTTGCAGATAAAACCTTACGTTTTCAAACAATCGTAGCCGCCGTCCTGCCCTGCCCTTTTACTTGATAAACCCTGAGTTTTCATACGTATTTATGTTTATGCCCCTAGAATCGTTCTGTCTAGCCCTTAGGAAGTCCTGGTAATCGCAGTTATGTCCCTGTTATCTTGTTTTAGCCATATCTTCCACGTTTTAGCTCCAAATTAAGTGATTCTTGCGCTCACGTGATCCTTAGGACGTGTACAGTAGTTTTATTCTGTTGTTTTGTTCTGTTGCATATGTTTGGTGTATTGTTTCTTATTTTGTTGTATTGCTTCTTGTATGTGATCGTGTGACGCGTTTAGAAGGAGAGCAGTTCGAGGAGGAGCAGGAGCAGTTCTTTGAAGACTCTGAGCAGCAGGAGCCTTTAGCATTAGGCAAGTGTCCTTGATCATGCTTATCCCAAGGATAATCATACTATTATCACATTTACTTTTATGTCATGCATGGTTATAATATTGATGGGACCTATTTTAGGGATGTGCCTAGTCTTGTTTACCTTATTCCTTGCATAACCTGGGTATTTAATTATTGTTGGGTAGCTTTGCTTAGTTGCTCTACACTTGGGTTATGAAGATCATTAATGCTGAACTTATGAATATGTGATATGCTCATTGGACGGTAAACAAGAACATACTTTTAATTGGAACATGGAGTGACAACCCGAGAAAACAGTGCAACCACATAACTAACGGGCTCTGGTCATGATTAATTAATTAGAAGGGCTAACTTGAAATAATCTTACCGAAAGGGCAAGAGGGGAAACATGGATGGGGTATAGCCGGATCTCTTGGGAGTATGCTTTGGTAAGAAACTCGGCGATTAGAAAAGGTTATGCTCTGCTGTGGCTTGAAACCCTAGCGGGTTATTTCATGTTAATAATTCTTTGTAAAGATCATGTAATGTTTCTCTGGACCCTCACCTAAGGAAGTGTTGAAGAGACTCATGACCTCAGGCTATATGAGAATACATTGTGTGTGGGGAAAGTGTACAACCTCTGCAGAGTGTAAAACTGATATATCAGCCGTGCTCACGGTTACGAGCGGCTTGGACCCTCTCATGATAATTAAACCTGAAGTTGAATTAAATCATGGTTACTTGTTGAGCACTTATTTCTGTACTTTATTTGGGTTGGTATATACTTATACTTAGTTAAGCTTGCTAATTAAAACTTGACCAATTAAAATTGCTTGATGCTATAGCCTATTGCCATCCCTGGTTAAAGCCTTGCATGTCATATTTATTACTCCACTTTGCTGAGTACCAACCATAAGTGTACTCAAACTTGTTTATCTGCGGCTCAGAGGGTGACACTTGTGGAGACTACATCGAGGAGGTTGACGAGTTCTAGGTGTGCGTTCCACCAGTCGACTGCCTGTGGATGGATCTATTATCAGTTCTTAGATGAGACGTTTATTATTATTAAGGATATTATTTGTGGCTTGTAATAATGTTACTTAACTCTCTTTTGTTTCGATATACATTGGTTTGATACTGCTAATGATGTCATCATGTGTGTGTGAACGGATCCTGGCGCACATGTGATTTACTTGGTTTTATTCCTCAAAAACCGGGTGTGACAGAAGTGGTATCAGAGCAGTGTTGACTGTAGGACGTTAGCCTAGTTAACATGGTCGTCTTTTAGGCCCTTAATTGTTCTTTCTTACTTCCGCTTTTGCTTACTCTGTCTGCTTTTGACTAAACAAAAATTTATTTTTGTCTTATATTGCTCTATCCTTACTCTATTTATCTTATATATCTTGGTCTTGTTTCTATCTACCTATTTTTGCTCTCATCTCTTAGAGTTGTGCTTACGTGGCATGGTCTTTTCTGAAGATGGCTAGGACTAAGGAGACCGCTCGCAAGAGGACTGGAGGGAGGTGTGGTCGTCAGGACGATGCTGCACCAGATCAGCAGCCACCAGCTCCAGTTCAGGTGCCATCAGTCCTAGTGGAGGATGATGACGAGGAGGAGGTACCTGTTGGCGTGCCAGCTCAGCAGGGAGGAGCTGGAGGTGATCCTGGTGATGATGACAACGGAGATGATGGTGGACCCGACTCAAGCGATGAAGAAGACTCTGATGTGGACAACTACTCGGATGACTCTCCCGTTGCGAGGTGGATGACCACAGAGCGCACCACTGAGGGAAGTGGGTTCTTCCCTAGGATACTCCGGTTCATACTGGAGAAAGGGGGAAACCCAATCAGGCCTGAGTACATTGGGGAGAAGTATCAAAGCTCAAGGTATCCTGAGCTGTGGTACGTGACTGTGCACATCAGGGCTTTTGATGAGATCTCCAGGAAGTTCGTGGTGTTGAGGGCTCATAGGGCTATTTCTCCGCATACCACCTTTGCAGCTGGGATCAGTGATGCTGCAAGGAGTGCCTTGTATGTTCTCCTCCACAACCACCATCCATCTCTGATGGATTCCTTCTTCAAGTACTATCCGCGCCGAGCCAGTGGGAGCAACATGGTTGAGATAACAGCGCCCCCCATTATGAGTGGCACCATAAGTACTCAGGTTGGCCTTACGAAGGCGCTCAGCGAAGACTTGGATGCTACTCATTTAGAGTTGGAAGTGGCATATGCTAGACTTGATGCTGCTCACCATAGGATTGAGGAGCTAGAGGCAGAGCGCAGAGGAGAGGCTCAATCGCCTGAAGATGAGTACCACGCCCATGTTCAGTCCCCGGAGCGCAAAAGGATGCGCTATGGTTCTTCGTCTTGCAGGACCATCATTAGGGATCCTTAGGATGGTAGGAGTTCAGTCTTGGTCAGGTCTTGTATTAAACGATAGTTCGATTAATTAGTGGTGTGTTAAATTTTGCTTAGGTGTGAGATTGGTTTGCTGTGTGCTAAACTTGGTGATTTGGAGTTTTGTAATGATTGCGGTGTTTTGTGGAGTGATGACCACACAACATCAGTTTTATTAAATCAATAAATTCAGTTAGTTTGGGATATGTCTTGGGTTCTATTCTTAATGTTTATTTAATCTCGTTATCTATCATTATCATTATATATCTTTAATCACGTCATACTTATTTCTGTTCTCATCATTATCTAACACTACTGTACTGTTCGAATTATATCTAAAGCTACAGAACTCCGATTGACATGAAACTAGTTGGGTTAGATCCAAGAATTGATAAGCTATTTTCTGGCAAAATCTTACGATTTTTAGATTTTCTGGTAAAAATATACTTGTGTTTTATTGGAGTATACAGAATCTGTCCAGAACACCTGACACAGCCAGAGTGTTTCCTTAATATCTTTAGTTCCCGAGGTCCAAATGAGTTGATTCCGATAGGGTTGGATTCATAATTTCATATTCTCTGTTCTTTCAAAAATTCACTATTTTTGGACGTTCTGTTTAAGAGTTATCTCTGTTTTAGTTGGACTAACAGAATCTGTTTAAATCTGGGAGCGAGAATTAATCTTTATCTTTATGATCTATGTCAATTATATGATATTCATGTTGTAAAACTTGCTTATACAAGTAATTACACCTGGTATTCATATTGTTGTACATTCTTTATTTTATCTTATTCGGTTCGTCTATCAATGTCTAAATCTCATGTTTCTAACGCTCAGATGGTGAACACCAGGTCTGGTTCCGGAGTTGATCAGCCAGCTGTTCCTCGCCACGGTCCCCAGCAGCCCCCAGTGCCACCGCCAGCAATGGATCAACAGTTTGTTGCTGCTCAGATGGCGCTTCTGCAGAACATGACTGCAGCCATGACCAACCTGCAGAATCAGCTGAACCAGCAGGGAGGACAGGGGAATCAGCCACGGGACAGGCACCGTGAGTTCATGAGTCATCATCTGCCCACCTTCTCACATTGTGCTGATCCACTTGATGCTGACGATTGGATCAAGAACATTGAGAAGAAGCTGGAGATCACACAGTGCAGTGACAGGGAGAAGGTCCTGTATGCTTCAGGACGACTTGAGGGTGCAGCTTTTGACTGGTGGGACTCCTACGCCGCCGCTGCTGCAGATCGTAATGCTATCACCTGGGATCAGTTCAAGACCAGCTTCAGAGACCACCATATTCCTGCAGGTGTGATGAAGCAAAAGAAGAAGGAGTTCCTCGCTTTGAAGCAGGGGAACATGTCAGTGGCTGAGTACAGGGACAGGTTCACTCAGCTGTCTCGCTACGCTCCAGAGGAGGTGGACAGTGATGCGAAGAGGCAGGATCACTTTCTGGAGGGTCTTAGTGCTCCTATTCGCTACCAGTTGATGGTCCACACTTTTCCTACCTTCCAGCAGCTGATTGATAAGGCCATTGGTGTGGAGTGTACACGCCGTGAGATGGGTGACCACAAGAGGAAGCTTCTTCAGCAGGGTCAGTCAGGCAGCAGCACTCGCCCCCGCTACATCCAGTCGCAGGCTCAGGGTACACCATACCGTTCAGGAGGATAGGGTGGACAGCCTCAGTAGTTTCAGCAGCCTCAGCGCCCCGCTCCACAGTTCCAGCGCTCCAGCCAGCAGGGCCAGCGCACTCCTTCTTCCCAGGGTCGCCAGAGTATTCCAGTTGGCACGCCTGTGAGAGGTGCTACTCCTAGCACTCCACCCGTCCAAGGTTGTCTCAGATGTGGGGAAGTTGGTCACTTTGCTCACAACTGTCCCAAGAGTTCTGGTCAGTCTTCACAGGGTCAGGGCACCAGTACCCCCAGATAGGCTCAGCAGTCCCAGCAGAGGAATGGGAACCAGACTTCCCAGGGCAGTAGAGGACAGCAGAGGTTCACCCAGGGCAAGGTGAATCACCTTGCAGCAGAGACCGCTCAGGAGGCTCAGGATGTTGTGCTTGGTATGTTCCTTGTTAACTCCGCCCTCGCTCAGTTTTATTTGATTCAGGAGCTTCTCATAGTTTTATTACTGCTCAGTTTGTTGCTAAACATAACATACCCATGTCCACAATGAGAAGCGACTTGCTAGTTAGTTCACCGGGGGGGAACATGAAATCATCTTATAGATGCCATAATGTTAAACTGAGAATTTTGGATAGAGATTTCTTGGTTCATCCTATAGTGCTAGAGTCATCTGGGATTGATGTTATTCTCGGAATGGGATGGTTAGCCAAGTATGATGCAGTAATTCAGTGTGCCAAGAGATCAATACTTTTCACCAGTCCAGAGGGGGAAAGGATTGAGGTAGATGTTGCCATACCTTCATTAGCAGAGGGCACAGTTCATCAGATGAAGGGAGTTTCTTTGAAGGATATCAGCGTTGTCTGTGACTATCCGGATGTCTTTCCAGATGATTTGCCAGGTATGCCACCCGACCGTGACATTGAGTTTATTATTGAGCTTTTACCTGGCACTGCTCCTATAGCTAAGAGACCCTATAGAATGGCTGTTGATGAATTAGAAGAACTTAAGAAACAATTAAAAGAATTATCAGATAAGGGTTTTATTTGTCCTAGCTCATCACCCTGGGGAGCACCGGTTATTTTTGTGGAGAAAAAGGATGGCACACAGAGGATGTGTGTTGATTATAGGTCGCTTAATGAGGTAACTATTAAGAATAAGTATCCGTTGCCTAGAATTGAGGACTTATTTGATCAGTTGAGAGGAGCTAAGGTGTTTTCCAAGATCGATTTGAGATCAGGTTATCATCAGCTTAAGATCAGATCATCAGACATTCCTAAGACAGCTTTTACCACCAGGTATGGGTTGTATGAGTATACAGTCATGTCTTTTGGTTTGACTAATGCTCCCGCCTACTTTATGTACTTGATGAACAAGGTCTTCATGGAGTACTTGGATAAGTTCGTGGTGGTGTTCATCGATGACATTCTGATTTATTCCAAGAATGAAGAGGAGCATGAGGAGCATTTGAGGCTAGTGATGGAGAAGCTTAGAGAGCATCAGTTGTATGCTAAGCTTAGCAAATGTGAGTTCTGGCTTAAGGAGGTGTCGTTTCTTGGGCATGTTATCACAGATGGTGGTATTGCTGTTGATCCAGGCAAGGTCAGTGAGGTGCTAGATTGGGAGCCACCGAAGAGTGTGTCCGAGATCAGGAGCTTCCTGGGTTTGGCAGGTTATTATAGGAGATTCATTGAGGGATTCTCTAAGATAGCGAAAGCCTCTCACGTCGCTCTTAGAGAAAGGGAAGGAATTTGTGTGGACAGATGCTTGTCAGGCCAGTTTTGATGAACTCAGGAAAAGGTTAACGTCAGCTCCAGTGCTGGTGATGCCAGACATTACTAAGAGTTTTGATATATACTGTGATGCATCTAGACTTGGTTTGGGATGTGTTCTTATGCAGGAAGGCCGAGTCATAGCTTATGCATCTAGACAGTTGAGGAAGCATGAGGTGAATTATCCCACTCATGATCTGGAGTTAGCGGCAGTTGTTCATGCTCTGAAGATCTGGAGGCACTACATGTTGGGCAACAAGTGCAGGATTTATACAGATCACAAGAGTTTGAAATACATCTTTACTCAGAAGGATCTCAATTTGACGCAGCGACGTTGGCTAGAGTTGATCAAGGACTATGACATGGAGATTCATTATCACCCGGGGAAGGCCAACGTGGTTGCAGATGCATTGAGCAGAAAGGGGCATGCTAATACCCTTCTGACTCATGCGATGCCTGATGAGTTATGCGAGGAGTTTCAGAAACTGAACCTTGGTTTTGTTGCTCACACCGAGGCAGTGACTTTGGAAGTGGAGCCTACATTAGAGCTGGAGATCCGGAAGGGACAGCTTGATGATGCGAAGATCAAGGAGATTAAGCAGAGTATGATAGAAGGAGGAGCTCCAGGATACAGGCTAGATGAGCAAGGCACGCTTTGGCTGGGAGATAGGATTTGCGTGCCTGCTATTGATTCTATTAGGCAGATGATACCGAGGGAAGCGCATGATTCAGCTTACTCCATTCATCCTGGGTGTACCAAGATGTACCAGGATTTGAAGGAGAGGTATTGGTGGTATGGCATGAAGCGAGATGTAGCAGAGTATGTGGCCATTTGTGACACTTGTCAGAGGGTGAAGGCAGAGCATCAGAGGCCAGCAGGACTGCTACAGCCACTGAAGATACCTGAATGGAAGTGGGAGGAGATTAGTATGGACTTCATAGTTGGTTTGCCTCGTACTCGGTCGGGTTATGACTCCATATGGGTGATTGTTGATCGGTTGACGAAGGTTGCTCACTTTATTCCAGTGAAGACCACCTATAACGGAGCTCAACTTGCAGAGTTATACTTCGCCAGGATTGTGTGTTTTCATGGTGTGCCCAAGAAGATAGTGTCTGACAGAGGTACCCAGTTCACTTCTAGGTTCTGGCAGCAGTTGCATGCTTCTATGGATACCCGCCTTAATTTTAGCTCTGCATATCATCCCCAGACTGATGGTCAGACTGAGAGAACCAACCAGGTGTTGGAGGACATGTTGAGGGCATGTGCATTGAAGTATGGTAAGAGTTGGGATAAGAGTTTGCCATATGCTGAATTTTCTTATAATAATAGCTATCAGGCAAGTCTGAAAATGGCCCCTTTTGAGGCATTGTATGGGAGGAAGTGTAGAACTCCATTGTTTTGGAGTGAGACTGGAGAGAGGCAAGTATTTGGGCTAGATGCTATTAAGGAAGCAGAAAGACAAGTGCAGGTTATTAGGGAGAATTTGAGGACAGCTCAGTCCAGGCAGAAAAGCTATGCTGATACTAGGAGAAGGGAGCTAGCTTTTGATGTTGGTGATTATGTGTACTTGAATGTGTCTCCAATTAGGGGGTTGCGCAGGTTTAAAGTCAAAGGAAAGCTTGCACCTCGCTATATTTGACCTTTCAAGATTTTGGAGAGGAAGGGAGAAGTGGCTTATCAGTTAGAGTTGCCAGCTCAGTTGTCGGATGTGCATGATGTATTCCATATATCTCAGCTCAAGAAGTGCCTCAGAGTGCCAGAAGAACAGTTGTCATTGGATGATCTGAGTGTGCAGGATGATCTGTCTTATTCTGAGTATCCAGTTAGAATATTGAAGAGGGCTGAGAGAGTTACTAGAAATAAAGTAATTAAGATGTGCAAGGTGCAATGGAGTCATCATGGTGAGGATGAAGCTACATGGGAGAGAGAGGATGAATTGATGGCAGAATTTCCCAATCTCTTCGCAAGTTCATCCGAATCTCGAGGACGAGATTCACTTTAAGGGGGGTAGGTTTGTAACACCCTAATTTTCATCACAATAAATCTTAGAAATCCCTTCTGAAATTTTTTAGGATTTATTTAGGGCTTTAATAAATTTCTAGAAATTAATTGGAATTATTAGGATTTTATATAATTTAATAGTTAATTATTAGTCTCAATAAGTTTTTGTTGCATTCATGCTGGTGCATTGATTTTGTTACTGTTGCGAGTCAATTAGAATTTAAATTCTGTTTAAATTCAAATTGATTTGCATTTGTTTGATTAGTTTTGTAGTTTTCAGTTTAAGTCTAGAAAACCTCCCTTAGCTTTCGTTCAGCTCGGTTTTAGTCCCTGGCCTTTACCCATAGCCCGGTTGACCTCCCTGAACCGGCCCAGCCCTTTTTCCCTGGCGCGGCCCGCTTACACACCCCCTCCGTGCGCGCGCGCTGGCGTCAGAGGCGCCCCGGCCATTTTCCGCCTTCGCCGCTGCCCCGTTGTCTCTCTGGCCAGCTGTGACACTCCTGGTGTCACTATTGTAATTAAGAACCATAACGAACATAATTAAATCAATAATGGCATGCATCATCTCATAATCATAGTGTTTGTTTGTGCATATGCGTATATGTATGACCAAATTTAACATCATAAGGAACTAGACTTAGTTTAGCAAAGTTTAAATCAAAGACCAACCCGAAAAGTGCAAATACAGTTACCTAAGGAAGTTGCGGTGCCAGGGGAATGGCCACCGCAACAGTCGGTCACCCAGGCATAATTCTAAAATGCTCTCTGGATTGACGGACTATTGCAGTGGATCCTCAGTTATGCACCACCGCAACTTTTCATGGATGATTTACCTATAATCAATACCCGAACCACTAGATGTTGCGGTTCTATTCCAAGAGTACGACCGCAACAGTCGGTGATCCGAGTTAAACAGTGAAATTCGTCTCTGAATCGAGAGACTATTGCGGTGTTATCAACGACCAACTGTTGCGGTGCTATATGCCTGCCACCACCGCAACAGTTGATGGCCAGCGAGGCTTGGATTTGAACCTCATCGGCACAGTAATTTCGACACCACGGACTGTTGCGGTGGGTGTTTTACCCCACCACCGCAACAGTCGGTGCCCAACCACCCCCGCGGGATGGGCTTCTCCCCCACCGGTATGGGCGTCTGCGCCGTCCGGGACGCGTGTCAGAGCTTCCTTGCGCCTCGTGTGAAGCCCAGGCTGTGGTGGCGCACCACGTCCGCGCGTGGGAGCAGGTGAACCACCCGTCCTTCCCTTTACCGCGTTCAGGAGCTTCTCTACCGGTTCATCGTATTCACCACGCCATTTCGCGATTCCTCGCGCTCAGAGCCTGCTCACCTTGCTCTCACCTCGCCCGAGCCATCCCCGGCCATCTTCCTCTCTTTCTCGCCTTCTACCCGAGCTGCACTGCCGCCGCCGGCCATCACTGAGCCGAGCTCGGGTTGTAGCTCGAAGTAGAAGAAGCAAAAAGGACCTAGAGGTAAGGGTTTGTAAAGGCCAAGGTGTTTCCTATGGAATACTAGGGCTTGTGTGCCAGGAATGTTTGGAGGATGTGTTGCTTCGAGTCTACGTGTGTGCTAGAGGTTTGGTTATTCAGGTCTAAGGCTAGACATAAGCTAGAAATGCCAAAACTCTTGTTGATAGTTCGGCTATGGGTGATAGAGTTGAGCTGAGTACCTAATGGCCCAAGTATTCATGCTTTTGGACAGATTTGAAATTAGTTAAGTTAAGGGATTAGGAAGGCAATCTTAAAAATGTTACTTATTAATCATACTTGTTGAATGTGTGAGTTCAGCCATAGGAACACTACTTAGGGCTAGTAGTCATTTGTAAATGACAAATCTAGATTGTGCAATATTTAAGTGGGCCATAGGGATTTTGGGCTGGCCAGTTGCCAGACCGCTCAAACCGGTCTCCAAAACCGGTTAGATCGGTTTCTGTACTAGTCGCTTTTCTTAATTGGCGTGCTCCGCAAATGGTTGTCCATTAATATGAGTTGTGGTAGATACTCAGGTAATTGCTTACTTGTGCATTCATGCATCTCATGCATTCATTTGCAACTCATGTAGAGAGTACCATTACCAACGGTGTGTACGAGATTGAAGTCGAGCCCGAGGGTGATTCCGCCGCCGCTGAAGTGAACTGGACTACTGCTCAAGACCCGGACCAAAATCCGGAAGGGCCCAAGGTCGTAGCTGATCAAGAAGACAAGCCCCGGAGCATAACCCATTGTGAAACTAACACTCCTTACTTTGTGCCTTGTCTTGTGCATTTAAGTTTCGAGAAGTTGAATGAAACCTTAGTTGCATGATCCCTAGGTACCTATGTCCTTATACTAGTATGAGTAGGTCGTATAGAGTGCTATGCTTAATTAGGACTGGTAGAAGTCGAGTGATTGCCTTGTCACTCGTGAGATGTAGGTTTTACTTTATTTCAGTTCTTAAAGTTTGGCAAGCGGGGCTTGTGCGATATGTATGTTTGGTTGAATGTCCCGGTTGCACAAAAGATGGTTGGGTAAGGCATTGAATGTGTGGCGATGTTGGTCAAGCTTTTGAAGGTACTAATCGTACGCCGGGAAATATGGTAAACTGGTAAACCTAGTACTTGATTCAAACTGACGTCTGACGGACACTTCCACTCCATTGGGCGAGGGGTTGATGGCGAGTGTAGCGGTGGCCACGGCACAGGTTGGCCTGGGGCACCTGGGGTCCGTTGGGGCGTGCACTCGGGTGGAGTGGTACCCGATGGCAGATGGCAGGGAGAGATGGGAAAGGTTGCCTCGTGAGGTCCTGGGTGTCTCTCACGGGTCGTGCGATTAGGTTGTCCCATGCATGGTTAAAATCAACTCGAGTTGTCCGTCCTTCGCGGTTACATGAAGCTGCTTGACCTCTTTTCACACATTAGTGTGCTTGGGCCAAATGAGTAGAAGTATGGCTTGATGAGAAATGGGGAAATGGTGTTAATCAATTGTATGTCAGCATTGATTGCTATTGGATAGCTTGGCAAACTTAGTAAGGGTTAGTCACACTTTGAACTTGGCTAAAATATTGAAAATAGGTTCAAGTTGTAGATGCTTTTGACAAAACAAACCCCAGAGCCAAAAAGCCTTGCATGTCTAGAATTTATCCTGGTCGGGTAAGTCTTGCTGAGTAATTAGTACTCAGCCTTGCTTGTGGCTAAATTTTATTGCAGATTGTGATGGATATGATCCCGTGGCTATTTTGACTTGGCCGTGCACTTTGCCTGATGGTTGGACCGTGGAGCGGGTGCCGTCTGAGTCTGACTCAGGCCGCGGTGATTGATGTTGTGCGAGGGCTCCGCGCAATGTCCTTTTGTTTCGATGTGTAGATCTTCCACTGTAGTATACTCTGGTTTGTAATAAGATAAAATTTATGCACTGTATTTGTATAATTATTTATGTGAACCATGTGTTGTAAAATTTGTGATGAGTTGTACTGCCTGAGCCCATCGTCGAGTGGGACTGCTGCTATTTCGTTTCGGTCGAGAGAAAAGGTGGTTTAATCGGAAAGGTATCCGACGGATTGCACGATTAACTCGGTTTAAGGGCGTGGCGCACTGCTGTGATTATGGTCCCATGCTCTTAAGCCGGATTAATTGGGGCGGTCTGCCACACCAGCGGACCCCGCGCGTCGGAACCTCCTTCCCCAATGCGACCGACGCGGTCACGAGTCCGAGCCCGACTTGATCTCCTCGGCCGAATCCCAACCACCTTCCCCGCGAGCCCCGGGTCTCCCTAACCCCGTATAAAGATGCGCCGCCACCCGTGGACCTTCCCAGGACCTTAGCCGAGCCGCTTGTGCCCTAGTAGCCCCGCCTCCGCCGCCGCTCGGAGCTTGCGACCGCAGCCGCCTCGGTACGCGCCACCTTCGCCGTTTCGTCGTCAAAAACACCACTGGGAGCACCGTGCGCACGTAAGGAAGCTCGTGAGCTAGTTCGTTACTTTCGTAATCGGGTTCCTTGTTGACTAATCGCTCGCCGTCTCTGCTCAGTTCCGCCGTCGCCGCTCTCATCGTCGCTCCGTCGTCAAGGTCGCCAAATCCTCGTCCGTACCACCTTGGGTGAGTTCCCCATGCCGCGCTCGACTCTCTGGTTCAAATCGCGCTCGATTTCATGCCCCGGAGCCTCGGTTTCACGTAGCTCCGGCGAGGTTCGCCGTCGCCGCCGCCTCCCCTGTTTGCGCCGCCGCCCTCGATGCCGAAAGCCCTGCGCCGTCCGATCTCGCATCCACGGCCAAGATCTAGGTCTATCCCTTTGAAAACCGGTCAACCCTGGCAGTTTTCATTAATAGCCCCTCTGTTATTTGAGAATTATCCCGCAGTCCAGATCTAGTTCAAAGTAATTACGCTTTAGTCCTGAGTTCTTGCAGATGGGACCTTACGTTTTCAAACAATCGTAGCCGCCGTCCTGACCTGCCCTTTTACTCGATAAACCCTGAGTTTTCATACGTATTTATGTTTATGCCCCTAGAATCGTTCTGTCTAGCCCTTAGGAAGTCCTGGTAATCGCAGTTATGTCCCTGTTATCTTGTTTTAGCCATATCTTCCACGTTTTAGCTCCAAATTAAGTGATTCTTGCGCTCACGTGATCCTTAGGCCGTGTACAGTAGTTTTACTCTGTTGTTTTGTTCTGTTGCATATGTTTGGTGTATTGTTTCTTATTTTGTTGTATTGCTTCTTGTATGTGATCGTGTGACGCGTTTAGAAGGAGAGCAGTTCGAGGAGGAGCAGGAGCAGTTCTTTGAAGACTCTGAGCAGCAGGAGCCTTTCGCAGAAGGCAAGTGTCCTTGATCATGCTTATCCCAAGGATAATCATACTATTATCACATTTACTTTTATGTCATGCATGGTTATAATATTGATGGGACCTATTTTAGGGATGTGCCTAGTCTTGTTTACCTTATTTTCCTTGCATAACCTGGGTATTTAATTATTGTTGGGTAGCTTTGCTTAGTTGCTCTACACTTGGGTTATGGAGATCATTAATGCTGAACTTATGAATATGTGATATGCTCATTGGACGGTAAACAAGAACATACTTTTAATTAGAACATGTAGTGACAACCCGAGAAAACAGTGCAACCACATAACTAACGGGCTCTGGTCATGATTAATTAATTAGAAGGGTTAACTTGAAATAATCTTACCGAAAGGGCAAGAGGGGAAGCGTGGATGGGGTATAGCCGGATCTCTTGGTAGTATGCTTTGGTAAGAAACTCGGCGATTAGAAAAGGTTATGCTCTGCTGTGGCTTGAAACCTTAGCGGGTTATTTCATGTTAATAATTCTTTGTAAAGATCATGTAATGTTTCTCTGGCCCCTCACCTAAGGAAGTGTTGAAGAGACTCATGACCTCAGGCTATATGAGAATACATTGTGTGTGGGGAAAGTGTACAATCTCTGCAGAGTGTAAAACTGATATATCAGCCGTGCTCACGGTTACGGGCGGCTTGGACCCTCTCATGATAATTAAACTTGAAGTTGAATTAAATCATGGTTACTTGTTGAGCATTTATTTCTGTATTTTATTTGGGTTGGTATATACTTATACTTAGTTAAGCTTGCTAATTAAAACTTGACCAATTAAAATTGCTTGATGCTATAGCCTATTGCCATCCTTGGTTAAAGCCTTGCATGTCATATTTATTATTACTCCGCTTTGCTGAGTACCAACCATAAGTGTACTCAAACTTGTTTATCTGCGGCTCAGAGGGTGACACTTGTGGAGACTACATCGAGGAGGTTGACGAGTTCTAGGTGTGCGTTCCACCAGTCGACTGCCTGTGGATGGATCTATTATCAGTTCTTAGATGAGACGTTTATTATTATTAAGGATATTATTTGTGGCTTGTAATAATGTTACTTAACTCTCTTTAGCTTTCGATATACATTGGTTTGATACTGCTAATGATGTCATCATGTGTGTGTGAACGGATCCTGGCGCACATATGATTTACTTGGTTTTATTCCTCAAAAACCGGGTGTGACAACTGCCGCGCCCTGTGGTCAGCGCGACGCCTGCCGCCGAGCCGCCTAATGTGAGGAGGACGGCGGGTTCGATCTTGGCCGGAGAGAGGCCGCATCTAGGGGTGGATATCGAGTTGAAGGCCGTTTTCGAGTTTTTTTTTTGAAATTAGCATAATCTTATTTATCATAGTCTCCTGAATTGTTTGAGACCCAACTTCATGCCGAGCTTAACGAGGCGAGCCGAAGTCAAAAGCATTCTAAATGAAGTCATTTTAATTTTAAAAGAAAAACGAATCCAATCGAAACACTTTTATACCGATCCACCGAGCCAGCCTAACAAGCTTTTTGTCCAGCCCTCCATCAGCACACGATTTGCCCCCGGCGGATAAGATGCGTGCAGCTGGTCGAGACGGGACTTTCTTTTCTGATGGGTCAGCGCCCGAGATGCATGCTGTCCAGACCGCCTCGCGCCTGGGAGTCTCGTACGATTGAGGCCTTGTTTGGTTCGATCGAAAGAGCGCTAATTCGATCCAAAGCAATGCATTGAACTACGTGTCTTTTCTCTATTTTTTCAATTTCCAATACATTTTGCTACAGTCAATTCGATCGAATTCGCACAAACTAAACAAGGCCTGAGGCGCAGCCGTCATCTCCGTCCAGCATCCGCAAGTCACGTCGAAAACTAACTCCGGATGGCGGATGCCTGTGCATTCACCGTGTGACGTCTGCGCCGCGCACGTCTCGAGCCCAAGCCCAACACGGAACGAACACAGCCGCCAAATCATACAGGCGCACGGGCACGGCCTGCGGGCGGCCCTGCCGAGTTGTTCGTGAGCCTGGCTCGAGACGCGGGGAACGCGGCAACACGGCACGGCACGGTGAAGCGCCTGCGCCCTGCGAGCGCGGCGTGCTCGGTCGATCGGCGAATCTTTAGCCCTTCTCGGAGGCATGAATCCAAGAATCAGCGGGGACGAGCGAGAGCGAGGAGGGGATAGAATCAAGTTGAGAGCAAAGAAGTTATCCAGCGGAGCGAGGGGAACGGGTTCTTCCCAGCGCAGATAAGCTGGAATATTTTTGTGCGATCTGGTGCCTCTCTCTCTCTCTCTCTCTCTCTCTCTCTCGATGAGCACGCATGCTCGATGCATGACGCAACGCGACCTCTCTACTCTACCTCAAGTAGTAATCCATCTTCACTTCAGGGACCAAGGCAGGATCCGATATCCACGGGAGGAAAAGCATTAACAAAAGCTAGCAGAGGAATCGTGCGGCGATCAAGTTGTGATTCCTTTTTTTTTTTTGAGTAAATCAAGTTGTGTTGAAGGAGCAGCACATGCTTCTCTGGATAGGCCAACCTTCTTCGGATGGGCATGTGACATCAAATGCTATGCAAAAACCAGGCTTGAGAATAT
This sequence comes from Alloteropsis semialata, assembly GCA_004135705.1. Taxonomy (NCBI): domain Eukaryota; kingdom Viridiplantae; phylum Streptophyta; class Magnoliopsida; order Poales; family Poaceae; genus Alloteropsis; species Alloteropsis semialata. Next base: position 21,745,060 of record CM014274.1, read on the forward strand.
TGTGCCTGTGCTCATTTAATTACCTTTTGTGGAGGAGGATATTTTGCTCTACCATTAGCGTAACCAATTTGGTATCTTTTCCCAATATATGTGTATCCCATTATACGGCAACAAATAATTTTGTTTTTTTACTTACGCAGAAGAGTTGCATATCGTTATATTAAAAGAAAACAAAAATTTTTTGCTAAAAGCCCATATGTGCGTATCGTTCATGGGTACCATAATTTAAGTCGTGGTGAGTGAAGCTGTACCCTCACAACTCACAAGTCACACCGTCGATGCCTTTCTGCTAGTCGTCTACTACTACAAGTGCAAGATTGTTTTGTGACCAATTTAACATTCAACCAATGCTAAACTGCTAATCTTCTGTAGCACGAGGATTTATGTTACGAGATTGTTGTCGCTACGTGACGACCGACTCATAGACGAAACTCGAATGAAATTAACGCTGTCGTTGAAAGGCTGAAAGCTACGGAACTGAAGATAGGATTTGGGTAGCGCCTTCTTAAATGACTTTCGTGGGTCCGCTGATTAAAACTCGATTTCGGCGCGAAAGCTGAAGGGAGAAAAGCAGGACAAATCAAAATTTAGTCTTTGTCTGTGATTATGTTAAATCCCAAGTTGCTCTTCCACACACTTTCCTTCGTACCTTTATTTATCTCCTACTTTCCCCCACCAGTTCAGCAGCCATTTCTCAGAAATGATTGAACTTGACCCCAACAACTAGTGATAGCTACCACGATCAACTCTTTACTTCTTTAAGAAAAGGGCTTTCTTTTTTATTTTATTTTTGGTATTGGGCTATTAAAGAAAAAAATCAAATCCAAAACCATTATTTAGCTGTCCCGAACTCGATCTCCATCTATCATAACTCTATCCAAACATTAATTATACCATGATATATTTTTTTGTGTGTACAAGACAGCTACAGGAGTACCTGTTCTGAAACAAGGAGCGTCCGCTCTTGTGATCCCAGGCAGGTCACAGCTCACGCCTACGGAAGCAGCCAATTGCAACCCCAATCCGAACAAAAGTAGCTAGTACAGCAATCCAACCACCAGTGCAGCCGATCCAAATCCAGGCCCCGTTTTTTTTTAAAAAAAATAAAGCAGGAGCACTGCTATGTCATTTAAGAAGAAAGCAGTTGTACATAACGCGCCGAAGCGAACACCACCACCACAAACAAACACACACAACACAACACAACACAACACAACGCTACACCACCACCGCCGCCATCTGGGAGAGGAGCTAAAAGCAAGCCGTCCAAAACTGCGCCGTCGTCACCAACGATGTGCCACGCCAAAGGCTGCAGCCCGCTGCAAGCCCGAGCGGCTGCCGAAACTCCTCCGCCATGGGATTATCATCCTCAAACTGCACACACACGATCGTCGATCCCCCTGCACCCGCGTTGCTTCAGCAGAACACTCCCGTCGCAGCACCATTGAAGACCACTGATCCTCGCCACTCTGCGTGGGGGCCTCGCCTCACCCACCGCCTTACACTCCTCTGCCAAGGACTCAGGTAACTGAAACCGCATTGAGAGCATTACCTCCGCCTAGCCGTCACCGAGGTAACCACAGCAACTTACGCGCCAGCTCAAGACATCAAGCACCCATGGGCCCTCTGCACATCGCCGCCAACACGGAAACTGCGCACCTCCTCCGCCGCTATGCACAGGCAACACCACCAACACCGTCACAAGCCGAGGCGGGTCTCGAGTAACGACGCCTCCAAGGAGGGCATGACGCCAATGGCGCCACCGTCGCACGTCCAAAGATGGACAAGGTTTTCACCCTGAGAGCCCGACCGCCGTGCTGCAAGAACATGATGCCCCGCAATGATGCCCCCCAGCGGGGAAAACGACGCCCAAGGGCGCCGCCACCATCACCACCGACAACGGTATTAGTGAAGGCTTTCGCCCGGCTCGGCATCATGCCTGCCGCACGCCCCCAGCCATGCCAGCAGCCCGCTCCCCGTCACACCCGCAACGCCTCTGCCAGAAGAGTCCCAGCACAACTCGAAGCACCACCTCGGAGCCACCAGTATGCACCTGCACAACCCCCAGCCCCACCACCAAGGCGGCGCCGAACCAGCATCAACGTCGAGGAGGAGCGAAGAGGAGTACCACCACCTCGCCTCCGCACCCATCACCCACACGCGGCACGCCCCTGGCCCCACCATCCCAGGCCACAATGGCCTTGGATGGCCAGAACCGGCGGCGCCCGGCCTCAACCGCTGCCGTCACCTCCCGCGCCGGCAGCAGACGCCGCCAACGCCGCCGGAGCCGGCCGNCGCGAGCTGCCGCCGCCGTCTTTCCGCACCTTCCGCCGTCGCCGGGCCTCCAGCATGCCCACCGCACCACACAGGCGCTCCCCTGCCGCGCGGCCGCCAGATCCAGGCCCCGTTTTGGGTTCGGCATTGCGATTGCCATAAAAATCCTCAGAGTGCACACAGCTAGGGGTGGATAATGAGCCGGCCCGGCTCGGCTCGGCACGGCTCGTTATCATAACGAGCCAGCTCGGCTCGGCTCGCTAAGGAAACGAGCAGAAAAGCCGGCTCGGCTCGGCTCGGCTCGTGAGCTAGCTCGGGCAGCTCGCGAGCTGGTCATGTCAATAAGAACAAGCAACAGACGAGCCTGTTTGGCTGTGAAATCACATCTCGCACCAATAAAAATCACGATTCACAAGCGAGATTACGATTCATAAGCAACAAATATGAAACAAGCACCACTGCAAGTCGATGGCCATGGATGGCGTGGACGGCGTAGACGGCAGATCTCGTTGGCGGACCACAAAGCTCATCGCGCCGAGCTTGACTACTCTGTCTTCTTGCTGCGCACCCACCTCACGAGACTGTCCCACGCCTCCTCGAGGGCTCCCTGAGCACCTGCGCGACGGAGATGGCCAGTGCCTGCGGATCTGCAGAGGCAGCAGGACGAGGAAGGAGCAAACCAGGGGATTGGGGATTGGCCTGGATGCATTGGCCGTGACTCCGTGAGAGAGGATAGATGAGAGAGAAACGGAAGGGAGAAATATCTTAGCTCATTTATTTGGCTGCGGATGGATGTGCGCCTGCTCTCTGGCTTATAGCGAGCTGAGCGTCCTATTGGGCCTTCGGGAAATTGCCGGCCTGCTATCACCTCTTCAGCCTATTAAGATTTTGGTTCGGCTCGGTAAGCTCGCGAGCCAGCTCCAAAATACTAGCTCGAGCTGGCTCGTTAGGCAAACGAGCCGAGCCAAGCCGAGCAAGAGTCGAGCCGAGCGAGCTAACGAGCCACGAGCATTTTGTCCAGTCCTACACACAGCACACACGCGTTACACTACTGCGGCACTGGAGCATTTGACCATGAACACCAGAGTGCAGCACGCACCAACCGCTTCCAAACACGGGGCCGCCGCCGGCCATCGCTTCGGTGCGCTCCCTTTGCGCGCCGGGCTAAGCAACCCCGCTCGCGCACGGCGAGCCGCGCGCTCGCTCGCTCGCTCTCACGCCGCAAATCCACGCCCCGCTACGTGCTCGCCTGCTCTGGACCGGCCGGGGCCTTTTTCTCTCCGTTAGCTCAGCTCAGTGCGAGTCCGATGCACGCCTCACTGCCTTTTTTTTTGCTCAATGTGCCGAGGAGGAGGGGGCCGAGGGGTCCCTGTCGCGTGGCCTTTTGCTGGAAAGCGTGCGCGCGTCCACGGTCCAGCCCCGGCGAGGCACGAGCGCCACAAAGGGCTCTCGAGTTCAATGCGACGGCCTAACTCGGCGCACGCCGTCTGGCCACAAGCCGATACTCATCTGCCAAAGCCGAACCCACTAGCGCTAGCGTCACGACCCAACACTCCCAGACGGAAGCCGTCCCTGTCGCTTGCTCGATTAGCCGAGCACGTTTCCCGTCCGGTCGACCGAGAGCGGCACTAATCACATCGCCGGACTGCTAATCATTCAATTTCTCCAATTTCAGATAGTCAGTGAGCCAGAGCCCGCAGGCACCACCGACTGGTCGATCTCACTCTCACGGCACCGTTTTCGTCGGGAGGAAAATGGTCGGATCCCACACGCGACGGCGAGACGGCACCGGTCGGATCTACATCTGCTTAATTGGAGTCCTGGACGCAACCGACGGATGGATCACAAGTCACACAACGACCTGATGCGTCGCGGCAACAATAATTTATAGTCCCCCGGAACGTGAATCACACGGGGCAGCCACAGCCAAACGGCACCGCTGCTAATCACGATTAACAACTGCATAATTGAGACAGGCAGGCTTGTTCAGTTCGGTGACAGTATTAAGTGCCAAACCGCTCCATCAACATCCGCTCTCCCGATAGCCGCACATTCATTCACCACGAAAGCGACGTCGCCAAGAAGAGCCGTGCATTTCTGTGGGGCACAAGGCTGGGCGGCAGCAGCAGCAGCAGCAGCGGATGGACCGTCATTTGGATCCTATCGCATGATAACATAACATTGGTTAAGAGTCAAAACCGACAAGTGATTAGAGACATTTTTCTACGCATAATCGAGAGAGCAACTGTATTTCGCTGTAGGCTGTCAGGAATGGTGGCTTCAGATCAAACTTGGATTGCTGGACCGGTTCTAAAACAATTTTTCGTGGCGTGTCCGCATGTGTGATTTTCCAACCCATGTCTTAGGGATGGAAACGGATCGAATACGCATGGAAACGGATTCGGATAGCACTTTTTACCACATTTTTACTCGAATACGAATACGAATTCGGATGCTCTCGAATGCGAATACAAAACGAATGGTCGGATGCGGATACGCATTCGGATATTTACTCGATTTAAAAGACAACATTTACTTATTTTATTTATTGATGGTTTTTAAATAACAAAATCATTATACAAGTAAATATTAAAGTATAAATACATAACAAGTGTAGAAAAAGATCGCTCGTTAATAATATCATATTTATCCATAATTATTTCAGTAATTAATCATATAAAATTTAGATAAAACTATAGATAAATATATATTTAATAAATAAATATATATATTTATCATGAAATAATAAAAAGCATCTAAAAATATTTTTGTCAATAAATAAATAAACTATAGTATTAAATTAAATTTAATATTCATATATCTTTCTTATTTAAATTAATTTCATCAGTTTTTAAAATTAGAGATAACTTTTAAATAGTTATATGGGTACAGTAATAGTAATATTAAAATTGATATCATAATCATTAGTAATGGAGATAATATTTTTAAATAGTTTTGATTATACACTATCATTACTAACATCCAAATAAACACTTTAAATGTTATCTCCATATGGTCGGATACGAATAGTGTCGGATATTGTCGAATACGGATGTGGAACCGGATAGAGAAAATCGACGAAAAACGAATTCGGATGTATGCATTTTAGTACCACGTTAAATTCGAATACGAATACGGATATCCATATTTACATTTTAGCGGATACAGATATCGGATAATTCGGATTCCACTTTCATATTTCCATCCCTACCATGTCTAACACTTGTTTGTAGTCATAGTTTGGGAACATATCATTTCGGCTCCCAACGTGGCAAAGCTGTCAGATTGCACTGTGACACGTCGAATGCAACCTTGCGGTGACCATTTGGCAGTGTCCATCCCTTTCGTTTCCAAAGCAGAGCGCAGCCAAAAAAAAAAATCTAAAAGAAATAATGAGACACTTGCTGCGTCCTTTATAAATAGCCTCGCACCACAGCCAGTAAAGCCCCCCCTTCTCCTCTCCTCTCTTCTCCTCCACACTTCGAGGAAACGTCCAAGCAATTGTTCGTTTCTGGAGGCTAAGCGCGATTAGGAGGTAACAAATCATTTAGTAATAGCCTAGTTAGAGTTGGATCTGAGCAATGGGGGAGGAGGTGGCGCCGAGGCATGAGGCCGCCGCGGCGGCGGTGGAGCTGACGGGCTTCGTGATGAGCGCGGAGGAGGCCGAGCGCGCCGCCGCGGCGGCCGGCGTGGCGACCGTGCAGGACCTGCTGCCGCTGCTGATCCCGTCCGCGATGAAGCGGGCGATCGCCCCGATCTCGCGGTTCCCCGTCGGCGCCGTGGGGCTGGGCGCCAGCGGCGCCGTCTACGTCGGGGTCAACCTCGAGTTCAGCGGCCTCCCGCTGTGCCACTCCGTCCACGCGGAGCAGTTCCTCGTCGCCAACGCGGCTGCCGCCGGCGAATCCGCGCTGCGCGCCGTCGCCGTCTCCCACATGCCCTGCGGCCACTGCCGCCAGTTCCTCCAGGAGATCCGCGGCGCCTCCGGCATCCAGATCCTGGTGACCTCCGACGCCGAGGAAGGCTGCGCGCCCGAGTGGCGCACGGTGGCGTCCCTCCTCCTCCGCCCCTTCGGGCCCCACGACCTCCTCCCCGAAAATGTGCCCCTCGTCCTCGAGGCGCACGACAACCCCCTGGGCGGCCCCGTCGCCGCGGTCGCCAATGGCTTCGCCACCGGCGACCTGGACGCGCGCCTGAGGGAGGCCGCGGAGGCGGCCGCGCGGGCGGCGCACGCGCCGTACAGCGAGTGCCCGTCGGGGTTCGCGGTGGCGGACGGTGACGGCAGGATCTACGCCGGGGGCTGCCTGGAGTCCGCGGCCTACAACCCGACGCTGGGCCCCGTACAGGCGGCCATCATTGCGATGGTGGCAGCCGGAGGAGGCACCGCCGGGAACGTGGTGGCGGCGGCGCTCGTGGAGAAGGAGCGGGCCGCGGTGGCGCAGGAGGCGACGGCCAGGATCTTCCTGGAGGCCGTGTCCCCACATGCCAGCCTCCACGTGTACAACTACAAGGCGTCAGATGCATGATGAGCCCCGTCTGGACTTTGTGGCGGTGGGGAGGGCAGGACGTGAGATGGGATCGAGATAATGTTCATAAAAAAATGATTTTAAGAATAAGATGAGAAAACAAATCCTGTGCAGCTGGATGAGCTGGCAATTCCACATGGCGCTGGGTTATTGGTCAACAGGACTGGGAGCTGGGTCCTACTTGTTCAGACTTCAGAGTGGGCCTACTTGCTCAGACTTCAGAGTGTTAGTGTTCTTCTATTGTCATGTGTTATCGAAAAAAAAAGCAACAAAGAAATGACAAGATGAAATTGTCCTATATTAAATAAATAACAATGTATTTATACGAAACTAAGCTATACTTGCCTTGCAAGCTAAACATCCCTTTGCTTCACATTTCCCCATCTCTTGCTGTACTGTCATGTTTGGAACTTTGCATGATTTGCACACCATATGGTAAGCTCATAAGTTATGACTGATAATAATGTAGCTGCAGCGGCAGCACGTATATATCATTGGACCTGTGTGGTCGCTAACATTGGTCATCCAATCATGCTCGCGGGTTCTTCTTCCTTGCAAGCCTCAAACACATGACTGATCGCTTTTTGTGTTTGAACTTCTCTTGGTGGGGCTGAGCTGAACGTTGTTGTTAGTTAGGTTGGCGACGAAATGAAACAATGGTGGAAATTAACCTGTTCTTGATTAAGTATAAGTGATAGATAAAGCCCTATATAAACTAGTAGATGTTACAAACAATGGAACACACGCGATTATGGTGTTCTGGTTAAGATAGAGAATCTCTGCATTTGCAGTTCTTTCATCAATTTTCAGAGAAATCCTCTTTTGTTAGTGCCAAACTACGTCTACAAGGGACAAGGGAGTAGGAAGTATACCCGCAAAAAAAAAGAGAGGGAGAAACAAGTTAGTCACTGACCCGTCTTAGAAAATTTTGCAGCATTGAAATGTCGACCGCGAGCCCATCATGGTTGCTGGTAGGATTATGCATTTTCAATGTTTAGTTTTCTTGTCACCTAGTGATTCTCCATCCAAACTGATTCCTTTCTGAACTTTTACTGGTTATGTTGCCTGATCAGACTCTACAACCAACTCAAATGGGCTTTGTTAATGTGTCTTGACTGCCAGACGTGCAATCAAGCACATGCGGTCAAAATCTATACTATAAAGAGGGAGAGATTTGATGTCAAAATCTACACAACCTTGATCCTACCCTCACCTCACTAAACACCTTTTTGGGCCCACCCGTCAGGTAGGACGAAGACGAAAGGGGGGGGGGAGAACGATCTTGGGGTGGTTTCCCCGTTAAAAAGAGCGGATGCAGCCAAATTTTTTTTCACCAGGCTTCTCTCTCGTACCCGCCGGGCCCACAACACCTTCCACCGTCCTCCTTCCACACCGCGCATGTCGCCCCCGCCACCAATATCGTCCCTGATTTACGTCCTCTAATCACGTCCCTGATTCACGCCCCTGATTCACGTCCTCTGATCACGTCCCTGATTCACGTCCTCTAATCTCGTCCTTGATTCATGTCCCTGATTCACGTCCTCTAATCACGTCCCTGATTCACGTCATCTAATCTCGTCCCTGATTCACGTCCTCCTGCTCTCCTTCCTCGCCACGGCAAGATCACCGCCTCAGGCCTCACATCTCGTCCGCAATCTGTATCCGTCATTCACGCCTTCCTTTCAAGGCGAGTGAAGGCACCGCCATCTTCTGGGCTATAAGGCTGTTTGCACCATGGCGTGCCGGCGCATGACGAGGCTGTCGTCCAAGCGACGGAGCAACCCTGACCCCACCTCCGCACTGCCTGTCACACGGGGCCACGTGCAGAGGCGGAGCCACTGCTTGGCCGCCGGATAGAGAAGATGAGGAAGGGAGCAGTGGCCGAGCCCGTGGAGCGCCCTAGCGCCGGCGCCGGCGTCGAGCAGGAGCAGCGCGGGGTGGAGAGGAGCGAGGGGCGGCGTAGGGAAGAGCGAGGAGCGGCCGGTGTGGGGAGGGAACAGGGGGCGACGCTCCTCCGTGGCCGCCCACCGGGCTGCAAGTCAGCCGCACGCCGAGGCCGCATGCCCGATCCGCTCAAGGAAGGAGTGGATCCATACCAGCGAGGGCCCGCCTCCGCCGGAGCTGAGCTACTTCGCCGCCACCTTCTCCTCCTCTTGTGGATGAGGAAGCCAGCATGGCACGCGCAATGCTGGATGCCAGAGAGGAGGGCCCCCTGCTCCTCCGCCGGCGCCGAACGCGGGGAGGAGGGCGATGAGGCAGAGGCGTGCCGCGCCATGGCCGCCGCGCAGAGCTTGGGGAGCCCAACCACCGGAGAGGGAGCGGTGGCCGCGGCTCACCGGCGGGAGAGCAGGGCGCGCACGCAGCCGGCACGAGGGGAGAAGGAGGGCGCGCACGGATGGAAGGCAGACGGTGGCGGACGAGTCGAGGTGGCGGCCATCGGTGAAGGTGGTGGCGAAGCTGACCGAAGGGGGCGCGGGCAGGGGTAGCAAGGGAGGGAAAGGGACCGGCGGAGAGAGGGAGAGCGGGAGGGGAGCGTGGGGGTGTGGGGTTCGAGTGGATAAAGGGTGAAAAAGGAGAAAAAAAGAAATTCTGACATGTGGATTTCACGTGTTGGTTAGTTGGTAGTTGATATAGAGGACCTCTTTGGTATAGATTCGCCCAGCTCCATGTGTTTTGAGGATGTTGACGATGGATTGTCATATGTGTTGCTTGTCACAAGGAATAATTTGCAAAAAAAATTTGTCACAAGGAATAATTAATTTAAGAAAGTTTATATCATTAGCACGAGAAACAAAAATCAACTGTGACCTGTGTAGTCAGTTCTCAGACATGAACGGGAGGGAGAGAGGAATTATGGTATGGAGTAAGCTATTATGTTATTGAATAGTTCTAATACATGTAATTATAAATTATTCGCTTTATTGGTTTTTTTAAATATAGGCCTTGTTTAGTTCAGTCTAATCGATCGAATTTTCTGTAAAAAAAGTACAATGAGAAGTGTGTCCTGTGAGAGAAATGCACGTTTTTAATACGTTACTTTTGGTTGAATTCACTGAAGCTAAACAAGACCACACTCTTGTCATAGGTACTATTATTTATTTTATTTTTATGAATTTAAATTTTGATTTCTAAGTTTTTTTAAAACACGTGCCTGGGCACGTGCATCTCCACTAGTATGGTAAATTGTAGAGTAAATTTAAAATGCACAATTGGCGCTTAAACATTATGGAGTGTCCTCCAAGTCCATGAATTGTTTTGAAGCTGCATATGCATATTGGGGCCGTCCGTCGTCGGTGAACTTGTTAAACACATATCATCTAGGTCTCTAATGTGCCCAATGGACCCCCTACAAGGCTCATCATCTGCTTATGTCACATGCCAGCGTGGAGATTCTAATTGTGAAATTTTTTTGAAACTATATGTAGGGGTATATCGAGCATGCTAGACATGACGACACATTTAACAACTTTAAGGGCCTAATCTGAAAATTCAAACTTCGTAAATCAAGATGATACACAAGTTTATATGTAAATTAATTATGTAAGACATATATTTCTAGGTTTATCATGAAAATAACTTTCACAATATTTATTTTTCTTATTTGAAAATGTTTTACATTCAAAGAAATTGCTGGTTGTAGTCACATTACATATGGAACCATGTTGATGTCCAAAACACGTATTTTGAACTGAAGGACTAGATCAATCTAAAATTCCGACTAATATGATTAATAAAACAAATTCTTATTTATGTTCATTCATCAAAGTTTTAGCTGGAGGGAGATCAATGAAAACACTGAATTTCACTTAGGAAGTATAGCCTACTCTTTCGTTCCCTATGTCCAAACCTGGATAATTATGCCGTCCGAACTGATATCTATATGAATGTTGGTGGTTATGCAAGTTTGTCTGTATAACCAGCTTAGATGGGCTAATCAACGTGTTTTATCTGCCCTGCGGGCATCGCAGATTCGCAGTAGGAAGGATTTCGGCCAAAAAGCAGCCAAAAATCTGAATATAAACGTTTAATCTTACTCTGAAAATAGTGACACCATAAGCTAAACGGTGCTTACGCAGGAGATTAGGAGAAGCATGAAGAACTTGGTTGCCTGGTGCGTTGGAAACTGGATGTTCCGGAATTTCCCACGGAGCTGAGGAAAGTACCTACCATACCAGCGGAGCGGAGGAAGCTTTCTTCGTACCGTCACTGAAATCGTGGACCCGCATGACAGCGAGGTATGGAGCCGCCGATGGACAACGAACGAGCAACAACGGCCCGACCCCAATCCGGCCATCCGAGATGTGTGTGTCTGCCGTCTGCGCTCCTGCGAGGCTGCGACTCGCGTGGCGCCACGACGCCCCGTGGCGTTGGGCTCGCGGACATGACGCTCGGCGGCGGCCTCGCGTCGCGCAAAATCGCGCTACCCACAACGCACCGCGACCGCCGTTCGTCTCGACGGACAGGAGCCCATGGCCACCCTCGCGCCACGGCCCCGTGTTCTCATCGCCCTGCTGAGGAGGCCGCAGCCTGGAAGGTTCCGCACCTGCGCTCGCCGCTCTCCAGTGCCACCGCAGGCCGCGCGGCCCCGGCGCGTCTTCCTCGGCCTTGGCGCCACCGTCATCGACCAGGTCGCCCGCATGGCCTCCGGCGGCACCTCGTCCCGCTCTTTCGTTGCTGGAGCGCGGCCGAGGCAAGGGGTTTCCCCCGTCGAGCAGGTTCTTGGGCGCTGCCATTTCTTGTTCTGTTTCTTTCTCCTCCTTTCCATTTTCGAAAATTCTGCTATAATGCCCCGTCAAAAAAAAAAGAAAAGAAAATTCTGCTATAATGCTGTACTAATTTTGGTCTTCGGACCCCGGTTAACGGGAATCTGTTGTAGATTCTGAAGAATGTGGAGTGGCCCGATGAGTTCCCTTTCAAGCCAGAGGACTTCAGCCGCTTCGACGAGTAAGTAGCTTCAGCCCTTCAGAGCATTCAGTCAGTTCATGCGCAGAGTTTTCCTGGATTCGTTTAACTCGCTGGTAGCAGGCCTTGTTGTTACTGCTTGCTGTCACTATATCTGACACTGTAACGTGTTGGATAATTCAGCATTGCTTACTTACAGAGTAATTAACAACTATGTCGAGAAATTTCCGGCAGACGGTGTTTTTTACTTGAACGATACATTTTGATTACTTGGGCAGGTCATCAGATACTCTGTTCTACTCAGTTCCCCGTTTTGTCACTCACATCGATGACCAAGCAATCCAGGCTCTCACAGAGTACTACTCTGAAGTTCTTCCTCCAAGTAATACTCCTGGGGTGGCCATCCTGGACATGTGCAGCAGCTGGGTAGGATTTTTTTTTCCTAAAAAAATATTGCAAGTCACCACTTCTGTTCTATTATGTGTCACTATGAAGTTTGTTACATTATCCACATTATGAAGGTGAGCCATTATCCTCCCAGTTACAAACAAGAGAAGATTGTGGGGATGGGTATGAATGAAGATGAACTGAAAAGGAACTCGGTATTATGTTCTGACTAAATTAGTACATTTTGATAAATTTAATGCATGGAATGCTTCATATGAATAGTTTCCTTTTATAGTTCATTGTGTCGCGCTTGATTTTATTCACTTAAGTTTCCCAGTTTTTTTTAAAAGCCACATAATTTATGGAGAGTAACTGAGTAAGGGATTACTTGTGTTGCTCGAGAAGAGATGGTAGTTCACTAGGTGCAAGTTAATCCTTAGTTGCTCCACAAAAGGAGAACAAAGAGCCGCTGAGAGAGCAGTCTCTCTACATGTGAAAATAGAGCTCTATCAAATAAAATTTGCACATACAATTATTTTCCCTTCAATGATAGTTTTGGCTTACAGATAGATAAATGTTAAATGAGTTCTAGAAACTGTTTTTATTTTATTTTGCGCACCACAAACACATATGTTATATGCAGTAGTGTTGGAGTTTAGTCGGTAACTTTACATTGAGATCAGGTTAAATGATTATAGATATTTGGCACACCTTTTGTAGTTAATATGATTCATCAAGTGGTACTGCCTTTTAGTTGCTTTGCTATTTTGACATAGCTTCTTTGTTGTTTACTTGTGAGAATAGGTACTGAGCGACTATGTTGTGCAAGACCTCAATGTGAACCCAAAGCTTCCTTTTGAAGATAACACTTTCGATGTTATCACCAATGTGGTACTGTGTCTTCTATAGCATAGTCTTGTTAAAACAAGAGATCATATTTATGTTGTGGTGCAAAATATTAATATTCCTAAGATTGTTGATATTATCTGATAGTAGCACTTCTTTGCTAGTAGGTTAGTGTAGACTACTTGACAAAACCCACAGACGTTTTCAAGGAGATGCGGCGAATACTCAAGCCAGCTGGCCTTGCAATAATGAGGTAACATACTGTCCAGAATGACACATGCCATTTAAGATATCAACTTTTGGATATTATAGTATGCATTACCAGATCATACCAGATCGTAGTGGCAATGATCCTAAATTCTAGTTCTAATTTTGCATATAGCTTTTCAAATCGGTGCTTTTGGACAAAAGCTATATCTATATGGACATCAACTGGTGATGCCGATCATGCTTGGATAGTTGGTGCTTACTTCCATTATGCTGGAGGCTTTGAACCTCCTCAGGTATTTAACTTATTGTCCTCTGTGGATTAGTTGAACTTTGTTGAATATATATTTTGTGGCTTTCCATAAAAACGATAGAAGAATTAGTGGGTTTCAGAAATGATGCTTTTTTTATATTTTTTCCTTTGCATGAACACGTTGCTAGCTATCCATGCTTCTTATTTCTGCAGGCGGTTGATATTTCTCCTAATCCAGGACGAACTGACCCAATGTACGTTGTATACTCCAGAAAGAAATTAGCGTAAACCAAATAATGTATTTTGGAAGGTTCGTTCCCTCCTTCCTCTCTTTTCATTCTAGAAGCTACCAAGAAAGTGAAAGAGTGTTAGACCCGGTTGATCCTAGAATGTATCGTACCAATTTGTTCAAGCACTTATGTGGATCCTATAAACCTATCAGTTGTTCTATGTTTTTGAACATGCCTGCAATTTAAATGTACCGTCTTGATTGGGATGAAAAGGAGTAGCTGGCAGTGCAAATTTTCTAAACACTTATAAGAAGTTGTTTTGTTCAACAATTGCTAATATTCTTGATTATAGCAGCCTAGATGATAAATCATGGTTTCTGAAGCAATCCCTTATCCCCTATATGTTTGATTAGCACACCAACTTAAGAGGTAAAGATGTTGCTGATCAGCCTAGGTCATTACTCCTATCTTACTTTTGGAAATCACGATTAAAAAAACAAAGGAAGATTTTTCATCATAATTTTAAGTGATAATTACATATACACTGGCTACATCACTGAATCATATATCAATCTTCTCTTTATACTCTGCAGGAAAACACTTTCTTTCTTATAAAGATCAATTTCCATTTTTGTACGGTTTAAGGTGTATTGTGCTGCAGTTGGTTCTTTGCATTGACTCGATATGAACTCAGATGACAAGACGAAGGCTCAATGTAGATTGCTTTTAGCTCAATCAATGTGGGTCGTATGATGTCACACAACAATTTGTTGTGAAGTAGTAAGGGCATTTAATTGCACTCAGGAATTCATTGTAAAGTGAATTCATATAGGGCCTGTTTGGATCCGCTCCGCTTCACGTTTTTTTAGCTCTGCTCCAACAATTTCAAACCAAACACCACCAGCTCCACGTTTTGCAGCTCCACGAAAAACGTGAATCTGGAGGCCAACTCCACGTTTTTTGTGGAGCTCCTCAAAAAGTGCTCCACGTTTTGCAACTCCACGGTAGATCTGCTCTATGGTGAAATTGGTGGAGTGGAGCTGCATGAATCTGGTCCAAACACGCCTATAGTATGCCTAAGTTGAAGTGGTTATATTTGAGTTTTGAAACTTGCACACACGATCAGGCATATGGGTCAAGTAGAGAAAGAATTCTTAGTCACCAGTCAATGATAATTAGTCTATACACTAAAATTGTGTTTTGGAGGGGTGACGTTGCAATTAACTATGACCGTGTTGTAAAATATATTATTTTGATTAGTTTGAAACTGATATATTTATTGATGCAACTACTTCTGAATACTTTATATTATTATCAATGATGTACTTTATTTATTGAAATATTTTTATAAATATATTATTTTTGGCGAGTAATCTCTATCTACCTATGTTGTATTTGATCCATACTTAGTATGTTTTATGATGATTCGGTTCCTCTAAAAACCATTTATTACATGAATGGGTACATGCTAATCGCCATCACCCAAATCAAGTAGATATTCGAATTCGAACTATCTATTTTGTATTCTCTTTTGAGAACATCGAGTCCATATTTGTATTCAAGTTAAAATTTGGAAAATAGTGCTATCTGAATTCGTATCTGACCATATCCAATCAACTTCCGTCCCTATCCCTTGCGGCTATAATGGCAGCAGTGACCAATGTTACCACTATCAGAAAACGCTCCATCCGTCCACCTTCATAGGTACCGGTTACTAAAAACCCGGTACCAATGTAAGCATTGGTACCGGGTCTAAATTTGTTGACCCTCGAGAACCCTTTGGTACCGGGTGGTAACACGACCCGATACCAAAGGGTGTCCTTCACCCGGTACCAAAAGGAATGGACCCTTTGGTACCAGGTGGTAACACGACCCGGTACCAAAGGACACCCTTTGGTACCGGGTGGTATTACCACCCGGTAGCAAAGTTCCCTCGGCGTTCTTTTTATCTCCACTCGGTAGCCTTATCCTCTACCAGAGCCTTCTTCTCCACCAGACTCCTCCTCCTCCTCTCTCTCTCTGCTCTCTCTCCGCTCAGCAGATCCGAGCGCGAGCGCAGGAGCTGGCCACGCGGGCTTGGCGCGAGCGCCTGGCGCGGTGCTGCCGCGAGCTGGCGCGGGCTGGNAGCGGGCTGCAGCGAGCGGACGCGGGCTGCCGCAAGCGGACGCGAGCTGCAGCGAGCGGCGGGCTGCAGCGAGCGGACGCGGGCTGCCGCAAGCGGACGCGAGCTGCAGCGAAGGATTTGTGTGTTCATGTAAGCTGCAGCGAAGGATTCCTGTGTTTTGGTCTTGATTTTGTTTGTTCAGATTCAAAGAAGTAGTAAGAAGGATTGAAGACTTTCGTGATTATTTCTTTGTTGAAAATTTGTGTTCATGTAAGTTGAATGTTCATGTAAGTGATGATTCCTTTGTTGGTTGAGCCAGAGTACTGGGGGATTTGGATTGTTCTGTGATGGTGCTGTGATGATTGTTCGTAAAATCGAACTAGATGATGATGAACCAAAATCAAAATATACTGGGGGATTTGGATTTGGATTTGGCGCGAGTTTTTTTTTGTTTTTTGTTTTTACTCATCGGTACCGGGTGAGGAAAGGCCGGTACCGATGACTTTTGTCATTAGTCTCGGTTGCGCGGTACCGGTTCCAAACCCGGTACCAAAGAGGGTTTGGAACCGGTACCGATGAAGGTGTCTCCGGTAGTGTACATTTCGGAATCCTACAAGTTGCTTAAGTGAACTGATAGCCCTTACTGGTGCGGAGGCAGCCAAGAGAGAGGCCAAGTTGTTTTCAAGGATGTAGTGTGTAAAATAGTTGTGGTTGACTTAGCCATAGTTGGCATTGCAATGTTTAGCTGCCCCATCCTGCCATACGGGGAGATCCGCCTCTGGGTGCCACACATGAAGTTGAAGCCATGAGCTCAAAGGAGTGCCATGAAGGGATGGGGATGCAGAGAGGCAATCTTCGAGGAACATAGTGACACTAAGGATGATGCTGTTGATGTTGAATAATTAGGAAAATGCAGTATTAAATTCCAAGTTTAATAAATTGTGACAAGCACAAGTACTAGCATACAAAACTCTAGCATACTAGTTATCACAAACAGTATAATCATGATCTTAGGAAACATAATTAAAAACCAGATCAGATCACAGCGTGCGTAGTGACGGTTTGCTGATGAGGAAACCATGGTCCCAATTGGTGTAGACGTGGCGACGACGGTGTTGCAGACGGATCACAGCAGACAGCGTTGGAGACAACGGTACACCATAGCTCCTGACTTGAGCAGACAACGAGCCGTGATGAAGACTTTGAGTTGTCGCGCGGGGCGATTCCCAAAAACCTTATTCGCCCTCTCCCAGTGCAAAAATCACAAGAGCGAAGAGTACTTGCTAATTGCTATCTCAGATTCTTGTATAATTATAATGTCATATTTACAAATAGACAAATAATAATAATAGATCCCAAAACATGAAACTACAATGGCATGGAGCTTTCAATATGACCCCTCACCCCCACCCACCCCTAAATTTTGTGTTTCACACCACGCCCTCAAAGACTTGGTACAACCCTGGAGATTTTTTTTTATATTTAACCCTTTTTAAAACTGAAATTTTAATAATGACCCCTACCCAACTAAATTTTCAAGAACTCACCCTTTTGGTCACGCCAAGCTCCATGGCGCGACTCGTAGCTGAGTTGCTCCACATGCAATGGCATGATCAAAATGACATGGTGGCGCAACCCAAAATTTATTTCCACATGGAGAGGACGTGTCGGGGCTTGTCAAGGCAGTTACGCTAAGCCATTTGGCATGACCGAGAACTGAGTCACCCCACCGCGCTTGGCGTGACTAGTTCAAAAATTGCGACTTTAGGCTCTGTTTAGTTCGGTGAGAAAGTTTGCGAAATTTACTGTAGCAATTTTAAACCAAAGATTAGGAGGACTAAACATGATCTAATTATAAAACTAATTACATGGATGGACGAGAAATCGCGAGACAAATCTATTAAGCCTAATTAATCCATCATTAGAGATTGTTTATTGTAGCACGATGATGTCTGATCATGGCCTAATTAGACTCATTAGATTCGTCTCACGAAGTTATCCGGAGGTTATGTAATGGATTTTGTCATTAATCCACGTTTAATACCCTTAATTAGTGTCCTAACATTGATGTAACAGATAAATAGTGAAAAGTTGTGAAACTTTCCTCAACTAAACAGAGCCTTAGCCTTACTTTGACCGTGCATAACTCTAAATACAAGCATAAATTGTACGAGCTCCAATTAAAAAATTTGTAGAGCAAGTAATAGACTACAACTTTCATTATATGCACATCTTCTAATTCTCAACAGTTTGAGAGATCAAGGTCTTTAAAGTTGGAAAAAAACATGAATTTCTGAATTTCATTTGAAACTGCAGTTTTACAGGTTTTTGATCGTGATTTTGAACAAAATAAACTCATTTACACCAAGTATATAGTATACCATTGGAAAGTAGAGGGAATGAGATTTCCATTTTGCTACTTTTAACTATATGTATTTAGTAACAAATAATTTTAAACTTGGGTAAAAAACAATGACCTGTAATAGCTTTCATCCTCGAACACTTAGGCAAATTTTGGATCTTCAATCCATCAAACTTTGTTTGATGAAATTCACTCAAACAAAGAGTGTTCAGACTTCATATTTAAGTTGTTTGGAAACATTTTCATGTTTTTTCCACCAATTACCCTAATTAATTATTTTATTAGCTTTATTTACATTTAATTAAAAAATTAATTTTAAATCACCAAAACTTGCACATAAATAAACAAAGTGTCATTGCATCCAAAAAAATCACAAATTGACGTCGTCATCCAGAGAACGGGGCGCTTCAGGGCCGCTACGTGGCCGGAAGCTGAGCGCCGTCCGCCGCCTATCAGCTGCTCTCGTGGCTCGCCACGCACGCAGGCATTTTTGCGCGTCGGGCTCGCGGCGTGCGTGTGCCTTTGTCGCGGGAAACGCATGCCACACAAACCTCCTTCCTCCAGTCTCCACACATGCTCCTTCTCGCCCCCTCCCCGCCGGCGCCGCCGGCCGCCGGCCGCCGTACCCTCCGGATCTCCGCTGACGGCGCCCGCATCCGCTGCTCGAGCTTGCAGGAGCTGGAGAGCTCCGCTCCTCCTGGCCCGGGCGCGTCGCTCCCGCCGCTGCGGGCGGCGAAGCGGGTGGTGCTGGTGCGCCACGGGCAGAGCACGTGGAACGCGGAGGGGCGCATCCAGGGGAGCTCCGACATCTCCGTGCTCACGTCCAAGGGGGAGTCCCAGGCCGAGACCTCCCGCCAGATGCTCCTCTCCGACTCCTTCGACGCCTGCTTCACCAGCCCGCTCGCGCGCTCCCGCCGCACCGCCGAGATCATCTGGGAAGGCCGCGAGGAAGACCTCATCCCGGACTCCGACCTCCGTGAGATCGATCTCTATTCTTTCCAGGTCGGAATTTGAATCTTTTTTTAGAGTAAGTCGGAATTTGATTCTGCATACTGTAAAGTCTGTGCAATGCTGGAAGGATGTTTGTAGGAATGCCTGCCCAGTTTCCTCTGCTTGCTGTTTCCTTGGTTGATGATTGGCCTGGAAGATCTATGTGGAAATGTCTTAGGGTGACGAGCTGGTGATTCTGGTTTTCAGGGACTGCTGAAGCATGAAGGAAAGGAGAGGTATGGAGTTCTGTACAAGCAGTGGCAGAAGAATGCGGCCAACTTCAGCATTGACGGGCACTACCCAGTGCGGGAGCTGTGGGACCGTGCTCAGAGCTGCTGGGAGAGAATTCTAGCACACGAGGGGAAGTCGGTGCTTGTGGTTGCACATAATGCTGTGAACCAGGCGCTTGTCGCCACTTCTTTGGGTGGGTGCTGCTAGTCTGCTACGTTTTGCTGTGGAGTCTGACGCCACGGTTGATTGAAATAGATGTTTAGTTCCTTACTTTTTATGTTTATTAGGACTTGGCGCGGAGTACTTTCGGATCCTACTCCAGAGCAATTGTGGCGCTAGCGTGCTGGATTTCACCCCAAAGACTGACGGAGGTCCTCCAAATGTTTGTCTTAATCGCTTAAATCAGGTGAGATATTCTTAGAATGATAACAGAACATGGAAGAACTAAGTAGTACAAGTTCCTCCATACAATATTTTTTTGTTTTGGGAAATTTTCATTCAAAAAACAATATTACTGTAAGGTGCACTTGCACTACTAACCTATTTCTGTTAGCGTTGCCAATTTATATCAACTTAGAGATCAAGTAATTGTCAAGAAAAGACAAGATAACAGAAAGGTCAAACAAACAAAAAATGTGTTTGATTGTCCTCCACTGTATCTTGACAGACCCCAAATTCTCCGGTTGCTGCTGGTAGTTCTGGTGGAAGAAAGACAAGCAAGAGGATCATTCTGGCCTGTCAAGGAACTACACAGAGCAGTTCTGAGGTGTGGCCTTTTACTTGTATGCACATGTGTTCTATCATGAGATAGCATTGACTACTTGTTTGGGGTACCATTTAATTGCTGGAATTACAAAATGGCAGGGCATTGCTCCTGCTAATCTTTAAAAAATAATTCCTGAAATTACTTTCAGAAAGTTGTGTGCACCAATCCAACTTGGTCTTAGTGTAACCTGTGGCATGAAAAAATAAAAACATTGCAACCTTAACCTGCACCAATTGAAACTTTATTTTTTTGTAAAGACATGGTGTGGCTTGTATCCCGACGCACAACCATATAGATATAGGGTGTGCATATATTTAGGGGCACATCCATGTCTAAAACCATGGAAACTATGTAACTTTGTATATAGAGAATCATGTAGTAAACATTTTGCAATTTAAGGTTTCGGTTATGTGATTAATTTCCATTTTTTTTCCATGTCTTAACTTGTCAGAATATTATGCAACATTTTTTGCTTTGAGTTTCAGGCTAGCTTTGGTGGAATGGGATATACACCACTGAACATGCTCGGGACTATACAGGTACTTCATTTCGTTTCTTATGTCATCAATTTTGTTTTTAAACACAAAAGCTGAGATAATTTCTGGACAAATACATTCAGTCTCAGAAGACTGCAGAACTACTCTTGGATCTGAAGGTGAATAGTATTCTCTGTAGCCCACAAGTTGCAGCTGTTGATACTGCAACTACTATATGTGAGGTGACTATTATCTAAACTAACCATGAAGTTGAGTAAATTGAGTTCCCTTTACTTCTATCTTTTTTTGGCTGGCTATATCTGATCCTGTGGTCAATTGCAGGTCCAAGAGGCTGCGGATTGTTTAGGTGCTGACTGTGTGCCTCGTTATGTGGAAATGAAAAGGTTGTTAGAACTCGAAATAGATGATGCCTTTCAAGCAAAACAAAAGGTTTGACCATCTTCAATTTCTAAAATTTCTGCAAAGTGTCATACGGGTTCTATTAGTGAATAGATATTGTGAAACTCTTGACTGTCTTTAAAATTTGCATTTACCTTTTCAATGTACTATATTATGTATATAGTGTGCGTGTAGCTTGGAAAATTTTAACAATGTTTGTGCATTTGAGTAATCAACAATGCTTTGCTTTCTTTCTGCAGAGCTTTGGGGAAATAGTTCAATCAGGCTGGATGGGCAGCATGGAGTACAAAACATTAGAGCGATTATGGGTTCAGTCCAAGGATGCGTGGCAAGCCTTGCTAAATGAATTGCCAGATGATAGTGAGTTGGATCGAGTTGTTGTGGCCGTAGGCCATCCTTCCATTCACCTTGCTCTAATCTGCCGGTGCCTTGACTTACCAATGGAGTACATGTCATCCTTCCATCTAGATGATGGCAGCATTAGCGTGATTGACTTTCCAGATGGACCAAAAGGGGGAGGTGTTGTCAGATGCACAAATTACACAGCTCATCTCGGAAGATGGTCAATACCCATTACACGACCAACTGAAAATGATGAAGAGTTCTAACATTCTTGAAGGTATCCTGTTCCATGTTATTGTATATCATCCTTTAGAAACACACATCTTTGTGAATATCGTACAGTGTCAGTGATGTACATGATCTTGAGATCACAATATGGCAACATCTGTGTACATAAAAAGTATATTGTCCATGTGGTCATTCTGGGAGAAAAACAAAGATCTCCATGTGAAGTGCAGACATCTCTGAGCCTCTGGTAAGGACGTCCCGCACCCTGTAGTGACGCAGATTCGGCTATGCATTGCAGAGTCTTAAGCCTGAACAACGAATCTTGCACACCAATGTGTCGCCACGTATGATGTCAAGTGGTTATCTGACTGATATGGATCCATGGAACAAGATGAGATACTGCCAGTGACAGACAAAGTTTGTTGCCACCAGCATCAGCGATCTGCATGGCAAAGGCTCACAGCATGAGCATGAGTGCCACGTGTATATTTTTTTTTTTTGCTGCCACGAGTAGCTATTCTCCTCTAGCAGCACTGCACTCTACAGGCTCTACTGCAACACCTCGAGTCTTGCCCCGAGTATATGGTCCGTCAGCTGTAAGGGTCTAATGGATTCAGCACCACACCATGTGTCCAGATACCAGCACGATTACTCCCTGCCGGCCTCAGCCTCCGGCGATGCCCTGTACACCGGCCGGCCAAGAAGCACAGCCGCCGGGGAGGTCGAGGATGCCCTCCTCTTCCTTGCTGTTCCGGCTGGCTGGCTCATCCGGTTGGTCGCCTTCATTGGGGAGCTCGTCGCCTCTGCCATCCTCATCCTCGTCTTCCCCATCGCCGCTCTCATTGGCACACTGCGCCCTTCCTGCGGTGATCGCATCCAACCTCCAGCGGGTGGCCCTCGGCCTGCTCGCCGTGGCGTGCACGTTTGCTGCCCTTATCGCTGCGCTGTTCGTTGTCCGTGCTGCTCGGCCTCGTTCTCGTCCGTCACTTTGTGGAGGAGCCCGTGACCGTGCGCCAGCCGCTCTACATCGACTACTAGAGGGCAAATCTCGAATCCTCCCAGCCAATATCTAAGACGACATATTCTACATCACGTGATCCTCTGATTCCCTGTGCTTGGTACGTATTACTACCGAAATATATACGTATACAATGCCTACACGGAGCAACATTGATTCGGACACAAAAATACTCTTCGTATGGGAGTCCATCGTCTCTCGAGCCATGGTCATCGGCTCATGTCATGCCCAGCCCCTATATAAGTGCCCCTCCTCCATGATCAATTAATTGCTACTTTTCAAACGATTACTACGTCCCATATGCAATGGCGTCCACGGACAACAAAGACGGCGGCGGCTGTGGCTGCTGGTCGTGGATACTAGCAACGATCCTGCTCAATGGCTTCATCTTTTTGTTGATGTCGCTGCCTTCGATGGAGTCCATTGCATACCCTGATGAGAAGCCAACCACGTGCTCCGTCGAGCTCGCCGGCTTCAACGGGCTCCAGCCAGCGCTGTCTCCCGGTGTAACCTCGCCGACCTTCGACCTCGTCGTGCATGTCAACAATGGCCACACCTTCGGCCTGAGACACGGCGGCGGCGACGTCGTCGTCTCCTACGCGGGCGTTCCCCTGGCGCGCGGGCGCACGCCGAGCTTCGTGCTGGCGGACAAGGAGGTGCTCGCGTTGCCAGTGAAGGCGACCAGCTCCGGCGTGGGCATGCCCGGCGATCTGTTCCGCCTCATGACGGATGAGCGGCGGTGGGGCGTGGCGCAGGTCCAGGTTGAATTCGGCTTGGCCTGGGACTCTTTCGTCTGCGACGTCGACTTGGGTGGGCAGCCACCACGTGTCTCCGAGTGCTATAAGATCCTATTAGATCAGTAATCTGTGGATAATATATCTCTGCAGATTCAGAAAATATACTGTATTTGTAATCTGTAGCTCGCTTTTATCGCTTGTTATATATAACTACATGATCAGTTAAAACGCTCTTAATTTATTGTTAGAAGAAGTGAAGAAAAATGTTTGCCGTTCTCACCATGAAGTTGTGATCGTTAATATCAAATTAAATGCGAATTTGTGATAATTGTGCTATGCCCTACTCCCTATGTTCCAACACTTCAACTTTATTTTGAGTCAAACTTATTTCAATTTGACCAAGTTTTACATGCTAGAGTTGATGCGTTCTTTTAGTGAACGGGTATTTTTTAATAGAGTAAAATGCATCCGAGGTCCATCAACTTGTAACGGTATGTCATTTAGGTCCACAAACTTCAAAAGTGTATTTCTAGGTCCATAAACTTTTCAAGTCGTTCATCGTAGGTCCATACCGGTCCACGTAGGCACTTAATGGTGACCTGGCACGCTGATTTGGTTCACGAAACAGCTCATGGGTGAGGCATTTCGTCAAGCAGGTTGTGGGCAACAATGGAACCACAGTTGGTGCTGCTGCCTCTAGCCCCGAATCCATCCGGCCACCGGGCACCTAGTTGTTCCATACTGCCAGCTTCCCTTTCTCCTCCCGGCTGAGGCACGACGGCGAGCGACAGGGAGAGTGAGCATGGCCTCCTGGCCGGCCGCGGTCACGGCGCGCGCGTCCCCGGTCTGCTGCGCGGCTGCGAGCGCAGCAGGAGCATGGCCTCCTGGCCAACCGCAGTTACGGCACGCACGCGTCCCCGGTCTGCTGCGCGGCCGCGAGCGCTAGGGAGAGCAGGAGCATGGCCTCCTGGCCGACCGCGGTTACGGCACGCGCACGCCCCCGGTCTGCTGCGCGGCCGTGAGCGCCACAGGGCAGGGCGAGGTCGAGGAGCACGACGAGCAGCGGTCGGCGGTGGAGCGCAGTCGAGCGGGAGCGAGGCGAGCATGGTGGAGAGGAAGAAGGACGCCTTGGCCCAACGCCACAACAGCGTCTACATCCGCTCCCCGCCGTACGCGTGCTTGTGCGCCACCTCCTTCGACAGCAATAGCTTCTTCTCCATGCCGCCAGCGTTGACCGCTGACCAAATTAAACCAACTGAGTTCATTTGGGGCTCTGCGAGCTGTGATCAGGCAGTGGCGTTGGGTGCCGGAGTCTTTTTAGATCCGATGTGGACAGAGGCAGCTAGGTTAGCTGCTCATCTCTCTGCAGGCATCTTGAACACAATGGGTGAAGCTAACAAGCTGCCATTAGCATGGGCATGGTTCAGATGCAGGCGCCACAACACCAGTACGGAGCATGCCTCCTAAACGGCAGCCGGCACGCGCGTTCTGCCTTGCTGACATAGACCAAATCCTCTTTGGCTTCTGCGAGGCCTGTGTCAAGCACTATCTGCATCCCGGCAAGGGTTGGCTCGTCGAGGAGGTGGACGCGACATGATCAAGTACTATGCATATCGACTGAGCACCACAAATGCTAATGCAGTTTGCAGCCTTGCGGGCTGCCTGGCCGTGTGCGTGCTGTAACATTATGAGTTCATGACGACGACGCGTGCATAAATGTCGGCAGCCGAGAAGAGTGCGTGCCGGAGTTCTTCCTCTCGCCGGACTGCAGCCTGGGTGCGCATTATCTGCTCGATGGAATGGCCCAAGGAGACGAGAGAGGGGATGTCCAGTCAGCATGCCATGTCAGCTATGAATGCACATGTGGACCGGTATGGACCTAGGGTGAATGACTTAAAAAGTTTATGGACCTAGAAATGCACTTTCGAAGTTCGTGGACCCAAATGACATACCGTTACAAGTTGATGGATCTTTGATGCATTTTACTCCACAAATTATAGCAAGAAAATGAGCAACACAAGTGAAGTTGTCTTTTGGAGAGGCCATGCAGTGAATCCTGCCACCATTGTTACATTTTCACGCCATGCTGCAGTACCTGAACTAGCTGTCCCGACCATTTACTGACTGCCTCTCCAAGCATCTCGTGTAAAAAGACATGGTCTGATGAGTGGAGGATTATCGGACACTCACGCGGCCACGCCGGTAGCTGGGGCAGCCGCCCCAGCATGCCTACAGGGTGGCTCCGCCCCTGTGCACCGATTCATACACTCCACGTCGGATGATGCATCGGTCACTGGAGATGGCCTAACGATGTCAAACTTGCGAAGTCTAACAGGAAAAAACTTATGTGCAGACCGGCTGTAAATCCTGTCCGGTGCAAACCCATCGTGGATGCATGACGCGTGGCATCCCGCTGGACTTGACGCTCGCCACAAGGAGTCTCCTTCCATCCGGTGAAATCTGCGATC
>CM014274.1:21776343-21798454 GCA_004135705.1 Alloteropsis semialata
CGGCCATCGTGCCGTTCTCTATGTGGTTGTTGGCCATCGCGCCATTGTCTTATTGCAGGTTTTGGAAACCTCCGAGTGTAGGGGAGGTGCTGCTGAAATTTACAATTATTGACACTTTATTCTTTATCTTTTTGCAGGAGAGGCTCCCCTCCGTCGAGGTCGTTGCCCCGGAGGACTCGTCGGCCCCCGTATCGCCGCCTGGCCCCGCCTAGCCGCTCGTCAGTTTGCAGGACAGCAAGGTGAGACATAAAAGATCCTTCTTTTCCTATCATGCATGTTAGTGGTTTACGTAACCTAGACGTCTCCCGTTCGAAAGAGATACGGTTGGAAATATGCAGATCTTTGCATATCTATGACTGTATCTGTTTCGAATTGTCCACGTTTTTTGGACAGCCCGAGTATGCGTAGCTGAGGTTAGTTTCCATGCGGCACTCCGATTCGACAGAATTTCGGCAGCATCTCCTCGTTGTTCTCCGGATACACAATCTCCCTATCGGGACGTGTATTTGGAGAACAGCGGGGAGATGCTGCCGAAATTCTGTCGAATCGGAGTGCTGCATGAAACTAACTCCAGCTACGCATCCTCGGGTGGGATTAGGACCTATCTTCACCTACTAGACATTATAGTCATCGTGTAGATGCAATTGATTTTTATATTACTCGTTGATATGCTAAAGGATGGATGACCGTGAGTGGATGTACACGGGCTGGTCACGTGGGGGCGACTTGAGCATGGATTGGATCCAGAAGACCGAGTCTTTCTTGGATCAAGCATTTGCAAATGTTAGAGGAGCGTCTACCACTTGGTGTCCCTGCAGCAAATGTGGAAACACGCGTCGACAAACAAAGCAGGTCATGACCCAGCATCTTTGCAAGTATGGATTTACGAGGGACCATACCAGGTGGACCTATCATGTGCGAGCCGATCGCGCGAGAGACGAGGTCGTGAGACAACGCATCGAGGAGCACGATGCTGACGCCGGGGTAGCAGACATGTTAGATGACTATCATGAAGCACAGATCGATGAAGAACGCAGGGAAGAGGAGCCAGAGGCAACCGCAAAGGCGTATTATGACATGTTGGCTGCGGCACAACAACCCCTTCACGAGCATACCACTGTTTCTCAGCTGGATGCTATTGCACGCCTAATGGCCGTAAAGTCTCAGTTTAACCTGGGTCGAGACGCCTTCGATGTTATGGTGACTGTTTTTGGCAGCCTGCTTCCGGGTGGTCACATTCTGCCAAAGAGTATGTATGAGGCACATAAACTCCTTCGTGCACTTAAGATGCCATATGAGCAGATTCATTCTTGCCCGAAGGGATGCATCTTGTTTAGAAAAGAACATGCAGAAGAAAAGTATTGTCCAAAGTGTAAATCCTCTAGGTTCCTGGAAGTAGACTCAGGTGATGGTCATAAGAGGCAGAGCACAGTCCCCGTGAAAATCTTACGGTACCTTCCCTTCATACCGAGGATCCAACGGCTTTACATGACCGAGGAATCCGCGAAACAGATGACATGGCACAAGAATGGACGTCGATACAATCCCGGCAAGCTGGTACATCCATCCGATGGTGAGTCATGGACGCACTTCGATTCGATTCATCATGATAAAACTCTCGAGGCTCGTAATGTACGTGTTGCGCTGGCAACAGATGATTTCAATCCTTATGGGATGATGGCTGCCCCATACACTTGTTGGCCCATGTTCGTTATCCCCCTCAATCTCCCGCCCGGCGTCCTCTTTCAACGACAGAACATATTCCTGTCGTTGATAATTCCTGGATATCCGGGGCATAATATGAGTGTGTACATGGAGCCTCTGATAGATGATTTGGTCCGTGCTTGGGACGAAGGGGTATTGACATACGACCGAGCTACGAAGACAAACTTCAAAATGCATGTTTGGTACGCATACTCACTGCATGACATGCCGGCGTATGGGTTATTCTGCGGCTGGTGTGTTCACGGGAAGTTTCCATGCCCAGTATGCAAGACGGCTGTGATGTTCATTTGGTTGAAGGAAGGTGGCAAATATTCGTCGTTCGACAAACATCGACAATTCCTCCCTCTTGAACATCCATTCAGACAAGACATAAGAAACTTTACGAAAGGTGTCGTAGTTAACGATCCTGCACCACATATGATGACAGGTGAAGGCTAGAGTTGATCAAACGAGGTTATGCAATAGACCAAAAATGGACATACCGCCTCCTAAAGGCGGCGGCAAGCAATGGAAAAAGCCTAAGGCCGATTACGTCCTGACGAGGGACCAAAGGAGGGAAGTACTAGCATGGTTCCAAACGCTAAAGTTTCCTGATGGGTATGCAGCGAATCTGAGAAGGGGAGTGAACTTATCTACTCTGCGAATCAACGGGCTCAAGAGTCATGACTACCACATATGGCTTGAGCGCCTTCTTCCGGTGATGGTTCGAGGCTATGTCCCTGAGCATATCTGGCTAGTGCTGGCAGAGTTGAGCAATTTCTTCCGCCAGCTTTGTGCTAAGGATTAAGTACGCTCAGTTTTATATGTCATGTATTTGATGATGTGCAGGCGGTTCCTTGGTGGTGCGCCCAGCACATTCAGTGCTGGGAAATGATCGTGGACAAGTGGCTCGCGGAGGAATGGGAGGAGATCCACAACGCTGCCCGGGAGCGGCGTTTGATGATGCCAGGTGCACCACACCATCAAGGCAACCTTAACACCGAGGAGTACGCGGATAGATGGGTACGTGAATTCATTTCTTTATTCTAATGGTCAATTCTGATTAATTTGTAACCATCTTGCTGTCTTTTTTCCAGTCGCAAGCACATGGTGGCCAGCCTTGCACCCCGCTCATGGCATATGCTTTGTCCCACAAGGGTAAGGCGAAGTCCGACGTCACCTTCAACCCGCAGGACCCGCCTGAGGCGTACAGCAATCCAACCGTCCACAGCCGCATCAGTGAGTACTCATCGATGGCAAGGGAGGTCCATGGGCCAGATTTTGATCCGACCACCGCTGAGCTTGATGGAGAAGTGATCATGAGGGTGGGAGGAGGCAAGAAGCATGGCCGGTACTGGATGGCCGACAGTACACTCGACACGGCCAGTACTCCCACTCTCTCTCAGATTAAAGCCAGGAGCACGAGCTCAGCCCCGCCCATACGCCACGGCCGACCGCTGCACAGGCCCAGATGGACGCACTCCAGGTAATTTCTGTTCTAACTGTTGTTAATTGATTCGCTTAAATATGTTTTGTATTGTAACATTGGCATGAAATATTGCAGGCCCGAATGGAGCAAGAGATGAAAGCACGGGAGGAGGAGATGGAGCGGAGGTGGCAGGCCCGGATGGACCAAGAGCTGAGAGCACGGGAGGAGAAGTTGAAGGCAGACTTTCTGCAGCAGCAGGAGGCCGACCGGATGAGGCTGGATCAAATGGCTCAGTACTTGCAGAGTATTGGGACGTCGTTAGGTCAAGCGCCGCCATCAACGCTATTCGCTCCACCACCTCGTGCGGATGTTACTCCTGTGAGTCACTTGTCAACTTTTGAAGTTTTATTTCCTCATAATGACTTAGAACTTAGAATGACTTAGAAAGAAGCTTAGTGACTTAGAATGACTTAGAAACAAGTTAGATGACTTAGAATGACCTAGAAACAAACTTAGAATGCTTTTTGTTCGAATGCTTTATCTTTTATGCAGAATCAGTCGGCGGCGTCGAATGATGGGCCCATCGCACCAGACATGTCGCCGCCTCAGCCGCCTCAGTGGATACGGTACGGGCCTTTGCCGCAGCTGCCTCCCACCACGTCGTACCAGCAGTGGCCGCAGCCCCCTCAGAGCTCGCCCTACCCGCAGCACCCTCACGGCTCGCCCACCTGGCCGCCGCCGCCGCGCCCACCGCCGTCTCTGTGAGTTCCTTGGACTTACGCCCTTGTATCGACCTATATGGATTTGTATTGACCTTTTATCGGCTTGTATGGACTTCTATGGATTTGTATGGACTTGTATGGACTACTAGTGGTTGTGGATGAACGATACTTGAGTTTATTTGCATATGTGGATTATTTGACTATATAAACTGCCTGTGATGGTTATTGTGAATTATAAACTGCCTGTGATGCTTATTGTGAAATATATATGCCTGTGATTTGTGTTTGGGGT
Organism: Alloteropsis semialata; assembly: GCA_004135705.1. NCBI lineage: Eukaryota > Viridiplantae > Streptophyta > Magnoliopsida > Poales > Poaceae > Alloteropsis > Alloteropsis semialata. The sequence goes on from CM014274.1 coordinate 21,780,491, forward strand.
CTCATTTACCAAAAAATCGAAAAAAAATTAGGGGGGGAAGGCCTCTTTGCCGTGTGCAATGGCTGTGGCACACGGCAAAGCCCCACTCTTTGCCGTGTGCCACGCCGTCAGGCACACGGCAAAGGGGCTAACACCGTTGCTTCTCCGTCCGTTAAAAAATGGTTCGCCGTGGGTCAAATTTGGCTCACGGCAAAGCTTTGCCGTGTGCCCGACTGTAGGCCCACGGCAAAGGCCCCTTTGCCGTGGCAACCTTTGCCGTGTGCCCTTTGCCGTGGGCGGCACACGGCAAAGGCTTTGCCGTGGGCAAAAGGACCTTTGCCGTGTGCCCTGGCACACGGCAAAGAGGCCGATTCCGGTTGTGTCACCTACGTGACTTATCGCGTGCGCGTACCCTAAAGGATTCTCCGATGAATCTGTTCGTCCGAAGCCTCTCCGCCGACGATGACATCCTCTGATGCCGACGCCGTACTGGCCGCGCCCATGGCCGCTGGCCTGGCCGCACCTCGAGCCGCGGCGCGCGGTCGCTGGCCTGGCCGCGCTTGTGGCTGCTGGCCTGGCCGCGCCCGCCCTTGCTCTGATTCATGCTCATGCAAGTTCTGTTCATATGCGATGCTCATGCACAAGTTCTGTTCATGCGATGCTCATGCAAGTTCTGATATACCCGCTGGCGATGCTCATGCATGCAAGTTCTGTTCATGTGACCAGTTGCTCATGCATGCATGTTCGTCTGGGCTAGACGCCGGCGCGGCGGCGCGCCCAGCCCTAGGTCTGGGGCGGCCATGGCCCATGGCCACGACCGGTCCCCTCGATGGCGACCGCGGCAGCACACGATAAGTCACGTAGGGCAAAAGAGTCCATTCATATGACAAATACATGTATATATGGATTAGAAAATAGATAAAATACTCTAAATGGCATTGAAATCAAGTGTCACATGTTTCAAGTCCCATATTTGCGAAGTCGACGTTAGGAATGGCAAAACTGCGAAGCGCTACGATTGGAGTTCCAAATATACAATTTTCTCCATCCTCAGCTGCCTCCTCGACGCCCCTTCGTCGGTCAGGTTCCCTCTCCTCCTCCACCGTCGAGCACCCGCCCCGCAGGTTCCCTCTCCTCCTCCACAGTCGAGCACCCGCAGGTTCCCTCTCCTCCTCCACCGTCGAGCACCCGCAGGTTCCCTCTCCTTCTCCGCCGTCGAGCACCCGCAGGTTCCCTCTCCTTCTCTGCCGTCGAGCAGCCGCAGGTTCCCTCTCCTCCACGTCTCCTCGACGGTGTGATTCCATCCTCTTCCCGCCGCCTCCTCGTCGGCCCGGTCCCGTCGCGATGTTGATTCATATTTCTTATTTCGTGGCAGTGCTTCGCGTACCCTACCGCCTGCTGCTTCGTCGCACCTTTGCTTCCCCGCGAGTCGCGAGATGCAGGTAAACTTATATGTATGTTCGTTTTTTTTTTCTGAGGATTATGAGGGTTTTGAGATTAAAGAGCAATATGGGGGAAAACGAGTATCGAGCATCTCGGAAGCACTTCTACTGATGAGTTTACATTTTTCTTCCATAATTTTTTCTTCACTGGTTTTTGACATTATATTATCATTGGCAGAATTGTGATCACGGCTGGCCCCATCTGCAGCGAAATGCTGTCGAAACGAATTGCCTGTGGCATGGAACACCTGTTTTGCATAATTTTGCAAGAATTAGGAACTATCATGGACATGGTTTCTGCAGAATTTTTACTTGTACATTTTATCTGCGGAAATTGGGAATATATAGTTACTGTGTTTTACGAAGAGGATCTGTTGTTCTGCTACTCTATTGGTAAGAAAATAGTATTTGGACATAGCTTGGTGCACTAGTGTACATGACATTAAGGTGTTTGCCCTCTGAGTCTTGGCAAATCCCCCATGAAATTCACATTTATCATAAATTTCTAACCATATTTCTGTTATTTCCTTCTACTTCCTTCCAGCGTTACTTGCTAGCTAGTCTTGTTAGCCGTTCTGCTAGCAGTGAGTGTTCAACATGTTAGTTGCCTGAGGGACATATGGTCTGAGACCCTCACCTCTATGTCTCACGTGGAGTATGGCACTGGCGCACCAGGCCAACAGCCCAGCCATGTGGATCCATGGTATGTCCCTATAATCGTTTTTTTAGGAATTTTGTCATCATGCTGTGTGTAGAGAAATCCAACTATTGTTATGCATTCACGTGAATAATAAAACAAAATTAATATTAACTAATTTGGTCAAACATTAACCTGATTTTGAATTAAGAAAAACTGAACAAAACTAGGGAAAATTATGGATAAACTTGATACACTTTATTAGGTTTCAGAACCGCCTCAGTAGATCCTATCTTCCCTAGAATAGTGTGGCGCTCTGATTATTTTGAGGAATGTAGATATAAATTAGTTTACATATGAGGTGTGTTAGGGTGATGTATGATTGTTGTCACAAGATGGTTTAATGCTATTTTTATAAGGAAATGTTGTGCATGTCATATTCACCTTACAAAGGGAGTAGGTGCAATGTGCATATGATCTCAACTGTCTCTCTTGCAAACTGAGTTCAGAACATGTTATTGGAGTAATCAATCAAGCATTCATTGTGGATTTCATTGTAGAGTTTTGAGATTTGGTGTCATTAACCGTTGACCATATCCTCACTACTGATCTCTGTAATCTATTTTTAAGCCTACATATTTATGAGTCATAACTTTACCCAAGTAGTACTTTCCTCATCTAATGGATAATTGTTATTTTCTTGCAGTGACAACCATACGGTTTCTTGCAATCCTGCGCGGTCCCATGACGCACGTGTTATCATTCGGTTGACCACTACTGTATCTGTCTGTTTGCTCATTGTGCCAGCGTAAGTTTAATCGATCTATATTTGCATATTCTCAGAAAATGAACACTTCTACTGAAATCTAGTTTTACATATTTCATTTCAGTATTCGTGTGGGAGGGTTGAACCATGGTAACCGTTCCAAGTCAGACACATTGTTTTGGTGGTTTCTTTGCTTCGGCGGTGGTGGCTATTTTGCTTGGATGTTCTACTTCATGGGTTGTGCTGATCCACAGGCTTCAGTGTTTCCTATATATGTCTTGTGCATATTAGGAGCACTCATCCATTGTATCCTCTTTTATTTAGCAACGCGGTTCACATCTGGTCTTAGGGTAAGAAACCTGTTAACTATCTTTGTATTCTTCTTTCAAATTATGGTTGAATTGTTTCTTATACATATGTATTTTAATTTTTAGGACAAGCGATGTTGGGTCATGATTGGAGTGCTCTCATTATGCATCTTAGTTGCCTTTGGATTGAGGCTATTTCGAGTGGATGGGATTGGATGGGTTGCTTTTTCATTGACGGCGCTATCTCATTGCTTTCGGATGTCAGCCACAGTACGTGCCAATTTTATTTAATTTTATCTTTAGTTTATTAATTAAGATAAGAACTTATTAGGCCACTTCTCTTAGAATCGGATATGATCTTTTACAATTTAGTAAGTTTTTCTTAAAACCAGTGCAACTTAATGCTATTATTAGAGATAATAAAGTTGCTCAGTTAGCCAATATTATCTTTTTCCTCTCTTCTTCTCCTCCTCCTCTCTCTCTCTCCCTCTCTCTCTCATTTGTGGTCACTTGGTGGATCTTGTCCATATGGGGTGATGGAAAGTCACTTTTCGATCAGGATTAAATCTCAGGTATGAATGTTACATGCACACATGGATGTATTTAGTGGTCAAAGCATATGTCTGCATTACCTGGATTAGTTTTCCAATCTAGTTTAGATTTGTGCTAGGAATCTAGGATGCACGTGTGTGGACATGTTTTAGGTGTGTGAGCAGACTAGCACATGGTGACTGGTAGCATAGAAAAGGATGTCAGTAAAGTTTCCTTAGACTTGTTGAACCAAAATATGATGTGCTGAAACACTGAGAGCGAAGTGGGTGGGGAGAGAAATGAGGGTTGTTTGAATACTGTAATGGATGGTATCCTCTAAATAAATTGTCTGTGTTAGCCCTAAAAAAAAATCTATGTTACAATCCATTAATAGATTTCTGCTGAAAAAGAAAGTGCTTGACAAAGTAAATTCATGCTGAATATCTTTTCATGATACAAGTATTTTTTAACAAAAAAAAGTTTACTGGGATTTATTAATACTTCACTGAAAAACTTGAGCATCGGATAGAGGCATGGGGCAGTACAGCTGTGATCTGGGTGATTTTCTTTGACCCGTATTTTGCCAGGTGTGGACGTGTGTTTTCTTTGATCTGTTTTTTATAACTTATCACATGAGGAGTGTTCGTTCTGCTTACAACAGTTATATAGTCGTGGTGTAAAATAGAGCAAATTTCTATGTGAAAGTAAGAATATCAGGAATTCTACCAAATTCAAGCAATTGGAATAGTGGAAACGAAAAATCTTATTGTGTCCGCACTGCAAACCAGTAATTATGCATGCATGTTTTCATTATAAGAAACAGAAAGAAAGTAGCTATCGGGTGTAGGTCTGGTCAGGGGCGAATCTAGGGTCATCTATTGGGGTCAGCTGACCCCGATGAAATCTTGCAAACACAATAGAAATCACTGTGCTGCACTGTTATGACAAGTAATTGACCCCAGAAAATAATGGCTTTGACCCGGCGCCGTTGTGAGCTAGATTCGCCCCTGGGTCTGGTGTAATCGGTTTTCTCAGTTCGGTGTCTTTGGTTTTTAGAAACTCTGGTTCCCAGAAAATGGCAATCGAAGAAGCTGTAAAAAAATACAAAACCCGACTAGCTCGGTATCAGTTTGATCGTTTTGGTTTCTCGGTGTCACCAAACTTTATGTGAACTTTAGTTAGTAGACAGAACATAGCTTTGAATCAACAAGAAAGCACAAGGCCACAAGCTAACAAGTTCAGATATCACAAGTCCTACACCATTGTCCTGTGAGCCACGCACTCCTGTGTCCTGCAGCCCCGCTCACCGGCTCTCGACATATACCGTGACCGCCAGATGCCAGAGTAGTGAGTGCTAAGGTGAGGATTTGGAGTGCGTAAGGTGAGGGGATGAGGCCTGGCAGTGTGGGTGGGGGAGACTGGATGTTTTGTAATTTCAGTGTCAGGTCGGTTCTATGGGTCTGGTGTAAAACATTCCATGGCTAGAATCTGTGACATGTTTCGTGGAAAATAAATTCCAGAAGTGTCCATTTCCCATTGCTCATACACTTCATCCAAGTTTGGTCGTCCGAGGAATCACATGTTTTTAGACTAAATCATTGTCTGTGCTTACTGTTCTTGAGGGTCCTCTTTGTTTTGCTATGACTACCTAAACACTACGGGAAACCTCACATTTGCCGAGTGTCTGAAACACTCGGCAAAGGGCAAAATACACTCGGCGAAGCTTTTGCCGAGTGTTACACTCGGCAAAGAGCACTCGGCACAGCTCCAGTCGGCAAAGGGGCTCTTTGCCGAGTGTATTTTCTCGGGCACTCGGCAAAGGCTTCGCCGAGTGCCTGGGCCCACACTCGGCAAAAATTGCACGTAACGGCCCGGCGGACGGCGCGCCATCGTTTGCTGACGTCACGCCGACGTGGCGGCGACGGCGGCGGACGGCTGACGCCGGGCCTTCGCCGAGTGCCACCTGGCAACACTCGGCAAAGAGCCAGGCTTTGCCGAGTGTTGCCACGTGGCACTCGGCAAAGCCCCAACCTTTGCCGAGTGTCCAGGGTAACACACTCGGCAAAGGGTGACCATAAGGTTGCATTTTGATGCACCTTTGCCGAGTGCCCGAAATAAAACACTCGGCAAAGGCTCGGCACTCGGCAAAGGTGCATCACAATGTAACAGAAATAGCACCTTTGCCGAGTGTATGGTCAAAAACACTCGGCAAAGGGCCTCTTTGCCGAGTGTACACTCGGCAAAGGTGCCAAATTGCCCCTGTTTCATTTGTTTACTCAGGTATAACGTGCCCCCACTGAAAATACATCACAGGCAGTTCGTATAGATATATATACATATTATAGGCAGTTGATATAGATAAAATCCACAACCATAAATCCACAATAACCATAGCAAATAGTATCTCATCCACAACCATAAATCCACAATAAGTTCACAACTAACAAGCACAGTAAAGTTTATTCGTTCACAAACACACTAAGTTCATAATCACAAAGTTCATAAGCACAGCATCACTGAGTAGGCCCAGGCGGTGGGCCGAACAGACTGCGGCTGAGGCGTGTCGGCATGTCTTCTTCCGCCGCAGGAGCCTCGTTCGACGCCGCCGCCGATCCAGCAAAGTTCTGCACAAGTTTTAGGACAGAAACAAAGTAGAGCTAAGTTTTCTAAGCTACGGTTGTGAATCTAAGTTTTCTAAGGTTGTCATTGATCGAAATGAAATTATAAAGTTTCAGCGGTGACTCACAGGAGAATATGACGGAGGTGGCATCACTGGCGGGGCGAAACTCATCGGAGGCGGAGGCGGAGATCGGCCCATGTCCCTTGCCATGCCGTTGAACCAGTTGTACCACTCGGTCATCTGCTGCATGCGGAGCCGGTCGGCCTCGTCCCGCTGCCTTTGCTCCTCGTCCCGCCGCCTTCGCTCTTCCTCCCGCCACTGCCGCTCTTCATCCAGCCGGGCCTCTAGCATGGTCGTTCTCCTCCTCTCCTCCTCTAGCTGGGCCTGCAATATTCCATCAAAGCGTTAGAATTCAACGGTAAGGAAAAATGAACTAAAGTGTAATAAAGCAGAAATAACCTGGATTAGTTGCATGTTGAAGTGGCTAGCGGTCTGCGGCTGGCGTATGTCGGGGTTAGCGCTACCGGCTTTGATCTGAGAGAGAGTGGGGGTACTGGCCGTGTCGATCGTGCTGTCGCCGACGGCGTACCTCCCATGCCTCTTGCCTCCTGCCATCCTCATGATGACTTCACCATCAAGCGGCGCGGCGGCCGGATCCCACTCAGGCCCATGCTTTTGGCGTCCCATCTCCGAGTAGGCGGTGAGGCGGGCGTGGACCATGGGATTGCTGTACGCCTCCGGCCCGGTTTCGGGGTTGTAGCGGACTTCGGACGTGGCCCTGCCCATGTGGGACACGGCAATAGCCTGGAAGTCAGTCAGCTCCTCGCCTCCATGTGCCGCCGACTACAAAACACACAAAAAAAACAATATGATTACAAATATTGCAGAATTGAGCGTTTCAATTATAAAATGAGATGTCATACCCATCTTTGTTTGTACTCGGGGAGGGTAAGGCTGCCCTGGTGGTGTGCTGGACCTGGCATCAGCAAACGGCGCTCCCAGGCAGCCAGGTGTGTCTCCATCCACTCAGGGGAGCACCAGTAGGCCACCCACTTCTCCCAAGCCTGGGGATGCGAGGCACACCACCAGGGAATCACCTACGCAGGATGATGTAGAAGAAGATTAGATTATACGTGCTTAATCATATAAGGAATCGTAATTAAAGTTTTATATTTACCGAGATGTATTGATCGTGGGTCAGGTAAATGGTTCTGGCTTGCTCTTTGGAGTACTTTGTGCCTCTGTCCTTCCAGTAGTCAATGACGGCCTGGATCCGCGCCTCGTAGTACATGTCCTTGACCAGTTTGTGAGCCGCCCTCTTTGCCTGCTCACCCGCCTCCACCTCGTGGCCCGGGGCGCATCTGTAAAAATCCTACATATATATGCGATATAGTGGTGACAAATGTAGAAAGCATGCATATATATATATATATGTGTGTTGAAATATGTATTGCGGGAAACACTTACCCACAGCTCGGCAAGCACCCTCTCGGCCTTGTTGGGGAAGCTCCTGCCCTCCCGGTCCTCTTGGTCGTCCGTGGCGTCCCCTGCATATGTCCAACCGTATCTCTTTCGAACGGGAGACGCCTATGGTTACGTGAACAATGAACAAGAAAGGAAAAGAGAGCATGTTTGTCTCACCGTGTAAAGTCGGCGGGGTGTAGGCCGGTCTCGATGTAGGGGACACTCGTCTGCCCAAAAAAAAGAAAAAAGAGTGTTAAAAATTGAAAATTTCGGCAGCACCTCCCCTGCAAAGGGAGGTTTCCAAACCCTGCAATTCAAAAAGCGGCACGATGGCCGAGCACATTCAACAACTAACTGTCATTCCACATCCAACATTCCATATCCAAATTCAAAATTCAACATCATTAACTAAGAAAGACACTAAGAAATTCTAACTCCTGTAATTCTAACTCTAAAAATTCTAACTAAAATATTTTCTAACTCTGACATTTCAAACTATAACATTTCTAACTCTAACAATTCAAAATCTATGAATTTTAACTATAATAATTGAAACTACAAAAGTAAACGATGAAAGACTTACAATTGGCGCGGCGCGGGGGCTGCCGGCGTGGCGGTGGGCGCCGGCGAGGAGGGCTCTGCAGTGGGTGGCGGTGGCGGGGGGCGCTGCGGCCCGTGGTGGGGTGGGGGGCTGTCCTGCGACCCGGGGAAAGGGCCGGGGTTTCGCGGCACCGGCGGGGGGGGGGCGGGGGGGGGGGGGGGGGGGGGGGGGGGGGGGGGGGGGGGGGGGGGGGGGGGGGGGGGGGGGGGGGGGGGGGGGGGGGGGGGGGGGGGGGGGGGGGGGGGGGGGGGGGGGGGGGGGGGGGGGGGGGGGGGGGGGGGGGGGGGCGCCGGAAGAAACGAGCGCCGGGGGGGGGGCGGGCGACTGAGCGACTGGTGTTCGGGAAAGAACGGGAAAACGGGTGAAGTGATGTGGTCGGTTTCTTCCACTTTGCCGAGTGCCCGTGATCTGGCACTCGGCAAAGCTCCTGTTTGCCGAGTGTCAGATCCAGGCACTCGGCAAAGTTTTTTTTTTAATTTTTTTAAAACGTATTGCGTGCGAGCTTGCCTGGTGGGCCCTGGGCCTTTGCCGAGTGCTAGCTCGCAGACACTCGGCAAATAGGCTCTTTGCCGAGTGCTGCTAAGCGGGCACTCGGCAAACAGGCCTTCAAAATTTGAAAATACAGGAAATTTCGATTTTTGGTGCAACGAATATTGAAAAAAACATGTCAACTCCACTGTACAATGCATATCTCATCATTGTTGAACAAAAGAACCATTATTTTATGTCATTATTCAACAAAATCCATGTATATCATTTTAGTTTCAATATACGTAATAAAAAAATTATAAAATCTGAAATGGATCCGAAAATTTACCAAAACTTGACACGATACATTTTAGGTAGTATATTGCCATTACAAAAAGTTTGGAAGTGAAACTCGAATTGTCATGTCAATCTGTGTCCAAATCATGAACGATCTATTAGAACTCAACGAAACTTCTTCGGAGATGTTCCGGTTGCAAGCATCGTATGTGAAAACTTTTGCAGAAGCTTCTATATTTTTTACCACCGCCTCCACATAAGATATCATGAGCTCTCGACAAATCTCAGGATTTTCGGAGTTCATTAGAATTTTTTATAATTAAAAAACAATCCTACCACACGTACATCGTCGTGTTTCAAAAATATCATTTGCCAAATTGACTTATTTCTCATTGATATTGTCTAAATAAGGAGTTAGTAACATGAATATCATTTTTGCAATCACTCTGTTCCAAGATTTCAAACACCTGTAGTTCAAATTTTGAATTAAACAAAAAATTCAATTTAATGAAACAAAATCATTGAATATAGTAAACGAGCCGAAAAAATCCTAAATTGCAACATAGGGTACACTGTATCATACTTGAATCAACAAAAAAGGATTGGAAGCATTTACATGAAATATGGAGCCACGATTTGCCGAGTGCCATATAATACACTCGGCAAAAGGGATCTTTTGCCGAGTGCTAACCCTAGGGCACTCGGCAAAGTCCCCGACCGTTAGCCGCCGTCCAGACAGCGTGACGGCGGCTGCCTGACAAGTGGGGCCGGGCAGACGTTTGCTGAGTGCTCCTGGTCTGGCACTCGGCAAACAGGTCGACCGTTAGCCGCCGTCCGGACCGCGCGACGGCGGCGGCCTGGCAGGTGGGCCATGTTGCGCTTTGCCGAGTGCCAGGTTGCGGGCACTCGGCAAAGCCATCTTTGCCGTGTGCTCCGGGTTTGACACTCGGCAAAGCTTGGGTTTGCCGAGTGTAAACTTTTCGCCGAGTGTGTTGTTTCCTACACCCGGCATATCCCGTTTTTGCCGAGTGCCCGAAATTTTGCACTCGGCGAAGGGTTAGGCACTCGGCAAATGCGGGGTTTCCCGTAGTGAAAGTTCAAGTTTGCATAGATTTCTTTTTAAGGGCTTCTTTTTATGGATTATATTTATTTTGAACTCAATGCTTAAAGTAAAGAAGCATAAAGAATGTCATGATTTTAGTTTTCCATCATTGTACATTTTTCAAACAAGATAAAGAACATGATGTTTCAAGCATTAATTACTGGAAGCTAGATAAAGAGTCCATTACTTCACTAGCATCAGTGGTCCTCCATATTATTTTATTTTTCCACGTGCCATCAATATAATATGGAACTAATCACTCTTGTTTTTCCTTGTAGAACTACCAGAACACCTTCAGAGTCTGGCTGTTGGGTGCATTCGTACCAATCTGGGTGTTTAATGGATCCATATCACTGGTGGGAGCCATTAATGGTTTCTTATGGCTCAAGCACCCTAACCTGCGCCTTTCGCTGGAGTACAAGGTGAGAATTATCAGTATTGGCTTGAAACTAATAAAATCGCATGATAGTTACATTACATAGTTGCTCGCTAGTGAGAAGATGTACTACTTGAGTTTAGCAGGGGCTTGGAGCACTTCATTCCTTGCCCTTGATCCTGTGGGCGACCAGTAGGAGCTCAAATATCATAGGTCGAGGTTGTTGTTTTGTTTTAAGCAAAAGGCATGAATGTTCTCTTTAAACTTGGGTATGTGGGTGTGTGTTGTAAGGCTTCTGCTCCTTTTTCTTCTTAATACAAAGATAAACGGCTATCCTACATGTTCAAGGGAAAAAAGACCGTACATACAATTAAAGGAATTTCAACCTTGATGCTACTGCATTTTTTCTGCACCACCCACTTGTGGTAGCTGAGCTTTTGATGTATCTCCCCAGTGACAACTCCTTATATGGCACATAATACTAGAAAGAGCTGGATGACTGCGAGATTAATAAACTGTCCATTTGATGTATCTCGTCTTTGTGAACCGCAGCTTGCTTCCTATCTGACTGGCATTTTGCGCGGTTGGGAGGCCTTTTACTGGTGTTCCCATGCCTTCGCCGCGGGATTATCAAATATTGAAGGGAAGACCCAGGGGCAGATCGATGATGAAGTTGAACCTGATCTTCTGTGATTAGAGACTTCATGTTGTAGCTGAGCTTGGCGACCCTATGCTTTGACCAACCATATGTGGGGGAGGCTGGAGGGCCGAGGGCGCGCTTCAGACTATTTGTATAACTTGGTACTGGGGATGTTCCATGGGGCAGATCGTTGAAGTTGAGCCTGACCATTTGTGACTCCAGACTTCCTTAAGTAGTTGAGCTCGATCTTGGTGTTCTCGACTTATACGATATCCATGGGACATGGTATGCTTTGACCCACCATATGTTGGAAGTGGGAAGGCACGTTTCAGGCTCTTGCATTCTGTACTTAATGGAGATTAGAATTTACGATGTTCTGTGCATGTGTTCTGGCGGATGGTATCATACGCTTGCAGTAGCAATATATGTTGATGCAATCTTGGGCAAAATGTTTTGCTACTCGCATAGCCGCCTGCGGCCACAGCCAACTACGTGACTCGGAGCCCACCACGGAGGCACGGACCTACCAGTTCGCCACCTCGTGTCATTCCCTTGTATACGAGTCTACTACAGCATGTCTGACCAACTAGCGAAGCAAAACCAATCCTCGCGGGAAGAGTCTCAGCATGTCTGACCAACTAGCTAGCGAAGCAAAACCAATCCTCGCGGGAAGAGTCTCTGGGTAACTCTGCCGGGTCAGTTAGAAGCAATTTGGTAATATAGTTTACCCGAAAAAAAAACCGGTAATAGTTGCTAGATTTGACCCCATAGCATGCGTGCGTGGAAATCATGCATCGTGTTTGTCTGTATTACTGTATATATGATAGATATTTCGTGCATGCATGCTTCTATATATAAAAAAGGATGTGCGATTATCTTGTTTGTAAGGACCGAGAAATTATGCCCTTAAAAAAACACTGATAAATGATGTGTATGTAAAACGGTCGGCATGTACTGATGCACGTGAGATCTCACCCTATAGGCCAGTTGGGCCGGACTGAATTCACAGTACTGTAGCAGTGAGGTACTCGTGGGATGTTAGTCCCTCTCCCATACTGAACAGAAGAGAGGACTCACACCCGCTTAAAAGGCCAAGGCTTCGGAAGCTATTGACTCCACTTGCAGCCTTTTGCGTCAAGCGAGCACAAAAGTATTTTTTGAATTTATTTTAAAATTTAATCGGCACTATTTTTCAGTAGTAGGCAACATGCCCTCTACAACGAGACGCATGTGGTGATTTCATCAATTTCGGAACAACTGGACCCATCTTTTGGAGGTGCTCATTGATGTCGAGTTTGTGTGCTTGTGTGTGTGCGTGTGTTTGTACAGATGTTTTGAAAAAGAAAGAAAAAGGACACAATATACTTAAGTACTCTTAAGTAATTAAATAAAAACTACAATTTAGTATGTCAGAAAGAAATGAACATTTTCGGAAAAAAAGATGGACATAAAAACAAATACTTCATATGACGACTTCAACACTATCTTTTTACCAACCAACATCTGACTCTATTATGAGGTTGTGGTGTAGTGTAAAAATGCAACAGAAATACAGAATCCAACAGTCTCATACTACCATTCTATATAAATTATTGACTAATTATCCAGGTGTTTGTCCTCCAAGTATAAGTTGGAACGAATGCAAAGATGGTCCGTTGAACCACCCTGAAGACGATATACCTTTATCATCATTGAACACCTTCATCTCTACCACAATCTGAGCTGTTCCCATGCGGCAATCTGAAGCAAGATTTCGGCGCAAATCCTGCGACAAGCCGATCTCCCTTCCCCATGACAGCACCCTGAACTCCGTCGGCACTCTCCTCAGCACACAGAAGCGTGGCACATGGCCCCATGCAAGGACAGCACCCGAGTAGGAGACTACCAGCTCCCCGCCATGGTAGCACCACGGTTGCAAGGCACGGGGGTTCTCAACGCGCACCTTGAGAGTGAACGAGGTGGAGACCGTGTCGCCAAGTGTAGCGTTTAGTCCCGCAAAGTCTGAGACCTCCATAGAGAATTTCGTCCCTTCTCTGGCATGGGTGGCATGGGCGGAAAACATAATGATCACTACAAAGGATAGCAAGGTAACCAAAGCTAGCATTAGTTTGGCTTCGGACATGCCTTTCTCCCAGGGGTCCTCTGGCCTGACTACTATCGGTTCCCGGGCGAAGAAGAAGGCATCTTCTATGTTTGTCATGCTTATTTTTGCACGGGAGCGCTGGGATATGTGGGAGTTACGACGAAAGAGATAACGTTGCGGATCGATGCCCTATCTCAAGCAAGGTTTGTCGCCGGCCCTCTCGCAATTTCTCTTTGACTCCCTCTTCGACGACGAACGACTTTGTTTGCTGAGCGCGTCTATATTTCCTGATGCCGTCTCGAGTCAAAAGGCAGAGAGAACTTCAATCGCTGTCCAAGACGGAACCGACTTCAGTACGTAACCCAGCCAAAACCGTTTCATATTTGAGCCAACCAAGCGGAGGTGCTCTCTGGACTCTAGAACTATGCAATTCATATCCATGGCGGTGGCGGCCAATATGGTCGTTCGAAGTTCTCTATGCGATACAGTCGGTTAATTTTTTTAAGGGCAGTCCTTTGTTTCGGAAACGTATGCTGCCCATTTGATAGATGTTCACATTGAAGTATTGAACCGTCGGAATTTGGACGATTGGGACTGGGAGGATGGCACCGGTGGGGTCAGATTGATGTCGCTCTTGGACCACTTGATGAAACTTTTGAGAATTAATTACCATAAAAGTGAACTGATTCCTATAAACATGGAGGAGGAGCATATACACCGTATAGCCCATATTTTCTGCTGTCCTATAGGAGATTTCCCTATTAAGTATTTAGGTATCCTTCTACACTTTGATAGATTGAGAAAAGAGGACATTCAACCTCTGATTGATAAGATTATTAGGAAAATTGCTAGCTGGAAGGGCAAGCTCTTGTCCTCAGCAGCTAGAGTGACCCTGATTAAAACTTGTTTAACAAGCATTCCAGTTTATTTAATGTCCTTTATTAAGTTTCCAAAATGGGCAATCAAGGCTTTGAATACCCATTTAGCTAATTGTCATTGGGATGATACAGTAGATAGCCATAAATATCATTTGGCCAACTGGGATAGTGTCAGCATGTGCAAAGAGTATGGAGGCTTAGGCATCCCTAATCTAAGAGACCTCAATATTTGCCTTTTAAACTCATGGTTAAAGAGATATCAAGTGGGTACTGACAAGTTGTGGAAACAACTTGTAGATTTTAAGTATAATATTGATAGGAGGAATATCTTTTACTGTTCTGATCTAGGAGCTTCTCAATTTTTTAAGGGAGTTATGTGGTCTGCAAGGGCTGCATAGTTTGGATTTCAGTGGCATGTAGGGAATGGGAAGAAAATCAGGTTTTGGGAAGATCGGAAACACTAGTTTAGCAATTCAGTTCTGGGAACTTTATACCATTGTTAATGAACAATCCAAAACAATAGCTGAGCTGTGGGATGGTAGTGAATTAAAGTGTACCTTTAGAAGGACTGTAGGGAGTAGGCTGTGCAGAATGCGGCTAGAGGTTTGTGAATTAGCTTCAACTATTTGTTTCACAACCGAGGAAGATTCAATGATCTGGAAGTATAGTTCTAATGGAGTCTACTCTTCCCAATCCTTATACAAGATTATAAATTTTAGAGGAATCAAGCCTATCTTTGTTCCAACGGTGTGGAAGCTTAAAGTGCCTCCTAGAGTTCAGTTTTTTCTCTGGCTGCTCTCAAAAAATGAAAACTTGACTAGGGACAATTTGGGGAAGAGGATACACATAGAAGATAAAACTTGCTTGTTTTGTGCTGAGAATGAATCAAACCAACATCTTTTCTTTGATTGTATTGTTGCTGTGAATATGTGGAATGTGATTTCTATGGTAGTGGGTAGGAGCATAGGTCATAGCTTTGAATCAGTAGGCACATGTTGGTTAAGCAATAAGAAATAATTGGTTATCAATATGATTTCTGCTGCTGGAATTTGGGGTTTATGGAAGTTAAGGAATAATCTTTGTTTTCGTAATGAATCTTGGCAGAGTTTGAATCAGCTCCTACTGAAGGTGGTCGGTCTGGCACAGAATTGGCAAATTCTGTGCCCAGAAAGGGAGAAAGAGGCTTACATGTGTGCTGTCAATCAGCTGATGTCGGTAGCCTGCCAACCACAGATGCTAACAAACAGCTGATTCTTCGTCTCGAAAATCAAAGCTGGAAGCCTAGCTGGGATGTCCAAGAGTGGAAGTTCTCCCATGAGGGCTCGCAAGACACTGACTTGTCTCGTGCTGCTTCAGAAGCTGAGAAGGCTGGACAAGTATTGGCGCAGATGAAGGATCTGGAGATGAGGGAGTTTCTAGCTCGTTAGGGTATCTGTATCTCTTCGGTGTTTGGCATGTAAACCTGTTTGTCGGTCTGAGTGCTCATCACGTCTGAGTGGTTGTTTGGCTGATGCCACGGTTATGTGCCATTTACTGAACTGTAAACCGTTTTGACGGCCTTTTGGTTGCCTTAAGGCTGGGGCTCGTCCCTTAAACTCTGAAAAAAAACTTGTCCAAGTTACAAAATTAGTTTGGCACACAGAACATTTTCTATTTTCATCATTCATTTAGTTAGGCACCAGTGGGGACAAGTTGATGTCACTCTTGGACTCTTAATTGGGCTACTGGATGAAACTTTTTAAGGACACACGTCCAAGTTACATTCTTTTTGGAAAATGTTTTGGGTGCCTAACTTATTTAGTAACTTGGATAGGTTCTCAAAAGTTTTATCCGGTGGCCCAATTTACAAATTAGTTAGGCACACAAGATATTTCCCATTTTCATTCAATGAGCGGTCCACACATGTGTAGCATACTTTGATGTTGTCGACGGGACGGATATCTGAACTCACACTTTTTCTGAATTTTTGTGTGCAAATGTTTGGTGAAATCAAATTAAAATGGACACGTCCCCTCATAGAATGTTTTTCAAAATATCAGACATTTTAATGTAAATCCGTTTGCTATCTTCCATGGCTAAGAAAGTAGACAGTTCTAAAGAAAGAATGTCAGAGACAATGCAATAGACGGCAAGGTTTCAACGTAGTCGTTGATCCCTGAGATGGTTTTTATCTATCTGGCAAAGGTCCAAAACTAATGCTTTGAGAGTTTATTTTTAGACACTTTTGGGGATGCTCTGAAGAGAAACCGGATCCAAAATATCTCCGAGAATCTGGAGCTATATACCAAGCGTGCCCGTAGACTATTTATAGCATATGGATATATGGAACCTACACCGACTAGTAGGACCAAGACTTGTAATTGTCCTCTACCTGGTTAATCTGTGGAACTCTAGCCTACTTGTTAACCTGAAAAAAATTCATGAACCATTTGGTTGCTCTCAGGTGTTATGTGATGATAGATGCAGAGGTTTCAATCGAAATATATTGCAATTCATCAACACAAGGTTCAAGTTTCAGCCAACAGTTTTATTGCGAATTGGATATCACATTAGGTGTGCATCATTATATAACAGTCTGAGGAACAAAATCTCCAACGGCATGGCTGGAAAAAAAACAGCTCAACCAAAGCTTTGAAGACCATTGTAAAATTTCTCAGCAGTGAAATATGGTACGGGGCTCATATAAGTTGGATACATTTAATTATTTCTTTAATCTCACAAGCGCAACTGTACATATTCATCTCAGCAAACAAAAGAAAAGGAGAGCAAGCAATGTAACTTACACTCTGAGAATATGTAAAGCTAAAATTTGAAATTAGAGCTCGGCATCGATCTACATCTACAGATCTACTACACTTTTTTATGCACCAAAGTCAAACAAATTTTGCAAAGCAAACACGTTGCACATGGCCACCTCCGGCGGCTGCGCTCCGCCCACCCTCGCCTTGCACCACATCCGAGTCTGACTCGGGCTCTCCGCGGCGGCGTGGCCATCATGGAATAGCCTGACCTGGACCTCGAGCTCCAGGGCAGTGGCCTTGTTCGCTGCGGCCATGCGATCCCGCAGGTGTTCGGGCAAACTCACACCGTCTTTCCCGGCAATCAAGAACGGCACCTCCCCGTGGCCCTTCGCCGTCACGCAGAAGCCTGGCACGCGGCCTGACGCCATTGTGAATCCGGCGTACGTCACCATCGCCTCCCCATGATGGAAGCATCGCTCTGTGGCGCGAAGGTTGCTGGCGTGCAGCTCGGCGTGGAAGGCGGTGGCGGCCGGGGCTGACACGTTGAGGCCGCCGCCGATGGGCTCGACCTGGACGGCGAACTGGGGCGGCAGGTCGTAGAAGAGGAAGTACCAAGGGGCTGTGATGATGAAAAGAGCCAATGCGAGTTCGCACATGTCGCTGATGATCAACTCGGGGCAGCTGAACGCCGGCTTGCGAGCTCGAGGCATCGTGTACCGAACTACCAATACCGATAGATGGCAGGATCGACGAGACTCGTGGATTTTGTTGTGCCTTGCATGACGTAATTCGGCAGAGTCGAACCATGTTCTCATTAGGCTCTGACTCGGATCAATATCCCACATGGATTCAACTTTTCTCATGGCCGTCTCTTGCCCATTGGGTCAGATTTGAGGCCGGCCCATTGAACCCATTGGCCTTCTCTTGCCCATTGCTTTCTCTTGTGGTCTGGGCCGACTGGCCCATTTCCATACCAGAATCCTTCCCATCCCTAACCCTAACTCCTCTCCCCTCAACTCCTAGCTAATCTG